>OW679201.1:32723529-33234271 GCA_940337035.1 Agriotes lineatus
TGTCAAATTTGTTCTAGAACGGTAAACATAACTTACTGATTTGGCAACAAACACAGTAACTAAGTAAAATCATTCTATCGTGCAAAAAGTTATTTGTATGAGCCAAAAAGTGTTTTCCATATTCACCAGTGTGCAGGGCATCATTGAGCGTAATTGTTGTAGTGATAACAGTTCCCAGTAAAGAGGGATAGCCAGCTGCAAGATTTGCCCAAGTGTGATCAACTTCAGAGCCCTTTTTCGACTACTTGGAGGTATCGCCCAGCAAGAATCGTATGGACTACGCTTAAAGCAGACTTTCCTGAGTGCTCGGCTAGCTCAGTCGGTAGAGCATGATTATCTCAGGGTCATCGGTTCGGGCCCCACATTGGGCGCCAAATAACTGTAATGATCTCCGCCCTCAAATATTATGTAAAAATAATAAGATAAATAAATAGGGACGTATCACACAATTTATAAATTAAATAGTTTTAATCAAGAATTCTGTGTTGTGTCAATCTCAGTGCTTATTAAAATTATGTAATAATTATTAGTTAAATAAATGGTTTATTGCTCTTATGTATTTTATTTATTTGCAATTAATTTATCTTATTAGTTTTACATAATATTTGAAGGGGCGATCATTACAATGTAGACGCATCACGCTTTTATATTATGTCTATTGAATTCTGGCAACCATAATTAAAAATAAATTTCAGAAAATCTCGGAAAATGTAGTTGGAGAATACCAAAGCGGGTTTCGAAGAAGTAGATTAACCATGGACCAAGTTTTCACCCATGAGGTAGTTCAAACCACTTGTTATAAGTATAACACAGCAACATATACACTATTTATTGACTTTAAACGTGCATATGAGTCCATAAAGAGAGAGAACCTGTACAAAGCATTAAACTAGCTAGGAATACCCAACGATCCGATGCAACTAGTGAAAATAACTATAAATAGCACACTTTCTACCACCCTGTTTAATCTGATGCTTGAGAAAATAATAAAAAAAAGTGGAATTAACACGACCGGTAAAATAACCAATCGAAACCACCAGTGTTTAGCATATGCTGACGACTGAGCACACTTGGCGAAATCAGAAAAAGAATTAGTATAAATAGCAACAAATCTGGAAGCAGTGGACTGAAATGCGGGACTTCAGATAAACCAAGATAAAATAAAGTTCATAATAATGGAAAATAAAAGCAGAACAAAAGCAACATCAGACAAACTAGAAATTAAAATTAAAAAATTACAATAACTTAAAAATAGAGAGTGCAAAGTTATGTTTACTTAGGTGTTTTAATCACAGAAAATTAATATAGCAGAAAGGAAATAGTAAACATACTAGTGAAAGGTGACAAGTGCGCAAGGGCTTGAAATGAGATTCTTAAATCTAAAAGTATATTGGGGAAACATAAATATAAGAGTGCACATAATGGTCATACGACCTACAGTGTCGTACAGCTGTGGACGTAAATGGACTTTTAAAAACATAAAAAAGGCAATTTTCACATCAAGTAAATATGCAGTGAAAATAATATGACGCAATATCCGGCTAACCTGGTTTGTTTCAGTGACGTAGGGACGCCGAGATCTGCATTTATTTAACTTCCTGCAAAAACAGTCTAAATCTCAAAATCAAAGGACACTACCTCGATAAAACCTCTCTGGAACGGCTCTACGAACTGGGACCTGCTTCTACACCTTGTAGAAAGGCTAATCTCGATGAAACCAAAAGCTAGTGGCCTTCTCCAATTGCTTCCCTGTGAAATTTACCTTGCAAGGGCAGCTTCGTGGGCTGGATTACAAAATCAAACGACGCCACGGCAATTATAAACTAGGTGATGGCTTCCTGCTCCAAATCTCTGGATGTAAGCACTCGGGAGGATCTGCTCTACACATTGCACATAAGATTCTAGCCCGCCGATGTCTCAAACTATTCGAAAAGTGGCCCCGATGTTGACCGGCGAATTTTGCAGCCTGCTTTCCCTCTTCACTGGGATCTGTTACGACTACGAAAATTACACACAAAGATGCTCTGCAGACTGGTGAATATTAAAAACCACGTTTTGGCTCACAGAAAACTTTTTTCTTTGAAAATTTAGATAAATCTGTAAGCACCTCCTGCACACAGCATAATTTTGCAAGGCTTGTTTTCAATATAACAACTGAATATCTCGTTTCCTAGCAACTGTTTTATGAATAAGTTTTGATATAATGTTTTTACTTAGGACCTCAACTGTCTTATAACTTCAAATCTCTGCTTTTTCACCATTAGTTTTTAAATGCACTGTTTCACAAGTTTATAATTAGCATTCCAAATTGTCTGTGTCCTATAATAGGTTGCCTTATTTTGCTCTTTGCAATCTTTGCTTCCTTGCACTGCTTTGCACAGTTTCTTTACCGGTCAGCTGTCTTGCCGTTTGCTGGCTTTTACTCATAACACTCACATAATTTTTGTAACAACACAAACCATCTCTTTATCATGTTAAATTCACATTATTGTATTGACGTTACCAAACTCAAATCTGACGGATACATAAATTAAGCTGTGTTTGCCATTACAAACATCAATTATGAATAAAATGTTAAACGTAACCCTTTTGATTCTGCTTTACCAAATGCTAACCTTTCTCAATCCTTTTATAGTTACTGCTACTCATATCATGTGCATTTATTAGTATAAAATACTGACTTTATCTTGCAATAAACATCTCATCTTGAATTATTCTTTCATTTTCGTGTTAGTTAGGCAACCAGAATTGCTGTGGGCATTAAATCATTGCATTATCTGCACAATGGATAACATTCTCTCAATGTGTCCTACCATTGAGAGAAGCGACCCCACACGATTACCAAAAACTGAACTTAAAAAGTATATGGAGGAACCAAGAAGAAAAGGGCGCTCAAGGTATAGATTGCTAAAAGCGGTGGTAGATGATCTACGTGAAGTTGAAATACAGAACTGGAAAAACAAAACTAGAGACCAAAGAGAATTGTACAGCTATGGGCATAAATGACCTATGACAGCTTTATATATAAGAATGCTCTGATGATCTTTTAGACAATTGTAGTTTAATTTTGGATGATAACCATCACCAAACTCTAATTCTCGTAAAGTCAAGATGAAGAAATAGTTCCAACAAAATTAATTTACTTCGATAATGAGTGCACAAACAATATTTTAGGACGTGTCCTTCCTATTGGCCAGATTTTGACTCGCCAGCGTTCGTTTTGCCGGATAATTATTTTACCGGACAGCTATTTGCCGGATTGTAGAGAATCGCGGTAAGTGCATTAAAACAGCCGATTAAATTTTAGGTTAGCTGCAGTTCAAGATTTGTGTGTAATTAGTACAAATATGCCTATGTATCACCGTAAAAAAAAGCAGTTAGTCCAATTGTCGACATTATAATTAAAAAATCTTGATATCCGGCAAAATGCATTCCGGTAAAAAGACCGGGTGATGAATTTCGGTGAAAAGAATCCGGCGAATGGAAACGGAGCCTTTTAGGATATTACCTAACTGCTTTTGCCCACCAAAATGAATAGAAAGTACTATATTATTGCCACGAAGTTCTTAGAATACTCTTGCTAATTTTTATGGTACGTAACTGGTAAATTACTAACTGGTTATCTGAATTTGACACTGAATACTGATCCGTAATTCTGACTGGCTAATTTCTATAACTTAAGAAATAATAATTAAAAACTAACTTGTTTCTATCGAGATCTCCCGAAGGGTTCATGAGGTCCTCGACGGACATCCGCATGCGGTGCACCTTCTTTTGTCCAGCGTCGTCAACTTCGTAATCCTCTTCCGTCATCCACTCGTTGTACTGGTCGGAGTCGAGAAGCCACGTCGACGACACCCGCCAAGGGCCGGAGTGGGGCGACGGGGTGTCGGTGGCGAGGCTCTCTAAAGCTCCTTCCATGCCTACCCAAGTATCGTAAGAATCAGGAAAGTAATACCAATGCATCATGATCATTTTCTCCCTTCTCAGACCTGGTCGGGCGTACTCTTCTTCGAGGGGGTCGCAGTGGGGGTAAAGGACGTGGGTGGCCATCTCCTCGCTCTCGACGGCCTGCCCGTTACGCTTGCGGGCGATCTCTTTCAATTTCGCCGCCAGGCTTTTGTCAATCTCCGGCTTTATGTAAATCACCGGAAGGATGTAGAACTTGTTCTGTACCAGTGCCTTCTCCATCGCTTGAAACATTTCGACGAGGCGGTCAAGCCTGGCTGGGCTCTGGAAGCAAATTTGCGTTAGAAACGCGCTACGAGTTGTGGGTCAGGAATTACCTTTCCTATTTGCATGTCAAACTTTCTCCAATTCTGCTCACTTTTAAAGCGGTATGCTGTAGCCAAGATGTGGCATAGGGCACCGCCCGGTTTAAAATCCATAAAAAACTTTATCTACATAATAAATTAAAATATACACAAATCCTTCCGTAAAAAAAAACTGGTGTTAATAAAGCTGGGAATGTTATATTTGTTAGGAGACGAGACAACAGACAATATGATATAGGCTTTAAATTAACTTTTATCAATGTGTATTGATTATAAGAATGCTATAATTAAATTCGAAGCTTCATTCAAAACCTACATATACAAGTATGTGCATAAATACAAACCCAGTGCAGATCAAACCCAAACACTAGCTGTAACTTACGGGGATTCTGGTCATTAGTGGTTTCTGTGCATTTTTGCCCAAATTGTCTTCCTGGAACTGCAGTAGCTGTATGACCAATGAGGAAAGGCTCTTGTTCGTTGGCGGATCTGACTGGACGTGCTGTAACGTAGAACTCCTATTATAATTACTTCGATCATTTCATAACTTATACACATAACGAGTATCGATAAATTCAGCTACGCCGGTCAAAGCCCTAACCAAGTTACCTTCTTGACAGTTTTTTGCAGCCATTGGCGTACTACTTCGAAAGAAGCCAAGGTTTCCGCCGACTCGAAATACTTCACGTTGGGACTCCCGTCCTTTTTCGGCCCAAATGCGATCATTTTGCTTGGATTAAATTAGTTTCAACTCCACATTAGAGGTTTTTGGCGAGCCGCAACTATTACTACTCCATTGGAACAAGCAAAACAACGACGACTCAGTGATGCCACTTTTATAACCAATAGTGACATTTGTGTTACCAATAACGATGCCAACTATGCATTTTGAAAAGTACTAGAATAAATAATGAGATGAAGCTGAGGTCACGGTCACTTGAGACATCAATTGGCGATACCAAAATTAAAATTAAAATCGCCCTTTGTATTGTCTATCTAGAGATCCTGTATATAGTTTACTAAAGCTGCATTCGGTAAACACCTCTAACAGTTCTGCGCCACCCGCGCCAATGGCTATTGTCGATCTCTTTCTGCTAGCAAAAGGAGTTGGTACAGGTTAGAGGTACAGTCGTGTTCAAATAAATCTGGGACAATGTGTTTTTCATATGCAGGTTGAGTCAAGAATTGAAGAATCGTAGGTATTACAAAATATGTAAAAAATGCACTTTTATCATACATGCCTTGTAAAAAACTATTCATGCTAATCAAAATGTATCACACTGTTTGCTCAACTCTTAGTAAACTATATACAGGGACTCTAATGAACTTATGAACTGTTAAATTGCTATCAGGTTGATATCATCTAACGTCCCTAAACTACCTTAAAGAAAAACTTCTTTCTGATTGGTTACTTCAAACTAGAGTTCCTAGATGTTCGTGATCAATTACTTTGTTAGGGTTCGGAAACTAATTGTCAAAGTCGCTCTCTTTCTGTCATTTGGGCCATCTGGGCATTTATGCGATAGATATATATCTTTTTATTCTTTCTAAGTTAGTAAAATAGTTACAAATACGTCCAAACACAAATGTATGCTATTATTTTTGGAGGCGTGCTGACTTCATAGACTCCTTATAGAGGTTGTTAAGGGTTAATATAGGTGTAAGAATTTAATTGTTGCCTAATAGAATGTTATAAAAATGACCTCTAATTAAAATCACCTAAACCATGTTATTTTTAAAATTTTTTGATACTTAAGTTTTATGCATAACTTAGAGAAACTTTATAAATTCTCTGTGACGCCCCTGTGTGACGTTCGGATGTTACAAAATTTACAATTGTCAAGTTTGCATGAGAGCCAACATAACAAACCAAAAAATGCTAGTTATAATCATGGTGCATAGAATACAAGGTGTAACGTTCCGCCGAATGCATGCATTGTGGGTGGAGCCTCAAATTCAACCAATAAGGAATGAGCACACAAAGAGAACGAATGGTAAAGTACATTTATTTCTATAATAATTTTCAAGGTCAACTTTCTAGGGGGTAAGTTGCATTCCTGCAGGGTCCCTAGTTTTAATAATGTTGGTACATAGATTTTTAGTTCTTTTCTTCCACTAAAAAAATGATTGTCATTTTGACAGATATATCATAATTTAATATTGCTTGCTTCATTTTTGCATTTAAAATATTTCTTGGTTTTCTTTTTTTATCCGATTTTATTGATGATGATGATGATGATTCCATGTTAAAAAGAGAAATTTGTCAAGAGTTCAAATTACGAAACTTTGACTTTCAAAATTGGCACATAACCATAATTTTGAAAAAGTTCTACCAACACGAGGTATAAAAGTTTCCTAGCGTTTTAATCACAAATCTACCAACATTGTAACACTTTGACAGTTATTATAGAAAAAAAACGTACTTTAGATAGTACTGAAGCGTATTATTGAAGACGCTGTCTATGTCAAATTCTAGGTTAGGTTTTGTGTCAGTTGGTGTCAGACTGACGAAAAACCTAATCTGCTAACCTCGAATTTGACACCGATTGACAGTGACAGCAACAATATACGATCACGGCCATGGTTACACCATGATCGCGGCCATGATGGATTTTCTGACTAGGCCCATTGAGAATTGGTTGACATCTCCCCCTCTACTCTCTGAACGACTGCGCATCTACGGGAACGTTTCACCTTGTATTCTTCACACTATGGTTATAATGACAGTTAGTTTCCGAACCCTATACAAAATAAATAATCACGCACATCTAGGAATTCTACTTCTAACCACGTCATTGGCAGTCCGCATGAAAGGAAGCGTTTCCGGCCCCATAAACTTGACTTTTTTATGTTTTGTTATATACCGGGTGACCATAAATGGTTGTGATTTTTTTTCTTAGGTTGGCACTGTAAGTCTATGCCAAATTCGAGGTTAGCAGGTTAGGTTTTGCGTCAGTTTGTGTCAAAAGTGACGTAAAACCTAACCTACTAACCTCGAATTTCATAAAGACTTGCTTACCAACATAAACAGTGCCAAATGTATGACCCCTATTTTTCATCAGCCTGTATAATAGCGTGTTCAAATTTCCATCGAATGAAACAGTGACACAAAAATTAAAATCAGTTGTGATTTAGAAGACTGGCGGATTGGAAAGACTAGTGTTATTTGTGAAAAGCACTTTAAGAAACCTTTATGAAAGGTGATAAGACTTGTTCCGACTACAATACCACTAGCTTCCCAGCAAGATTGTCATTTTTAAGAAATGTCTGTTTTAGATGAAGTCAAAATTAGTAGCGATTGCTTTATAGTGGTGGAAAATTTGGTACTATTAAGGTGATTACTCCATACGAGTTATATGTAAGTAATCCTTTAATTTAGAAGCTTTGTATCTTGTGTATGGAGCACTGAATAAAAATGCGTATCTACGTTAGAAGATCTGCCTAATAACTTGTTTATATTTTGTTATGATGCGCCACCTTAACAACCAACCAGGTGATGCAATACCCCCCACCTAAAAAAAGTTAGGGAGAAAGACTAGGTAGGAAAGCTAATATAATCCCGGATGAGAATAGCAGCATTATATGTAGCTCCAAAACCTGGTGAATCTTTTCAACAGCCCTTAAAATACTATCAACAGCAAATAAAAACAATAATAAAAGATAACAATTATAACTAAAACACAAAACTACACGTATGCATGAAAAAGTAAAAAAATATAAGCAACAAGCAAATTAAGGCATGCATGTTTGAAAGTTTGCGTCAATCTAAAAACTAGGTGGAATCAGCCGATCAAAACTGACGGTCCCAGCAATGCCTTCCAGTGACATGTTTTATGTGTATGTTGTCAAACTTAATAGGGTCTAAGTAATGTTAGCAACTCCGAATCGAGCAGAAGTGACTGGCGCATGCAATGGACCGACCGAGGCAATGAAGATGCATGCGCAACGATAGCAGGTTGCGAAAGTGGCCATGAAACAAAAGTTGCTCTAAAACGAGGCGGCGGTGCATGTTTGCACGTCGATGGCTGACATGCAGGTTCAACAACAGACCAGCCAGAAGAAGGCGGTGATGTCTGAGCGCCGATGGACGCATGCAGGGGGAAACAAAAGTTGCGCCAGAATGAGGCGGCAATGCATATTTGCACATGAACATAGATGATTGACATACAGGTTCAACAACAGACCCGCCAGAAGAAAGGTGATGTCTGGGTGTCCATGAACACACTTGAACTACATGCTGATAAAGCCAAAAGCGCCAGAAGGAGGCGGCGGTGCATAATTGCACGTGACCGTAGATACCTGACATGCAGGTTCAACAACAGATCCGCTAGAACAAGGCGGTGATGTTTGAGAATGTGAACGGCATGCAGGTGAAACAAAATATGTGCCAAAATAAGGTAGCGGTGCAGAAGTAGCCTACACGCGAAGGCAAGTGGCCGACATTCAGGTTTCAACAACATATCCGCCAGAAAAAGGCGGTGATGTCTCAGTGTCGATGGACACACGTGAACTGCATGCGGATGTGAATGAGTTGTATGCAGGTACAATAGCAGAGTCACCGAAAGAAGGTGGCAATGATTGAGTGTAGATGGGCACACGTGAACTGCATGTGGACGAAACAAAATATGTGCCAAAATAAGGTGGCGGTGCCAATTTGCAAGCGAATGTGAATGTTTTGCATGCAGGTCCAACAGCAGAATCACCGAAAAAAGGTGGTCATACTGTTACAGTTAATAACAGTGTTTCCATATACAGGGTATTAATTAAGTACCTACGTAGACAAACTTTAAGGGGCGATTCCTTGATCAATTCTAAGATAAAACGTTTATACAAACATGAGACCTAAACGGCTTCGTTTTCAAGATACACGATGTTGAAATTTAAACAAAAATTAATTATTTTTCAAAAATCTGGAAAACGCCTAGACATATTCTAATGAAACTTGATGTAGGTTAGTATTTCATAAAGTGGCATTGTTTGGTCGAAATAAATTTAATTTATTTCTACCAGTGGCGTGCATTGGGGTCACCTCACTTACTTATTTTTAACCAATACAAGTTTTTTAGCTTCATCTATTGAAACTATACAAAAGACGTATCTTTTAATTTTTGATAGAATAAACCTTTTTCGAGGAAAACGGAAAAATTTGTAACATCAATTTCATTCATTGGACGTTAATGGAACCTAAATGGTTTCGTTTTCAGAATACAGTTTAAAGAAGTTTTAATATTATATTATGTAACAAGTTTTATAAACGTCACTTTAGTCACGAGTTTTTTTGGCCACGAGCGGAGCGTGGCGCAGCTAGTGTTTAATAAACGAGTGTCTAGACGAGTTTATATAATCTGTTACATACTATACTTTTTCTACTCCTGTAACTAAAATGGCATTTAACATACTAACACACACGTCGCTAAGTGACATTTTAATCACGCATTCATAACCTGTGACTAAAGAGCCTCTTAGTCATGGGCTGAAGTTAGCAAGGATGTTTTAGTCATGGGGTGAAGTTAGGTTCAAACAGTATTTGCTTTATTAGCCACAGCCAAAACTAAAATCAAGTTAGTTTTCAACAGTCAACTTTGACATTTGTCAAGCATAATTTAACCTAATATAATAAATGTCAAAATTTTAATGAAATAATATGATGTTATTTTGTCTAAATTTGTGGTCGTAGAAAGAGTATAGTATGTAACACATTATAAAAACTCGTCAAGACACTCGTTTATTAAACACTCGCTGCGCTGCGCTCCGCTCGTGCCTAAAAAACTCGTGACTAAAATGACGTTTATAAAACTTATTACATAATATACTAATTTTCTACGACCACAAATTTAGACAATAACATCATATTATTTCATTAGGATTTTAAATTTTATGTTAGGTTAAGTTACGCTTGTCAAACGACAAAGTTGACTGTTGAAAATTAACTTTATTAGTTTCGGCTGTGGCCACGGCTGTAGCCAATAAAGCAAATACTGTCTATCTGAACCTAATTTCAATCCGTGACTAAAACGTCGTTGCCAACTTCAGCCCGTGACTAAGAAGCTCTTTAGTCACAGGTCACAGGTTATGAAGGCGTGATTAAAATGTCACTTATCGACATGTATATTAGTATGATATGTGTCATTTTAGTTACAGGAGTAGAAAAAAATTGAAATAGGCAGCCATGAACTACATTTGCGCGGTAGTTTTTAAACTTCCACCTCGTATTCATTTGTTTTAATTCATGGCGTGCTCTTCGATTTTTTCCCATTTGTAGTAATATAGGGCTCGTAAAATTGTAAACTTTACTTTTTTCACAAATTCAAAAAGCGCAGAGTAATTGTAAACGCGTCTTTAGTTGGTAGTTGGTAGTCCAAATAAACCCAAACGTAAAGTACAAATGCCAACTTGTAGGTAAAAGAAATAAAAACGAAATGATAAGTCAGAGACCACAGGCAAAATTCAGTCGTAAATAACATAAGGTCAAGTTCAAGCTCCTCATTAAGTCGCCGAAACCACACGAAAGCATCATGGCTGTGTTAACCCCTGCTCCTGCTTGCCTGCAGCAATACGACTATGCCGATAAGTCATGGTGCACTTGCTCGACCAACGTCTCATGCAAGCACCGTGGGGACCGACTGCAATGCAGCTGTGGCGAAGAGTGGCAGGTCTACGAGTGGAACTGGGAGAACGACAACTCTGCGACTAACGTAGAATTATCGAACAACAATCGCGATGTTCTCTTTCATCCGGTTTACAGTTCAGGAACGGCTGCCGTCAGGGGGCAGAAGCCCCTGAAGCAAAACGTGCACTACTATTGGGAAATTAAGATGTTAACGAATTTATACGGGACTGATATTGTAAGTTTCGCTTGCTGGCAAAGTTTGTTGGTAAAGGTTTGATTTTAGATGGTAGGTGTAGGGACATCAAAAGTGGTGCTGTCAGACTGGAGGCTACGCTTCTGCAGCATGCTGGGCTATGACAGCGAGTCGTGGGGCTACTCGTACACTGGAAAAATACAGCACGCCAAGCTGAGCTGCAATTACGGATCACGCTTCAGCCTGGGCAGTTTGATAGGTGTCCATGTGGATATGTGTGCTGGAACTCTAGAATATTACCTGAACAGGAAACCTTTAGGTGAAGTATTTGTTGGTGTAACAATTATCAAAATTAAAGTAGGAATTCTTAAGAACTGTCACATTAACATTAACAAACAGCAGTAAATGAAAATTAGTTTGAAAGATTTAAGCCACAAAGTTAGAAATATTAATCAATGTATCAATTCAATCTAGAACAGCCATAACGGCTGCTTGAAAATAGTATGACAATCATAGTATTGATTTCATTCTAATAACTACTACGTAGAAGAGTCTTAATAATGAGCCCATGTTGCATCACCTGTTATTATTTTCCGCAGTTTTTGGGAATATTCTAAATTTTTGTGTCTGTTGCAACGGTGCAATACAAGGTAGCACAATCGATCTGAGCGGTTGTGCTTGCTTTGTGAGCAGTTTAGTAACAGAGCTATATTCCAATCTTTCTAAAGAGGCTGTAATATTGAGGATGATTTCAATAAACATAGTTGATTTTAGGTGTCGCATTTAGAGGACTGAAAAACTACGAATTATATCCAATGGTTAGTTCGACAGCTGCGGAGTCTGCAATGAGGATCACATGTGCCTTGTCGCAAGTGCCAACTTTGCAACTAGAATGCTTAAAGCTGATCATTAACAATCACAAGTTGCTCAAGCAGTATTGGAGCATACCCGGCCTGGCCCGCATGGTAGGGAAGAAGTACTTCTGGCTGGTTCCTCAACTATCAAACGACAGTAAGTGTTGCATTGGTTTTAATTTAGTGACTAACAAGACTTGCTGCTTTGTTGTCTCACGCGACTAAATCATATTTTCAAAAGGGTGTGCAAGAAAATGACGACTACAAGTATGTAGTCTTCTAGCTTGTATTAATGAGAGAATATAATTCATTAATCACGTGACCCTTTTTAAACCAATTGGAAGCATAAAAACCCTTGGATACATGTGTACCACAGCGGTGATACAAAACAAAAATTCGTATCACCTTATTGTGGTCTGTTGCTACGCAAAAGTGTGAAAATGTTGGTTACCCTTCTGTCAATTTTAAGTCTATGTCAAATTCGAGATTAGCAGGTTAGGTTTGCCGTCAGTTTTGACACAAACTGGCACAAAACCTAACCTGCTAACCTCGAATTTGACATAGACTTAAAATTGACAGCAGTGTAACCAACATTAACAGTTTCTCAATTCATTGTATTCTCTTACTAAATACAACTCGCGGTATGATTAGTAATCGGTGATATTCATACCACTTGTGGTATTATGACTGACAATAGTTTAGCTTCTGTGATATAAATGGCAGATTAGTGTTTGCGCGTCCTAAACTTAAATGGTCAAACGTAATTGTCCCTTGCAGAAGATGGAACCACAGAGTAGGAACATGAAAATTTATTGGTTTTGAAGTAAAATTCAAAGAAAGGTTGTTGCGTTGTTTTGATGGTGTAAACTGTAGACAGGAAGTTTTAGTGCTCTAATATCAGTACTAACTTCGCAAGGTTTTCTCTTACTCATACAATTGATTTTGGATATTATGTGGAATGGGGTGTATAATAATTAATACATTTAATAAATTAAAAACGAAGGTTTTTAATGCACATTTGAATGGTGAGATGTCGTTTAAAATTTTGCACCGATTTGAATTGGGTTGTTGCACAGTATCAGGGGTAGAATGTCAGCGTAGTGATGGAGGGCATCTAAACAGCATGCTTGAATCTGGCCGACTTAGAAAAACAGGTTTACACTGTTTACATAAGTACAGGCAGGATGGTGGAAGTACGAGAAGAATATGAAGACATACTGAAACTTAGAAACATACAAGAAGAAAGGTTTGTGTAAATGAAATAAGCCAAAAATGGGAAAAGCTTAAGAAGACGCCTATAGAGGTAGCTGAAGAAACCTATGGAAAGAGGAAGAAGAATGTTAAAAGAAAGGGGAATAAGAAAAAATATTTCAAAACCAAGAATGAACAAGACAAGCAAAGACAAAACTGAAAATGAATAGGAACAAGTAGAAGTTGAAATTGAAACAGATAATGAGACTCGGGAGGGGGAAATTAGTACCAACGAAGTAGAAGCATTTAAAATCATGAAAAATGAGAAAGGTCATGGCAATAACTGCTTCTTGTTTCTCCCTCACAATCCATTTATTGGGTAGATTAATCCCCAGATCTTTTATCTTTTGTCTTCTTTATAGTTGTCTGTTTACTGCATTTCTTCTTCATTTTTGTATCTCCATCTACCTCATGTCTTCCATCAGCTTATCCTATCATCTCATTTTCGGTCTTGTAATGCGGCTTTTCCCGTGCCCTATACTCTACTTTACTATGAATTTATATTGCCCTTTCTTTGCTAGTTAGCTCAGTCGTAGAAGCATAAGACCCGCTCTCACCTCAGTGCAGCTAAGGGAAATTTCAATATTGCTCGTTCCGGCCTACTTGTGATCACCTATGCATGTATGTATGTATAACCGTTAACCTCTTGTTACCTTAGCAGTGTAGAGGGTGGTGCTCTGTATGCTAGCATCTGGCAGTGTAGTGCTCAGCTTGCAAGATACAAAGTTGGAGCACACCTTTCGTGCTTGCGTAGCAACCATTGTGTGTTAAGGTGTGTGTGTGTTTTGGTGATGTGTGGACCTTGTTACTCTATCTCTTAGGTCTGTGGTTCTGAGTAGAGCACAGTTAATTTGGTGCTCAACTGTGAATGGTCTCACTGTGCCCGATTCCAATCGCCAAGGCTGCGGAAAAATTCCAGCGCCTGTGGGATTCGAACCGAGGACTTGCTTATTGCAAGCTAAGCACTTTCCCAGCTTCTTATTTGTGATCATCTATAATACTGTAATCATACATTCAAATCCTGACAGAAATGAAAACCAAACAGTTTATATGAAAATACATAAAAATGCTCGTCTCTCAGGCGGCCGGCCTGGGTTTGAATCCCGGCGGACGCTAAAGGGATTTTTAAAAATCGTACGCTCCCCGGCTACCACGCTAACATCTCTGATAGTCGTTAACCCCTAAACAAGGGAACTCTTTCTCACTTTCGACGGGCAAGGCTAGCCACCTACCCAGCCTAAGGGCAAAGAGGGCTCATAGAACCACTTTGTGGTTAAAACAGGCCACTGGCCTATCATAAGAGGAAGAACAAGACATAAAAAGGGTACACAATGGTGATATAGAAATGTTACATACGTTATCAACAATAGCAAAGAATAGTCCACGGGCTTAATGCTTTAATACACTCCTTAGGTGAAGGTGTAACTTATTACTTATCGATGCCAAGTCAAAAGACCCAGTGTTAATAATGTTTAAAATCCGCACACAAGTTCGCTTAGTGCGGTCCTGACTCTAGTAACTTCAAATCAGCTGACGTAATATGTCAACAGAATGATGCAAGTGCCTTGTTCTGATGCACTGATTCAACAGGTTGCCGTTGCTTTTGGGCACGTAATTTGCCCATTGAAGTTATTGCATAATTTGAAATCGCAGTTGATTCTTTATTACGGCCTTTGTTTTTCCCAATCTTCCTGGGCCGTACATTCACTTCTGAAATATAATTATAGTATCTAAACTTGCCTTTAATTCGTAGCAAGATTACCAAGAGGTCAGCTCCATGCTTTTTGCCGGTACTCTCAAAGACTTGCGTGCGTTGACAAAGTCGACTGGCTTCCTTGAAGCTCGAATGGCAGCTGGAATAGTAGCTTCTTACTATGATCTGCTGTATCTCGAGGATGCTTCCCCAAGCTGACACTTTATAATACTTCCCGTGCCGGCCTTTTTGTTAGGACATGCACAGGTCGGTTATTGGCAAGCGACTGCCTCATGCGGCTTTAAAAGCGCGAAATTGCACTAAACCGCCATCACTTGCAGTTCTAATAGTAGCACACGGGATCAGTATTCTGCTGGCTTGAACTTCCCTATTCAAGCGCGCGAAACATTCACTGTAAGGTTTAAGTACGCAATACGTTTTAATCTATGTAATTACTACAATGTAAGACACAGTTTAGTTGTATACCTAGCAGAATAATGGTTAAATCCCAAGGTGACACGAACTAGCTTGTTACAGTCTTACTCTGTTTCTCCCTTCTGTAGGTCTTCATTTGGTTATTATCCTTATCACTGTTATTTTAACTTCCTTTTACAATAAAGGAAGTATTGGATTCACCCCAAAAATTCGAAATTGAGTTTTCAACAGATCTTCACGTTTTAGAGTCCCCTGAACCCCAAAAACAAGTTTTTCGAAAACTGATCAAAAATGTTGACATTTACATGACCTAAATCGGTTGTCAAAGTGACTGTATTTTGTTCACTGAATGTAAGTACCATGAGATCAAAGAAAAATGATTCGGAGCAGGCCTTGATATGTGTTATACGTTTGGCAGTACTGAAGTGTATTGTCAGTTTGTCAAATTCGAGATTTGCAGGTTAAGTTTTACGTCAGTCTGTGTCAAACAACCATATATGTGTTACTTACTATATTGCTAGTAGGGCCTGGGAACGGCCGAAAACATTACGACGCCGACATAGTCTCACTCTGAGTATTACGCGTTTCGTGCGCATGCCTGAGAATTGGAACTCCGCCTTTAGAAGCGAATTTTAAACTTGACCACTTCCCCACCGCGCGGACGACGCCGACGCGCTTGCGCACAGCTCACCATATACATTGAAGAGTTGGTTGTCTGTCTCACTTACTTCGTGACCTCCCCATTCATAGCCGCTAGTTATATAGTAGTTATTAAATATATGCAAACAACAAACAAAACCTAACCTTCTAATCTCGAATTTGACATAGACTGACAATACACTTCAGTACTGCCAAACGTATAACATATATCAAGGCCTGCTCAGAATTAATTTTTTTTTTTATCTCATGGTATTTTACAATCAAGAACAAAAAAGACTTACGTTCAGCAACTTTTGATTAAGGAAGTCACAATGTAGACAAAATTTTCTTTGAGTGTCTGCTAATGTGGAGCTGTGCAATTTACGAGAAAACGTTGTTTGATACTCGAATGCAAAAGTAGCATTTTGGAATCTAGAATCAAAAATAACTATACTCCATTCACTATAGTCCCGGATTGTCAAAAATGATGTTTTATGGTAGCACTGTTGAATTTCTATTGGTTTTTTTGTTACTACTAGGTTGGACAACCCAAAAGTGTAATTTTTAAAACTTGCGTTTTGTTACCTGGCAACTTTTATTTATTTTTGCTTAAGTCATAACCTATAATTTATAGATTTGACATTAGTAACTTAACTAGCAACCAGTGAGACAAATGTCTCATTTAATAAAACAAAAATAGAACAGCATCCCGGACGGACCAGCGTCCCGGACGGACGGAAATCACGTGATTTCTCGAAAACCGGAAGTGTCACGTGACTGAAATTCGGTTCCTGACCTGACATGACCATTCCAAACATATAACTTTCATAACTTTTTTCTCTATCTCTTACGGTTTGGCTGCTGAAACAGCTTTTCGGACGAACCAGCGTCCCGGACAGACAAGTCTATTAGATAAAGGATAATATTTGAAGGGGGCGATCATTACAGTTATTTGGCGCCCAATGTGGGGCCCAAATTGATGACCCTGAGATAAAGAGTTTCATGCTCTACTGATTGAGCTAGCCAGCCACTCAGGAAAGTCTGCTTAAAGCGTAGCACATACGATTTTTACTGGCCGATAGCTCCAGGTAGTCGAAAAAGGGCTCTGAAGTTGATCGCACTTGGGCAAATCTTGCAGCTGGCTATCCATCTTACGGTTTGGCTGCTGAAACAGCGTCCCGGACAGACAAGTCTATTAGATAAAGGATTAATTGTTTCTAGTTATTCATAGCTTGAATTAAAAGTATTGACCATGATATAAAGGGTTGTTTTTAATTGGATTTTAACATTGATAATCCGGAACTATAGTGAATAGAGTTTATATTGTTTATTGGTCTGTCTGTGTGTGAACAGAAAATCTCAAAAACGAAAAGAGGTATGGCATTGAAACTTCATATATAAGTGTTGTGTACTATCTAGATGCGACAGCAAGCTTTTGAAGAAAATCGCATAACTGGAAGTATGGTGTTCACTTTTGTGATTTTTCAGTTTTTTTCGATTTTTTCAAAAACGGCTCCAACGATTTTTTTCAAACTTTACATTTTTAATGTGTATTGATGTGAGATCGGTGATTTTCAAGTTGAATACCTCTAAAATGGGTTTCTTCTGTTTTTTTTTTGGTTTTTTTTATATAATGTAGTAGGGAAGCTAAAAACCAAATTTTTGACTAATTATAAGGTCACTGTAAAAGGAAGATGTGTGCGTGTATCATGCCAGATTTTTTTTAGTTCTATTGCTAGCCATCAAACTGTCTGCGCTTTTATTGCTTTCACTGTCTTTTTCTCCTGTTTCTTCAAGGATTTTGTGATCCATTTTGGTTTTACTTTTGTTTTCACCTATCGGTTTTGGACCTAATATTCTTCTCTCCCATATTCTCAATTGTTGGTCCCTCTTTGTGAAACACAAGGTTTCTTGTGCGTACATTACTACCAGTCTTATTAGGCTCTTATATATTCTTGCATTTTCAAATCTTCTTGCTCTATTTTCTTTTAGTATCGTTTCATAATTAATTATCGTCACCCGCATTGTCATCTCTTATTAATGCTTTTCTCACCTCGTTAAAGGGGCTCCTGCAGTATTTCTTTAATTTTTTCTCTGTTTATTCATCTCCTCATTTTAACTTTATTTGTGTCCTTTGACAGATATTTTTATGCATATTTCTAGCATCATTGCTTCTAATATTGTTTTCGATTTCATCTAGTGCCTGTTCTATTCATTTTCTTTTTTCTTGTCCTTATTTATTTCTGCTCTCCCTGTTGGTATGCATCTCAACCTTGCCTCCCTCTTTTGCTCTATGCTGTCTTCGTATACCTCATTGAACCATTCATTTCTTATTTGGATTTTCTGTTCGGATCATCGTTTTTGCTACCTTTAATGTTTTCCCACTCGTTTTCTATGTCATTGCTCTGTGGTTTTTTTATCTAATTTCCTGTTCACCTATTCTATGAATTTGTTCATTTGGTGTCCACTTTCTTTCCCTTGTATGTCTTTCTCTTTCTTTTTCCATTACTATTTTATACTTTAGTTGTTCATGTTTCTTTATGTTTAAATTTTGTGCTGCTTAGATTAGATTAGATTAGATTCCACGACTGCCTTTTGCTGGCATGCGCACTTCAGCCCTTTGGGCTTTTTGTACTGTCGGGAGTTTTAAGTTAGCAGGCCGACATCCGTATCTTTTACTAGACTTGCAATGTCCCCTACTAGCTTGCGGTTGTCAATAGAGTTAAGGCTCCAATCGAGTTGGTGTCTTTTACGCTTTAATGCTGGGCATTCAAAGATGATATGATAGGCTGTTTCATCATCCTCTTGGCATAGTCTGCAAACAGGTTCATCTCTATAGATATTGATCCTGTGCATAAATTCTCTGAATGCTCCAGTGCCTGTTAGTAGACTGACTACTTGCTTGATTCGAGTTCTGTTCAGTCTCAACAGGGTTTTGGTGGTTTGTGGATTCAGAGTTTTTAGCAATCTTTTGCAGTGTGTTGCTTGATTGTAGTTTCTGCACCTTAGTTGGTGTGCGGTGTTGACCCATTCATTAATGGCTGAGCGGGCTTGGTTTTTCTGAATGCTTAGACCAGGTTTTGGACCGGTCATTGCATTATGGGCTGCTTCTTTTGCGAGCTTGTCCGCCTTCTCGTTTCCTTCAATACCTTGGTGACCTGGGATCCAGTATAATTTTACTGTATTTCCCTGGCTTAAAGTTTGAAGTTTGGATTTGCATTCCTTGACCAGTCTCGATGAAGTACTGAAAGCGTTTAGCGCTTTCAGTGCTGCCTGACTGCCTGAGAGAATGTGTATGTCTCGATTGAGCAGCTTCTTTTCTATGCTGATGTTTGCGCATACGTTAATAGCTTGCACTTCAGCCTGAAAGATGTTACAAAACTTTCCTAGACTGACTTTTTCGTTGGTTCTAGGATTGGTACTGTACACACCGGAGCCTGTACCCCCTTCAAACTTAGATCCATCAGTGTAAAAAATGATGTTCTTATTTGTTGGAGTTGGTAGTTGGTCCGGATTCCAACTTGTGTGTATGGTAAAGTTATCTTCAACGTCATAGGCTTTGGTTATAAGATCAGAACCCATTTCTAATATTGGGTTGTTGATGTGTGACATGATCTTGCCATGTCCTACATTATTAGCTGTGGTCATCCAGTGACCAGTACTTTGTAATCTGTAGGCTGCCATTCTGGCTTCACCTTCCAAGATGTGCAGAGGTGGCAGATTTAAAATAGCATTCAGTGCTTGTCCTGAGGTGCCTTTAAAGGCTCCAGTGCTGCTTAGTATCATGTTTCTTTCTGACTTGCGCATTGAAGGCGCCCATTGCTATTATCATGTGTTATCACTTGTTTTTTTTTTGAGTTCACCATAGAAGTCTTCCTCGTCTTTTTCACTCTTCTGTGGGGGCATATGCAGTTATGAATTGTATTATTTTATCATTCATTTCTCATAATACTATGTAGGTGGTTTCATTTCTCGTTTCTCTTCTCCCAAATGCAGCAGTGTAAGTTCATCGTTATCAATTTCTCCTTGGCCTTCTCGTCTGTTCTCTTGCTGCTACACGTATTTTATATCTCGTGAGTTCTCGTGCTACTTCCATAACTTTTCCAGGTATTAATAGCATTCTTACATTCCACAATCTCTGATATCGCTGTCCATTTCCATTTTGTTCTCTTCTTTATTTGTAAACTATTTGGCTCCTTTGTTTAACTTTCACCCTTATACTCATTATCTTGCTGGTCGTACCACTTGTTATTTATCATTAGTTTTTGGCAGCCCATTTTGATTTTGCTTTCTGTTCTTTATTTCTCTTTTTTATTTTGAAGGTTCATTTCCTTCATAGTTAGATCATTGTCGATGATTAGTTTTCTCCCCTTCAATTTTTCCACCATTATATCTCTTCGGTTCCCATGTTTGAATCTTTGCAATAATTGCTTTTTTCTCTTCTTTTTTGCCTACTTTGAATGCTTGCGTGACATTCACTTTAACTCCTCCCTTTTGATAGAAATTCTTCTACTTTCTCTTTTATAGCAGAATCGTTATCTGTTGCTAGCCCTGTTTTTTCTATGTTTTATTCATTTTCTTTCTTTTATCATTTCTTCTTGTAGTCTATATTTTTTCATTTTCTTCGAATCTATCTCGCATTTCTACCCTCTTGACCTATTTTTTTTTGTATTTTGTTTGTGGTGTTTTCTCATATGTGCTCTCTGCTCCTTTAGGTGGTGTTCTAACAGTTGCCTTACTTTTTTAAACGCCTCTAATTGTTGTTGTACTTCTGTGTTGTTGCTCGCTCTTTTCCTTTTATAATACTCCTTGTTTTGCTATTTTTATCACTCCTCAGTAGTTTTGGGTATTAAATTTAAATCTCTGAGAAAGCAGGTAGCTGAGAGGTGAGTTTGAACCTCACACTCGGACATTAGTGTCATCTCATGCTTTCCAGCCACTATGTAAACACCTTTAGTGGTCGTCGCCCCTGTAGGAGGATATTCTTCCCTTAAATTCAACTTTGTGCAGTAAGTAACAGGCTCACAGCCTGTACTAAGAGGAAGAAGAAATTTAAATCTGGCAACGTTGCAAAGCCGGCGCTCCGGGTTCTTATCTGCTTTTATCACTCTTGCACTTGACCTTTGGCACTTGTGCTTGTATTTTCACTATTTTTAAGTTTTGGTTTTTAGATTATGCTTCATTAGCTCGCTTTATACTCAGATTTCACCGTCACTAATTGATATTCGCTCACTACGCTTGTAATTATCAAGTAACTAAGAAATTTTACCTCACACTTCTGTTGCAATGCTGTGACTAGTGATGGGCGAATCCAAATGAAAAGAATGGAATTATTCAATTGTTTCTGCTATCCGAGATATTCCGATTGTTGCTGAAAATATCTCGAATGAAAAAATCTCTCAGATTACTCGGAATAATCGGATGCTTGGAACGTAACTCCGATGGTCGTTTAACCTATTTTCTCGTTTGAACTGCGATTGTGCGATTACTCGGATACTCGGTAGTCGGTAGCTCGGTACACAACAAAATTGTCTGAGTGATCGATGATTGGCTCTGACTCTCGGCTGTCCGTGTGCCGCTGGCCGATGGATTATCCAGGGTTTTAATTTAAAACAATATTTTAACAAAAATTTTAAATAAGTAACCGAATGCGCGATGTAGCTGCTATAGGATACTGCAGTTTAAATTTAAACTACATGAATTAATAACAGATTCATTCATTTTGAAGTTAGGTCTGTAATGTATAATGGTTATTTATATTTTACAGTACAGTAAACATTGCGCTTCCATACTTTCACCAAAATGTTTAAACTTTTACGTTCGCTGGAAAACTCTCACTTTTTTTAACTTGTAGAACAATCTACTATTAATTCACTAGCGATTTAAAAAGAAAATTAACAGTTACTTATGGTTGCTACTATAGAGATAATAACAATAATGACAGTAACAGTGTAACTGGAGACTTGAGTTACCGGATTTATATTTTTATAACGCTGATAATGTATATAGCAACAGTGATAATAATATACCTTCTTGACTAATAACTGATAATCACATACCTTCACAAACATCGCGTTATCTGCTGAAAGTACAATCGTCGTAGTAACCACACTAACAGTACTTTTAATATTTATAAATAAACTGTTCAAACGTTGTTCATTGACTCGTAATATAATATGGCCGAATGTAACCCGTGTCTTCTTAATTATCAAATAATTTCTGTCGCCACTCGATATATTGTTTTAGGTAGTCTCACTCATCCTTTGGACTCGCTAGATTGCCAAACAATATATCTTGTGTAAACAGAAATGATTATTGTTATATAACACTGGTTCTGCGTTGTAAGTTGCAAGCCAAGTTGTAATATAACAAATATTAAATGGATATCTACTCTCTTGTTTATTAAGAAGAAGTAGTATCAAGAATATTTTCTCACTAATGAAAATATGACATTTGAAATTATGTCATTTGATTCTTATTTAAAATTTACCTCGGCTAGACAGTTATTAAGCAATGAGACTCTCCTTTTCCTCAGCTGAGTGGATTAATGTTAAAATTATTAATCTTCTTATTGTTGAAGACTGAATTATTAAATTATTACCAAATTGACTTCTTTGGTCAATTACACTCACTTGTACATTCAATTGAATCTTCTTATTCAGTTAGTTAGTATAGTAAAGATTGGTTTGACATTACAATCAATCAACTAAATATTGTCAAATTATTTAATCGAATATTATACTTTTTCCAACTTGATGTTAAAATTACTTAAGATAACCAAAACCAAAATACCTATGTCAATTTCTAATTATAATTTCCGAATCAATGTAAATTTAGAAAAATAAATATTCTAAATTACTTTTTAAATATAAATTACAAATATTTCCGCTAATTTTGTCGTACCAAACTTCTTATTTATTTCTTAATGAAATATAAGAAATACGCACTAACCTTCTTGAAGTATCGCTTGTACCTGACTGTATTTTCTATCAGCTCCTAACTGAATGACAGCCTGTAAACACCTCCTTTGGATTGTTCACGATCAAAATAGCTCGTTGCAGCTCTATGACCCCTTAAGATCTGGATATATCGTAGCACAGCATGCCACAAACACCAACACTTGTACCTTTTACTGGTTGAAGCAAAAATTTGCCACTTCAAATGGCTTCAAACAATCTTGAAGTTCTAATTTGAATAATAGTTGTGACCTTTGGTCAAATTTGATCGTAAAGAAGGTTGTCTTGCTATTACATGTCAAATATACAAATATTGCTTTCACACTTAAAGGAAATATAGCCCTTTAACGTGATTATTTAAACGTAGATTATTATTTTCAAGATACTTTTCACTTCATGTAAACAACGAACTGGTTGCCCATTACTACTACTACCAGTAATCTACATATAACTGTTATTACATGATACCGATATTATTATTGAATTAATTAAACATCCCCACAGCATGCTGCAATACATTATTTGATAATCAAGAACGCACTAGTTGCATTATATATAATAATATAGTTAGAAGAATTATGGACAAAATGACCAAAATAAAAATTGGAAGCTGAAAGCTACAAGGCATGAACATACAAAGTCTGGGACTCTGTTTCCATTTGCCGGAATTCAATTCGCCAGAAGTCTTTTGACCGGAATGCATTTCGCTGGATATCAAGATCGAGGACACTATGCTGATCGTGGCGACAACACAGGACATGGTAGTGAAAAAAATTATCAAAAACTGCAACTAACCTAAACAGACTAGAATGAGACACAGTACTTTGCCGGATTTCGTTATATGACACACACCCTGCAATCCGGCGAAACGGAATCTGGCGAATAGCTTTCCGGTAAAATAATTATCCGGCGAAATGAATTCCGTCGAGTCGAAATCCGGCAAAAAAAATCCGGAGAATGGGAAGGCCACGCATTGAACTGCTTGTAACGTAGGTCATTGTTGTGTTCTACTCGTATGGCTTTTCGTAGCATGGTGTTGGTCTAATTTATTTTAGAAATGAACGAGTTTGGTGGGGTTTTCAAGTCAAACAAACTTCTGAGCCTTTGAGCTGCAAGCCGAGGTATTTTATCTCAGTTTTATCACGCTGCATTTAATTTCACATCTCATTTTTTGGTCTAAACTCAGTTTAAGCAACTATCACTGCATCTTTGTGTCACCATAATGACTATGGCGTCAGCAAAAGTTGCAGTTAGGGAATGCTGATTTATGGGCACATCCATTGTAAAAATTAGGTACAAAATCGGTCCGAGAACACTGCCTTGAGATACAACCAATTTGATCGTGGCCTTCCCATTCGCCGGATTTCGACTCGCTGGAATTCGTTTCGCAGGATAATTATTTCACCGGAAAGCTATTCGCCAGACTCCGTTTCCTTGGATTGTAGGGTGCCTGTCATATAACGAAATTCCGCAAAGTTCTAGTCTGTTTAGGTTAGTTGCAGTCTTTAATAATTTTTTTCACTACCACGGCCGGTGTTGTCCCCACGATCAGCGTAGTGTCTTCGATCTTGATATCCGGCGAAATGCATTCCGGTCAAAAGACTTCCGGCGAATGGCAACAGAGCCACTAATTCTAGTTTAGTTTGAAGCGAAATTTTCATATCCACTCGGTTGTGAATGATATCCCTACAGTAGCAACAATTAGTGTGTTTGTCGTTTCAGAATAGTGGCACTTACAGTTGGAATCACCGGAGTGTGATCTGAAGATAAGTCTAGGCACGATGTGATCTTAAGGTATCTTGCAGCTACACCTTTTGTTAGAAAGAAATCTATTTGGGTCTGACGACCATTATGCGGGTTCATTACTTGAAAAATGACCTAGACAAAGCTCGTTAATAGTTGATAAAACCACGTATGTTTAGTATTACAGTTGCCCCCTGTTAAGAATCTATTGCCTAAGGAGTTTAAATATTATTGGTATCCTGTTATAAGTTTTGGTATTTTGTTTTTTATCAAAAAAATTGTTGTTGCCTTATTTTTGAAGTATTAATGTTTCCAGAGTATTAGTAATGCAAACACTTTAACTTGATAATGTTATCAAGACTGGTTGCGAAGTCTAATTAATTATAAATAGCTAGAAATGGAAAATCTAGCTATGAAAAGTGCGACTCAATATGTTTATTATTATGCCAGTTGTTCAGTCTTGTATATCTTAAAATTATAGTTTGTTGCTTCAGTTTTGTCTCACGTTAAAAATAACTCAAATGCTGATAAATAATCAAATATTCAACTGATTATAGAATATGTCTTTATTGTCTCTACGTCCTTGTCTATAAATTTACAAGAACGCACTGCACATTTCTAAAAATACAATAAAATTTCGCCCTGTTTAATTAGTTACGTTGCAGAACCCCGATTGGATTTGGAAGACGAAGTAGTGCTCCCACTCAGCACGCTTAACCGCAACTTTGCCCGGTGTAAGCGTTTCTGCACTGGCTTGAAATACCTGACCGACCCACGAGCCGACCCAGATCACATAAGCTATCGCCAATATTTGCGTATAAAGGCAAAGTATGAAAAAACTGTCGTCCAAGGCTGCCACCCCAGTATGGTTTTGGGAAGGGTGGCGTACGATTGCAACAGCAACATCAATGTGAGAACAGTGGAAGAAAACGAGCATAGCGATTCCAGTAAAGCCGAGTGTAGCAGTCCCAGGCAGCAGGTGCTCTTAGATAATGGCGTAGACCAAAGTTGTAGCTCGGATAACTGTGGGAACGAACTGTACGACAATGAAAGTGAAGGGTCTGATTTTGATTAGCTGCGAGCTGGAATTTGCAATATGTGGTGATGCCATAGATGGGGAGGAAAGTACCTTAAATAGTCTGTGTATTTGAGAATTATTAAGCGATAGACTGATTGCATGTTAATTAATACTTTTAGTAAAAGTAGATTGTTATAAAATCCTGCAATATGATAGTCAGTGGCCCAATGTTTTGCCTGTTCTTGTCAAAGTTTTGTACTTTATATTGAATAGTTTTAAGATTCCATTTATATGTCGAATTCAATTTAAATTATAATCTCTATATTACATAGTTTTGTTAATTTACAAAAATATATTTCTTTTAAATATACATCGTATATTTTAATCTACAAATCCAGATTATAGCACTGCTATGTATACGTTAGCTAATGCCTATCAGGCATTGGAAACGATTCATCAGGGGTCTACACCAGGGACGTCTCTAGTATACCTGCTGCCGGCGTGCAAAGACTCATATGCCACCCCTTCTAGATTGTAGGTTAAGTAGTTAGGGGAAATAAGCGATTAATCCCATTATTTGATATCAAAATACAATTAAAATATTGAAAGTAATATGTCACTTTTTAACAGCCAAATCAACTGTTCTTGATTTTCTTATCACAAATTCGTTAAGTCAGTCTTGGCGAGTGTTTAGAAAGCAGTAGAGAATGTGTGCTCCGTGATTAAACACATTTTAACTAAAATTTACTAGAATTTAAGCCGTAAAACAAGTAGTGAAGTGAAATAAGAAGAGTAAGGAAGAAGGTAAGAAACAAATCTTTGTTTTAGAAGTAAGCCCAAGTGCAGAAACAGTAATATAGCAATAGGAAAATTGATAAAGACCGGGA
The DNA here is from genome assembly GCA_940337035.1 of Agriotes lineatus. Taxonomy (NCBI): domain Eukaryota; kingdom Metazoa; phylum Arthropoda; class Insecta; order Coleoptera; family Elateridae; genus Agriotes; species Agriotes lineatus. Next base: position 32,750,083 of record OW679201.1, read on the forward strand.
TTTTGACGGGTTGACCGGATCCTGACCTTTTACGCAGGCAGATAATGACAGGTGTGTAAACGCTGATAAGACGTTTTAAAAGAAAACAAAATACAGAGCGGGGCTTACGAGAAGTGTAAATAGTGAACCTTAAGTTCAAAAACGGTAAAAACTGTAAAACAAGCGTAATTCAGCGATGGAAAAACTACTAAAAGCAATAAATACAAAATTAGACAGAATGGAGGAGGGAAACGTGCAAATGGAAAGAAAAATAGATATATTCCAAATGGAATTAAATAAAGTAAAAGAGGAAAATAAAGAGAATGAAAACCGAAATGGAGAAAATGGAGAGAAGATTAAATTATGTTGAAATGAAACTGGAACAAAAGAAGAAAGAAGAAATAAGCAGAAACATAATAGTGAAGGGAGTAGAAGTAAATGAAGACAATGTGAACAAAAAAGTACAAAAAATTATGAAAGAGCAAATGGATCTTAAGACTAATAATAGAAAATCCTAAAATAATTAGAACCAGGGAAAATAAAATATTAATAATAGTAAAAATGGGAAAATGGCAACATAAAATACAAGTAATGAAGCAAAAGAATAAGCTGAGAGGCACTAACATCTACATAGACGAAGACCTAACGAAAGAAGAACAAAAAATCCGCAGAATAATCAGAGCAAATGCGATGAATGAGAAAAAGAAAGGTAACACAGTGAAAATTGGGTACAAGAAAATTTGGATTAATGGGAAGGAATGGATATGGAACAGACTGACCAAAGCAATGGAAGAAAAAATAAGAGTCCAAAAACTATTAAAGGAGGAGGATGGCAAAACAAATTTAGACAGGACCAAAGCAAAGGACAAGGACAAGAAACAAATAGTAATAGAAAAGAAAAAGCAGAAACAGAGGAGACAGGACATAAAGAAAAATATAGTGAAAATTGGTACATGGAATGTTAATACATTACTTTACTAAGGCCGGGAAAAGTACAGGAAGTTGCGATAGAATTGAAAAGATACAAAGTAGACATAGCTGGTTTACAAGAGATAAGATGGAGCGGAGAAGGAAAAATGGACAAAGGAGAATATGAAATTTGGTATGTAGGAGAAAAGAAACAAGGATATGGAGGAACAGCGTTCCTAGTACAAGGCAAGTTAAAAAAGAAGATACTACAGTTCAAGGCAATAAACGGAAGAGAATCATACATTAGAGTTAAATGTGATTCAAATAACCTATCAGTTATAAACGTCTACGCCCCAATGGAACAAGCAAATGAAGAAAACAAACAAGAATTTTACAATGAATGAGAAAAACTATATCATGAGGTACCAAAAAGGGATATGTTGATAATACTTGGAGATTTTAACGCCCAAGTGGGGCGTGAAACATGTTATAGAGAAGTCGCAAATATTCATACAATACACGAAGTAACCAACGAGAACGGAGAGATGTTGTGCAACTTTAGCAACAAATATGTTCATAATGAGCATAAAATTCAGGCATGAAAAGATTCACAAGATCACATGGATGCAACCCGGAACAACGGACGGCAACCAAATTGACCATATGTTAGTAAAAGAAAGAAATAGTAATGGGATTAATGACGTAAGATCGTATAGAGGTACCAGTCTAGATACAGATCACCACCTTGTCATTGTTAAATGCAAATTAAAAAAAAATAAAATAAAGCAAGAAAAGGCACGAAGAAAATGGAATACAGAAAAATTGGTAAACGAAGAAAGTAGAACGCAGTAGAACAGAGAAATAGAAAAGGGATTAAGAAACTGGCAAGCGGAAAAAACAGTAAAAGACGAATGAAGGCGAATAAAAGAAACAGTGGTAAAAGCGGCTGAATGCACGATAGGAAACAAAGAAAACAGAAGAAAAAAACAGTGGTTTGATGAAGAATGTGACCATAAGTTAGAACAAATAAAGTCGGCAAGATTACAATGGCTAAAACGAATCAGCAGGTAGATTTAGATATCTATAAAGAGAAAAGGCGAGTGGTAAATAAAATGAGCAAAAATAAAAAAAAAATGGATAGAATACACAATGGAAGAAATTGAAAGAGAATCCAGAACAAATAACACAAGACCACTGTACAGACACTTAAAACAAAACAAGAAATCGAGGATCACAAAGATAATGGAAGAAGATCAATGGATAAAGTTTTTCCGAGAATTATACAAAGATGACCCGATAGCAGATGGACAACAAGAAGAGCAGGTAGAGCACGAAATAGAGAATTTGGAACAAATACCAACGTATGAAGAAGTAGAAGAAACTATAAATAAACTTAAAAACAATAAAGCGTCAGGCACAGACCAAATAAGTGCGGAACTGATAAAAGAGGGGGGTAAAGACCTGCATGATACAATATACAAACTGCTAGTAAGAATCTGAACTGAGGAAAAAATGACAGAAGATTGGACAATGGGTATGATAATGCCCATCCCTAAGAAAGGCGACCTAGCAAAATACTCAAATTATAGAGGGATAACTTTATTAAATATCACATAAAATATTAACAACATTAGTAAAAGAAAGATTAACACAACATACTGAGACAGTGATAGGAAATTATCAGTTTGGCTTTAGGAAAGGCAAATCTACAACATACGCATTGCACATAATGAAACAAATAACAGAGAAATGCCATGAATATGACATTGACATTCACATACTATTTATAGATTTCAAACAGGCATTTGACCAACTAATAAGGACCAAAATAATAGAAGATCTAGAAATAATTAAAACACCGCAAAAACTGACAAAACTAGTTAAAATGACGATGGAGAAATCCAAAGCAATGGTCTTAGTAGGGCAGAATAAGACAGATAGTAAATAGAGGAGTAAGACAGGGAGACGTCTTGTCAGCGTTACCTATCATTTATAACATCATTGGATGACATAACCAGAAAAATAAAAAATAGTGGAACAATTAACGTTACATCAATACAGATGGCAATAGTAGCAAGGACTCGATACAGTGCCTTTATATAGACATTGGCGACAATGGGGTGTCCTATTTTTGATTGGCTCCCTAGATCACGTGGTTTTAGCCGCCATGTTTATGCTAAATCACCTGTGATTCGTGTTATATTTTTGGCAGTACTGAAGTGTATTGTCAGTCTATGTCAAATTCGAGGTTAGCAGGTTCGGTTTTGCGTCAGTTTTGACACAAACTGACGCAAATCTTAACCTGCAAATCTCAAATGTTTTCAGTACTGCCAAACGTAAAACACGTATCACAGTCGACTCTGATCACGGATTTAAATAAACACCCGTTAGAAATTTGCATAAATATGGCGGCGGGGGTGTGGCTTAGTTGTATTGTCGCCACTGTCTATATAAAGGCACTGTAGGACTTGAAGGGAACTGGAAGAGACATTTACAATAATAGAAGAAGGAGCAAAGAAAAAGGACTAACAATTAATGAGAGCAAAACAAAATATATGCAGCATGCATTACAATTTTGAAGAAGTAGAGACGTACAAGTATTTAGGAATAACAATACATTGAAGAGACGAAAGAAGAAATAACAAAGAGAGAATACAAAGAGGATACAAAGCCTTTTATGCCAACAAACAGCTGTTGAGGGACAAGAACTTAAGTAAAAACACTAAACTAAGAATCTATAAGACAATAATAAGATCCATAGTAACATATGCAGCGGAAATGGTAAACCAAACGCAGAAAGAAGAAGAACAACATTTTCGAAAGGAAAATTTTAAAAATAATCATGGGACCAAAAAAGATAGGAGGAGATGAAAGTAGACAATTGTTGAATTTTGAAATAGATGCACTGCTAAAGGGAGAAAATATAGTGAGGATTATCAAAGCCCAAAGAATAAGATGGTATGGTCACGTACATAGAATGGACAGGAAGGACCCAGTAAAGATAATAACGGGATGGAGTCCAACGAAAGGAAGACCGAGAGGAAGGCCCAAGGCAAGATGGGAGGATCAAACGAAAAACGATATAAGTCTGATGAGGATCCGTGACTGGAGAAGTTTGATTAAAGATAGGAAAGAATGGAAGAAGATAGTACAAAAGGGGAAATCACACCAAAATGTGTAAGAAAGGACACAGCACAAACAGGAAAAGTGGTCTTATCCACTATAATAAATGGATTAGGTGAGCTGAAAAGCTGCTACAGTTTCCTCGGAAATGTATCGCTTATAATAATAATAATATGCCTTTATTAATTAAAAAAAAGAGAATACATACGTTAACAAAAAAAAAGAATAAATAGTGAGTAGGGTGAAGTTCAGCTGCAGAATGCAAAAAAAAAAAAAAAATTCTGCAGTTGCTCTTCCACTTAACCCTATTTTGAAGTATTTAAATCCAGCTTTACACTGTGTTCCCTGTTCATATTCAAATTCAGTAAAGTTTATAAAACAAATAAAGATAGTATATTAGTTATTTTTTATCATTACGTAGAAGATTATTGATCCGTGACCGAAAACAAGAAGTCGGAGTTAATTTGAGGTCTCGGGGTAAGCCATTATACCATTTTGCAAAATTATATACAAAACGGCGTTTTCCAAACTCAGAGCAGCATAATGGAATACTGACATTGCCCCTAAACCTCAAATTCAAGTTATGTACATCCGTACGAAATGATATCTTTTATACAGATATGGAGGAGTTTTATACAAAATAATTTTACGATATAGACATGCACAATGGAATGATCTCCTATTGAACATATTTAACCATTTAACGTCTTTTAATTTATACGAAATGTTATTATATTTTCTTATACCAAAGATAAGACGTAAGCACGCATTTTGTAGTTTTTGCAACCTGGCTTTGTCCTGTGCATCAAGACATGGTCCATATACTACATCGCCATAATCAACCTGAGATAGAACTAGATTATTACATAAAATGGTTTTGACTTGTGTGTTAAATAGGTGACGATTTACAAAAATTGATTTTAAATTACAATATGCTTTTTGTATACATCTTGATATATGTTTTTTGAAACGTAATGTCGAGTCAAGAATTACACCTAAGTTTTTAACACTATCAACAACAGGTATTGGATTATTATTTATTTTAAAAATCATTTGGTTTTTTGCTATTTCGATTTGAGCCTTTTTACCAAAAAATATGACCGCCGATTTGTCCCCGTTAAGCTTAAGTGCATGTTGATGCGAAATGGCAGCTAGCTTTTCCAGATCTTCATTTATACGCTTATTTGCAGTAATAATGTCTTGAATATTAAAAGAAAAATAGATCTGCGAGTCATCAGCGTAAAAATGAGATGCACAAAAGTTTAACGTAGATGGGAAGTGTGAGATATAGATTGTAAATAGAAGAGGCCCAAGAATAGATCCTTGTGGAACGCCTGTTGTAATGCTGGAAAATTTTGATAACTTCATAGCCACTTTAACGGCTTGCGAGCGATTTGATAAATAGTTACTTAATAAAGAAATTGCATTTGGCAAACAACCCATGTAATGGCAAATAGACAACAGAATATTATGATTAATTGTATCAAATGCCTTGGAGTAATCCAACAAGATAAGAGCAGTTACTTTACCTATATCCGTAGCTGAGATAATGTCATCAGTTATATGCAGAAGCGCTGTAGCACAGCTATGTCCCTTTCTGAAGCCAGATTGTGTAACAGGCAAAATGTTATTCAAATTCAAGTGTTGGCGTAGCTGCTGTTCCATGACTTTTTCCAGTACTTTGGATAATACAGGTAAAATACTGATCGGTCTTAAATCTTTCAACTCTACTGGAGGAGTTACTTTTGGCACAGGTGTAACAACAGCACGTTTCCATATATTAGGAAAAACTGAATTAATTAGACAGAAATTGATTAAGTGTGATATAACTAGCAAAAGAAATGGAACGCACAGTTTAATGATTTGAATACTAATACCATCATATGCAGTAGCAGTGCTTGTAATGGACGAGATAATTTTAAGCACTTCAATTTCTCCAACTGTTGTAAATTTAAAAAATGATCTAACAGTTTCTTTCACATTATTATTATAATATGATGTTACGGTATCAGTATTCATGTCAGTTTTAGGAACAGACTGAATAAAAAAATTATTAATTTTATCACAATCTGTCAAATTAGAAGGAAGTCCAGTGCGAGTGGATTTTTTTTAAACATTTAAGGTTTGTAATTCTTTCCAAAACATCTTTGAGTTATTAGAGAATAATTTATTATAATATGAACGCTTTTCCCTTCTGACAGCGCCTACTACATAATTTCTAAGTTGTTTATAATAATCGTAATGAATCGGGTTTTTACTTTTTTTATAACGTAATAGGGCTTTTTCTCGAAGGAGCATCATATTTTTAATTACAGGTGTTAGCCATGGAGCATAAGGTTTAGTTATCCTGGATGTTCGAATGGGAGCAAATATATTGAGTAGAGTGATAATGTTACTATTAAATAATGCGACTTGATCATCAATATTATCAGAGTCGTAAATGTTTTTCCAAGGAAGTGATCGTAAAGCAGAATCAAATTGTTTGTGATCAAAATTTTTAAAATCTCTAGGTATGAATAACTGAAGGCGCCTTCGAATGTAACAAATTTAAAGTGCAATGTATTAAATAATGATCAAAGTGGTCCTGCAGAGGGGTTACAGAGACCGAAGCTACTAAATCTTTATTTGTTGTTATGATATGGTCTATAAGAGTAGCGAATAACACTGTTACACGAGTTGGTTCGTTCACTACCTGCACGAGACCAAAGGCTTCAAAAAAGTCCAATAGGTGGGCCGTGGCTGTATTTGTTGTATTAAGAATATCTATATTAAGATCTCCAAGGCAAACGATGTCGCTGGTAATAGGTAATATTTCGGATAAGGTTGATTCTAGATTATTAATAAACTCTAAGTAATATCTCTGGTGAGGGTTATACAACACTCCAAATGCGTACTTACGATTTTTAAATGTAATACTTAACCACAGTTGTTCAATATGTTTGGTTGCATCAAAAATAGTAAAGGAAAATGTTGAACGAATATAAAAAGCAACTCCTCCACCTCTGGATTCTCTATCTCTTCGTATTACAGTGTAACCTTCAATGAAAACGTCATTATTTGTAATGGAGTTAGACAACCAGGTTTCGGTAACGGCCAACAGATCGAATGAAGACTGAAGTACGAGATCTCTAAAAGCAGTAAAATTAGTGACGAGCGAGCGAACATTTATGTGTGCACAGTTTAACTGCAGACTCATAATTCAGATATATGCAAATAATTAAATCTGAACAAGGAACACAATGCGATACTAGATTTGCTATGAATGAATGAAATTCGTTAACAATGTCCTTTTATATATAAACGCATGATGTAATTGCTGAAGTGCCGACCTGCAGTTGTTTGCAGTTGTCACGTTTTTATCGGCACCAATTGCGCGCAGTTCGTCCGCCATCAGTCCTGTTGTCACCTTGTCCTTCACAAGACACGATAAGCACATCAGGCAGTGGAATTTAGCTGAGCATGTAAAGGGTGCTAACAGTGGAGCGGAGAGAAAAGAGTGCCTACAGCAAAGCAAAAAAATCAAACTTTTTACAACAGGTTGAAGTACGCATACTGGCATGCTGATAAGCGATGTAGAATCGTTATTACAAGAAAGCAAAGTGACAAATTCAGTCATGTTTGATTTTCTTTGCTTTGGTCTGAAACAATTTTTTGGCTCCGCTTAATTGTTTCGCCAGTTATCCAATTATTTCAGGCTTAACCTGTATATTTTTATTTGAATTATAAATCCTTTGCATTTCGAATTCTTAAATTTTCCAAAGCAGCTTATTTTGTACCTGGATCGAGTTCTTTTCGTTCTCGCGATGCACTTTTGAACCGTGCTATCTGTTATCGCAGGCCGTTGTAATGCGAGCTTTCCTTTGGAAACGAAATCTTCGTCCGAGCACTTGCTGTCTTCGCTTGAGCACGCCGTCACCGGCGCGGCTGAGGTTCCATTGTTTAAGTCAAATTCCGTGCGCTCAACCAATTTTTATGAGCATTGTGTTTCTAAGGGCTGATTATGATCAGGTACGATGGCGCTTTTCTGTTTTGTTATTCCCATAGTAATTACATTTTTTCTTAACTCTTAAATAATAGTTTAAACCAAACCAATTTAATCTGAGACGCTGGGCCGCCGGTCCGCTTTGATTCTCGATTCCGGCTTATATCCAGCCTAACTGCTGCAATCTGGAAATTTATTCTGCTTCGATTGCGGGTCCATTCAAGGAGCTCCTGACCATTTGGTATAGCAACCCTTGACCAGTTTGCCGTCTACAATTAGTGGGTGCTAGGAACTCAAGGTTAGTGTCGCCCTTGGTGGTAATTACTGTGTGGAAAGCAGATGGTTTCCCCGGCCTTCAAATTGATTTGGTCCTGCTGTCTACAATTACTTTCTATTAAATTACATTCAGTACTCGGAATTTGGATTCCAAAACCATCCACAGTTAAAATTTGTGTTTACGCTCACTGTCATTACATAACTATATAGCTTAATTTAACACATGTTTTTATTTGATATGTAACTGGTTATCATTATATTTCATCATGATTAATATTTAAAGCTACAATTTTGATGTGTATTGACCATTTGTAAAAAGTGCATTCACGTTTTTTTAATTTCAATAGCCTAAAGGTTTTATCAAATGACTGAGGTATGCATATGCCACGATTGATTTGAAGTTACAGTTATTAGAATAACCCGAAAGGGTTTTTTGAAATTTTTATGCGTGTCGCAACCTTCAGTTAATGTACACAACCTTGTTTTGACTTTAATTGCATTTTAATTATTCTGTTTTTTTATTACTCACTCTACAAGTCCATTTATTAATTATTAATTAAACGCTAGTCACTTGTAGTTCATTTTAATTCTTTGAAATCATTTGATTTCTGCCGCCCATTTCCTTTCCCTTTTTTTTGAAGACATTCCAGGGTACACAGCTGATGATTTGAACCTACGATCCAAGGCCGCCGAAATTGAGTTAGCTCGGCCATCTCGGTAAGTAAAGAGTTTTCAGAGCTGCCGTGGTGTATAAACTGTAGGGGGGTTGATTTTTCCTTACTACCATTGCTTAATTTTATTAATTAATCGCAGGTCGGCTTCTTTTAAAGAGGGGAAAATTAGAAATGGCATAAATATCGAAAATGTTGTAAGTGAAGTGTACATTAGAACAGTCTTGTAGGACCTGAAAGATGAGAAAAGCCACAACAGATAAATTCTTATAGAGATCATTTCTGGGAAGTGTGAGCACGTTCATTTGCCATTAGCCTTTGTAGCTAGGATATATGAACACAATACAAATGGAAATGCAAAATATGTTATCTTTCAACTTCAGCACTTTTTGCTGGTGAGACTAAGAAGTACTGGAATAAAGAAAGCTGATTTATCAACAACACACTACGGAAATACGTGAAACCAAAGAGGTTATAAAACGCTGTTTTACTAATATAAAAGATATCAATGGTAATTTAAGTAGAACACCCATCATTAGAAGGGTTGGTTAAATCTTTGATGTAAGTATTTATTAAGAATTAAACAGATATACAATTTCTTATAATGCTAGGTTTTGAATGCAACTGTGTTTAATATTCTAATAAATGAAGCAAAATTATGACTCCAGCAACAATTGGGAGGACTATAATTTCAGGAAGGATATTAAGAAGAAAATTTGGGATTTTTTTACTTTGAATAATTTATTGCAATATGCAAGAGAGGAACTAAATTATACTGGGCCGTTCAAAATTATACTACACATTAAAAAATTTGGGATATAAATACAAAATTGTTGTGTGAGCAGAATGATGTAATTCCGGCTAAGATTGCTTTTTTAAAGACATATTTACAATTCCAAAATTCTAGTGAAAAATATATGTCCTGTTTTCGGATGAAACTTGGATATTTTGCAATGGAACCAGTGTGTGTAGGTGGACCCACCACACAGACTTGAAACCTAATCCATCTAAAGTTAAGGCAGAGGAAAAGAGATATACTATTTTGCCATTGAACTCCACAAACAACTGTTTGTAAAGTTCACTGTATTTTGCTTGCAGGATGTACATCAGGATTTTTACCAGGGTGTGACTTACTGTTGGACTCTAACAATAACGACAGGTACTACTATCATAAGTGTATGAACGGTGACATTTTTAGGCAAGGTTGAAAAACAGTCAATCCCTGTTATATGTTTAGCATAAATAATAACTTTTACAACACAGATATGCAAACAAAAATCATCAGCAAATTGTTAATATATTTTTACATTAGTACATATAAGATAAATCGATGTCTAGAAATTTTATGTCGTTTCTCTACAGTTAGATAACAACCATGTTTAAATAAACGTTCTTAAAATAAATCAATACCTTATTTAATGTCAATAGTTCAGTAATTTTAGCTCTTAATAAGTACTAGCTGTTACCCGCGACTTCGTTCGCTCGAGGTTCGTTATTTGTGTATTAAATAATGACTAATTATTTTCTGTCATCCCATCCCATCCCATCCCATTCTATCCCCGTACCCCGACCCCGTCCCTTTCTCCGTCCCCGTCTCCGTACCGTCCCATCCCGTCCCGTCTCCTCCTCTTCCATCCCATCCCTTCCCTTTCCGTCCCGTCCCCTCCCTTCCCGTCCAGTCCAGTCTCGTCCCGTCCCTTTCCTTCCCATCCAGTCCAGTTCCGTCCCGTCCCGTCCCTTCCTTTATGTCATGTCCACCGTCTTGGATTTAAAAATAAATGCCAATCAACGTCCCAAAAAAACATCAATAACGACACCCATACCGTATTTTAGGCTTATTTACCCCATTTCACCCCCTAAGGGGTTGATTTTCGGAAAATCACGAAATACGTGTTTGCTTATTTGTTTTTAGGAGTACTCCAAGGAAGTTTCAAGTCGAAATGTCTATTTAATATTATTTTCTCCATGCCCATCTAGTAGTTACACTTACTTTGACATATCCATTGCAGGTAATTTGATTTTACTGTTTGTTTACTGGTTGTCATGACATTAGGGAAGTAAGTACCTACTCCCCAAGGGAAGTAAGTGAATTGCGTGTTATTGCAGTAATTTTAGTTTTGTAAGTGATCTGAACGGGTTTGAACTTCACTGATCCTAACCTATTTGAAATTTAAAAACTTGTTAAGATAAGTAGGGTTAGGGTATAATCGTAAATTAAAAATATCAATATAATAAAGAAGAACGATCCATACGTGTGTGTCACGACAATTGCGGATGCGATGTACCCCATTTGCGTTTGCATGCAATTCGCCGTCGCCTCGATTTCGCGACCGGGGCTTTGCCCCGAGTACCCCTCGGAGAGGAGCGGAGCCCCGAGCGCCCCTTAGAGAGGGTCGGAGCCCCGAAGGCCCCCTTGAAGAGGTCTTCGTACTTGCATTTTTTACAAGAAGTTTTACCAGGACTCCTAGATGTTCCATTGGTTGTGCGCCATAACATGTGGTTTATGCATGATGGCTGTTCATCACATTTTAGTTGTCCTGTAAGAGATTATCTCGATCATACCTTTCAGCAACGGTGGATCGGCCGGGCTGGATTTATTTAATGGCCCCCACGCAGCCCTGATCTCAAGCCATTGGACTTCTTCTGATGGGGATACCTGAAAGATCAGGTACATGCAACTGAAGTTGATACCATTGAAGAGTTGCGCCATCGAATCAACGTTGCTATGGAGGACTTGCGAGAAAAATTTCCACAAGTGTCGAGAAAATGGATTCGTCATGCGCTACTGTGTGTTGAAAGGCAGAGGCGGCGTTTTGAACAATTTTTGTGATTTTGGTGATTTTTTTATAGTAAAATTCGGTTATAACGACATCGAAGGGATCGGTGAAATTTGCTAGTTATAGCCGAAGGTCGCTATAACCGATGAGTGCAAAATAATGTAAGTCTTCCAACATAATACATAATGTAACTTGGTACCTGCAGACCCCGCGGCCGCGGGGGGGGGGGAACTGAGCCTAATTTTCTTATTTCATTCAATAAACGCAAGCATCATGGCATGCCCACGCAAAAGTCAAAGTAGTTTTGAATTGCGGGCTTTTAAAATCAAGCTGATTTGATGCCTTACGACATTAATAATACATTCAACTAAGGAATCTAGCCCATGCTGGAATTCCACACGCATCAGTGATGCACCAGTAAACGCCCGGTGATTACCCTTTCTTTCTGCCTGAAATTTTATTTGGGTCCGTTATTCGAGCATCGTTATAACTGGAGAAAAATTCATTGAATAGCAAATTTGCGTCGCAATTCCCGGATTCGTTGATACAAGCGAGGTCGCTATATCCGTTTTTTTCACATTAGTAGATATATATGGGATTCCAAACAAATGGCCACAATTCTGTCGTTATGTGCGGTTTGTCGCTATAAACGGCTTTTACTGTACTTATGTAGTTATTGTTCTATTTTCTTTTCTTAATTTTTTGTCTTTGTTAAATTCATGTTATTTTAAAAACGTGCTTAATGTAATAAAAAAACATTTTTTCATTATTTAAAACTAAAATAAGTAAACACAATTTAAAATTAAAATTATGTAGATACACCAAGTTTTTAAATAAGTTGTAAAATACTATATTATGATACTAGTGTATAAGTACGCCTTTAGAGCAAATGCAACGCGTCGCTAGTGCTTTAATGGCACTTACACACGTGTATCATACGCTACTTTTTCTACCATCGTAACAGAAATATAAAAACTTAGTTCGGTGACACTTTGTTCTTCACATTGTGTTAGATATTCTAGGTTATGTTGACATTCAAACTTACAGCGAAGCATGTTCTACTATAATATTAAAATACTCCACCAATGGCAACTTGCGAAAAAGACGTAATTCGGGTGCTGATATCACGAGTGCTATAAACATCACTTTTTGACACTAGAAACTGTGCAAAAAGTTGTCATTTTGACACGATCGTGGAAAAAATATTTTTTCTTGGTAAACGATAAAAAATTCAAGTTCGTTAATTTTTCATAATAAGTAATTACGAAAAATTAATAATGACATTGAAATAGAAATTAGATTAAAAATTTAGCATTGGAGTAAACACTATCTGTTTTTCTCTGTTTGAAATTATATCGTTTTCAAAGAAATCTTCTTCCTTTGGTAAAAATCTGTAAAACAATTTAATTTCAGCAGTACTCAATCAGTGAGAAACTTTTTTTCTACGACAACTATTAAAATTACGCCCTTTAGCACTAGATTGTTGAACTAAAAATGAAGTTTTATACATTAGCGTGCTAAAAGTGAAATCAATTGTTTACTTTTAGCACATGTGCTAAAAGCAAGAAGACTGTAATAAAGAGATGTAACTTCCTATGACGGCTGTATATAAAAGCGGCCCCTATGCCGGGGATAGCCGTCGCGGCGCTGTCGACAGCATGTACTATCTTCGGTCATTTTCGTTCGTTTTCGCTGCCATTCCAGAGTTGGAAGCGAGCTAAATTAACCTGTAACCGCGGTTAAAAGTCGGAGTACGGTTGTTAATCAAATGTAGTGTATTTCAAGTGTGTTATTAATTTCCACTCAGCAAATATTTGACATTGAAAGTTGACGAGTTTTGTGGATGGAAAATAGTACAAGACGACCGCCATATTTGTCAACTTTTAGCGGTCCGCTTCGAAACGCGAGTCTTCTTGGCTAATAGTAAACAGCTGGTTTTGAATTTAGTATTTTAAACTGGAACTGAGGTTATAAAGTTGTTCTAGTTACTTCTTTCGTTAGCGGTAAAGTGTTTTTAAGTAATTAAAGCATTATGTAATGAATAAAGCAAAATATGTACTATTAGAATTACCTTTGATAAGTTCTTACATATATTGCAAACCAATCCGATTTGATTATTTTTAATCACGTGAGTCAGTTTGACAAATCAGACCACACTTGAAGTGAAAACGACCCTAGGGTGATTTTCAATCACTATGGAAACTACCTAATTAAATTTCAGTAGTATCCTATAACAAGTTGGTGGCACTGCAAATCTAAGTCAAATTCGACGTTAGCAGGTTAGGTTTTCCTTCAGTCTGTGTCAAAACTGACGCAAAAGCTAACCTGATAACCTCAAATTTGACATAGACTTACAGTGCCACCAACATAATATTATTATAATGAAGTGTCAAATTAATTTGTCAGAAAATGGCTAATTTATTTAAGAACTTATCTTTCCGAATTCACCGCGGCCAGTGATAAATCCTTATAATTTTGACAAATAATATCCCTCAAGTGTGTTGCCTTTAAGAAATAACCCTCGGCTTCGCCTCGGGTTATTTCTAGGCAAGCACTTTCGGGTTGTTATTTGTCAAAATTATTGCGGGTGATTATCACTGTCCTTGGTAAATTATAGCTGATAACTAACTTTGACAACTACCGGGTGCAGAAGCAGTCACCTGCGTCGTCACGGCCATCTCTTTACTATTACATAAATTATAACTGTCATAAATGCAAACCTTTGTTAAATCGACATTTATGGATTAATAACACTAAATTTAAGGTCTGTAAAACAAAAACCATACCCTCCACTATAGGTCATTACAGGCTAACACCGATAAAAACCTTTGACCTGGTTTACGCAGACGACATAATGCTGATAGCAAGTACGAAAACTGAATTACAAAGAAAAGTTAACATCTGGAAAGCCTGCTTAGAAGAAAGGAGAATGCAACTAAATATAGAAAAAACCAGAACTATGCGTATAACAAAAGGAGAAGAAGATGAAAACATAAATATACAAATAAATGGGGAAAGATTGGAAACAGTAAACAAATATGAGTATTTGGGCACCATCATTACCAAGAATGGAACAATAGATAACGAAATACAAAATAGAATACAAAAAGCAAGTAACATATACTATCAAATCAACAACACACTGATAGGTAAAAAGGAAGTAAGAACAAATACGAAAATAAGAATCTACAATCATATACACATCGACCCTTACATATAGATCTGATTCATGACCGATGAGAGATAAACATAAGTCAAAAATTACTGCGGCCGAAATGAAATATCTAAGAAAGATCAAAGGGAAAACTAGAAGAGATCGAATAAGAAACAAAAGCATAAGGGATGATTTAGAACAAATACCATTAGTGAGCGAAATAGAAAACAAACAGCTGAGCTGGTATGGACATCTAATTATAATGCCAGAAGAGAGAATTCCCAGAAAAGCAATGGATATAGGAATAATCGGAAAACGGAAGAGGCAGGCCAAGGATAAAATGGGGAGAAAATCTAAAAGAAATAGCGCACAGCAGAGGAAGAAACATACAAGAAGTAAGGAACATGGCAAGGAACAGAAAAAACTTTAAAAGATGGATAGAGGATCCCAACTACACCCCAACGCTATAATGGCATCTACGGGGAAACGATAAAGAAGAAGAAGAAATTTAAGGTTATAGAAAAAATACTGTATGCAAACTCGTGCTAAAAGTGTTATTGCACTCGACATGTTATGAAACTCAGCATTCGGCTTTGTTTAATAATTTTCATGTCTCGTGCATAAACATTCACTTTTAGCACTTTGTTAGGGATGAAATATTTTATGGTTTTGGGGGCATTATTTTTAAGTTTTAATTACTAAGTTTGCCACTTCTGGAATTTTTGAGCCCTGGAATATAATATAATCTTGATGAATTTATTATGCATTGGTTCGCGATCCGTTGTTTCGGGGACCCAGACACCACGTGCAACTTATACACCGTGTCGATGGGGCTCGGTTAGAAATGAAATTCAAAAATAGACAGAGGCGATTATAAGTGAAACAAGTAATTATATTGTGATAAGTTGCAATAAGTCGAGGCGAAGATGCGAGCGTAGCTAGGCCTAATTCTAGTTAGTGAATTAGTTTAGTTAGAGTGGAATGTACGTACTATCGTAGTTAGGTAAATGATGTTTGGTAGATTTTTGACAATTACAGCGACCGGCATACGTCAGAGGTTCTTGCTTTGCTAGTCGACTAATTGATAGTCAAGGAGTTGAATCCCACGAAAGCACGACGTTTCGCACAGTGATTCGCGGAAGCATGTGGTTCCGCAACCGGAAGCATGGAGTTCCAAATTATAAGCCCCTTGAGAGCCTAGCAAGATTTACGGTAATTACTGTACTGTGAAAGACCAGTATACTACGAGTTATTATCGACTCTGTACATGTTGTAACAATAGTTAATCTAGTGGATTACTATTGGGCAGTACCTACTAACGAAAGGTACTGACAGCTAACCCAACCAGTGAAGGTAGCGATGAGGGGCCAAAGGGTTGATGCTGCCGGATGCAAGGCCAAACATTGTAACGTCTCTGCCAGCAGTACGGAGGGGCCAGGGGGCGGCCACCCCCGGTGAGTACAATTATTGTTATCGATGAGATTTACAGGTCAGTAAGTTTATGTTCCTTTACATTTAACTGCCTGCCTCCGCCACTGGGTCAAGGAATGCTCGAACCTGCACTGTTTGAACCCCGTTGTCGCATTGTGGTCATGGGTGAGTTGCATCCACCACTTTGACACATTTCAAAAGTATGGGAAATTGAATTTTAATATAACACACATAAAAACGCGTTTAACAACTGGTTGCACAAATAGCTATTAAGACCTTTAAACCACTGTAACTTTTTTATTATTGGTTTTTTCAAACGTTTACTTTAGTCTCATCGATCTACCCTAAAAATCTCCTCTGTATGTTGTAAATGACCCTGTATACTATTACTTTGGCACTTATTCCATTTGATACAGTAAAAACCGTTTATAGCGACACCTCTTATAGCGACAAACCGCACGTAACGACGAAATTGTGGCCATTTGTTTGGAATCCCATATATAGATATATACTAATGTGAAAAAAACGGATATAGCGACCTCGCTTGTAACGACGAATCCGGGAATTGCGACTCAAATTTGCTATTCAATGAATTTTTCTCCGGTTATAACGATGGTCGAACAACGGACCCAAATAAAATTTCAGGCAGAAAGAACGGGAAATCACCGGGCGTTTCCTGGTGCATTACTGGTGTGTTTGGCATTCTAGCATGGGTTAGGTTTCTTAGTTGAAGGTATTATTTAATGTCGTAAGGCGTCAAAACAATCCATAAATCCAAAATTTTATAATTATGTTTCTAAATTACAGAATTCTTTTACAATAGGGGCGGTATTAAGTCAACTCAAATCAGTTTTACGACTGCAGGCAGTTTGACACTTTAATTACCCTATGCCCGATATTATTACAAAACAATCCATGTCAAGTTGATTTTAAAGGCCCGCAATTCAAAACTACTTTGCTTTTTGAGTGGGCATGACATTATGATTAAAAAAAAATTTCTGCTTGCGTTTATTGAATGAAATAAGAAAATTAGGCTCAGCCACCCCGCGCGGCCGCGGGGTCTGCGGGTACCAAGTTATATTATGTTGTAAGACTTAAATTATTTTGCACTCAGCGGTTATAGTGACCTTCGGCTATAACGACCAAATTTCACCGGTCCTTTTGATGTCGTTATAACCAGATTTTACTGTATATAAACTTTCATTTAATTTTATATCATCATCCTATACAATACGTCGTCTAATGACTTCGTGCAGTGGCGGCGAAAACTACAGGGTGTTTCCTAAGTACGCGTAGAATATTTACTGGCATGTCCCTTGGGTTATTCTAAGACAAAAAGTTTCCATCAATATGGGTCTGCAAGTTCTTCGTTTTCAAAATACAGGGTGTTGAATCTAAGAAAAAAAATCGTAAATGTTGATAATTTTTAAAACGCTTTGGAATATTAGTTACAAATTTGGTGCGTGCACACGCGACGCCAAGAACAACTTTTTGTGTCGGTAAACCATCGTTCAATTCACCAGTGGCGTGCGTGTGAGTCCGGTTTGCAAGATTGAATAAAAAAAACGCCACAGATTTCTTTCCATATTTGACAAAGTTTTTGAATTTCTTGATTAAAACTCGACAAAAATGTCTTTTGGGATTTTTGTTAAAATACACCGTTTTTTGTAAAAAATAGAAAAATTAAACCAAGTGCTGTCAAATTTGTTTGTCAGATGTGTTTGGGCGTGTACGTCATTTTGTTTGGTTTGTTTCCTGAAAACTTTGTTTTCTTTTAATTTGAATGTACGTTTCAACAAAAAAAAAACAATGACAGCATTTAGTTTAATGTTTCTAACGTTTACAAAAAACGGGTGCATTTTAACGAAAATCCCAAGAGGCACTTTTTGCAGTTTTAATCAAGGAATTGAAAAATATTATTAAAACTAAAAATAAGTCAGTAGCTCCTCCTTTTTCTTATTCAATCGTGCAAAGAGGACTAATACGCACGCCTCTGGTGAATTGAAAGATGGTTTTCGACATAAAAAAGTTGTTCTTGGCACCACGTGTACACACACCAAATTTGTAATCAATATCCCAAAGCGTTTTCAAAAACTGAAAATTTACGATTTTTTTCTCTAAAATTCACCAACCTATATTTCGAAAACGAAGAACTTGCACACCCATGTTTATAGGAACTTTTTGTCTTAGAATAAGCCAAGAAACAGTCAATTTTTTATATGTACTTAGGAAACACTCTGTATTTTTTTAAAATTTTATTCTGGTACTCAGCCAACAGCCGTTAGGCTAATTATAGGAGTTGTTTGATTCACACAGATGCGTGCATCAAAACCTTTTTGCTTATAATTATTCATGTAATTCAAGTCATAACTGTTCTATCTCATTCAAAGGTCGTGGTAAAGTCAAATTTGCATCTTGCCGTATTTGTTTGCCTCTGTTAATATTGGAAAGGAATTTGTAAGTTTCCCTTAATGGCTTTTAAGCGGATGGATACACTTTCTAATAGGACTTAAGCCGACTTAGCGTATTTGGGATTCATGTGTTTATGGATTTCGTTCAATACAATGCCTCATTGAGAGAGCTTAGCATTAATATTTCTTAAAATAAGCATTTATTCCTAAACAACGTGCGACGCTCCGATTGATTACGCAGGATCGCCTCAGCCAATAGTGTTTGAGCCTTCCCCTCCTTGTTGAATTTGCGAGTTCAGCTCATTGTCAATTCAGCTTCAGTTAGATTCAGAATTTCGAGTAAGCAAGTTCAGCTATGCTTTGTGCTGGTTTGCGGTCGGTCTAGCTCCCTGGTAAAGACGTTTCCAGGTTGTTTTGTGTGACGGTTACGCGCAATTCGCTATTTTCGCGTGGCCAATCCAAGCGTGTCACAACAGTTGAAGCTATTGTAAAAAACCATCGGTCCATCAGTGACGTTTGTAATCGTTGTTACTCAATATACTCGTGTTTGTTAAGTCTTGTTTCACTCCAACAAATAACTGAACCCAAGTCAAGGGTTATTAAGTGGCAGTTCCCGGCAATCCCATTGAACCGGAATTCGCAGCGGATTAACTGGGGGCCCCATTCGTGGAAGCCTCTTTTCAGGTTAATCATACAAAAGACATTGGTCCTTCGAGCCGGATGTGGAAGAAGCTAAAAAACGCGAGTGTACAAGTTTCCAGTAGCTGGTGGATGCAATTGCTCCAACATCATTTCGTCGGAGAGCGTCAAGAAGCTTCGCCAACACCAGGAAATTCAACCATCGAGAGCCTACACCGAGTCCAGGTCCCACGTCAAGCGGCAGCGATCGGCAGCGGGTTGGTTTTCTGTTCGTCAAGAAGTTACTACGTTCTCAAATCAAAAGTAAGTCCTTTTCCATTACACCTTCGTTTAGTGTTGTTTTTTGCTTGTGTCAGTCATGGTGGAAACTCGTTCGACATCAGCGGTCATGTCGGAAACTCGCGCTTTAACCACTCGTTGCAAATTCATAAAAGCCAAAGTAGATCGTTTCGAAACTCTATTTCATAGAATTTCTTCGTCCAGCCCCGTGAAGGCTCACGAGGTCGGCAACTTGTCAAAAGAGTTTAGTTGTTTCCAAAATTTGTTGGATGAGTATGAGAATTTCAATGGAGGGCCTAATGGAGGCCAACGCTGAACACTTTGATGAACTTTTCAATGAATTCGACTCTTTTATGACTCATTTTAACGAGATTAGTAGCACAGTAGAGGAATTCTTATAAAAAAATAAGATCACTCCGGGTATAAAACCGAATCTAGGTCAAAATTCTTTGCAAAGTGGCCCTTCAGGAGAGCTCGCTGGATTAAGATTACCACCCTTAGATTTGCCTTCCTTTTCGGGGAAATTCGAGAATTGGGTTCAATTTCATGACTCCTTTACGTCGCTTATTCATAACAACGCTAATTTGACCAACGTTCAGAAATTTTACTATTTGATTTCTTCCCTTAAGGGAGAAGCTGCTAGTTTAATCTCGTCGTTAAAAGTTACCAACGATAACTATACCATTGCTTGGGACATCCTAGTCAAGCGATTTGAAAATAAGAAACTGATAGTAAAATCAAAAATAAATGCGTTATTCAGTTTAGAGAGCGTAAAAAAGGATTCACATTCGTCTGTTCAAAGGCTGCTCGATAGTGTAGTTAGAATTTTGGAAATTTTAGAGGCGTACGGGGAACCCACAGTCGACACCATACTAATACATATCATAGTTTCGAAGCTCAGCTCAGCAATGCAGACTGACTGGGAATTATACAAACATACCGGACAATTTCCTACTTTGCGAGAGTTGTTAGATTTTTTAGAGAGCAAAAGTCACTTATTAGGTTTGCTGGAAGCTGCGAAAATAGGTTCGAGTTTGGGAAATCAGGGATCCGAGCAAAAAAGTCATGCACGCGCTCATGTAGCCAGAGAGCAAGGTAATCACTCTTGTGATTTTTGCAAAAATAGTAATCATTCGATTAACGCTTGCGAATCATTTTCAAAATTGTCGGTAAACGCTCGTATCGAAGAGGCGCGTCGTTTGAAATTATACAACAATTGTCTCAAGCCCGGACATTTCGTGGTAAAATGCACATCATCGAGATGCCGCGTATGCAGAAAAAAGCACCATACTTTACTGTGTTTGCGTCCAAAGCGCGACGCGCACGAAAATACTCCGTCGCCGCGTCCTGGACCGCCAGAAACCAGCAGCGACACACGGGAAGTCGGGGCCGTCGCCCCGAGCGAGGCACCCATCGCATCCGTTTCAGCAGCTTGTAGCCGTCCTGCAATCGCGGCGCCAGCGCAAGTTTTATTGTCCACGGTTAGCGTATTCGTAGAAGGATCCTCCGGGCCATTTTCCCGGGCAAAAGCTCTTTTGGACCCCGGATCCCAACTTAACTTAGTTAGCGCCGATTTGTGTCAAAATTTGAAAATTGAGAAACGAGGTAATATCACCTCACTGTCGGGTGTTGGTGCCAGGGCTCTGAACGCTGAATTCAGAGCAAACGTTCGAATCCGCTCCCGCAACGGGAAATACGAGGACATTTTGAGCTGTGTTGTGTTAGACAAAATTACGGACCCTCTGCCGGTCCTTTCTTTCTCGTTGAGGGATTTGAAGATCCCACCAAACATTGTGCTAGCCGATTCAGATTGTAATACACCGGGAAAGATTGATCTTTTATTAGGTGCGAATGTCTTTTGGCAAGTGCTCTGTCAGGGACAGGTGAAATTGGGCCCAGAGAAGCCATTCTTAACAAAAACTCTTTTTGGTTGGGTTTTAGGCAGAAACATGAATGTCGAAAATCGAGCGCTCATTCTTTCAAATAGAGTTCATTTAAGTGTAGCCGGCATCGAGCACGGCATTCAGAGATTTTGGGAAATCGAGGGGGCTTACGGTTCATCAGGCCGACTCTCTGCTGATGACAAATTTTGCGAAGACCATTTTCAATCGACTACGAAACGGGCGTCGTCGGAGCCGCGTAGGTTCATCGTGAGCATACCTTTCAGGAAAGATGCTCCATCGCTAGGAGACTCGCGCGGTATAGCGTTAAAGCGTTTCTATTCATTAGAAAACAAATTGTCAAAAAATCCCGAGTTGAAAACCGCGTATTCCGCATTTCTCAAAGAATACGAGTCGCTTGGTCACTTGAGCAAGGTGGACGACGAAGCGAGCCTTCCTCATCCTCGGTTTTATTTGCCACATTTGCCAGTCATAAAGGAGGACAGTTCAACGACCAAACATCGCGTTGTTTTTGACGGCAGTTGTGCGTCCTCCTCCGGAGTATCGCTTAACGACCTTCAACATAAGGGCCCAGTGGTCCAGCAGTCGTTGTTTGCAATTCTTTGTCGCTTTAGGCAATTCAAGTACGTGCTGAAAGCAGATTGCGCCAAAATGTATAGGCAAATCCTCGTAGACCCCTCGCAGACGCAATACCAATTAATTTTATGGCGTGACGACAAAACCTCAGCGGTAAAATGCTTCAAATTATTAACGGTCACCTACGGTACTAAATCAGCCTCGTACCTAGCAACTAGGTGCTTGATCAAATCGCCCAGGAAATCGAAGCATCGCTTCCAGAGGCCTCATTAAGAATTAGCCGGGATTTTTATGTAGATGACCTACTGACTGGTTTTGAAAATAGGGCGGAAGCCATAAAAACGCAATTCGAAATTAGTAGCGCTTTGTCGGGGTACGGATTTGAATTGCGAAAGTGGGCATCCAACGACAGTGAAGTAGCTAGCGCCATTGGTGTGGATCGCGGCAGCGTAGAGCCCATTTCTTTGACGGAAGACGCCACGGAGACAACTCTCGGCATTTTTTGGGATACTCGGCGGGACGTGCTAAGTTACAGAGTGAACCCTAGCTGTTGCAAATCAGTTACCAAGCGGGCTATACTCTCTAGTATGGCTCAAGTATTCGATCCCTTGGGACTACTTGGTCCAAGCGTTCTAACTTTGAAACTTCTCGTGCAACGGCTTTGGCAGTTGAAGTTGTCATGGGACGAAACGGTGCCCATGGAGATGCGCTTCAGATACGACGAACTCCATTCTTCATTACACGCTTTGGGCTCATTGGCAATTCCGAGACGGGTAATTTGCGATGACTTAAATTCGATAGATCTCCACGGATTTGCGGACGCGAGTTCTGTAGCCTATGGGTGCGCCGTGTATATACGTTGCGTTGACGCGCGCGGTAATGTCACCACCAATTTGCTTTGTGCTAAGTCAAGGGTCGCTCCATTAAAAACAATATCCTTGCCTCGTCTGGAGCTTTGCGCAGCCTTACTGTTGGCTCGTTTGATTAAAACTATACTCGATTCCTCCGCATTTAAATTTGACCGCGTGTACTATTGGTCGGACTCCACCATAACTCTGCACTGGATAAATAAGGATGCGAGTAATTGGAAGACGTTCGTCGCGAACCGGGTGTCCGAGATTCACGAACTAAGCAATAGGGAAGAATGGTTTCACGTGCGTACAAATTGCAACCCGTCCGATATAATTAGCAGGGGAATGTTACCCCAGGAGTTACTCAACTCACGCTTGTGGTGGCACGGGCCAGAGTTTTTGTCACAGGCGGACTTAAAACCCCAGCCCGTTAAAATTGATTCGGGTGAGCTAGCAGCCCAAGAGTCGCGCCCAGTAGTGGCCACTCTTCACCATCGCGTCCCAGAATTTGAACTTTTCAGGCGCTATTCCAGTTTCACAAAATTACAGCGCGTACTGCCTGCGTCTCGCGAGAAACAGAAACACCGAAACGCGATGGTCAGGACCTCCAGCCATTGACGAATTGGAGGACGCGACTCGCCGTCTGATCAAAATTGCCCAGGCGGAAGTCTTTTCCGGAGAAATAGCAGTTTTGTCTCAGAAAGCGCCATTGCCGAAAAATAGTGCGCTGCTTTCTCTAAACCCATTTCTGGACGATCAGGGCCTACTGCGCGTGGGCGGCCGTCTAGAAAATTCCAATCTAAGCTTTGATCAGAAACATCCCCTTTTGTTACCAGCTAGTCACCCTTTGTCGTTGCTAATCGTGAAACAAGAGCATTTGCGGCTCTTGCATTGTGGACACTCGGTGTTACTGGCCTCATTGCGGGATAAGTTTTGGATCGTGAGGGCCAAAGACCTGATACGTAAAGTAATACACAATTGCGTGATATGCTTCCGGGCCAAGCCTAAGATGAATGAACACTTGATGGGATCACTACCCGAAGCTCGTGTCACACCCTCTCCTCCTTTCAGCAATTGCGGGATAGATTACGCGGGTCCCGTGTTTATAAAAAACAAATCCGGGCGAGGCGCGAAAGAAGTAAAGGCTTACGTAGCCCTATTTGTGTGTTTGGCCACGAAGGCTATTCATCTTGAACTCGTGGAAGACCTCACGACGGAGGCTTTCATCGCATCGTTGAGGAGATTCATCTCCAGACGCGGTTTCTTCTTGTTCGATACGCCCGTATCCGGGCATCGTGACAGCATCTATGTTGGACAGTTATTTACTTTGTTTCTCCATAAGTCTCTGTCCATTGCATTGTGTGTGCATTCGTGGGCTGAGGAACTGGTCAGCTTCTTTATCTGGTCTATGTATCGGGAAGGCGAACGACCCCTGGTCTTTTGCCTTCTATCGTACCTTGGACGATAAGTCTCTCAAGAGCATCATCACCTCGTCGCATAATATGGCCAAAGTATCTCAATATGGATTTATTTATGGAGGTACTTAGTCTTTCGTTGATATTTAGTTCTTTTAAGATTGAGATATTTGTACGTTTTTCAGTCCACGACACCCTTAGCATTCTCCGCCAACAAAACATCTCAAAGGCGTCAATACGGCGTCTATCTGCTGCCTTGATGGTCCAGCTCTCTCAGACGCGGTTTACCCTCCAACATATTTTCTGACAATGCTACCTGTTTCACTGGTGCCAGAAATCAGCTATCGGAATTAAAAAATATCCTGTCAGGCTCTAGTGAGCAATGCATAAGGGAGGAATTGTCGAAACATAGCATTAAGTGGAATTTTATTCCGGCACGCTCTCCGCACTTTGGCGGCATCTGGGAAGCGGGGGTAAAGTCATTGAAATATTATTTAAGGCGAATATCTTGCAATGCAAAGTTAACTTTCGTTGAGTATTACACCATGCTGACTCAAGTGGAGGCGATACTAAATTCCCGCCCACTCTGTGTTCTCCCTACCGACGCCTCATTCCCCGAAGTCCTTACTCCTGCCCACTTCTTGATCGGTCGGAAGCTGACTTCGTTTCCGGAAGCCCAACTCCAGGACATACCGGAAAATCGTCTCAGCCGCTATGGGCTGGTCCAGCGGCTGTCCCAGCAGTTTTGGGATCGTTGGTCCCGGGACTACCTCCACCTCCTGCAGCGCCGGCCTAAGTGGAAGTCCTCCAGCACATCTCTAGCCCCCCAGGTGGGCGACGTGGTACTCGTCCACGACGAGGCATCTCCAAGCTACCGTTGGCCACTGGCAATCATATCGGCCACATATCCAGGAGCGGATGGTGTTTTGCGTGTGGTGCAGGTGCGCAATTCCCGAGGGAATCTCCTGAAACGCTCGGTGCGTAAAGTGTACGTCCTACCCAAAGACGATCATTGCGATCAAGGGCAATAAACATTGACTTTGCTCTTAGTTGGTAGTTTTCGTTGATTGAACATTTTGCTAGGTTTAGTTGTTTCTTTGCTTGTATTCATGCTAGCTGTAGGTTATCTGTAAGGCTCTTGGATTATCATCTGTCATTAGTTCTTGTTATGCATTTGATTATTTGGTAGTTTTAGATTTCAGTTTAATTTTGGGATTTAATCACGTCGTGCCATAGTCGGCACTTCGGTGGCGGCATGTTTGATTCACACAGATGCGTGCATCAAAACCTTTTTGCTTATAATTATTCATGTAATTCAAGTCATAACTGTTCTATCTCATTCAAAGGTCGTGGTAAAGTCAAATTTGCATCTTGCCGTATTTGTTTGCCTCTGTTAATATTGGAAAGGAATTTGTAAGCTTCCCTTAATGGCTTTTAAGCGGATGGATACACTTTCTAATAGGACTTAAGCCGACTTAGCGTATTTGGGATTCATGTGTTTATGGATTTCGTTCAATACAATGCCTCATTGAGAGAGCTTAGCATTAATATTTCTTAAAATAAACATTTATTCCTAAACAACGTACGACGCTCCGATTGGCTACACAGGATCGCCTCAGCCAATAGTGTTTGAGCCTTCCCCTCCTTGTTGAATTTGCGAGTTCAGCTCATTGTCAATTCAGCTTCAGTTAGATTCAGAATTTCGAGTAAGCAAGTTCAGCTATGCTTTGTGCTGGTTTGCGGTCGGTCTAGCTCCCTGGTAAAGACGTTTCCAGGTTGTTTTGTGTGACGGTTACGCGCAATTTGCTATTTTCGCGTGGCCAATCCAAGCGTGTCACAACAGTTGAAGCTATTGTAAAAAACCATCGGTCCATCAGTAACGTTTGTAATCGTTGTTACTCAATATACTCGTGTTTGTTAAGTCTTGTTTCACTCCAACAAATAACTGAACCCAAGTCAAGGGTTATTAAGTGGCAGTTTCCGGCAATCCCATTGAACCGGAATTCGCAGCGGATTAACTGGGGGCCCCATTCGTGGAAGCCTCTTTTCAGGTTAATCATACAAAAAACAGGCGTCACTGTACATTTTATGGGGACAACCCCACTAACGACTGTCATGATGTTATTATGACATCCGGGACCAACTATTTCCGTGACAGCCGTATCACGAGGCGGCGAGAGAAGTAGCCATGGAACTCCCATCCAAGTTCTGACCAGAAAGAGCGTTGCTTAACTCTGCTGATCGAACGTGGACGCTGGTTCAAGCTACACTACCCGGGACATGCAGGATATCTCAAAAAGAATGTGACACCGACTGATCATAGATTCGTTAGGTTATAATAAACGTATTATGTAAGTCTCTCCAATAAGAAGTTATAGGGCCTTGAAGTTAAATTTTTTATTTTTATGTTAATTTCCACAAATGTAAATACATCGATTTAAACATCGGCACATACAGGGTCCGGCAACGGAAGCGGGGGTAGAAGATATTTCTAAAACTATGAGAGTTACATGAATATTATGTATATAAAAGTTGTAGGTACGAAGGTGGTGCACATTACTAAAGTTTTGATTATACAGGGTGTCTCAAAAAAGTGTGGCGAATCAATTTTTTTTTAATGGAATGCCCTATATTTGGGTAGCTTAAAAATTTTGTATTGAAATACTCATCATTTTTATAAACTTGTATGGGTCTAACGTTAACTGTTTTGGAGATATTAACGATTCTATGAAAAAAATGCTGAACTTCAGACGGCTGCTGTAAGCAACTGAAAACAATTGAATGAAGGAAAACGCTACCAAAAAATTATTATTTTTGTGAACTACTTTTCAAGTGTAAAATAGTGGATCTGGGCATTAATGCTATACAGGGTGCTCAACATTTGCAGATTTAATGATTTCGATTTTTCTCAAATTGAACGCCCTGTATATTTTTGTAATTTTGAAAAGCCATTTTAATGAGCTTTCTTTTGATATGTTACTTCATACCTCTAAGTTCAACTGTTTATCAGATATGCGTATTTGAACATAAAAACAATTTAAGCCCCGTAAGATGCTTTATTTCGAGGGATAAAAAACAAACTCCGTTAAAATAATGATTTAAAAACTGAAGTTCTCCAGAAATAAAAACACAAAACCAGATTTAGAAAATATAAATTTAGTCAGTGTTGATACAAGGAATAATAAACACAAAAAAACACAAATGCAAGAATAAATAAAATCAGATTAAAAAAACAAAAGCCAATACACCAGAAGCTTATACGTAATTACATTAAATCAAATAGTTCTCCATTCCTGCTTTGAGTATTAAAGCTGTACAGAGAACTGATAATCAGCAAATATAATTATTTTGATTTATTTAAATGGAACACCCTGTATATCAATGTATGTTTAACAAGTTCTTTTCTTACAACCGACCAAAAAAAATGCAGTTTTTGGAGAATTTTTTCGCCAGAGAGTAACGTTTTGCCTGTCCCTGATGCCTTGGTTACTATGGAAACAAGTTTGTGTTATTGTTTGCATAAGTCAAATAATAGATACTGATGTCATAATTTTTTGAGTTTTCGAAAGTGAATTTGCAAGTTTAAAACAATGGACCCGGATGTTGTAAAAAAATATTGTCAGATACATGACCGGAAAGAGTTTTGTAGGTCTCCCTAAGCTTCCAGGGCTCGCCCTGGAATCTACGTGGTTCGACCTACAAAACACTATTTTCCGGTCTTGTAACGTAAATTACTATTAATGAGCTTTCTTCTGACATTTCATTTCCTATCCCAAAATTCAATCGCTTTTCAGATTTAATTTTCTCCTGCGTTTCTTCGTTTTTTTCGTATTTGTTATTTCTAGTTTTGAGTAGTAGCTGGATTTTTGTTTTCTAAGTTTGGTTTTATCTTTTGTTTGGAGAACTCAAGTGTTTAAATCATTATTTTAACGGCATTTGTTTTTTATTCATCGAAATAAAGCATCTTAAGGGGCTTCAGTTGTTTTTATGTTCAAACGTGCATATCTGAAAAACAATTGAATTTAGAGGTATGAAGTACCATATCAAAAGAACGCTCATTAAAGGGGCTTTTCAAAATTACAAAAATATACAGAGCGTTCTATTTGTAAAAAATCGAAATTATTAAATCTGCAAATGTTGAGCACCCTGTAAAGCATTAATACCCAGATTCACCATTTTACACTCAAAAGGTAGTTCACAAAAATCATAATTTTTTGGTAGCGTTTTTCTGCATTCAATTGTTTTCTGTTGCTTACAGCAGCCGTCTGAAGTTCAGCATTTTTTTGCATAGAATTGTAAGAATCTCCGAAACAGTTGATGTTAGACCCATACAACTTTATATAAAAATGATGAATATTTCAATACAATTTTTTAAGCTACCTAAATATAGGGCATTCCATTCCAAAGTAAGTTTGATTCGCCACACTTTTTTGAGCCACCCTGTATAATCAAAAAAACGTTTTGGATTGTCATTAAAACATGCAATAATTAAGTAGCCATGATCACAAAAACAATGGGTAGTTATCGTGATGTAGTAAACAACTATGATAAATCAATTAATGAAGTTATGAATGGTCCTCGACACCAAAAGGTAAAAGAGGCTATAGATCGTAAATGAATGAATGAATGGTAACTTAGAAATGTTTTCTTTTGCGTTTACAAAAATACTGCGACATAACAAATTGTCTGCTGCTGAAATATTCGTTATGTCCTGACATTATCGTAAATATAAAAGAAAAAAATTCTATTATTTACCAGATCACAATCACTACCCATTGCTTTTGTGGTCATGGTTACTTAATAATAGGCGTTTTAATGATAACCCAAAACGTTGATAGGAATTTTAAGTTAAACGATTGATTTTACGCTAATGAACTAAGAGTATGTTATTTTTACGGTTTTTAATTTCGTACATGATAGTAAGCAGGTATTTTTCGATAAAATAGATATCTTTACGTTAGTTGAAATTCACATAAAAATAAATAATAAAAAATTGGTACTTCAAGGCCCATAATTTCGTACTGGAGGGACTTTGTAAAAAAGTATATTAGGTTTAATCGGTTATTATAACCTGAGGAATCTATGCCCAATGGATGTCCCATTTCTTTGGAGACAACTTGTATAAATAGTCAAAAATGTATTATCAATCTACAGCAGCTACATACACCTTCATACAATTTTATAACTATGTGCAACCGCAAGGCAAAACTTAATAAATTCCAAAATCGAAACATCTCCTACGCCACTGGCGAAGAGGAGCCTTGAAGTGGGTGGTCCAGTTTTGCATCCTTTTCTATTCCGAGCAAAGCCATTGTCCTCTTCGCGCGGAGGAAATATGCGCGTGCGGGTGGTCCGCATCCGTCTCGCTCGCACCCACGCGCTGCCGCATCTTGCCTCTCACACAGCCGCGCGTAAACACACCAAGCATGTGCCTGCATTGTTGTTAAAGTTTGAATTAGTTTAAAAGTTGGTGCGGCGGTGGAAGTGCAATTTTTGAGTAAAGCGCCGAGGCCTCGCACCTGCATTAATCACAAAAAGTCACTTTTTCACTTCAGGAAGTGAAGGAGATGAAACTGGTGGCCTTTCTTTGTAATTGCATTGTTGTGCAGGCCTCAGTGCTGCAGGAGACCCTCTTCGACGAGAGCAACTCAATTTTGACGAAAACGTCCAATGAGACGTCCTGGATCGAGGCTGATCTCATACCACATGTTCGGCACCCAGAGGCCAAGCGGTTTCGGTCCAAGGATGTGTTCCTGCACAGCCCCTCGCTGCTGGACATCAACCTGCAGTACTGCCAGCGGCCTGCG
Organism: Agriotes lineatus; assembly: GCA_940337035.1. NCBI lineage: Eukaryota > Metazoa > Arthropoda > Insecta > Coleoptera > Elateridae > Agriotes > Agriotes lineatus. Next base: position 32,780,264 of record OW679201.1, read on the forward strand.
AAGTGTGAGCCTCTCAATTATACAACATGCATGGGTTCGAAGCTGCCTTATTACGCCACCACCCTGGACCTGACGGACTTGAGCTCTCAGGAGAGGGTGCAGGAGAAGCTGCAAATGTACCAGTACTTGCGCCACATACCCAAGTGCTGGGCAGTCATTCAACCGTTCCTCTGCGCCCTGTACATGCCCAAGTGCGAGAACGACGTTGTTGACTTGCCTTCGAAGGAAATGTGCCGGATTACTCTGGGGCCTTGTAAGATTTTGTACAACACGGCTGTTTTTCCTGAGTTTATGAAGTGTGATGACGAGGAGCTGTTCCCTTCCCAATGCAAGAACGATATCCATGAGGTCAAGTTCAACACGACTGGGATCTGCATGGAGCCCCTAGTGCGGACTGACCAAGCCGAATGGTTTTTTTCTGGTAAAAATCTTTAATTCACTGGACGTAGCACTAAAAACTTTTTGTCTAAGTACTATACAGGGTCCGTAAGCAATCCAAGATGGGAGGTATTTTTAAAAAGTATGATTTTAAACAGTTGTAGGTATCGAGAGATCCAAAAAAAACTGTTCCTCAGAGGGCTGTGGAAATTCAACGTATGAATAATATGTTGGTGACACTGTACGACAATGTCAAATTCGAGGTTATCAGGTTAGGTTTTCCGTCAGTTATGACACAAAATGACGCAAATCCTAACCTGCTAACCTCGAATTTGACATTGACGTACAGTGTCACCAACATATTATTCATACATTGAATTTCCACAGCTCGCTGAGGAACAGTTTTTTTTTGGATCTCTTGATACTAACTTACACATAAAATGTTTATAATTATACAGCAAACTCTTTTTTATTATTCAATTGTCTTCTGTCGCATGAGCCACCTAAAATCATATTTTTTGTGCATAAATGTGTGCCTGGCTCGATAGCTCGGTGGTTAAGCATTCTCACTGCTGATCTAAGGGTTGCCAGTTCGATTCCCGTTTGTGGTAACAAACAAACAAACAAAATTGTAAATATCTCCAGAGCAATTAACTTTAGACCCATACAACTTTATATTAAAATTATTAATATTTTGATACAAAACTTTGAAGTTACCTAAATATAGGGTGTGCTATTTAAAAGAAAATAAGTTATGTTTATCATACTTTATTAAACTATCCTGTATCATCAAAAATATTTTACTGAAATGCACTTCATTTCACTTAGCACCTACAATTTGTATGTAATAACATTTTTTGAAATGTTGTTGCTGGACCCTGTATTATTGGCACTCGTTATGTACTTGTAGATTGCACGACTGACGCCTGCTAACACATTTAACCCTCGAGCAGCACCACCTGCTGTTCAGATATTTGTCGATGAGTGCCATTTGCATGGCCATCGACGGACTAGATGGGGCCCTGCGTCAAACAATTAAATATCGCTCCTGATGTATTATATTATAAGACAAAAATATTAGAAAATCTACTATTTGGTTTTTATTATAAGAACAACACCTAAAATAATAATACTGGGTGATTATAAATGCTTTTCCATCAAGTTCCCCTTGAAATATTTGTTGTATGAATAATATGTTGGTGGCACTGTAAGTCTATGTCAAATTCGAGGTTAGCAAGTTAGGTTTTGTGCCAGTCTGTATCAAAACTGCATTATGCACAGCAAGACGCTTTTTAATTGCCATGCATTAGATACATAATGACATGTACAACTTACAGATTCTAGATTGAAGCGCAGTGAAAATCGGAACTAATGTTAGAATCTAGTAATTTCCAAGTTTTATATTGGTAACACTTTTGACATCTATCAGGACACAATTAATTCCGTAATTAATTGTGTCAGTTTTTCATATCGTTGGTTACTGCAGTTGCAATTCATGTTTTTATTCAATTTTGACAAAATTTTGATTAAAAAATTTAAAAATATTCAAAGTAAGATATGAATTTGCCCATTCATCGTCGATTTGATCTAAATTTTAGTAATTATACAGGGTGAGTTTTTTTTCATTATCACTATAGGGATCTCGGAAACCGTGAAAGATAGAAGGTTGGTTAAATGGAGAAAGAATTGCAGTTTTATGAGCTTATTTGAGATGTGCTTTTGTTTCTTTGAAAAAACCCAAGGCCTACTAGATACAAGCAGAATATTAAAATTACTTAATTTCTTAGTCGGTCTAGCGCCGTTATTATTGAAAATAGAAAAAAAAAATAATAAGAATCAAAGTTTTAGCTATTTTTACGGTGTTTATCTTACACTTATTAGTTTTCTTCTAGCTTTCATAGTTTTTGAGTTATAACATTAACTGCCAGTCTTATAAAGGCCACTAATCTGACGTTAACTTTAATTCGCTGTTAAAATAAACAAAAGCGCATCAAAACGTCAGTGCTTATGGCATTTTATTCATTAGTAAACAAATTTTGATGCGCTTTTGTTTATTTTAACAGCGAATTAAAGTTAACGTCAGATTAGTGGCCTTTATAAGACCGGGAGTAAGTTACATTTTTTTAAATGGCAATCATAGTTGGCTTAGACATTTCTAAAAAGAACATATCTCGCTTGTAAAATGGAGAAAAAATTGCAGTTTTATGAGCTTATTTGAGATGTGCTTTTGTTTCTTTTAAAAAATTCAAGGCCTACTAGATACAAGCAAAATATTAAAATTACTTAATCTTTTAAAGTCGGTCTAGCGCCGTTATTATTGAAAATAGAAAAAAATAATAAGAATAAAAGTTTTAGCTATTTTTACGGTGTTTATCTTACACTTATTAGTTTTCTTCTAGCTTTCATAGTTTTTGAGTTATAACATTAAGTTACATTTTTTTAAATAGCAATCATAGTTGGCTTAGACATTTCTAACAAGAGCTCACTTTTCCGCTTAAAACGACATAAGGTTTGTTATACCTATTTTGACAAATAATTCTTTTATAATAATTTTCGTAATAAGAAAATGATGAAAACAAAAGCTATGAAAGCTAGAAGGAAATTAATAAGTGTAAGATAAACACCCTAAAAATAGCTAAAACATTGATTCTTATTATTTTTTTTTTATTTTCAATAATAACGGCGCTAGACCGACTTTAAAAGATTAAGTAATTTTAATATTTTGCTTATATCTAGTAGGCCTTGAATTTTTTAAAAGAAACAAAAGCACACTTTGAATAAGCTCATAAAACTACAATTCTTTCTCCATGTAGCAAACAAGATATGCTCTTTTTAGAAATGTCTAAGCCAACTATGATTGCTATTTAAAAGAATTTAACTTAATGTTATAACTCAAAAACTATGAAAGCTAGAAGAAAACTAATAAGTGTAAGATAAACACCGTAAAAATAGCTAAAATTTTATTCTTATTTTTTTTTCTATTTTCAATAATTACGGCGCTAGACCGACTAAAAAATTAAGTAATTTTAATATTTTGCTTGTATCTAGTAGGCCTTGGATTTTTTCAAAGAAACAAAAGCACATCTCGAATAAGCTCATAAAACTGCAATTCTTTGTCCATTTAACCAACCTTCTATCTTTCACGGTTTCCGAGATCCCTATAGTGATAATGAAAAGAAACTCACCCTGTATATTACACATTACAAAGAGAAGGAATAATTCTAAATATTTGTAGAAATAATAAAAATATGTTCTTCATTAAAACTTTTTTAATTCACTAGTGAATTAAATCGCTAAAATTTCACTTGTGAATAATTGACTGCTTATGAAGGTTGTTATGAAGTTAATAATGTCACTTTAAACTGTCAAAATTGAATAAAAACATATATACGCCAAGTGAATTAAACGTACTTTTATTCACGAAAAGATGTCGCTCTCACGAGCACGTAGTGTGAGTGAGATCATATCTTTGCGTTCTCAGCTGCGGGCTGGTCTGTTGTGTTTGTTTGGTTTAACTTATTGTTGGTTGCTTTATTCGGAGGTGCTTTATCATAATTTCTGTACTAGACGAATTGTGTGAGTTTTTTATTGCATAAGTTACACGTTACTTCATTAATATGCTTGGTAAAATAGTTCCACACTTTTGAACTCATTTTCTAGGTAGGTGCGACACAGCTACACTATACTTTATGCAGTCTGTGCAAAATACCTATAAATTCAGAACGTAGCTGCATATGCTTTTTTTATTACTGAAAATTAATTAAATTTATGCGTACATTGCATTTACAAGCTAATTTTTGAATATTTCTCAATGATTTTTAAACCAGTCGAAAGATTATTTTTCGATTCAGATAATGTCAAATTAATCACAAAATAATTTTTAACAAATGCTACAGAAATTGTGTAAACAAAGCGTACGGGGAATGCACGGCATACATTTCAGCATCGAGGTATTTTGAAAACTATTGCCCATAAATGCATATCCAGTATATGAAATGTGTAGAAAAGAATGAAGAAATTGTTAGTGAAGGAATTATCTGCATTGATTTATTGTAAAAAATACGATTTATTTTCTGCTGCGTGGTCTGGTTGATACGCGTGACGCATCTCACCGGTTACTGATTTGCACCGCGTAGCCCAGGAAATAAAGGGATGACGTCAGAAATAGTTAAGCATAAGCTTAATTCTCGCCAGTTGTTAGACCACAACACGATATAAATTTTCTCAAAACTTCCAGCTCCTCCTCACTGTGGTTTCCCCTCAGTGCACCTTCGAAATTCACATTCGCAGACTCTAGAAAACTGCATTACATCTCGGTAACCAATGGGCGTCAAAATATTTTTGTTTAAGTTTGAGCTAATGTTCACAGGTTTTTCTTAATTTTAATGAAATCGAAAAAGTGGATTTTAGTTTTAAATATATACAGTCAAAATCTACAGTCACTCGCCAAAACGAGTGTCACTTTTTTTCTAGAAAGACAGGTCAGTGGTGACATGACAATCCATTGCAATGGTTACACTTTGTGGAACAATGTAAGCCGGTTTTTTACATACATAGTATTTTCCACAACCTGACTTACAGCTGCAGGATACGAGGTGTAGTTTTTTCAACTCAGAAAACTCAAATCCATTGAATTGATAAAATTGTCACCTAAAGCTGAGAGTCAAGTGAACATTTTTATTCAAGCAGGAATTCCTCGAGAAGAATTGTTTACCAGTGAGGAAAAGGTTATTCTTTGTTGTATGGGATGAATAAATACTTAAATTTGAATAAAGCTCACTACTTCCGCTTGATAACCCTAACTAAAGGTCAGCATTAAGCCATTAAGGTCAAATTTTTTCTTGGCGAAACTTCTTCATACATCAAATGCGCCTCATCAACATTACGAATTTATTTGTAAGTACAAACGTCGCCGTCTTCAGGAAATAAACTTCTAGCAATTGGATGAATTTGAAAGATAGAATATGTAAATGAGGATGTACAAAAGAAGAATAACCCTAGTATCCTGCAGCTGTAAGTCAGGATGTGGATGCAAAAAAACAGGCTTGAATTGCTCTGTAATGTGCGAGCACTGCAATGGATTGTCCTGTCATCACTCACTTGTTAGTCTGAGCGAGTGACACTAAGTCTAGTGTGATAAAACTTTTCAAGGTCATATATCTAATTCGTTACGTCATTGATGGCGAAACACAAAATAACACTGCTGCCACGTGTGGACCGAACGGCACTATAAAAAAATATTAAAATTTTTCACGCAGACTCAATTTCTGCTTAAAAATAGCTCAAAAATCTTTACGTTCCAAGTAAAATACTTCTAATTTGTTCAAACAATCCCTGTCATGATAAATAAATGGCATGTTTCAATAAAAATGGGAAACGGATTCGTACGTACTGTGAAAAACGCAAAAAGACCTACAAAAGCGGCCCAAACATCAATGACCTTGGAATAATTGATAGAATCTAATTTGTTTAAACAATGATCCCAAGTATTGTTTCAACGAATAGAACTAATTCATTCTCAATTGCAATTAAAAGCATGGAAAATAAAAAAAAAGAAATATAAGAAAAAATCGAAAAATACAATTTCATTTATTTAAACAATCAACGCCATTGAAAATTTATTGGAATGTGAGCATATTTCATTAGTACAAATCGAAAAAATCGGATTAATGCTGATAAAACTGAATGGACACGCGAAATTCGGTTGCGATAATCGCGACTTTCAAATGGTGCTGCCGCCATTTTCTTGACTGTTTGGAAAAGGCAGCAGCAGTTTTTCTTACACAGAAATTGATGATATTTTAGATAACGTTTGAATTTTTATGAAGTTTGATGATACTAGAAAATAGGATCCGAGGGATCACTTATATCCCTGCTGTCGCTGATAAGAGTTCTCACGGGGGCTGGCAGCACTGTTTTTTCTTATAGCCCTACCTCTCCCCTGTCTCGAGGAACAATCAGAATCCTGAAGTTTTATGATACTAGATATTGAAAAAAAATGTTTTTAATATTTTTTTATAGCGCCGTTCGGTACACATGTGGCAGCAGTGTCATTTTGTGTTCCCCATCAATGACGTAACGAATTAGATGTATGACCTTGAAAAGTTTTATCACACTAGACTTAGCCACAAAAGTGGCGACGCGATACCCGGTGTACCGGCTCCGTTCCACCGCGCTAAACAGTGATTTTCGGTGTTAATACGGGTCATAGAAACGTGTAATAGGTTACTAAACAAACTAAAACTTGGGGTTAACTGATCAATATAATAAAATTACGTGAAAACTTCGTAAATTGTCAGTAAAACAACAAAGCAAAATTGAAGGCCGTATAGGTTAAGGCGAAAATCGCTTGTTTGGCGAGACAATTGCGCGCAGCGTGAACATCAAGCAAGGTCGCGAGCGGTCGAGCGGTGTGCGCGGGAAACTTGACCAGCGACTAAAACACAAACATTCGTGTCATTTAATAAAGATCGATAACTAACAAATAAATTTAAATTCAAGTGCAAGTTAATACATCACGCCGACTGGCACCAAAAGAAACAAGGGGCACCCACACCCAATTACCAAATTGAGTAATGCTATGAATATTAACCCAGGGCATAAGGTAAGAGCTTTTAGCACAAGTTCAATCCAAGATTGTTTAAACACTAAAGAGAAGCACGAAAAACTCAAGGACGCAAAAGAATCCGAGGCTGTGACCAAGCGTAAAAGAAATACACCAGAAAAAGAGATAGCAGATGTACCAGTAGTTTTCGCAAAAAGTAGGAAAACCCAAAGATCGTCGTGTAAAACTAGCAAAGCGATTAATAGTGAAGAACATACGCTACTGCGTGTGGATTACACAACGCCAAAACCTGTAAATAAGCCGGATAACAATATGGAGGAGGTAAAAACACTAATTACTAAACTAAATGTTGATATGATGAGTGAATTCCAGCAACTAAGAGATGAAATGAGGCTGAAAGAAGAGAAGTGGAACGCAGAGAGGAAGCAGATGCAGGAGAAAATTGCGAATCTGGAAAATCGTATAGAAATACTCGACAAAAAGTCCAGAAGAAATAATATTGTCATCAAAGGACTGGAGCCTATTGGGGATCTGAAGGCAAATGTCGAAACCTTCCTGGAAAAAGAATTAATACAATCGACAAAAGTGAAAGTGAAAACGGCATTTAAAATTGGCGAAAAATCAAAGCAGCATATGATAATGGTGGAATTGGAAGAATGGCAAGATAAATATAGGATCATGGAAAACAAGCACAAGCTGCGAGGCAAAAATATATTTATCGAACATGACTTATCCCCTGAAGAGAGGAAAATCCAATACCAAATCCGTGAAAAAGCAAAAGAGGCTAAGGAAAAAGGCAGTACGGCTAAAATTGGATACAAAAAATTAACTATAAATGGGCAAATGTACGTATGGCAAGAGGAAAAGGGGGGTTTGGTCAAATCAAGTACGACGGAACCACAACCAAAAAACGGATAGCTTACAAAACAAGCAAGGACGGAACTACGATGCAGACCGGGCAACGAAAATGGCAAACGATTATAGAGCAGAAACAAAAATTCAAAAATAATAGTACAAGTACCAAAACGGAGGGAAAATTAAGAATTGGTCAATGGAATGTACGCTCGCTATACCAGGCTGGAAATCTTGCACAAGTATTAAAAGAAATGGGGAGGTACAACCTTGAAATTTTAGGTATAAGTGAAACACACTGGACTGGCAACGGAGAAATAAAGGAAAACAACTACAGTATTATATACAGTGGCCGGGAAAATGGTGGTGCACATACAAGTGGGGTAGGCATTATACTTAGTAAGAAAATTCGGAACACTTTAACAACATGGTACCCCATTAATGATAGAATTATTGTAGCTCGGTTTATTCTGGGAAAATATAATCTATCCATTGTGCAGTGTTATGCCCCCACCGAAGTATCTGATTACGAAGAAAAGGAAATTTTCTACAGCCAACTAGGAAAAACAATGAAGGTCGTAAACAAAAATGATGTGGTCATTTTAATGGGGGATATCAATGCAAAGGTGGGTCAGGAAAATAAGGGCTTGGAAAGAGTCATGGGCAGAAACGGGATAGGAACAAGGAATGAAAACGGGGAGCTACTACTGGAATTCTGCGGCATCCATAAACTTACGATAGGAGGGACGTTGTTTACGCACAAAGATTGCCACAAATTTACTTGGGTGTCTCCAGATGGTAGTGTAAAAAATCAAATCGATCATATTTGTATTACGGAGAAATTCAGACCTATGCTACTTGACACACGGAACAAGAGGGGAGCTGAGGCCGGGAGTGATCACTACCTGCTAATGGCGGAGTTAAATATCAACTATGAAATTAAGAAAAGCAACTTCACCCCATGTAGGAGGAAGTACAATTTTAAAAAACTAGAATATGAAAAAATACACACGAAATTTATCTCCACCCTAAAAAAGGAAGCCACCAAAATCAATTATAATGACCCAATAGAGAAAATATGGAATCAATGTAAAGAAGCATTATCAAAACAAGTGGCGATACACTCGGTGTGAGTAGACCCGCACAAAAACCATGGATCAGTAGGGAAACCTGGGAGAAAATCGAAGAAAGAAGGAGTATAAAACTGAAGAGCTTAAATCCAATACCACAAGACAAACTAATAGAACTCCAGAGAACGTACAAACAACTAAGTAAAAGCATTAAAAATAGTATTAGAAAAGACAAGCAGAAATATATCGAGGACATAGCCGAATCTGCCCAAACAGCAGCAAATAAGGGGGATACCAAGGAGTTATATGCAAACGTGAGAAAACTTACTAGGAAAGATAGAAACACCACCATAATAAAAGACAAACAAGGTACAATACTATGCACTATTGAACAACAGTTACAACGTTGGGCCGAACACTTTCAAGAAATCATGAATATCGAAAACACAGGAGTGACGCTACCAAATCTCAGAAATACGCAAGAACTGCAAACAGACACAAATCCCCCAGCTAAAGCGGAACTAGAAAAGGCAATTTACCAAATCAAGAATGGGAAAGCACCAGGTGTGGACCAATTGACGGCTGAAATGCTAAAAGTAGACATAGACACCACAGTAAATATTCTTGAACCTCTAATTCAGAAAATTTGGGACGAAGAGCGTTTTCCGAAAGAATGGAAAGAGGGAATAATTGTAAAGCTGCCGAAAAAAGGCGATTTAAAAAACTGCTCCAACTGGAGGGGTATCTGCTTACTTAGCATTGTGAACAAGATCTTTTATAAAATAATTCTACAAAGAATAACAGTCACACTGGACGATAAACTGCGTAAGGAACAGAATGGGTTTAGGAGAACGAGGTCATGCATAGACCATATTAACACTTTGCGTATTATTATGGAACAGTCTGTAGAATACCAATCGCCACTTTACCTGCTGTTTATTGATTTCGAAAGAGCTTTCGATTCGGTTAATAGAGAGTATATATGGAGAGCTCTTGAGAACAAAGGCCTGCCGGGAAAACTCATAAGACTAATAAAAGAGGGCTATAATGGTTATGAATGTAGCATATCGCATGAGGGCAAACTATCGGCACCGTTTAAAACAAAGAACGGGGTACGCCAAGGCTGTATTATGTCACCGTTATTATTTCTCGTAGCTTTAGATGAAGTTCTATTAAACACAACAACTAAGGGAAGTAGGGGAATCACCTGGGGTATAACAGAAACATTACAAGATCTTGACTTCGCGGACGACATATGTTTGCTAGCTCACAGTGGTAAACATATCAAGGAAAACGCAACTGATTTAAATAGGGAAGCTGGTAAAGCCGGAATGAAATTAAACAAAAGCAAAACTAAATCAATGCAGATAAACACTAAGCCTACGCAGATATCCATTGACAACGATATCATAGAACAAGTAAATGAGTTTACATATCTAGGAAGTGTGATGGCCTATGAAGATGGTGTACTAAAAGATGTGTGCGCAAGGATCAATAAAGCGAGAGCTGTGTACATCTCGCTAAATCAAATATGGAAGTGTAACAACTTAAACTTAAAAACTAAACTTAAAGTGTTTAACTCAATGGTAAAACCGGTACTTTTATACGGGTCTGAAAGCTGGTCAATGACTAACATTATTAAACAAAAGTTGAGAGTGTTTATAAATAGGTGCTTACGATTTATACTTAAAATATGGTGGCCTGAAGTTGTGAGTAATGTGGAACTGTGGAGGAGAGCGAACCAAGAAGATATAGTGGTGGAAATTAGAAGGAGGAAAATGGGATGGTTAGGACACACCTTAAGAAAAGACCCAAAGGCGATATGCAAGAAAGTTTTACAATGGAACCCTCAGGGCTCAAGGAAGCAAGGGCACCCCAGGGAGACGTGGAGAAGAACTCTACAGAAAGAAACCAACAAGTCCATTGCACAGCTCGGTTCCATAGCAAGGAATCGAATGGAATGGAAAAACTTAACCAACACCCTAGGTCCCACGAGGGACTAATGGGAGATAAGTAAGTAAGTAAGTGTCGATGCCACGGTTGCTATACAGTGCAAAGCGGGACGATAGATGATGTTATTTTGGATATATCCGATCATTAGTGCGCTAAGGCTTTTCCAAACGACGATGTTTACATGTCAAAATACCACAGCGCACGCAGTTTTTATGGTCGACTATATCTGGGATCACCTGCTAAACGACTGTCCAGTACTGTCTATTTGCGCATTCTTTCATTCTTTGGCCATAACAATAGAAGGGCTGAGAATATGGAAAAATTAGTTATACAAGGCAAACCCGATGACAAAAGACGAAGAGGACGTTCTCCAAAGCGCTGGATCGACACTACCAAAGACCTCTTAAAAACCAATTTTGGTGAAGCTGTGCATCTCGCAAACAACCGCGATAGATGGTATACCACAGCCAGACGAGTAATTCGAAACATGGAATCAAACTGATTCCAACAAGCTCACAAACTCTAAATTTATGGGTCATAAAACGTCTGTCAAGACATCTTGCCATGAAAAGCAGATGGACTAGACGAATTACGCGGTTCCATCTGCTGAGCGCGAGTTAAGTTGCCAATCGTGGACTTAACGAAAAAAAACTTTATTTATTTTACTACACAAAAGCTTTAATTTAATGTAGGAGTTACAAATTTAAACAGAGTAACGTTCTACAGGACACAAATCTATGAACGAACTCGAACAGGCTAATTTGAACTAACTCTAAAAACATACAACAGCAATATTTATAACATTTCTTATCTAAGGATGGAAATTACTGGTTTCAATTGACGTCATTGGGATTTCAGAGAATACAGCACATGACACGTTATCAGGGATGACACATTATATCAATAGCACATGACTCGTTATCAGAGATGACACATTACATTACTCCTCCCCTCATAAGACAATTCAAAGCATTTGAATTTCACGTTTTGATTTCTAAGAACTCAAAAGGTTTAGGAATATCATCGTTAAATACTTTTGATTTTATATATGCCATGAATTTATCTTGTAAGGCTTGGCGTTTACAATAGATATACAATAACAAACTTAATATTACTATGACAATTATACTTATCATTATAATCGTGGTTACAGAAATATAATGCAAATCTGTTACATTGGCAGGTTCAAGTATTTTCTGTATTTCTCCAAGTTGTGATTGGTCTTTAATTAATTCTTTAATATTGATCGGTGTTAGATCTAAACTAGCTATTTGAGTGTGTTTATCACTACCTATATTTAAAGTATCAATATTAGGTACTTGTAATTTTACAGTTTTTGTGGAAGAAGTTCTAATTTGGAATAATAGGGTATCATGATCAATAATTGCCGTGCAATCTGGTGTAAGATGAATTAAATTTGTTTTTGTTAATATCTTTCTTGAATTAATGTCTAAACACTTAATATCAATAGTTACCTTTTTAGGAGTAGTAATTAACCAAGTAGAATCATCAATCTGAGCTATTTTAACTTTTAATAATTTGAACAAGTAAGGAGAACAAGTTTTATTAGGGGCAAAAGATAAAAGTTGAGTTTCACATAGTTGATTATTAATAAGGGAAAAGTGGTATTTTTCCGTACAAAAATATGAATTGGTAGTTACTAATTTGCAATGGTCAAGTTCAACAGGTATTGAAGTCTCAAGATTGAAGAGTATAGTTTTATAAGTGGGAATAATCATACGATATAAATTGGAATCAATATATATTGGAAATGGTATTAATTGCATGAATTGGTAAATAGTATCTTTGTGCACTAATGGTATTTCGAAGATAAATGTTATTTTGTTATTAATTTGATAAGTTTTAATTAATATTATAGATTCATAAAGATGAAGGGTTTTATGATGCACAGGGTAAGGTAAAGAAAGCATTCTATCTGAATTTTCAGAAAGGTATATAGAGATTTGATTTAGATTAGATAATAGTTCTGCATTATCAAGTAGAGACATATGCATTTGTTGGTTTTGTGCAAAGGTAAGAGATGTTTCTAATTCGAGCCAGGTATTTATAAACATTTGTAACGAAAATATTGATTCTGCTAGTACACTTTGAATAGAGAGTGAATTTATATTGTTGGTTATAGCACGATTTTGTACAATTAATTTCTGTAAGTTTTTATTTAAAAGTTCTTGATTCTTAGTTAAGGTAAATATAGCATTTATGGAATCATTTATTAAATGTGTATGTTGATTTAAAATTTTATTGTGTATATCTCTTGTGGATTGAAGATCCGCAATGGCATTCTCATATTTTTCTCCGTCTTCAGCGTCAAGATTCCCTGTCAGAAATTTGAATACAGTACCGAGTCCATTTATTACTCCGCGTTTTGCTCTGATTATATCTGAAGGAAATATTTGATCAATCATGTTATCGATTCTTACTATGTACTGCTGTATCAACAATAGCATGTCATTATGATTTAATTTTGTTTGTTCTTCGTTTTTAACTGTATAGAAATCACGATCTCTTAATTTAAGAATAGAGTCTAATAAGGAACGTCTAAGGATAGTATAGTTTGTTAATAAGGGTGTGTAATCAAATGTCTTTATAATAGTCCAGTCACTTTCTTTAATTTGCGCTTTTCCTAAGTTTTGAGGGTATAGGCCAGGGTTGTCCGATAGATCCTTAATTGTTACATCTCCTGTAACTAAGAGGATACTGCAACTGAAGAACCAGATGTAGTACCTGTAACAGGTATTATTTCATCAGTTTGGCGTATTTCATTTGCATGTCTTTTAAATGTGTTTTTAGTAGTTAAATCTTCAACAAGATATGTATTATTGTCTAGGATTTTGATAATTTTGAAGGGTCCTTTAAATTTCATACTTCTTTTATTTCTTCTGTCATTTTTAAGGAAAACTTTTTGATTAACTTTAAAAGATACAAGTTCTTTATTTTTATTGGTTTTTTCATTTCTTTGTAATTTGGCTTGATCTTGTTTAGACTGGATTTCAGAATAAAAATGCGACATTTTATTTTTATGGTCATTAATGTAAGTTTCAAAATATTTGTCATTGCATAATTCAAATGGATTATGACTGTCTGTATGTCCAAATAAAATTTCGGAAGGGGTAAATTTTAAATTAGAATGTATTGAATTATTATAGGCTAATATGCAATAAGACATTCTTTCTTTTTCAGGAGTATGTTCTAATAATCTATAGTGCTCTAAAATTGTCGAGTGTACTCGTTCAATTAGGGAATTTGACTCATGGTGTAAAGGTGTAGTTAGATGTAAATGTATTTTATGTAATTTTAAAAATTCTTTTATTACAACGTTATCGAATTCATTATCAGCGATGATTTTCTGAGGTACGGCATAATGTGAAAAGAACTTTAACAATGCTCTTGTTATGTCTATTTTATTTTGAGATTCTAATAAGTATGCTTGAGTAAATTTACTGAAATTGTCGATTACGGTTAAATATTTAGTTTGATTGATTTGGAAAATATCAATACTTATACAAGAGAAAGGTTTATCATAAGTAGGCGTTAAACTAAAAGGCAATGTATTTGGGTGTCTATGATACTTTTCACGTTTACATGTATCACAGTTATTGATGTATTGCTTGATATCATTATCGATTCCTTTCCAGTAATAAGTACGTTTAAGGTGTTCGCTAGTTTCTTTAATTCCTCTGTGATTAGTTTTACCTAAATGATAGTCCGAAATGTATTGTTCACGATGATCAGGATTAGTAACATAATTTACTTGCTTAGTGCATCGATGGAAGTGAGGAGAATTTTCATTACTGTTTTCAGTAATAAATTTGGAAAATTTATCAAAAATATTTTCATCTTGAAATATACAGTAATAATGAGAATTTGGTGTACAATATTCTAATAGTAACTGTACAAACTTTTCGTAAAAGTTATTGTTGTTCACAAAAATGCTTATATGTGTGTAGCCATCGAATCTAGTGATTCTAATTGATTTGGGAATTACAGCGTTAATAAATTCTAACTGGTTCTTATGATATTGCAGGGGTAGTTCAGATATGTCTATCACTGGGGATGATGAATGTTGTGAATGTACAGTATTTACATCACTGTCAATATTTTGATTATCTATTGGTTCAATTTCTTGTGTAGGTGGAGTAACTGCAATATTCTGTGAATTAGTCTGTTTATTTGTTGTAACAGTATCTTTATGTCTACTTGATTTTCTTTTAATGGGTACGGTTTCAGGTGGTGATACAAAAGTAGGTATGGTAAAGTCAGTCAATTCAGGTGTATATGGTCTTTGTGCCATCATACTTGCATTATCATCAAAACTAGGTTCTGGTGTATCTAATCGTTCGATTGATAGGGGGTTTATATTAATTCGACTTAAGGCATCAGCTACCTTATTGGTTTTTCCTGGTAGGTATTTAATGGTAAAATTAAATTCTTCTAATTTTATACTCCAACGGGTTAATTTAGAATTAGGCTCTTTGATGTTTCGAAGCCATATTAAAGGTCTATGATCTGTAAATATTGTAAAATGTACGCCATATAGATACGGTCGAAAATGTTTGCAGGCCCAAACAATGGCTAATAATTCTCTTTCTATAGTGGGGTAGTTAATTTCGGCTTGGTTAAGGGTTCTTGATGCATAGCTGATAGGTCTGTTATTTTGTGATAATACTGCTCCAATAGCAAATTTGCTAGCATCAGTAGTTAATTCAAATGGTTTTGTAAAGTCAGGATAAGCTAATATAGGGTCATTAGTTAACAAAATTTTTAATTTCTCAAATTGTTCTATGAAATTTTGATCGTGTATAATTTTTGAATCTTTCTTTAAACATAAAGTCAGGAATTTTGTTATTTTAGCATAATCTTTTATAAATTTACGATAATAGCCTAAAAGTCCTAGGAACGATTTTATATCAGTTCTAGTTTTTGGTAAGGGAAATTTCATTATAGCACTGATTTTATCTGGGTTTGGTTTTACACCATCTTTGGTAAGTATGTGTCCTAAATAGGCAATGGATTTTTTTAAGAATTCAGATTTGTCTAGTTGTATTTTTAGGTTAGCATTGCGACATTTTTCAAAAACACGTCGTAATTTAATCATGTGTTCTTGTAGGGAAACTGAATAAATAATTATGTCATCAAGGTAAACCATACACTGTGTAGGCGTTAGGCCAATCAATGCCTGATTTATAAGACGTTGAAAGCTGCTTGGACTGTTTTTCATCCCGAAAGCTAAGCGTTTAAACTGGAAGTGACCTTCTTCGGTAGAAAAGGCTGTCTTTTCTCTATCAGCTTTGTTTACTTTAATTTGATGAAATCCTGAGGCCAAATCAAGGGTAGTAAAATATTCAGATTTACCTAAATTGTCAAGAACTTGTTCTATGAGAGGTAACGGGTATTTGTCTTCTATAGTATTCTCGTTCAGTTTTCTATAATCAATAACAATTCTCCATTTTTGTTTGCCTGAATTGTCTAATTTTTTTGGAACGATCCATATAGGTGCATTATATGGTGACTCGGAATGTTCAATGATTCCGTCAGCAAGCATTTTATTTATTTGATTTTTTACCTCCTCGCGATGAACATGAGGGTAGCGATAATTTTTTGTAAATATTGGGATGTCATTCTTTGTACGTATAAAATGTCTTGTCAAGTTTGTGTAAGTCAAGGGTAATTCTGGGTGATGGAAAATATCTTTGAATTCGTAACATAAAGTTTTTAATGCATGAGCTTCTTCAGTATTTAGATGAGTGGTATTAATGTTTTTTAAATTTTCATTTTGAAGTTGATTACGAGATTTCAAATTAAAATTTTGATTTTCAGTATTGATGTTATTTATTTCTATTAAATTTGAGTGTTTATATTCATCTAATAACAGTGGGTTATAAATGTGAAATTCTTTTGTCTGATTAGATGTGTTGATGGCTGTTGTGTAAAAATAATTATTGTGGACTTTAACTATAGCTCTAGGTGTTCTACAGTCTTTGTCAAATATTATTTTGTCACACAAATATGTACCATTATTATTTACAGTTGGTAAAATAATTTGTTTTTCTGACCTAGGGGGTATGTATATTCGTTTGATGGGCTGCGAGTGTTGATTGATTTTAGAAAAATTGCATTCGTTTCTCTTTTGTACTTCTTGTTTAAGTTTAGATTGATTATAATAAAATGGTATAATGTTTTTCTCGGTTTGAATATGCATCCATTTAAAATCAATGTTTGCATTTATATTGGCTAATAAATCAGATCCTATTAATCCAACATAATCAGGACTGAAATTAAACATATAGCACATATGACTTCCGGGTTCTAAAAATAATGAGTTTATTGGAATATGGGCTACTTGATTATGTGTAGTAGTAGCATGGGGTGTGGTTATTTGAAAATGATAATTATAAATTGAATTTGGAAAATGTTTTTCTACAAATAAGGGTGATATTAATGTTTTACTACTGCCGGTATCAATCAGTATTTTATTTTGTGTACCTGGTATTAAAATGTAAGGTAAATTAGATTTAATTGTGTGCAAAGTAAATGTTTCAATTTTATCCGAGGCTCTATTTAAAAATTTACGTTATCACTGTTGTTTTCGTGGTCAATGTCAATGTATTCTGGTGAATAATCTGCATAAAAATTCTGAGAGTCATCAATTGCGTTATCTTCAGGAAGTGGGTTATCACATTCTGAATAATTTGTGTCAATGTCCTCGTGATGTAATTCTTCGGGATTATAATTATTTGGTTGAGTTACTTGTAAATGATTGGAACGATAATTTGGTCTCTTATTTGAATTTAAATTTTGAATGTTACTATTTAACGGTCTTTTTGGAATGGCTGCATGTATAGTAGATGTTTGCATCGGTTCAACTGGATTATTTGGCACAAAATTTCGTTTCGGAGCGAAAACATTTCTTTCAAACGGTTGATATTGTGCAGGGGGTTGATAAAAGTTACGTTGATAAAAGTTACGTTGTAAAGTGGGATTTTGGGGACTTCTAAATATATTAGAAAACTTTTGAATTGGTTGTCGTTGAACATTTTGATGAGGTATAAAGTTATTGTGTTTAATCCATGGATGATTTTGGGTATTCTGATGATTCATTATTGGTTTATTAGTACTTTCAGGTGGTGAAGAATTACGATATGCATTTTGAGAATAACGGATATCTAATTCATCTCTAACAATTGCAATAGCATTTTCTAAACTGTTGGGATTTCTAGCTCGTAACAACGTACCAAATGGTTCATTTAAACCGCTCAAAAAGGCTCTAAGGGCTAAATTTTTTGAATTTAATAATTTATAATCCTTTACAGCTCTAACTTCAGGACCAAGAGAAATTTTTGAATTAAAAATTGCTAGATGTGTTCTAATTTTATTATAAAAGTCAATAGGGGATTCTTTTTGATGCTGTTTCATTTTAGCTAGATCTATGGTTAAATTTAATTCGGATCGCTGATCTCCAAAGTTATTAATCAGTGTCTGTTTTAGTTCGTTCCAGTTATTAAATTCATAACCGGTAACAACTTCTAATGCTTTATCTCTTAATTTATTTCTAATTGATGAAAGTAAAAATTTATTAATATAAGCTTCTGGCTGGGCTGGTACTAAAAATTGTGATAAAATAAGCTCAGCAGACCTAATAAATTCTGATAAATTTAGAGGATTACCATCATAGGTTGGTATTTCAGAAATCATTCGTACAGAAAAACCTGGTGGGAATAAATCTGCCATGTTTTGATTTGCTGGTGGTTGATTTAATATTAAACGTGGTGGTCTCAGCATAAAAATTCACTATTATTTTTAACGATTGATTTTTATGTTAGTAAACAATATTATTCTAGGGGAAATTTAATACTAGGGGTGTATAGAAACCTACGCACAAAACGCAAGCACAAACACAGATTAAGCACACAAACTATGTGCGGTGATTGGTCAAGCTTACTACGTTTTGCCTGAACTTATAAATAAATATTTAAAACTATGTTATTGGGTTTATAATTTGTTTAAAAAAACACACTTTAATACGTGAAAGGTTGCTTACTTCATATTTGTAGTTGATGAACGTGTAGACTTCCTCTGGATTGGTCGTACAGTTGATTCGTAGTTGATTAAAGATGTAGACTTCCTCTGGATTGGTCGTACAGGTGATCTCGATGATCAGGAACTCCTCGATGGAGCAGGTGTCTCCAATAGACTGATGTCTTCGATAGACTGGACCAGTAGTTGGCGGTGCTTCTTCTTGGCGATGTTTGTCCTCAAAGTTGCGTTGCTTCGTACCGGTGTTAAGTTTGTTTTAGGAATACTTGGTTAAGTATTAAAATACACAAAAGAGCGAAAAATGAAAAAAAATAATTTTTTTTTTTTTTTCAAAAATTCGTAGTGCCCTTTTGCCAAGTATCCTACCGACTGCGCCAGTTAAGTTGCCAATCGTGGACTTAACGAAAAAAAACTTTATTTATTTTACTACACAAAAGCTTTAATTTAATGTAGGAGTTACAAATTTAAACAGAGTAACGTTCTACAGGACACAAATCTATGAACGAACTCGAACAGGCTAATTTGAACTAACTCTAAAAACATACAACAGCAATATTTATAACATTTCTTATCTAAGGATGGAAATTACTGGTTTCAATTGACGTCATTGGGATTTCAGAGAATACAGCACATGACACGTTATCAGGGATGACACATTATATCAATAGCACATGACTCGTTATCAGAGATGACACATTACATTACTCGCGTTCACAAGCCAACGGCGACACTTTTCAAACGGACCTAACAATTTTTAAATATTTTATTATTCTATGTTGCGTTGTGTCAGGTTACCTCACCTTATGCTTACCATAGCACTAGTTTCAACGTACGTCTCTAATTCCATTTTTTAATCTTTGTATGACCTTTCCCACCCTATCTAATATTTTCCATTTCAACAGTAAACGTAACTCTTTCTTAGGCTAGGAGTGCCTTTGGCCGCAGTCGTGCTGGTTTCCATTTCTTTAGTGAAAAATCTGGGGTCCGGACCACAGTGGCCCATGTTAATGGAAGAAAAGTTGGAACGACCTTGTAGAGAATACTGGTGGTCGGCCATGTTGTTTGTACAAAACTACGTTAACCCAACAAACTTGGTAGAATAAGCATTAGTATGAAGTTTTAATTCCCTACTAAGCTGTTTCAATGCTTAGAGCCTACTTGGTACCTTTCCGCGGATATGCAACTATTTCTGCTCTCTTCTGTTCTTCTTCTTCTATTCTCAAAACGTCCTGAATGGAAGGCGTGGATACTCGGTGGCTTAATGGTTGGCCTCTCACTGATAGCGTTTTATGTAGCCTGGTCTGAAGAGCACCACATTTACGACAATTATAAGGAGTAAGCATGAAATATTATGGGGGTGGCGTTATTAATTTACTGTATCGTTTAGTCCGGCAAAATGGAGAAGTTTCTTCGGAAAGATGTTTGTCCCTACTCATACGAGGGCGGCAGCCTGGTTAGGAGGCTTTTTAACAGGATATGTAGCTTATGAAACAAAGAAAAACAAAACTGAACTTCCTGTCCTAAAGGTAAGCAAGGTTGGAATATTGACTGTAGTTTTTATACTCTGTTAAAAAATAATAACTTTTAGCTAACAGCGATTGGTCTCTTAAACTTGTTTTTCCTTATATTTCCTGTAGCTGTTGCACAATATTACGGATACACCAGGGTTTTCGATTCTCTGTTCTTTGGGTTTAGAGGCTGCGCAGCTTCAATTGCATTTGGCTGTTTCACAGTTGCTTGTGTAAATGGTCGTAGAGGTAAATACTGTTATCTTCCATACCTTTGACAATTAATTTTATGGAAAGTCATTTTTAGTACCCATAAATTGGCTTCTGTCCAATCCACTAATGGAAATAATGTCCAAGCTGAGTTACAGTATGTATCTTTTACATCAGCTCATAGTTTATGTTGACATGTACAGGATGCAAACTCCCCCCGTGGAGGATACTTTTGAAGTGGTGAGTTCAAGGAATGTTTTTTGGAATTGCCAAGCAACAAGGTTTATTTTACGTTTCAGATGTGCGCATTTTGGGGCGATTATATGGCTACAGTGTTTTTTGCTCTGTTTTGGGTCTTTGCGTTTGAGTACCCATTACAGGAGCTTCAGAACTTGTGGCTCACACGTTAAAGAAATAGATTAGAAACGTACTTTAACCGTTAGTACAGAACTATAGATACCTATTTACTATTTCTTGATATTTTCTACATTTATTAAGAACAGTGTAGAACCTTCAGATAGGTAATACATTTTTATAGAAAATAGGGAGGAGTTGCAGGAAGGAGTTGCTCTTTTCTGTGCGAATAGATATGAAAAATAGCTGTTTATTTTGCTATTCGAGGAGAAATGCTAAATATGTGTTTGCTGATACATTTTACTATAACATGGTGCTTTAAAGTTAGCGGATTGAAAAGGGCAATTCTTAACAATGCTATCAATGGATGTTTATAAAAAGAAATTGGTTCTAGTGTATGCGTAGTTGTTGTGATAGGCAAATATGTTACAATATTGGCATCGTGAAAACATATTATTTTAAGTTTTCAGTTGCTGATGCCTTTAAAGACATGATTAACATCAAACAGCGTAAAAAATTTCTCCAAAATTTCGGCACATCTACTTCTAATCAATCACAGAAGAATATCTCGTTTATAACATGTAACAAGTTTAAAAAGTGCTAAATAGCTAAGTGGAATGGAGGGTGGTCATAGATTGAACACAGCTTTTTGAAATACAAATTAAATATTCATAACATTTTAACTATAACATTCATAATACATTTGAGCTGGTTAGCCTTGCAACAATATTACCTATTCCTTATTAGCAGAACTAGCAGATGAGCTGGCTTAAATAAGAATTTCACCTTGGACGCAATACCGACACATTGACGGAGAGTGCTGCAGGCGTCACTGTGCTATGAATGGGGAAGCTCCTCAAAACTTACTTTACAACAGCAACTAAGTAAAAGCACATACATAGTTTGCCGGTAATTTACCCATGAAAAACAACAGATTCAATTCATACAAGCACATTATACGTAACATACATAAAACATGGGACGGAAGATTAAAGAAACTGAGAATCATACATAGTCTTGGCCGAGCCTACTGAATTGCTGCCCGCCAAAGTCGAACGATTAAGTCGGGCTCGTAAATATGACTCGTGGTTCAAAAGCAGAAGCAAAATTAACAGTTTCCTACAGCTACATCGGGATGCGGAGGGTTGCAAAACGATAAGCTGATGTACAGGGCGTTGATGGCACGGTTGCTATACAGGGCGTAGCGGAACACGGTATAGAATCTTTCTTTGAATGTATTCTACTTTTGGCGTCGGTGGTTGTAACATTTCGAGAGTTTATAAGGCATTTTAAATCTGTAATCTGCATTCTGGGGCAGCAGAATATTCAACAATAGTCGTCCGAAAATTGTCACGGTAAGGCTTACTAAAACGTCGATATTCACGGAATAAAATAACACTGCGAATGCGTCCCTGTGTTCGACTACATCTGTACAACTACTGCATGTGCCTTGCATACGCGAGAAATTCAACTAAGCAAATTACGTAGTTCCTTCTGTCGCGATCCTAACAGCTGGTGTTTTTGTGACGTTAACGTCAGCCACAATCGGCGCTTTAATTTCCAGTACGGCAAAATTTCCATATAAAGAAAACGGCCCGGCGATCCGCGGCTACGCTTACAACTTTCACCCCACCCTTCTTAAGTTTTTAAATTTCCCCAGAAGATAGTCAAGGTAAGGAGGCCCAGGTAATTATAAAACGAATGCACCCTGGTTACAAAAGGCAGCCCCAAACCCGCCAGAAAAAGAAACCTTTTAGAACTTCCAAACTTTAAACCTAAATATGGAATATATTTTCGTGACCTACTGGATCCAGCACCTACAAATACTTTCCTGAAATCGTCCCCAGTCGTATTCGTGGCTTGCCGGAACCGGTACCTGATTACGATGCTCCAAATATCTCTCTAAACCAGGCTAGCTACAGTGGGGTGGGTGGTGTTGTTTATTATTGATTAGGCATCACCATGTTTCGATCATTAACCAAGAGTGTATTGAGCAGATCCCGTCGTCGATGATCTGGCTTGGGCTTCAGAAAATGCGAAGATTTGGTATGCTGGGCAAATATTTGCCTTCATCTGCTTGGAAGTCTTACAATTCCTGAAAACGCGACTGCATTTGCGATATGAGTATATTCACATATCCATATTCAC
This sequence comes from Agriotes lineatus, assembly GCA_940337035.1. NCBI lineage: Eukaryota > Metazoa > Arthropoda > Insecta > Coleoptera > Elateridae > Agriotes > Agriotes lineatus. Next base: position 32,803,357 of record OW679201.1, read on the forward strand.
ACAAATTACAGGAAAGGTTCTGGAGGTCAGCTTAGGGCTGCTACGACGATTTTTCTAAATGTGATGTCACGGTAATACCCTTTAAGGGAACTAGATTTGTTGAACTTGCCCTAAAACCATGCAAAGCGCCAAATTCTGTTTGGTTCTCCCAGACTGGGATGAGCTCCAAATTAGGCGGACGGTGTACAACATAATAAATGGATATTTTTAGCGGAAATGCGGCAAATACGTAAAGGTATAAAATTGAAGCCTGGCTTTCAGCTCTCAACGGTGTCTTAATTTCCACGATATCGGAATGGTGGACTGATGGTAGCCGCTATGTGAGCAGAAACAAATAAAGTACTTTCACGTACAAAGTAACTTGACAATGAAGTTCTTCGATAATTAAAGCGGTATGTGATTAAACCTAAGGAAGTGTTGTTAGCTATATTTATCTCTAATTTCCTTTACCTACCTTTAGGTCATCGCTATATCTCTTAGTTAACAATCGATCACTATAAAAGTATATTTGAGGCCCGTCTCTAGCATCAGTGAAGACGTCGCGGATTCTAGTTTATGATGTTATAATTGGCGCCAACAAGTTAAACATCAAATATACTGATATAAGCCAAGAAACTTGTAACTTCACTTTCTATCAACTAATAACAATACGATTATTGAACTCCCTATCAAAATGAAAAAAAGCAATACTTGTAGCTGGTTTTATTACTACTCGAACATTACTACCATCGATCAGACAATTAGCATCTTTAATATTACTACCTCACGCAGGGTACCCCAAATAGCTTAACTTAAACCGCTCGTAAGTTTAATGGTTACACAGTTTTTATATGCAAAAATATCATCAGATTCTAGCTACAACACTTATCTTTGTGCCGATATACTCGCAGACATTTAATACGTCCCGTTACTCCTATCACATGTCAGCTTGACAGGTTCCAACCTCGGCTGTCATTCGCTATACATTGACCCCCAATACTGCGGTAGAATAGCTTTCCAAGATTTTCCGCCTAATAGTTGTTGCTATAAATCGAATTTCCAGGTAACAAAAGGCAAAATCCACATTAAACTACATACCCTGTTCACAGGCAATAAACTTCGCAATCGTTGTATTCGTGTTTCCCAGATCGCTTCACAGCTTGAATATAAATATTCATTGGAAAAATGACATCTGCTTAATGATCTCCCTTACAGGAACGGCTGGCCAGTAACCCAATTCTTTACTATCACCAAACCATAATAAATGGCGAGATTGTCATTTACACCCCACGAAAACTCTTGCCTTTTTTAAAAGCTGATATACAAATTTTCTCTCAAACAAAACCAACCTTGTTTTTATATCTCCTCTAGCAACGAACAAAGCCAATCTGATATTAATTTTTATCGTGTCACTCTCACTAGATTCCTCATTCAACACTAGTATTAATATCAAATGCTTTTGACACGTAACAAACTCCCCCCTTACCAGAAAGGAAAAATTTCAACGAAATTTTTAACTAAATAAAAACTTTATCCTAAAAGGATACATACATATACGCTAGAGAGTCATTAAACCGTCTGTCATAAGACGTCTCTAACAATTAACCTAAAAAAAAACCCAATACCCACACCACAAGCAAGCAACTACACTGTAGAGACGGTGATGACCCCAGGAGGAACCCAGGACCAGATCAACCCCACGACAAGGATCAAGATTGTTCGTCGCTGCTGGATGTAAATGCTGCGCCGGTGAACAACCCTGTAACAACCTGTCGTGAAGAAGTTCCACCCCCATGAACCCCCCAAAATCATTCCAAATCCCCACAGCGTACCCCCCCTGACAACTTCCAATAAACCCCCGAGGCGGAAGCACACCTCCACACAGTTTCAGGTACTGTCAGACCGAAAATAGTTAAGCCAAAACGAAGAATAACCAGGGTTTTCCTTTTGACACGCCTGGGGAGGAAGTAACCCCAGTGACAGAGGGTTAAAGAAACCAGAAAAGTGAGAGGCAGAAGCCAACATCCACACAACTCTCATACGCTCCGACGGAGGGATCCTTCAGTGCCCCGAACGGCCTGAAGAAAAACCCCACCAATCTTCATCTTACATCCAACAATCACTCATCACCAGAGATTTCATCCGCACCAGATCAAAGAGAAATAAAAGAAAACAAATTGTCATTCATCTAAGTAAACAGTTCATTCAAAACAAAATCGACATTCACTACATTACAAGAGAGAAATATAGACAAAGCTTTAAGAAGAAAAGAAGGCGAAGAATGAAGGACTGGTCATCTTAAAAATTTTGTATTGTAGGGAAACACCCTATATCCCCAAACCCCAAGGAATACCTAAAAGAAACGAAGAAGTTGTACTTCTTTAACGATTAATCTCGTTACCCTTATGTCTCCTTAGGAAAAAGCAGGATAACGATTCAAAAAGAAAACCATCCATTAACATTTCCCAACAGGGAACTCCGTATACGTTATACCCAAAAGAGGGAAAAGAACAAGATATTAAAGTTTCCCAAATAGTGTCCTTCCCGACTGTGCCCTTCCAACTACCCTATACCTTAAAATGGGGAAAGAACAAGATATTAAAAGTTCCCCAAAGAGTGACCTACCCTACTGTGCCCTTCCAACCACCCTATACTTTACACGAAATTCAATAACAGCTGGAATAACCAATCACAGCAGCAGATCATACCAAAGACTTCATTCGGCAACAACGGCTCAAAAGGAAACTAAAGGACATTAACTCGAGGACAGAGGCAGGTCCCATAAATCCGGAACAAGCCGATACTCTAAATGAGTAAACGAAACCGTTCTCCAACTCCAAGCATGACCAAAAGCGAAACCAAAACAAGGATTCGAGACTCACTTGTGGATCTAAATCCGCGTAAGCGAAACGGATACCGAAAAAAAAAACTCACACAATACACATAGCTGAAGGTAACCATACAACAACAGCTACGCCACCAAAATCCCAAAAAGGTATCCAACAAAACCCAACAAGCTAACTCAAACCTACGCTAAAGCGAAAGATGAACTTCACTCGACACGAATGCAAGTCAAACCACACAATGAACCCAACAGCTATCTGCAAGCTACTCCAGTGTTATTATAGGAAGAACTAGATGAAATAGCTCCCTACAGTGACCTTCCCTGCAATGCCCAACCAACCACCCTACACTTTACAAGGGGAAAACAAGATGATAATGATCCCTTTCGTGACCTTCCCTGCGTGCCCAACCAACCACCCTATACTTTACAAGAGGGAAAGCAAGATAAAAATTCTCCCTAAAGTGACCTTCCCTGCAGTGCCCATCCAACCACCCTATACTTTACAAGGGAAAAACAAGGTGATAATGATCCCTTTCGTGACCTTCCCTGCGTGCCCAACCAACCACCCTATGCACATCACACATCATTAATTCATCTCAGAGTTATCATAAGGTTTCAAATCCTTGGCATGCCAAGTCCCCTTTAATATTTTTCCGTCAGGATCTTTGAGTTCATAAACCCATCGTGAAAACTTTCGATTAATAATAAACGGTTCTATAAATTTTGCAGCAAGCTTGGAAGTAAACTGACGAGCAGCATCCGATAATACATAGTGTCTACGCAACACTGCTTGATCCGGAACGAACTCGAAAGGTCGTCGACGAAAGTCATAGCGAGTTTTTGACTTTTGATAAGCCTTATCCAAACGACGTTTAACATCAGCATACAGTTGCTTAAGTACTGTAGCACGATTATCTAAATCTCTATCCTGATTAAATTGAATTTCCGGATTTCCATCACCAACTACCGGTTCGTGATTTAATATGATTTCTCTGCCAAAATTAATGAAATATGGAGTTTTTCCCGTAACTTCATGAACTGAGGTATGTATAGCACAAACTACGTGAGACAGATATTTATCCCAATCTCGATGACGATCTGATACATAAGCGGTCAACATAGTTTTCAGCACTCTGTTTATACGTTCCGTAGGATTAGCTTGAGGATGATAATTGGCAGTAAACGAAATCTTACAGCCATACTTCTGATTTAAAGTTTGAAACTCATGACTGCGAAACTGAACGCCATTATCACATATGATTCGCTTGGGAACCCCAAACATCAAAAATACGTCTTCCTCAACAATACGTGAGATAACCTTAGCTGATGCTGTACGGAGCGGAAACACTAATGGAAACTTACTAAAACAATCAGCCACTACGAATATATACGCGTATCCTCGTACTGAACGAGGTAAAGGACCTACAATATCACAACCGATTAGTTCCCAAGGCTTCGAAATTAATGAATGTCCACCCATATACCCTGCAGGGGATCTCTGTTCTGGTTTAATTCGTTGACACGTTTCGCAACGGCGAACATAAGCAGCCACATCATAACGTAGTTTAGGCCAGTAGTTACTTTGTGCAATACGATGAAAAGTTTTATTAACACCCGTATGACCAGCGGTCGGAATATCGTGATTTTGTTTGATAACTTCTTGGCGTTGAGTCTTTGGAACAACCAGTTTCCAATGATCTTCATCATCTGCCAAGTCTGGATAATCGGTGCGAACATATTTATACAATTGACCGTCACTAACTCTCCAATGGGGAAATTTTCGAGGATTGTTAATAACAAATCGACACATACGATGATACCATGGATTACCAGCAGGACCAAACTGAACGTTAATAGCATCAATAACAGGAACAGCACGAGACAAAGTGTCAAGCACAACATGCTCTTTACCTTTTCGATGAATAATGTCAAAATCATATTGTTGAAGGCGAACTGCCCATCGAGCGATACGACCAACAGGGTCTTTAATACTATTAAGCCATTTTAAGCTATAATGATCAGTTACTACCGTGAACTTAGTTCCCTCAATATATGGTCTAAGTTTTTCAATAGCAAAAAGGACAGCGAGGCATTCACGCTCTGTTGTGCTAAAATTTCGTTCGTTTCTAGTAAGCGACCGACTAATGTAACATATAACTTTCTCTCCATCAGCTAGATGTTGAGTAAGTACGGCACCAATACCATAACCAGAAGCATCCGTTTGAATAACAAAGGGTACAGAAAAATCAGGGCAAGCTAATATCGGAGGAGATATCAAATGTTCTTTAATATCACGGAAGGCTCGTTCACAATTACTATCCCAGAAAAATTTCGCATTCTTGCGGAGCAAGGATGTAAGAGGTCCGATAAGTGAAGAAAAATTCGGAACAAAGCGACGGTACCATGACGCCATACCAATTACACGACGTACTTCCTTCACTGACACAGGAGTAGGAATACGATTAATTGCATCTACTTTTTCTGGGTCTACTAATAAACCGCGGGAATTCACTACATAACCGAGATACTTAAGTTCTGGCTTACAAAAATGACATTTATTTTGGCTTAAAGTAAGACCAGCAGCTAATAACCGAGACACAACCTCACGAAGAGTAGAAAGATGTTTTTCGAAAGTTGGCGTACAAATTACAATATCGTCAAGATACGTAAAGACATATGGTTCCAAATCAGCACCAATAACCCTATCAATTAGGCGTTGCCACGTTGCCGACGCCGTATGCAAACCAAACGGTAGGCGGCGAAATTGAAATAACCCCCTATTAGGCACAGTAAACGCTGTTAAAGGGCGTGAAGAAACAGCCACAGGTATCTGCCAATATGCGGATTTAATATCAAGAGTCGTAAGATAATGTGCGTCACGAAGTTTATCCAAAGTACTTGATACATATGGAATAGGATAAGCATCAGGTTGACTGACTTTATTAAGTTGGCGATAATCAACACAGAACCGATAACTACCATCTTTCTTTTTAATCATTACTATCGGAGATGACCAAGCAGAAGTCGAAGGTTCTACCACTCCCTCATCCAACATTTTCTTTAACTCAAGATCTACCTGTTTCTGCAGAGCAGGAGAAATAGGATAATATCGCTGCTTAATAGGCGACGATGTGGTTTTAATCTCATGTTCAACAAGATGAGTGCAACCTAACTTATTTCCCATTTTACTAAAAACTTCTTTGACAAAACAATCTAATTGTTCTCGCTGAACTTCAGATAAATGTTCTACCGCCTGTATTGCATTAACTTCCGGGATCAAGTGATCTTTCGAGAAGGTCCATTCGTTAATTCTAAGATCGGTTACAATACCCATTCTACGCAAAAAAACGCATCCCAAAATCAAGGTATGGGGTACGGAAGGCACAACTAATAACTCACAAGTACAAACTCTATCGCGAAGCATAAGTGGTACTGTAACTATACCTAATATTTGACATTCTGCACCGTCAGCAACATTACATGTCCTATCTTTACTTGGTGTAAGCCTACAATGACCTTTCAACAGCTCCCATCCCTTTCTACCAACAACAGTATGCGAAGCACCCGAATCTAACAATCCAAGAATCTCATTACCAAAAATTGAAACTTTAAGATACGGTCTCTCATCAGGACCTGCGTGACTTAAAATATAATCTAAAACAGCTTTAAAACGAGTATCCGAATTATTTACAACATTAACCGAAGAATTCTCTTGACAATCATAGCAATATTGTTTACTATTTGCTGAACAGTTACGCGCAAAATGATTCGGTTTATCACATTTCCAACATCTCAAATCAGAAGGCTTGGTTGAATTGATTACGTTCGGTGGGTTATTACTAGGAGTTTGAACGTAACCCTCATTTGAGGATACATTCACTGTATGAATCCTAGCATTACATTTCGACTTTTGATAGGCTAGATCGGGTTCTAACATTCGATTTCCCTGAGTGGGAGGTCCACGGAACCGTTGTGCACGCACATGTGCATCTTCAACAGCTTTACACACTCGAAGTAATTGTGAAAAGGAAACTATGTTCTCTAAAGCCAGTTGGGTTTGGAAATGTGGTAATAAATTCCTACGTATTAGATTAAGGCGCTTTATTTCAGAAGGCATCGATGGTAATCGATGGAATAAGTTTTCCATTATCGACACAAATACGGTCACGGGTTCATCGGCCCCCTGAGTACGATTGCGTATTTCATCCCATAAACAAGCTTCATAATCACATGGAAGAAAAGCTGAACGTAACGCATTAACTAACTGGTCCCAATTATACAAAGTATTTTTAACCGATCGATACCAAATCAAAGCATAATCGGTGAAAAATTCAACAGCCGAAGTAAAAAGTTGTTCCTTAGTAACCCCACGCGCCATTCGCAATTCTTCAACACGTTCTATAAAACTAGAAAGTCCCGATTGACCATCAAAACGAAGGTTCCATTTATTCATCGGAAGGTAATTGTTATAACGTGGAGTAGCATCAATGACTTTAGTGCTGTTAAAACCAATAGGTGTCGGTAACGTTTGAAACTGTTGACTATACAAAAACTAACCGTTCTAGTCGATTTGAAATATGTACCAAGCGGGTCTGAATACGTTTATAATCATTACCACCCCTAACAAATGACTCAGAAGCTAGTATCTCTTCCACAAGAATGTCAAGCTTCCTACTGCATATATCCAATTCTTCTACGTTATTCAATTCTACTTCCGGGAACGAAGCATTTCCCGTCTTCTCTAACCTAATACGCGCTCTAAGCAATTTACGCTTTTCCGGCATATTTCCCTTACAAACAACTCCCCGTATTCGTAATTCATAATCTATCTCGTCTACCAATAACCTATCAACATCCATTCTGATTCCTCAAAGTAAAACCCTTTTTACCACAAGTATACCGTTTTATGTATTATTCTCACAGTAATTCTTTGGTTTGTCACGTTCTGACGATATTTTTCCACTTACATAAACGAGTACGGAAATTTATGTATAACTATTGTCAGTTTTGCTCCTTTCTATTATAGTACGACCTAAAGGTATATGTTCCAATCTTGTTAAAGCCCCCGTTGGGTGCCAAACTTGTTAGCTATATTTATCTCTAATTTCCTTTACCTACCTTTAGGTCATCGCTATATCTCTTAGTTAACAATCGATCACTATAAAAGTATATTTGAGGCCCGTCTCTAGCATCAGTGAAGACGTCGCGGATTCTAGTTTATGATGTTATAATTGGCGCCAACAAGTTAAACATCAAATATACTGATATAAACCAAGAAACTTGTAACTTCACTTTCTATCAACTAATAACAATACGATTATTGAACTCCCTATCAAAATGAAAAAAAGCAATACTTGTAGCTGGTTTTATTGCTACTCGAACATTACTACCATCGATCAGACAATTAGCATCTTTAATATTACTACCTCACGCAGGGTACCCCAAATAGCTTAACTTAAACCGCTCGTAAGTTTAATGGTTACACAGTTTTTATATGCAAAAATATCATCAGATTCTAGCTACAACACTTATCTTTGTGCCGATATACTCGCAGACATTTAATACGTCCCGTTACTCCTATCACATGTCAGCTTGACAGGTTCCAACCTCGGCTGTCATTCGCTATACATCGACCCCCAATACTGCGGTAGATTAGCTTTCCAAGATTTTCCGCCTAATAGTTGTTGCTATAAATCGAATTTCCAGTTAACAAAAGGCAAAATCCACATTAAACTACATACCCTGTTCACAGGCAATAAACTTCGCAATCGTTGTATTCGTGTTTCCCAGATCGCTTCACAGCTTGAATATAAATATTCATTGGAAAAATGACATCTGCTTAATGATCTCCCTTACAGGAACGGCTGGCCAGTAACCCAATTCTTTACTATCACCAAACCATAATAAATGGCGAGATTGTCATTTACACCCCACGAAAACTCTTGCCTTTTTTAAAAGCTGATATACAAATTTTCTCTCAAACAAAACCAACCTTGTTTTTATATCTCCTCTAGCAACGAACAAAGCCAATCTGATATTAATTTTTATCGCGTCACTCTCACTAGATTCCTCATTCAACACTAGTATTAATATCAAATGCTTTTGACACGTAACAGTGTATGATCCGGCAAAAGCCGTGAAGTTGGCACAAGGGCCATTAAAGTACTGCGCATAAGATAGTCACCGTCATGACACAATCTCTATTCTACGCCTGTTTGTCTTTCTCTCTCTCTCTCTCTCTTTCTCTCTCTGTAGACGATTCGACGATTCGCGGTATAAAAACTGTGTTCTCAACTTAAAGCGCGATAAAATGAACATATTATATTCTGTTTTACATTTTTACTATTATTTGATGCAGTAGTAGTTTTCATCGGTTAACAAATTTGTGTGTCTGTAGGTGATAGACGGCAATGTGGCACCCGTGCCCAAGTAGACAAAATGATCACAAAGCTACCTTTGGTTATCATCTCGTGTAAATTACGTAAATTGGAAACAAGACTACAAGGTTTGCTTTTAAAGAAAGGGGAGTTTCATATAGACTGATGATATAATAGTAGAGAAAAAATTAGGGATTAGTTATTGAACCTACAAATAATCAGATGGCTTTTACTCGGCACGTTGCTTATTATTAGAATTAAGTTGAAACAAATACCCTGAGTTGAACTAATTTAGCTCTGGCAATATCAGTACCTGATTTTTTCCTCTCCAGGAAAGCCTACCTGGTAATTCTAAACACAAAGCATCCATTTGAGCACTGTTTGTCTACAACAGTTAATGTCGAAGTTCAGTTCTCGAACACAGGCCGATAATGCCGCGACACTCTTTCGAGTCCACTAGTCTCCAATAGGAGCATTCAAATGGGGCCGTGGCACGGTTATTAAGTTTTACTGCAATGCTGCACCTGGTGGTGGCTTAAGAGGGCTCTGCAGTACAAAGACGTGCACATCTACGCCTGAATATGCAAGGCTCTCGGGATTGCCGCACAATTACATTGCATTGCGGTGAGACACTGGATTATACAAGCACACATAACAATATACCCTAATGCTGTTACGCTTCAGGTATATTTATGTTTGTTCTGAGTGGAGACGATCTCAGTTTGTCTATTTGCTATGACCACGTCGCTTTTGTGCCATGGCTAAACAGTTTCTATCTGCCGCGAACGCTCTTTTTCCGCGATTTTATGCCTTCGTCCCGGGATTCCCCGACGCAGGCTCTTAAATTTGAATTACGAACAAAGCGACCTTTCGGGGGAATATGGAGACTAAGATAGTTCGTATATAAATTATTACATCCGCTAAAGTGTATGTTATATTTAGTGCAGAGGCTTACACTTGTAGGAATTGCTATTGTTATATGTATAGCATATATTGGAAATAAATCGGTACGGTCATTGTTTGTCATTCTTCTGAATATTTCAGTTTTCGATTACTACTTCATTAATTTAGATTATGAAACGGAGCTGATAGTCACAGTTTATTTAGCGACATTGGAGTTACGTGTTATGCTGTTCACATTTTTGTACTTTTCAAGCATAGATTTTTCTTATTTTACTACTTAATTGGTGGATTTAGAGCTTATTTATTCCAATAAATCTTCCAACCGCTTTCTTGGTATTCTTGGATGTCTTTTACCCATTGGTTTGGAATCTCTTACAATTTTTTGCGATAGAATGGTCTGCCATTCTATGTATGTGGTTATTCCCCTTATTATGCATTCATAATACCCAACTGCCAATGTGTTGTACATTTCACTGCCTTCGTATTTCTTCATTTCGCATGTGGTCTCGTCTGCTTATTTGTGTTATTTTCGCATTTCCGTCCAGGTAAATGCTTTTTGTTTGGTGGATACTTTACATACTTTTTTATAGGAGAAAAATATTGTATAACAATTTGGTGTAAAAAATACGACAATACAAACATAGCAACTGTAGGCACATATTTTCGGTGCCCCGAGCTAATTTATTTATTCTTGGATTCAGATCGGTTCTCATGCATAAATTACAAGAACTGGCAACTTACCAGAAATTCCACAACCCCTCTGTTGTTTAGAGGTTGAAAATCAGAAACATGATACTGGGAGAGCAAGACGAACGGCGAGTTTTTCATGTAGCAGGTGGTCACACACGCTCGAACCCGAAAACAAACCCAGCCAGATTCTACAACCCGTCATGCAAACAACACAACGTTCAGCTTTTAGCAGTAATGTGCGCCTTACTGTAGTATTTACAGGGGTTTTGTGGTCTCCCCGCTGCGTTCCCACGTAGCTTTTCGTAGAGGATATTATGTAGAGATATTCTTCGGTTCACCTCCGATGATGTCCCTGTAATAATTTTGCAAACACGGATGCTTACCGCAGCTATATGCTATATGCTATGCATTAACCGGACGCTAACTACATCAATGAGTCCAACCCATGTCAATGTGATCCGCACTTGGGGTGGCCGCTTCCAGCCGCAAAGACCCAGATTACAAGGCTTTTGTGGGAAACGGGCTTCCCTTGCCATCCAGAAGCGCTCTCTGGAGTCACTGATAAGCGAGGTGCTTAAAAGGTCAAGGGTTATTGATCTTCTCGCCGGATAATCTCTAACCACAGGTACATAGTACACTAAAGCGGGTACAACTGGGATACAATCCAGAAATAAACAAAACAACGCAACAACAAAGCTGTTTGCAATTAGCAGCAACACCAACAATAAACTAGTGTTCAACTCGTCTGTACAATAAAACTTATTACAACCTCCATTGCAAATCCAGGCAGGCCTTAACATCTACTTCAGACCCCACTATTTTACTCCTTTCTCATAATTCACATAATTACCACAATTCACTTCACAACCCGCGCCCGGACTAGATTTCGCGTCTGCACGAGTGCAACCCCGACCACAGACTGTGTGCTTCCAAAGCCTTCTATTTTAAAAACAACCCTCGGTCTTTAAACTGGCTTTGAACTCGTTTCGATTAAATTTAGAACGCATTATATTTACAGATACAAAAATGAAAGAGTACAAAAGTAACATTACAACACAACAGAGGAAAATACAATTCTAAATGTCTGGAGCATACACTACGAGAAAAAGTTAAAAAATACAAAATTGAGCCAGAGAGGATGAATACTCAAAAACAGCTATTAGAAATAGAGGCAAACCAAGCAATAACTAAAGAACTAAAAAAAGTGAAGGAAGCAATAACGAAACGGACTTCCATATTTTAATACTGATTATTCCTGTGTTTGAAATACTTTTATATGCGTTACTACATTACGCCCGTGTCGGAATTGTTAGATCCCCATCGGGGGGCGAATTAAAACAAGAGAATGAGCAGCGGTTTTTTTAGTGTTGTATTAAAGCGATTGGGAAGTTATCCTGGATTGGTTCAGAAATGGGCAATAAAAAATCTACCCCATTACTATTCCCCTATTGAGAATCATGAACAAATACGATTGGAAAACAGATGTAACGATATGAATAGACTAAACACACAAATTTTGGGTATCGGCAAGGCGAGATGGCCAGGTTTAGGAATAAGACAGTACATTACGTAGAAAATAGCGATCCAGAGCACGGCAACAGTGTAAGTAATCTATTAAGTCCTGGCACAGCTAAGGCCTATACAATGCCTATACAAATAGCTGCAAAACCAATAGATATCAACATAATTCATATTTACGCCCCAATCGCATAAAAACCACCGGAAGAACTTCAAAAGTGTTGTGACGTGAAGAACTCGTTGATGTACACCTGGAAGAAGAAGATCACTTTAGCTATGGGTGACATGAAGTCGAAGGTTGGGGAAGACTAGCGTTGCTAAGATGGCTGATGAATTTTGATTGGGCGAAATAAGGAAAAAACTAGAAAATTTAATTGGGAACATTAAGTTACTATACTCGCAGTTCAAGTTGTTATCAAAAACTCTACCGCTGGCTATTCTCTCAAGGAAATAAACAAACTTGCGACTACCTGGATACAATTGCAGACCGAAACTAGCTCAATGGAGACGACGCGTAAAGCTCTTTAAAAATACTCGAACAAAAGGGCGCCAACGGATTTTTACGAAGTAACGACAAGTGTATCCAGGCATTCAAAGAAAATTCGTAAATTCAAGTAGCACAAAATAATCTGAAAAAGAAGCTCAACTCAAGTACAGGTAGCAAGAACAAATAAACAAAGCAAGTATGCGGATATCAGAGAATATAATTATCATCAATGCATATATAAAATTACAGGTCGGCAAATTACGAGGCACCTCACAAAAACTCATAGTCTTTTACATACATCATAATATATACTTATAAGTTACGATACAGCGATACAATATACGTCGCACACATTAAAATCAGGCACGGTTTACAAGGCGATACGTTATGTGTGCTTTCAGGTACCAAGCTTGCGAAACGAACTGTATACTTCCAAGGTCATGTTGGCTATCCAAACCTCAAAATGCATTTTACAGGTGTAAAGCAGGCTATGACTGGAGATAAGAAGGGGTCAAGCTCACGCCCTAAGCGATTTCCGCATCCAAATGCCGTAGACGCTAAACCGTAGCAAACTGCCCTACAGCCCCTCATTGACTGCCCGATATGTTCTGGGCACGTGCGAAGAAGTAAACCAGCAGTGTAAAATCTTCTGACAGTGGCCTGAAAACGAAACGTCCTCAATGAACAGGCGCAGGCAACCATCACACAAAATCAAACTGCATGCCCATAGTTCACTGAACACTTTAACTGACGCTAATATGGTTACATGTTGCTAACGAAAGCATGCCGGAAAAAAAACCTAAGCTGACAATGGCGACCTTTCACTCTATGTGCTTCAAACCTAAGGTAATACATAATAAGGTCAGCTCGTAAAGAGGCTCTTTACACCTAGAGACAGAGTTGAGTAGACAGATCTCTACAGTTCAGAATACCATAAAACATCTACGAGTAGTTTTCTATTTTCAGCTTCACTTTGAAATATTCTACAAGTATTAGTTTCAACTATAAGTTGGGATATTTATTTCAACGTCGTAATTTGGTTTGCATAGCTGTAAATACGAATATTGACAATTCCATACTTTCTACTAATAGTTCTCATACCGATATGCTTCAATATTGCGTGAAATAGTTTTGTTTTGTGGTTTGATACTATCAACAATTCTAAATATTTAATTTTAATTCCTTGTTAAGGGTGAACACAGATTTCCAACCCCACAACAAAGCCTAAAACTGCTCCAACCAGCCCAGCGGTGGGGAGTTTTAAGCTGGAAGAGATTAGGTGGTCAAAACCAATTGCACCTTAAAAATATTGGGACAAACCCGGGTAATTATTAGGTGCCACCGATTGTGCCTACCGTGATGAACTGGGGCGCTATGAGCAGGAAGTTGTCCTCGGCCACAGGAATTTGCTCAGCCTCTTCGACAATCTGAACTGCTTATTTTACTTCAAGAATGTGTGCAGCTCCATTGTGCTTCAGAAATATATTACACATGATCCCCGGGTCGCAACTGAGGGTTGGAAGCCATTATAATTTATCTTATTTGTCACAATTACAAAGCACCCTGAAAAGTTGCTTGACAATGTCACATCGGCCGATACTATTATAAGGTATTTACGCGTTTCGTGTTCTGCTTGAATATTCTAATTCATTGTGTACTTGTAATAGGACGTTACTAGGTAGAATTTGGGTTTCTCATAAATTACTTCTTCGAATCTGTGGAAATTGTACTTATTTTAGCAGTGGAATTCTCGGTTTATGACCATTTCTATATATCCTTATAAAATTTTAAATATTTTTCTTTAAACTGATTGTACTGTTGCTACCATAAAAAACTAGGGCAATTTCTAAATCCAGAAGCCATGGATTTTTTAGTTGATGAAATTATTTTGACTTTCATGTGAATAAATCAAACCTGACATATATCATATAAGATTTAATATCAAAAACTGCAATACACAACAATTATAAAATTAGATAAATGTGCAATTTGCCGAATAGTTATACTCTCTTTTAAGAAGAAATAATCCTAGCTTTTGAAACTAAACTTATTCTAGGCATTAATGACAGTAACGTTTTGAAGCAATTTAAAATGTATTCACATCTTAGTTGCCAGTTAAAAGTTCAAACTCACACATCTAAAAACACTTGTCCTAGGTTTTTGGGTAGCAATTGCGTTTTTTACTGAAATGATGTAACTTAAGGCTCTTACTTTACATCAAGGGACCGTCTTTCTGTAATCCCTCTGCAACAACGAGACTTGCTTTGAGATACTTACCATATAAGTATTAATAGAAGTCTATCAAAGATGAGCCACTGCGGTTTGCTGATCTCCAAGAGGCCTTTGACACAATAGAAGCAGGTTCTGTACAGCTGCTTTTAGTCATATCACATCCATTGCATGCAAAACTCGATGGCTTATATAAAACTACACAAATATAGTAATAAATAAGTATTAAAACGAGTTATCAGACAAAGAGACATAATATTGCCTGAACTATTGCTTTACTACTGTTATTTTTGCAGTATTGCTTTGACACTTTTTCTACAGAGCTGATATGAGTAATTTCATACTTTATACAAATTTGTATTATACCTGCATTAGAATCGCCGTTTAAAGCACGCCTGAGCGTGCGAAAACAGGCGATTAAAGAACGCCGAGCTTTAAAGGTTGTCAAGGAACAAGGTATATAGGTAACATTATAACTTCATCGCTATCTTTATTTTGCTGACACGACTGAATGCAACAACGGACGTGGACGCGACAAAAACGTAAACAATTATCGTAACTATAATAGCAATATTATTATGCCCTCTCGATTTATCACTACAAAAAATGAAGTTTTTAGTGCGTAATTTATTTCCAGTATTGCAGGTAGAATAAAAAATAGCGTAAAGTATTCGTGGATAACTGGTTTTTAAAAACACTTGCTCTATTTCGAGCACGACGGCGTAGCGCGTGTTGTTATCCGCTCATACTTTAATAACTATTATCGGATACCCTTGATATTTCAACATTGTGTATAATACTTTCGGCATTGCAACCCTTGGAGGTTTTTTTTGACAAATATATAGTTTTCAATTTCTTTCCATTATTTTCCTTCTCCTTTCACGCGGCTGCGTGTAGTTATTGCAGAACTTAATAAAAGAAGTTATTTTATTTATTTTCCATTTCGTTCTTGGCCTTCTTTTTCTTCTTATTTCTTATAATTACTAGGAATTCCTTCTGTCATTCTTTATACATGACCTATCTACCTTACTCTTTAGGCTATTATGATTCAAATTACATCAGTTTGCTAAAACTTATCTTAATTATTAATTGGTTGGTCTTTCCCATCGTTCCTCTACATTTTTTCCTATATAAAGTTTTCTTAGAACTTTTCTTTTCGATATTTCTGGTACTTTTTTCATATTCCTTGGTTATTGCCCCACCACTCTACACCCTTAAGTAATTATTGGTCTCGTAATAGTCTTAGGTTTTTTCAACACGGATGTATTTTACTTGTAACAATGAATACCCAGCACTCTGTATTTTTGTTATCACTGTGCCTAGATTCTATTCAACTTCTGCACCCTTGTAAGTCAAATTTGATCGGGATATGTTACTCACATTGGTGTCTCTTGTGATATATTAACTTCCTCTGTGTGTGTTGATAATTCTTATTACATTTCTTAAAAGTATGTAAAACAGTATCGGTGATAAGAACTTTATGTGCCGTAAACCTTCTTCCACTTGGAATTTTCTTGGTGGCCTTCCAGTGCACAACAGCAATTGTTTTTTGCCTATAAGTGCCTTTGGGGTAGTCAGTAGCCAAGATGTCATAGATTGCTTCGATTGATTCGATTATGAGCACTTTTAGAAAGATTAAGTATATACAGGGTTAGTCATGAGTGGGTTACTTCTGACCAAAAGTTGAATTCAACCCAAAATACAAAGAACGGCTATCACTTGATACAATATTTAATATGATTAATAAATTGAATCAAAGTCCCCAACTTTCTGTTTACATGTCATTGGTGGCACTGGGGAGGTCTATGTCAAATTCGAGATTAGCAGGTTAAGTTTTTGTGTCAGTTTGTGTCAAAACGTGGGCCATCTCTTGGGGAATCAGGGTAGGGATGCGTCGTGCTTAGCTGATAGCGAACTCTTGCACTGCCTTTGTGATTTAGTGATGGCGTTAAAATTTGAACACATTATCAATGTCTAAAATACTAGTTTGATCTGCCACAAACGACACACTAATCTCATCCTATTGTTTGTTTCCTTCTATGTTATCGTTACTAGGCACTACGTTTGTGCTGTGTTCATAGTTTATAGATCTCTGAGAGTAAATATCTGATCCACAGCCGATCTGTTCATTCAAAATGCAGTTTGGTGTTGTAGTACTACTCACCTTTAGTTTTAATTTGGTCTTATACAGGTAGTTAATATTTGATATGCCTGTATTCAAGCGGGCAATGATTTTGTAATGTTTCTACCAGACATTGCCCTTCTTTGTTGATGAGACAGATTGCTGCTTTCTTTCAGGATACTGACGCTTTTTGTTCTAGCCAAATTTGGGTGATTAACTCATGGACCTTGCAGTTTAGCTACTGACCTGCATGTGAGCTATTCAAGATACTCTTCTCGCTATTCTAAGATCTCTTTTCGCGATTCTATTAAATTCTCGGTTTTGCTTAAAATAATCCGTACGTGCCTGTCATTTTTTCTTATCTTCTTATGCTTTGGAAACGATTTTGCACTTCTTCATTTTTATAGCTATCTTCTAATTTCTCTATCTTAAATTCTCTTTAATTTGTTTTAGTATCCTGTAATATAATCGTCTTTGTCCATCATAGTTGCCAATATTCTTTCGTGTATAATATTGCAGCATACTCTTCCTTATTTTTGTTCTCTTCGTTACTTTTTTTGCACTCTTCATCAAAGCGTCTTTTGGTATTTCTTTTTGTGCTTCATTGTCATCTACATTTTGCTCTTCCTGATTTCTATAACGAGTAAATTTTCAAAAGCATTAACGTATCTTTTTGTTCTTCTTCTCTGTTTAACGTTTTTAGTATCTTAACTGTTTCCCATTTGTTTTGGTCTCTACTCATTATATTTTTTGCTTTTACTTGATACTCACCATAAAATGATCTGCCTGTACATCGGTCCTCAACAACTGCTTACGTTTGTAATTCAATTTTTCCTGATATTTTCTATGGTGTCTTTGATTTACCGTTCTTCCATCTCACTATGTGGATACATCTGCAATCTTCGTTTCTTGCTAAATGTTTACTCTATCTTCCTATTGGGTGTTTGCACATTTCTCCTCTTTCTGTTTGTGAGTTAAGACCTCTAAAGTGGCGTAGAATTGTTTTTTATGTCTATGGCTGTTTCTTCTGTAAGTGCGTATAACACTGAACTTAAAGCTTAATATAAAAGGCATGGATGCGTGATACGTGATTTAGTTCTTTGATATATCTTGCTATACAACTTACTGCTCTGTTTAGTTTACTTAATTTTATTAGCTCGGGTAGATCATAGATTATTTAAGCCTGTATAATATTATTTTTGTATTGAAATAAATGTTTATTTATGTAAGATATATGCCTTTTTATTTAAATTTTCTATTTGAGTTTTTTTTTGCTAGCTCTAGGAGAACAACTACTCTCAGATCAGGTTAGGTTTGTGCATTCTCAAATTATTAATTGTTGATGGTTGATTAGTACAATGAAAATTACTTAAAAATATTGTGACAGTTCTACAACTGTCAACGTCAAATATTTATGAAAGTGAAACGTTAGTCTGATATCTGTTACACATATTATTATTTCAAATATCGACTAGGGTAAGTAATTCCTTCAAATTTGCAATTTACTCACTGTTAAAGACTTATTTTCTTTAGATCTTTTAATATATACCTTTGAAGCTTACTGAAGCAGGAATCGCCTTACTTGCAACAGCAACCGTAATGCCCTTTATCCAATTCTTACCTCGATGCTACCCACGTCAAAATCCAACTCGGATACAGAAATAGATTTAATAACAAACACGTCCAAGTCCAATAGAATATTCACATGCAGTATGCATCCAATTCTAACTTAAGTGTAGATGTATTCAGTTGACAGCAACCCCCATAAAGTTCCAAATCAAACAGGATACCCAACAGTGACTCTTATACAGTTTATCCAAATTCTCTGCAGATTTTATTAATCTATGAAAACAATTTTATTGTTTTTAGCTGTTCTATTTCTTTTTTGTACCATTTGTAACCTTATTCATTATTCACTTTGTTTTAACAATTCGTTTTATTCTTCGTTTCGTTAATTTTTATTAACGAAACCATTTAATACACCCACCAGATAATAAAATCATTTTAATTAAAGGGTTTTTATTATTTAAATTTCATTTACAAAAAATACATTTTACATTTTAAAAAAATATTTAGCAATAATTATTATACCAAATTTTTTACAAGCTAACACTCCTGGATACATTTCAATACAGTTTATTTGAATTTGACGTTTTTATAAGTAACTTTTTCAAATAATCAATTGAGTCTGCCTTTTACTTTAATTCAAGCTATCTTATGGCTTATTCTGATTGCCATTAAATATAAATTATGATATAAACTCGGATATCACTAAAGAACTATCTTTACTAAATCAAATATTATTCAACTCATTTGCCAGAAGCTTTCTAACAAAATATTGACCACTTTACAGTATTTATATTCAATCTCTTATTCATTAAATAAATCTCAAACATTTATGTTGTTCTTTTACTACACAAATCCGCTCTTGTACATTTTAATTATTAATTAATTTATCATTCAATAAATAATCGTATACCTAGGAATACTTTCATAAATCTGAGTAAAGTCAACAAAATGTTTGTTACGTCTGAACTATATTTTTATAAGGTACAATATTATAGGTTGTTACACTTCTAGATATCCATGGTCTTTTTGATGATCTTCGCCCTTTAATGCAATTTTCACATTACTGAAATAGAAAAAGGAAACATGACGTGAATGCGTTGAGTTAAAGGAAGCACACGAGTAATACTTTGATTAAAATGTTATTCGGAAAAGTATCTCGATATATAAACGTGTGTTGTGCTTGCGCCTCTGCGTCATCTTTTCATCGGGAACGATCGGGCGCAGTTTGCCCACAATCGGCCGTCGTGTAGCGTGTCTTTTATAGTGCAGCGACAAGCAAGCATGATGTGTACGCCTTTGTAGGCAAGTGGTTAAAATGTCTGACTGACAATCTGATCCCGCAGGTTCGGATCCCACCTACATTTCTTTCGTTGTGACTTAAAGTAATTCGCATTGCTACGCCTTCCCTTTTGCTGTTTGAGTATTAGTAGCAGCATTAAGATATTTATATCTATTTTGTATACAATTTCTGAACACTCTTTGTATATTAAAGACGTTAAAAACGTTTTCTTCTGCAGCCTTCTTATTTAGAATTAAATTTTAAAAATGCAAACACTATTTTAAGTAGAATAAGGTCACATTAAAAGCTATTTATACAAACATTTCTGTTCTTATTCTAATATGTTTGTTTTTCAAATTATTTCTAGCAGAAACATTATTTCTAGTTCGTTTTGGTATTTGTGTTTTGAATTATGATTTTTTGTCATGAATGGATGTTTGTTTGACCTATATAGCCTTGCTCACATTTTCCAAACGTTATTTTGTAAACTCAGCTTGCGATCTTCAATTTTCTTGGAATACAGCCTTGTTGGCCTCGGGGCTCGGCAAATGAAAACCGTTTAATGAGGGGTAGCATCTACATGCCGAGTATGTAATTATCGAGGCGTTAAATCTGGGTACACACTATTCTGCACCTTGTACAGGTTCCCAACAAGCAGCGTGTTATTGCTCCATGCGGATGCCCGGTGTTTTCCTAAAGCTCATGCGTGCGCTATGGTGTTTTACGTTATTCCATACCCCATATGTCAGCCGCTGGCGATGTATGGTAATACGCCGCCATCGCGTAGGCGGCGGCACAATAAACAAATTGAGAGCAAGGCAAATGTGAATTAATAATTTACGGTTATCCCATCGGTGATGATGAATACCGCACGACTTCCTTATTAGAGATAGAGTTACAGAGCACTCGGTTTTTATGAGCCGATCGAAAAAAATTGATTAATATTATCGCCGCGATCGGCGAGGCCGCCATAAATCCGCTGCTTTGTTGCTTTGTCTCGCTTTGTCGTGAAAGACACCTAGACAATAATTCCTAATTTTTCAGCTATTCGTATCTGCGCCCTATATGGCGCGAAACGCTTTTGTGTGACATATTTTCTGTACAAGGACGCTGGAATACGATTCCTTACGAAAGCGAAATGATTCCGTTGCGACTGCCGTTAATAACTTTTACTTGCATGTGCGTCACCTGTGTCCCCTTTAGTCATGATTTCAGCATTTGCTAATCGTTTTCATTTGTATTATAGTGGAATATATTAAAATTCTTCTATATGAACAATAAGCTAGAAATGTTTTCAATAAACAATAAAATCAAAAGGTTCCTGGAATTTCAATAATTTCAAGAAAAGACCCAACGGCCTGATGACTAGTCTTAGCAGTTTCCCAAATACTTTGTTGTGGTTGTATCCTCGCCACTGTAGTGTATCAGCAAGATGGAGCATCATTCCATTAAACGTATTCAAATTCTCAATGTTTTTAAAATTGCGGAGTTAGACCTCTGACTGCCTTTTTTGGAATTGATATATTTTAAAGTTAGCTGATTCTAAAAAATACAGTCAGAACAAAATGGGAAATAATTCATGTTCTACAACGCAACTAAACTTTTATTTCTAGTTTCAAATATAATTTTTGTATGATAATGAATCGCTGATCACGCCACTACGTTTTTCAAATGTCGCCATACGATACAGACTTGTGGAACAAACATTTGCAGTAGACTCTGCCCTTTTCTCTCAAACCTGGGCATTAATTTGTCTAGCAATTCTAAGGTTTTTTGCTTTTTATAACAAATATTATCAAAAACTGTACAGCATAAATAAAATTAAAGTCCGAGCACAGGAATCTCGGAAACCATATGACATAGAAGTTGCTTAAATGAGGACACATTTGCGTATTTATGTTACCGAGTGCTGTGAATTAGTAATTAGCACGTCTGCTTAGCATTTAGGGGGCTGTGGGTTCGATTCCCGTGGCCATCAGCTCTGATTCAGGTTTTTAGGTGGTTTTCCTGAGCCACCCGAGTACCTTCTCTGAGACTAATGCCGGTGCAGTACTCCTCCACCTTTCCTGGCCTCTCTTCCATTCTCCACCCCTCCTATCTCTAACCCATCCTGAAATATTCATCATTGGCTGAAGGGGGACGCAAGGGCCCTATAGCGGCCCGCCCCCAGTTGGGGAATTAAAATGACCCTGAAAATTTACCTTTTTTATATTTATGGGGGCAATAATATTGTGGAAAAGCATTAAAAAATCGTTACGCTTCGAAAACTTTAAAAAACAATCAGGAATTTTTATTTTTATTTTTAAACTTATTTGTATGATTTGAGGAAAACTGAAAACACTCTTTCATGATAACGCCTTCCTCTGTATATTGTTAAGCCATCGAAATTTTAATTCGACATTTCTTCTGCATCATCAGTAAGTATTTTTCACCTTTCCTATTCTGGATTCAATGATACACCATATATCGGTGTTTGCAGAGTTTTTTTTGAAACATTCAAAAATAATCCAGATTTGTATTTAAAAAATATATTAATGTTGGTTCAGAAAAGACCAAAGGTCGTCGGATTGAAACAATTTTTTGGCTTAGCCTAATTGTTTCGCCATTTATCCAATTATTTCAGGCTTAACCTGTATATTTTTAGTTGAATTATAAATCCTTTTGCATTTCAAATTCGTAAATTTTCCAAAGCAGCGTATTTTCTACCTGCATCAAGCTCTTATCATTTGCGCGATGCCCTCTCGACCTCCGCGCTATTTCTTATCAGAGTCCGAGCTTGTCTTTGGGCACGAATTGTTGGTACTTGGCACTTGCTGTCTTCGCTTTGCCCGCCGCGTTCGGCGTGGCTAAAGTTTATGTTCAAGTCAATTTACGTGCACTCAATTAATTTAATGAGCAGTGTGTGCTTCCAAGGGCTGATTATGATCAGGTACGATTGCGCTTTTCTGTTTTATTATCTCCATAGTAATTAGATTTTTCTTAGCTCTTAATTACCAGCTTCATACACGAGTTTTTCTCGGAGGCCAAGCCTTATCGCACTTTCTACACCTGCTGGGTTCGGCGTTGCGGTCTTTTTGGGGATGCTTCTGCAGCAGTTTTCGGCGCATCCACGTCGATTTCAACGATATGGTCGCAGTTCACGACTAACTTATTTGAACCGAAGGGTGCAGCTACCCCGGGTTGGGTTTGCTGTTAGCCATTTGTGCGCGCTGGAGAAGAGAGGTTAGTTCCGAGATTTATCGTGTTTTAATACCTGGATTTTACATTTATTTAAAATTTAAATGCCTACGTTTTGCAATTATTAAAATGTAATGTTCAATTTGATACATGCTCTTGCTTTTTACATTAAATTTTCATGCTTATATCTAATTATGCCCAGTATTTAAATTTGCTATTTTTATGTATTTCGACCCTCTGTAAAAGGTACAGTCACGCTTTTTTTATTGTCAATAGCCTAACAGAAGGTTTAATTAAATGACTGAGGTATGCATATCCCACGAATGTTTTTGGTAAATTATTAAAATAACCCGAAAGGGGTTCTTAATTTTATGCGTGTCGCAACCTTCAGTTAAGATACACAATTTTGTTATTACATTATTTACATTTTAATTATCCTGATCATTGATTACTGACATTTCAAAACTTTTATTAATTATTAATTAAATGCTAGTCACTTGCAATTTATTTTTCTTCTTATTATTTGAAATCTTGTGATTTCTGGCGCCCATTTCCATTTCCTTTTCCTTTTTTTGAAGACATTCCAGGGTGCATTGCTGATGATTTGAACCTACGATCTAAGGCCGCCGATATTTGAGCTAGTTCGGCCATCGCGGTGAGTAAAGAAAGAGTTTTTCAGAGCTGCCGTGGTGTATAAATGGTAGGGGGGTTGATCTGCGATTTTTACTACCACTGCTTATTTTATTAATTAATCGCAGGTCGGCTTCCTTATTGTTTCAGGATTAAGATTCTTTTGGCATCCTAAATGCATCGGAGAGAATTATTGCCCTCATTTAACCGATGTCTTGTACTTACAGCGGAATTTGACTCATCCTGTATAGGTTTAACTAAGTCTTTGAGCTACAAAAATTAAAAGTAAAGCTTATTATGGTCAAAATGAAATAGCTCTCTGAAATAGCATTAAGCAAAAACTAAATTGCTGTAGTAATTATTAATACAAGTAGTAAGTAATTAATATTTAGCGATCCAGAAAATCGTATAAAAATCAATAAACTACAAAAAAAAACATATAAACACAATATACAAATTTTGCATTATCATTCAAATCATCGATTGCTTGAAGTCTTCTTAATTATTGTACTTTGAGACAGCATTTCAGAGAATGTAGATTGTTGATAGAACCAAGTTCTTAGATTTGGAAATTTTACTGAATAGTTGTATCTTGGAGGGATAAAAATGTGAAGGGTGTATTTGTGAGCAGGGAAGCCAGCCCAAAAATCCTTTTAAAACATTTGTCGCCTAACACTACTCACAAAAATGATCATAGCTCGTTATATGGGACTATAATAAAATGAATATCATACACGAAGTAAGTATATAATTACTATATAAATGACCCATGTCAAGATTGTGTTATTTTGTTTAATCTAGCTAAATTGGCAACCTAGTAAACTACTCCGTTTAATGGAGAATGTTGAGTCTGCACACATTCTAGTATACAAATATAAACAAGTGGCTACAGTTTGACCCAGTAACAGTTGCCTTTTACCCATGCTTGCCGCCAGAAGCCCTGTATATTTTGCACCCATATTTTATTTAGTATTAGAAATTATTTGTTGCAATCATCTATGGTTGAAATTTCCAGATGGCAACGACACCCAATCGCGCTGATTTTTTCCATTGGAAAGCCCTCCCCACAAGCATTCCAGAAATGTACGTGATCACGCGCTGAAACGCCCCCGTTCGCAGTTATAAGTTAACAGAGTTAAGTCAAAAATTTCGATATTTTTTAAAATGTTGTAATCTTAAAAGATATCGTTTAGGGGAACAACAAGGTTTAAATAGAACACTCTTCAAAATTGCATAGTTTCCAATCAATTCGAATATTTTTTCGTTTTTGAGTTTGAAAAACCTAATTCGATGAGTATCCACAAAGACTACGAGGTCTAAGCAGAAATTCTATTTTAATAAGAATAATTCGAGTAACCGGAAAAGTCTCAAACAGTATAGAACTGTAACTATCTTACTTTTCAGTGAGGAAGAGCTTTCCAGAATTATGTGGGATATTGTTGGACTCAGAGACAATAAAAGGAAGTGTGGAGAACTTGTAACTCTTAAATCAGAAAATATCTTGTGCAATAAGGGTGAAAAACGCTCAGTGGAGTAGGATTTATCGTAAACAGGAAAAACTTCAAATGTAATAACCTAAACAGTAATCTCATCACGATCATATCAAATCTATGTGCCTACGTTAAGACACCCAGATGAAGAGGTTGAAACACTCTACGGAGAGATTATCAACAGTAATACAGGGCGTTATGAAAATGAGTGCAAATATTTTAACCAGTGCTAGAGCTCACCAAAATAAACAACTTTTCTATTTATCGTTTTTCATTTAATCGCATATTTTTTCCATCATTTATCTCCCCTAAATTTGACGAGCTGCTTGGTGAACAACACAAGTATATTAATACTTCAAAGTTCATGCACAAAAACCATGCGGTCAATAACTTATCTACCTCAATTGATCAAGTACGTTGATGACCAGATGTGAACTAAAGGTTTTTTCAGTACCTATGCAGTTTTTGTTGGTTTGTATTGTAAATAATATGTTAAAACCGCAAACATACACATAAGCAACTATTTTGCCTCAGTATTTATTTATGAAGACCTGCTAGACATTCAGGAATTGAGTTATGCTAAGCTTTAGGTTCAACTTTACAAAAATATGTGCAAGCATTACCTACTTTACTTAATCCTGAACCTATCTATCTTCCACTGTCAGGTTAATGTGCAGTTGCTTTTGGTACTACATCCCATATATTTTTTTTATAATTTTCTGTCTTCTGTCAGTCGTTTTACATTTCTTCATTTAATTTCTTTTCTCCCTGCAGCGATACTCACCTCTTCTTTCTAAGTTCTTCTCAATTTTTCTCTTTTTATTTTTCTCTGGCATCAAATAGCCTATACTAACATGCTTAAGTTATCTTACTTGCCCCTGTTTCATCGTAGTCTCTACTGGTATAACTCTCAGTTCTTCTTTAAGGAATTGCTTTATTAATTTTTCTCTTCGTATTTTACTTTATTTTTTTCTTAAAAATTTTATCTCTATTGTCGTGAAGCTACTTGTCAACTTTGCTTTATTTTCCAAGACCAGTATGCATACGATAGTGTTTATCGTGTTCGTTTTATGTTCATATTTGCTCTAAGGTGTCTTCATTTTACTAAGTAAGTTAGATTTTATTATATTCAATAGCCTCTCATGTTGCAACTGTTTTTTTAAATCGATGCTTCAA
The DNA here is from genome assembly GCA_940337035.1 of Agriotes lineatus. Lineage (NCBI taxonomy): Eukaryota > Metazoa > Arthropoda > Insecta > Coleoptera > Elateridae > Agriotes > Agriotes lineatus. The sequence goes on from OW679201.1 coordinate 32,829,828, forward strand.
AGCTCCTTTATAATTTACTGTAAGTATTTGTACTTGTTCACTTCTTTCAGATTTTCTTTATCTATTTCCATACTGTGTCCTGTTTCTTTGACAATTAGTTTGTACTTATTCGTAGGATTTATCCACTATCTCGTAATATCGTTTAGCTTGATTGAGTATGCTTAATAGTTCTTATTTTCTCTCCTCATTTACAAACTTAATCATTTCGGTTATTAGTTCACCATGGTGTGGCGATTTACCTGGCCTCATCTTCTTGATTACTTCTGTTAACGTTATGTCTGTCACATTGTGACGTTTCGCTTGACGCCAAATTGTTTTAGAACATTTTAATTGCCAATGTCAATTTGTAAGCGCTATCACAGTCACAATAACGCGCAAACATTTGGAGCCACGCAAGAAAGACCGAAAGAATTTGGTCAAGAGATGCTGTTGTTCGTCCGATAATGGCCAGGTGTAAATCAGCGAGTTGCGCAAGCTACTCCGCGCCGCTCAATCCTCGCATCCCTACTTTCCGTCAGCACCGAAGTATCACGTTTAAGCTCACTTAGATTTTCCCAGGTAAACGGCGAGAAAGAAGATCAAAGCATTATAACATAGCGATGCCCGCTCAGTCCGGAGAGAGATCTAACACGTTCCTTTCAGAATCCAGACCAGAACTTGAGCCTCATCCGGGAGCTAACTTGGGTCCTAGGGCTCAAGGGCTTCACCAGTCACCGCCAGTCTAGATACTTGTCTGTTAAAACCAGAATATTGTTCCGAACTACCTGTCCAGTCCATGTAAGTTTTATTTCCCGCTTACACCTGAGAAGTTTAACTGCTTGCGTTACCCTTAAACCTAACCTGAAACCTCTCTTGCTTGGAATAGTCGAATTGCCTTAAAGCGATCCTGTGTGTAAAAACACCCTGTCGTGGTAATCTTAGAGCGCATTGGAGCAACATCGTGCTGCTCAGATTTGTCTACCTTTCCGGTTCAGCACGAGATCGCTTAATATTCTAATTGCAAATCGAGCGCTCACCTGGGAACTTCAATTTTACCGGTGATACTTAACGAAACGCCCGGCCTGAAGACCGTTTATGGGCTCTGAAATCTCTAAATTCATTCAGCTAGTGCGGCCAGTGGTCACGTTTGTCGGGATTAGGGTGGCTTTTATCTGTCTCAGATTCATTTCGGTTTTTGTCTTATCAATTCTAAAATTTGGAAAAAACGTGGAACCGATGAGTTAACGAAATTATTTAATTTTTGTCTGTTTATAGCCATTTGAATCTCAGGCCAGGGGAACATTCTCTATGCGGCACTGCAGAACGCCACCCTTCAACCACATGGTTCGTTCGCACTGCAGAGGTCCCAGGAAGGATTGTATTTTGGTTATTTACTTGTAAATAGTTTAAAACACATATTTTATTTTGCAATCTAGTTAAATAAAATAAAAACCTTTATAAACTTGATTCAAAGTTCTTACTCCGTTTGTTGAAAACATTGGACCAGAGCTCCCCACTAGAAGTACTTCATAGCGTAATATAATAAAACTTGATCGTGAGCATAACATTAAAAATTGCTGCTACTAAGAAATGTTACAACTTCTCCTTGATGATATTGTTTTCATTGTCGATTTCTATATTATCTAGTCCATATTCTTCTTCTAAAAGATTTTGAAAGTACTTCTTGTATTTTTCCATGGTATCTACTTTTTTCGTAAGTACATACATTTCCAATTTCGTCTTTGTTATTTTAGTTGAAACTCAACCATTTTACAAATTTGCTGCTTTTATCGGAACTTTTCGATCAATCACGACCAATTCTAATTTATATGGAAGATGTCATGAAACTACATAGCTTTTTTAGAAATAGCAATCGCTTTAGCCTTAAATAACAGTTGAACAATTACGTGAGTAGAGACACAAACTCAATGTACAACAATGTAGGATCGAAGAAAAACAAAGAATTGAGGGAAAAGGAAGCCAAGCTGTGAAGTAGTTAATTTTGGCTTTCTCAATAAATAATTAATAATACGTGAATACTCACCTTTTTCTAATTCAGTGTGTTTGAAATTAATTTTGTATCCGTTGGTATCCAGAGGTATCCAAAGTATTTAATTTGTGCATCGAGCGGTAGCTGGTTTTCCGAGGCTGTGTACTGGGTTTGAGCAGTGCAATTGGGGCTCTGTGAGCTAGATGTAGGCAGCGACCTTCGTAGGAAGCAATTGGAGCCCTCGGTGTGGGGCAACGGATGAATTGGAGGCGGCTTCGGAGCGGTCGAGCTACCGGAGTCGTTCTGCAAGGCATCAGCGGCTTATATGTGCAGGCCATCTCAGGAATGGGGTTTCTATTGGAAAAGCAACAAAAACGTCAGGAACCTTTATCCTAAAAGAATGAATTTAGTGATTTGCAAGTGGCGTCGGTTTATTGTGCATTTTCGACAGACGAGTATTTTTTGTTCGTGACGTGTAGTTACTTACTGTTATTGTTATTACCTAGGCAACGCTTTAAATACGTAATCACTGATAAATTGTCGAAGAATAGCGAACTTGTTTTGCGAAATTTGGAGTTTGGGTCGCCATATTTGAATTTGGTTCCCATTAGTTAAAATATCCAGTATTTTAGCCATCCCAGTAGTTCAATGAGCATTGTTCAAAGCGTTTACAAGTAAATTATTAAAAAAATACCACGATATTTAAGTTGATAGCAAATGTATTTCCAATAATTTATACTAAATCAAGATAATACTTGCTAGGATGTAAAAACCCGAACTTTTTAGGTTGATAAAGTCTGTTATTTAAATAAAAAATAAACAATATACAGTGTGTCCCAAGAATGATATTACAAGAGGTAAGATGGACTAAAAATGTTTGAATTTTATTTTAAGGTTCTGGGATTCGGTCCTGCATAGTTTGAAAAAAAAATTAAGAATATTTTCAGATTTTGAAAAACAAGTAGGCTTTGACAGAGAAACAAAAACTATTTTATTTTCAGTTAAACTACCCTTTTTTCATAATATTACAAAATTTTATTAGGGAAAGTTGTTCAGTCAGCAGATCAACAGATCTTTTTGAAATTGTATAGGGCCATAATTTCTCATTGTGAACAACTTTTCCTAATAAAATTTTGCCGTATCTTGAACAAAAAGGGTTGTTTACCTGAAAATAAAATAGTTTTCGCTTTTCTTTCAAGGCCTACTTGTTTTTGAAAAACTGAAAATATTCTTAAAATTCTTTTCAAACTAAGCAGGACCGAATCCCAAAACCTTAAAATAAAATTCAAAAATTTTTAGTTTACCTCACCTCTTGTGACATCAATCCTGGGACACACTGTATATTTGTAGTTTTTAGAGAAATATATTATTTTATTCAATCGTATAAGCCCTTTCGTCTGATGGGAGTACCATATTTAAATAAAAATATTCAAATGGTTTAGTAATGTGCCATACAAGATACCACACGGAGGTATATGTGCATTGCGTGCCTTAGTTACGAAACAAGAAAAATCACATTTTATTTATGAGTGGGTATAGAAAGCTTCTTTATAAGCTTTTCTGGATATTAATATAATCTGTTTCACATATATAAGGATTAAACGTTAAAGCTGTTATTATTTCCGTAACAACAAGAATTCCTATCTCAAAACTTGGTGGATGCGCGTCCTGAAATATATCAAATTAATCCGTTAAGATAAATAATAAGACAGGTGTTGGGCAAGAACTTGATAGGAATTTCCTAGCAGTTTCTGCACTTTTGAAGGCTGAGTTATGGGATCTATTCAACAAAACGTAATCTTGATTTAGGATCTGTTACCTGTATAAACCTCTTTATTACGAGTTCATTAGAAGCACATTGTCGCGCACTGTATGCACTTGTAATCGTCGTGAATGAGGCAATTGTCAGGCCATTGAGTAGTTTGTAGCCACGAACAGAAGATAATAGGACTTTAATTTAAAAAAATTGCCTGAGACAAGGTTAAAAAACTTTTACTAAGTTCGTCGAGTTTATCTTCATGGCGCAGATATAAGTCGATCTGGGTCTTCCCATAAAAACAGAAAACAGCCCTTTAACCGAAAGCATTTCGCTAATTCAGTTTTCTAAATATACCCTTTTGCTGATATTAAAGGCAGCGCTATTCATAACGGATACTCTGAATCTTTAACCCTCATATCCTGCGCATTAGGTTTGACTGCGCTATAACAATTTGCGCTAAACGGCCCATTTTTCCGTTATGTTGTTTTCTTAAGTTACTAATAAAAGCTTCCTGTATTCCTCTTTGAATAAAGCGCCATGGCGAAAGGTTAGGAAAACGATAAATATCCTACAACATTTTTGGTTTTAGTTAAGTTTCACTCCCTACTTTACGATTGCAGAATTTTGTGAAGGGAATATAGCTGTGTGATGGGTTTACCAAACTTTTATACGCATTAACACCTGATGTATATTTAACTTTAATTACTTGCTTCAATTAAATTTGGAAATAAAAGCCATTGTTGCAGATCAAAAGTTTAATTGTCAACAATTCTTGCTGAATCTTGCCATTAATTATATTCAGATTTTTTAAGCAGCTTTTTGGTATAAACAGTTACTGGAGGTCGTTCAGGTCTCGGTTCATCTTTTAAAGTACCTGGCTCTGCTAGAACCTCTATCAGAATTTAAATTTAGCCAGATAGTAAAAATCCTACATTTAACCTGAAAATTTGTCAGAGTACGAAGCAATTAGCATATTTCGGGAATTGCAATACCACTATGAAACAGCATGTAGCACATTTAAAACCTCCATTGCCAGCAATATTTCCAGGATTTTAAATCTGCCTGGCGGCGGTCGAGGGCCTTTACCCGTTGCAAACTCGAACAAATTAGCCGAAGCAAAATAATTAATGATCGACAATGGTTAATAGAAAACAAGCCGCGTTATTTACTAAAAGCAAACTCGCCGATTCGGCCACCAAAACAGATCCTATCGGAATTCCAGCCGCTGAAATATTACACACTGCAATTTCATTGATAAATAAGCACCGGGCTTAAGTTAATTAAAGCCATTGTCGAACCTGAATGCGTTATTATGTACACGTTTTTGAATTAAGCGCCATTCACGGCTGCAATTTGCAAGGCGCTCGCCTCAAAGCCTTTGTCGGAAATTATTGCTGCAGCGACTTACGCCCTATAGATGAATTTCTGGTGAGAACCGAAACGGCAAGTTAGAGCAAAGTTAATTAATTTTTCAATTCGAGCACTCAACGAGGTACCAGGAAATATCTTTATTAGTCAAATTTGTCTGTGCGCTCATTATCATATTATTGGTAACCAAAATAACTCTAATTTGTGCGGAATCCTTGTTCTTCATGTGTAGCTGTTCGTGTAATATTTTTTCTACTGCCGCCGATCCAACCTCGAGAATATATTTTCTATCATGCTATATGAACACCTTGTATTAACCTTTACCATGAGTTTTTATTAAAGAAGCAATAAGTTTAATATACCCATATGGATGGGAGCTTTAGATTATAGGAGGGGCTGTAATACAGTTTGGAAATTGACGAACAGATGAGATTAACCTGGATGAAATGTTATCAATGCATTTTACAAGGCACACTATGTGACGTAAGAAAGCTGTACTTATAACAAGCTTAACGTGTTCGGAAATCAGCTACGTTAACTTCCTGTCGACACACAACTAGCTCAGCGTTAAGGTAGTCTCACCAGTCCTAGACGATACGACTGTAATAACTTTTTTATTGTTTTATCGTTAATCTGGGCGCTTTGTAGAATGCATCAATATGTGTATATTTACTTCACTTGGGTAATAATCCATTTTAACAAGGAAACTTTTTGAAGCTAATTCGCTTTACATTAGGTGGCTACACTGCGTTACATGCCTAGGTACTTAGCATTGTTCGCGTAGGGCACGATGGTGCCATTTATATCTAAAGATGGGGAGCGTTTAATCTTCTATTTGTAAAGTTAATGTGAGTAGATTTGAGCTCATTCAGCTTAATTCTCCATTGTTTAGTCCAGTTAAGTATTGTATTGCTGGCTGCTTGTAGTCTCTCAATGGCTAAGTTTTAGTCTGTGTCTACTGCCAGAAGTGCGGAGTCATCTGCAAACGTAGCAACTGTGGTTTCTTCCAAAGATACAGGATAGGCCCCAGCACACTGCCCTGAGGCACTCCCGCCTTTTTCTCTTTTAGTTCCGAGTATTCATCTTTTTGTTTGATCCTGAAGAGTCTGTCTGAGATGTAAGATGTTAGTATTTTTACATATTGCTTTGGGAGTATTTTGTTAAGTTTATGTGTTAAACCTTCATGCCAGACCTTGTCAAAGGCCTGGGCCACATCTAGGAATACTGCAGAACAGATTCGCTTTTCTTCCAGTGCTCATTCTATTACACCCGTAATACGGTGCACCTGATCTATTGTTGAAAGTTTTGGTCTGAAGCGAAATTGATAGCTTGGTATCAATTTATCATTTTCTATGAGTGGTTTGAGTCTTTTGAGAAGCAGTTTTGCGAATAATTTCGACACAATTGGCAACAGGGAGATAGACCTGTAGGACTTAACATCGTTAGGCGGCTTACCTGGTTAAGGTAGCATAATCACTTCCGCAACCTTCCAGCTGGCAGGAACATATTGGAGCTTTAGGGCTGCGTTGAAGAAGTAAGTGAGCATGACTATGCCTTTTCTAGGCAGCTGCTTCAAGATTTCTCCAGTGATCAAGTCGTATCCTGGCGCTTTCTTTGAATTTAGGTTTATTTTTATTTCCTTAGCTACCTCATTTGGACTGACAGGAGTGATATTTTCTGTTCTTAGATTAACAAAAGTGGTCAGAGTATTATTAGCTTGTGTTTCGTTAGGTGTGAAGATGTCTGCCAAATGCTCGGTGAACAAGTCCGCTTTTTGTTTGTTGTTTTTGGCCCACGGGCTATTTTCTTTTTTAATTGGTGGTATTGACGATATAGGTCTTTTGTTTTTCTTGGTAGCTCTCTAAAAGGAATAGTTTTCCCAGGTACAAATTGATGATGTCTTCTTTTAGCTTTTGTATCTCTCTTTTAAGTTGTTGTATTTTATTATTAAGAATGGTTTTGTGTGAAGGATCTCGCGATTGTTGCCATTTTCTTCTAGCTCTTCTTTTTTCCTTAACTATTTCTCTGATTTCTATTGGGTAATTTACACCTTTGGCTTTTTGCGTAATTTTCCTTGTGTTGTTATATGCTGCTGCCTGTATGAGCTTGGTTAAGTTTTCAGTTTCAGCTTCTAGTTCCTCGCTTGTTTTTAGGCTAACACGTAGTTTGATATTTTTCAGTAGGTCCATTTTAAAACTTTCCCAGTCTGTAGTTTTATTCACTAGTGCTGGTCGAGTTTCTTTTTTTTTATTAACTTCTTTCTCAGAGTCGTGATGACTGCTGAGTGATCAGATTCCAGGTCAAAGTTTTCATCGTGCTCCATGAAGTTGGGTGAAACTTTGCGTCATATGAAGAAATCCAGCAAATCTAGAATTTTATTGGTGTCAGTTGGCCAGTACGTGGGCTTACCTGTGGAATGGAAATTGCATCCTGCTTCCCGAACAGCCTTTCTCAACTCGCTACCCTTGGTCGTGGTTAATCGTGACCCCCAGTCAACATGTTTGGCATTTAAGTCACCACCTATGATGCATCTCTCTCCTGGATGTTGAAGAAGAGTTTTATAGTCTTGTGGTTTAAGATTATGCCTAAGTGGACAGTAGACCGCTCCTACTCTGAGCTTTTGTTTGGTGAACTTGATCCCTACTACGGTAAATTGAATGTCAACACATTGAAGGTGGCATTCTTCAAAGTGGTTAAGGAATTCCTTGATGACAATCGCACTTCCACCCTTTGTTTGGTTATCCGGATGGATTGTATGGTAAGTTTTGTATCCTCTTATCTTTAGATATGACTGGGTTGTCATGTGTGTCTCTGAGATGAGGCACACATCTATGTTCTGGGAATTGAGGAAAACTTCCAAAGAGTGTTTTTTGTTGAGAATGCCGTTGGCATTCCATATGGCAATCCGTAGGTCTCGTTGGTCCATGATTTTATTTCTGTTTAGGGATGGCACCAGTGTGTCTGGCTTCTAGTTTATCAAGTCGGTTATTTATTTGATTTATAGATTTTATCACATCTTGCAGCATTTGCATTATGGATGGTCCAGGTTTAGATGTAGAGGGAGTAGGTTCTTCCTTCTGACTCTGTGCTGCTTGTGCATATGATACGCCAGCTTGGGTCTCATTAGAGACGAATGTCCTTGAGCGAGATTTTGTTGCATTATTTGTCTTTAAAGCGTTAAACCTTCTTCTTTGCAGTTCTTTCGCCACTATGCATCCCCTGTAGTTGGCAGGATGGGCTTAAGAGCAGTTTGTGCACTTTGCAGGAGTATCATTTTCCTTCGTGCATGTCGTTGACAAATGATTACCTGCGCATTTAACGTAGGTGGGGGTATGTTTGCAAAATGTTTGAGTATGCTCATATCTTTGGCATTTTTTGCATTGCTTTGATTTCGGCCAAGGCGTCGTTTAATTGTGTCTGTAAATTCAGTATGATTCCGTTCTCTAACGCCTGTGTATTAGGCGCTATTTTAGGTGTTTGATTTTTCAGCTCAGTCATCTGTAAAACTAGTTCAGTTAGCTTTAACTCTAACCTTTCCCTAGCTGTTTTTTCGGTTGCCTATCCTTTGTAGTAATTTGCTTTCTCTGCGACCTGGTTTTCTTGGGCTTCTCCAGGTGTTGACGGCCTCGACGGCTGTTGGTACATTTTTTTGCTGTCTAGGCCAACCTTCGTTGGAATTTTATGGCATTTTTATCATATAGTATTTCGTCCACTGACCTACATCAAACGACACACGCAGTATAAAACTGCTACACTGCAATTTCCGAGGTCAGGACACAATACGTCGTAACTGTTTTACTGTTACAGCACGACTACGCTCCACAATGATGGAAATTTCTCTGCAGAACATTCCAGATATTTTTTGAGGGTGTAGGAAAAACGCACGAATTTTCTTCTTTTATTATCGGGGACTCTCTTGGGCTCGTACAGACTTGTTTAGTCGGTCCCTGTTGCGGTGTCTATTGGGCACGTGATAAATTTGTGATGCGAATAGCGTAGGATAAGACAAAATGGAAAGTTTTAGGAGGCTTCTGTGAGAATGATAGATGGAGGTGTCGGAAGAAAATAAATAATCGTCTAATCATGCCCAAGTCTTCAAAGTGTTTAGTGATAAGATTTTTATTTTCAAAGCGTGGAAAGCAATATGTTAAAAGTTGCAATAATTGTCCAAATCATTGTCGATAAGTAACGTTCAGGATGCTCAGTAGAGGTTTCCACTCGAGCTCTGGAATCTCGAATATACCCCTTTGTATTTTTTGGCGTTCTTATAATGAATTGCGCCCGTGATATCTTTGAAGCCCGTATCTTTAACTTATTAGTACTCAGCATCCATCTTTATTTCCGCGCTCGCTGTAGTCAGGAAAAATTTCAATTTTGAGCATGTACACCTTGTAATAAGCAACGCAGGTGGTCTAATTTTTGGGAGACGAGCTTTTTTTTCGCTTGGCATTCGTGTTGCAAGGTCGTTCTTGGTATTTCCACTAGGCGGCCAACTGGAATCTGGTCCACGTGAGTCCAAACAAGTGCCGTTTATGTGATGATGGCAGGGCATTTTGCAACCGCTCTCATGTGCGAACATAAATTCTATCGGCATAGATAATCTTTGGCCCGTTATCGAACTTTCGGTAAGCACATGTCGTTCGTTATGGTTCTGTACTAATTAAATTTTAAATTAAGTTTTTATTGCTGCACCTTGTACACTTCTAGATGTCACTGCAAGTTGAGATGACCCCGAGATAAACTTCCGCATGCTGATTTTCTCCCAGCTGGAGCTATTTTTTCCGGAGTCTATCAAGCTGCCACTTGCAGTAAAGCTGCACTGAAGCGCCCCAAATAACTACGTAATAAGTGTACGCTTTTTTTCAGCGTTTTGTTGACTGAAAAAGCGGTTTAACCTGCTTTACATTACGCGATGATTCCATTGATACCTTTTAGCTTATCTTATCCGTTGCGTTGGCGACTTCAAGTAGAGTTCTACTAAAATCGAGCTCAAAGCGTGTGCAGTTTACAGTAGCAGTTTTTTTGCGAGAACTGGATCGCAAAGCTACTCGATCCATGTTAAGTATTTTAGAAGATTTATTACAGCATGCCGTCGAACTGCTTTTATTCGCGCAACTACTATAGATTTACTATACTTTGTTTTGCCAAATTTGTTATGGTTAATACAATATTTTTGGGGTTGGCACCAAATTAAATTTGTTAATAGTTTTGTTGCGTTGGTGCACTAGGTTTTTAACTGGAATTAAATATTTTGATTGTTACTTTTTGACATTATTGAGCCTTCCGCATATGTTAGTAATGCTTAATACTTATGATACTTCATAGTGCTATTAGTATTAATTTTTATCTGTTCATATAACCCTTCATAAACCTGCACATCTTTTAGTTTAGGATTGTGGACCAAAAGACATCCAAGGTTGGTGGTGAAGTGAATTGTTAGTTAGACCTGTTTTTTGTTGTGAATAACGAATGGCGTCCTTCCGTTTTTTTCAATATTATATATGTATTTTGTAACCTTTCCGTTGCCTGGTCCTTATTTACGCTATATTTTGTCGAGGGTTTGAGCTAGCCAGGGCAGTCTTCCTCCATCGTTTAAGAGTGCTACAAGAGTACAGCAAAGAAATTGCTTATAATCCAGTCTTCTTTTCGGATTTTTCCACTTAATCAATTTAATCACTTTGAAAGCAAATGGTATATATCTACTGCAGGATCGGGCGATATTATTTTTCGTTTATTTGAGTGCATTATTAATATTTCTAACTCTGAAGCTTAGAACATGTAACAAGTTTAGTGATTGTCGACTAGCTTGAGCGAAAGGTGGTTCGTGAGCTGTATGAACAGGGGCTCTCTCGCAATGGTCAAAACGATTGTATATGAGAGAACGGTTGGCCGGGCAAGCATTATGCTTGAGTCTCAGGCAGTTGCATCGGGTTCGATCTCTGGCGACTACACCGGGATTCTAAAAATCCTACGCTCTCTGGCTACCACACTGACAACTGTGGTAGTCGTTAATCTATATAAGGAAACACTTTCGATAGGTAAGGCATGCCAATAAAGAGGGAGCGTAGAACCACTTGGTGGTTAAAAACAGGCAACTGTTCTATAACAAGAGGAAGAAGAAAAAATAAGTCTATCTTAAAAAATTCGTGGAGAGAAAACTGTTATTTTTATGGGCGCCACCTTGTTACGGTCTTAAAGTGACTTTACGACACCGCACCGGCTCATACAATAACGAAACGGCCGGCGCGTGCCGTAAGGGACGAAATCGGGACGAAAGTTCTCCTAGGCCGCTACCCAGCCGCAACAAGTTAGGCCGAGCTAGACTTTCAGTGGAGATTATCTGAGGGTAACGGCCAGAGGGTCGGTAACTAACGGTAAAATAATGAGGGCGCCACCAAGCCTGTCTTAACCCGACTAACCGGGCCTGGGCGGTTAGACGGGAGCGAAGTATTCAAGATACTCCGTCGATAAGAATTCTCATGAGCTGCAAGCTCAAATAACAATTTCGTGATCGCAAATACTGGAATGGTAATATTGGGACTCTTTGGGCCGAGACTGCGCAACCACTGGACCTACCTGCACGCTCTGATCTCTCACGTCTCGCCTTACACCAATCTTTACACTGTAAAAGGCGCTATCTGAAACAAAGCATGCACAGGTCGAATAGGAATAATACGTCCCTTAATTAAATATGCGTCTATTGGTCGATAACTACATCTGGGCAGCAAATCGTGCCGCCAAGCTTATGTTATTTCTTACGCTAAGCACCATCTGATGGACGCGCTATGCTAATAAACAACACACTATGGGTGGCCGGCCGCAGTGGGCTCGACACTTTACATATTAGAGTACAGTTTAGAAATACGCCCTCCGGAAAAGGGCGCGTTAGTTCGCGATAACAGACGCCGACCTGCAAAGGCAACGGGAACAGTGTAGCTAGCAGCAAAGCATGACGCCGCACAAATGCGCGACGATTTAATTGAAGGCCTAACTCGTTAGGCAGCGGGGCAGCGTGACTGCAATATTTGACCAGGAAGAGGGGCTAACATAGCCTCACTAAAGCATGCGAATTTGGAATAGTTGCCAGCCCCTGCTACGTCGCCCACGCAGTCGTTGGCTGCGGTTAACACCTGATAAGCAAAGCACAAAGCCCTCGCAAACATAAACAAAAGGCTCGAACAGATTAGGGCGCGCCAGGCTCAGCACGGCGAGGCGTTGATTCCATTTAGGTATTAATCGGTACAATATAGCGAAGCTCGCGCACCTAACGTTACTGAATTAAAAGTTAGCACAAACGTAACACCAAAACATAGGCGCAGAGTTCTTTAGCTATTTAGGCGATGAGACGCGAAACTCGCGCACATGAACTTACTAGCAGGCTACCAAAGTAGCGTCTTGAAGCATGGTGGCCTCAAACCGGCATTAAAAGCCGCGACAAGCAAGCAAGGGGGCATGCATCCGCCCACACAAAGTTGAGCACAAAAACACCACCGCTCGCACAAGCGACAGTTAATATGTTTAAATGGTTGTAATTACAAATACCTTAGTCCGTAGACGGTCTATGAGAGTTGCGTGCAGTCAGTTGGTAGAAGGCGGCAGTCTGTGGCAGCTCAATCGCCAAAACACGGCATTAGGGGTAAACGGGCTGGAATCCGCCAAGATGGCGGCGTTAGGACGCTCTCCTGAGAGCACACTTACGGCGGCAAAGAGGCCTACTTCGTCCTGCCTAGAAAGATCCTCGAAAACAGCGAGTTGAAAAGGGAAAGCCCCCTTTCTCACAAACGCAGAACTGGCCCCGTGAAGCCCTTCACACACCTACGCTTTGGCGTAAAGACTTGCCACTCGCACAATCACACGCGACCTCTTAAAGGCGAAACAGTTTATGGCATATTCGCTGTAACAGCACGGGAAATAGGAAGGCTTTCACAGCAACGGTACTAACAAACAACGGCAATTTACACAACATTCGCTGAAACAGCACGAGACGGGAAAACCAGGCTGGCGTCCCCGCCATGGCGGGAACGCCGCGAAACGGCACACTCTGCGACTTCTTCGATCAACGGCGTGAGCTGAACTGCCCAAGCAAGCAGTGTTATGATCCCTGCAGTGGCGTGAGCCAAAACGGCGTTACCACGTGACTCTCGACAGCCAATGGCGATGCGCTCCATAAAACAAATAAATTCCGGTAACAACGACAGCCAATGGCGAGGCGCCTCAACGGCGTGATTTCTAGAAGGTTCGGACTTCTTGCGAGCGATAACACCCGGCTGCCAGAGTACCAGCAAAGGGGTGCTCCAACTGACGAGAAATACTGCGTTTGGGGCCAAATATGTGCAAAATCATTATTATGGAATTAGGCGATGGAGCCAAATAAGTAACTAAAAGGGTTTAGCATACGGGCACGCTGCCCTAAAGCCTAGGTGGCTAATTAAAATACCAAAATGACCTGACAACCTGTTGTGTGCTGTACAGTAATATGAAGGGGGAAAAGACCCCTCGGAGATGAGAAATGTGTGCTTATTTGGCGCATAGATTCAACCTACCTTGAGTTGTGATTTCTCTAAAAATCTGTTATCACTTCCTTCAAAACGCGTACTGGATTTGGCTTCACAAGAAATCAAACACTATAAAATCTAAGACGACTTAAAAATACCTTTCCTGCCTAGCAAAGCTGCAGTTGCTAAGACTCCTTAATTAATAACCCTTAATCTATCTAGTTGCGTGCCGCCATGTCGGCACATAAGTTGCGAAAGCCAGTTTTGATGGTTTAGTGGCAGTCAGCCACATATTACAATTCGAGATCTACACATTCCAACGGAGATACGTGTTTAAAATATTTTATATTAACATATTTAAAATTGGTAGTAATTCACCACATGCATTACTGAAATAATTGAAATAGATGCACCTAGATAGATGTAGCACGAAATGTAAAAATAAAATTGGGTCACTGGGCGTTGACCGATGGCATACTGTCGATTTGAAATTTGCCGTGATCTGTGAGCACGGTAAAAGAAAAACAAAGAAGGTTTAAGGTATAATGATAATGACAGCTTGAACTCAAGAAATGACGCCGAACTCAGAAAATGGGTAGCTGCGGTAGCTTAAGGCGCCGGAAGCGTCGATCAAAAGGCGGTATGATTGCAAAACAATACAACCGGAACCTGTAAAGTGTTCGCTATATCTAATACAAAATCTAGATGACGTTCTCCAATACTCAACAAGAAGAGAACAGAACTTGAAAGAAGCTTATAAATCCGTAGACAACGTCGATATTGCCATAAGGGCCACAATATTCCCACACGGCAGTCACATCGCAGAAAACGAGTTTAATTAACTGTAGGTAGTAAAGAGGTTTAACGCATTGCCCTACTTTGCGTACATAGAAAGTAGTGGCGCTGTCAATGTGTCAAACTGCCCTAGCAATACTTTGGCGGTCATGGTTGTAGACGTAGCTATTCTTCTTGCCGAGATATATTTTGTTGATGCGACTATACAACAAAGTTGCTTTTAATAAATAATGGTTCGCACCACGGAGACCTTTTTTTCATCGTTTTTACTATCAGTCATTTGCTAATGAGTAACTGATATTAAATTTCTAGTTGCATGAACCACGTATGTCTTTATGGGGGGCCGTCATCATTTCTGACGTGTTGCTGGCATTCTTAAACTGTAACATCTTATTTCATTTCTTCCATTAAAATATCCATATAGGAACATTTTCCTTCTGTTTCCAATTTTATTTAACACTACCATGCATCTAAAAAACTCGTTAACATGTACGCTAGAATCGTCATATATGATAAACATGTATACAGTCTTCATTTACTATTCAAATATTTCAAATTCCAGAGTTACAGTTCTTACCTTTACTCCGTCCGATTTTTTAGAGGTATTGCTTATTGCCTTTCTATGGCTACTGAAACGCTTTCGTCTTATTTTTTATCGAATTATCTATTCTTTGGCTTCATCTATATTGTAATGATATGCCTATGGGTATGAAAATCAATGTTAGAAAGGATTAAGGAAGTACAATAGTTGAATATAATCAAGATCTATTTAAATGAATTGAGAATGTGAATAATTATTATGCAATTAGAAAGGAAAATATAATTTATAATTGACTGGAATATGGCTAATTGAGAAACAGATGGATTCAAAAATAATATAATATTTAAAAAAAATAAGGTTTGAAGGAAATGACAAATACTTAATCGAAATAAATTACTATAAATAGTAGGTAGAAATGAAATATTAGGAGATAGAGTGTAAAAAGTAGAAAAATGACATCGTTAAGCACTTTGTTTTTAATTATCAGAAATAACAAATTTGAAAAAATGTAGCTGAACTAATTTTGGTGTAATTAAAAATATTAAAATAAACCCTATTTTTTATTAGGTAATGTTTGGATAATGAAAAGGGTTACATACTAAATTGGCGTGGTGAGATAACCACAAAATTTAATCGAACAACAAGTAAATATGTAACACTAAAAACTAATGGAAAAGCAGAATTAATCTACAAATGTGAGTAAATGGAGTAAAATATTAAATCAAGTTTATACGAGAATTACATATGACATCATATATTAATCGAATTGGATTACGTCAAGCTGTTTGGTGTTAAGGAAAAGTTCAAAAGGAGGATCATCGGTTAAAGGGGCACGTTTCAGGAAGTTGGCAGCTGCGGTGTTGGAATTAAGTTGCTTCAGATTTGGTCTGTTTGGTTACATGCTGTGGGGGAAGTTTGTATCACTAAGTCTAGACAGTTTGGACATCTTCTCTGTCAGTGGAACCTTTTGTTGCGAAAAGGTACTTAAGAGGTTGGATTCGTAGGTAGAGGAGAGCAGGTTGGTCGACATCCAGAACATTGTTGAGTTCGAGTGAAAGGTGGGTGATATTGAGTAGTAAGGTAATTACTCAAAAAAGAAAATAAAGACTGTAAAGGTGAATTAGTTATTAAAGAATGACTTACTGTTTTGATATTATTGTGTACTTGTGAAACGGTCTGATATTTGTCATTTAATTTTTAAATCTGTTTTGGCATATCATTTGACAGAAGTTATTTTGATTTATAAAATAAAATTAAAAATCAGAACATCAGATTTCAGAAATAAGCAATCTAGACAAAAGGAATTCACCCCTGATTTTTCAGGAGTTAGCACAAATAATAATTATTGATATTCAAATCATAAATAGGGCAATTTTAAATTGATAAAATAAAAATATAATTCATAGACAGATTAATATCACTATACGTGAAGGTATAGCACTATATTATTATTATTATTACTTATAAGGTTGATTAGTTTTTTAATTTTTTCCAGTTATTTCTTCGCTCTAGTTCAGTCCTAGTCAGTTTTTCTTGGTCTACCCCTTCTTCTGTTCTGGTTTGTTTTTCTTTGTCACATTATTTTAGTAATTTAAGTGTGTTTTTAGAAAATATTAAACCTTAACAGCACTTTCCTGTGTATCATCAGTTTAGTATAATTGTGACCCTTTTTCTACCAAGAAGCAAATGCAAATAACGGCCGCTATGAAATTTGCTCAAAACAGAAATTTTACCAAAAGCAACACTTTAAATCGGTAGCTTTAAATTGTAGTAGAGTAGAGATGGGTTATCTAATCGGATGAGTTAGTCTAACTTGCAAATTGCATTTGGATGACTAAGGTCAAAGGTTTGAATTATAACTCTTTAAGCTAATTAGCAAATCATAAATAACCAAACCAAATACCAGAAGCTACTAAAATATGAGACAAATGAACTTACTCAAATAAGTTCTAGCACACTGCTCGAACAGTTAAAATTCAATTCAAATAAAAGACAAGGCTAATTAAACTTTAGCGCGCAATAAAATATTTATAGTTGAAATTTTGATAAACGGAAGTGTAGCAGTAGAGTTCCACTATGCTAGTATTAAAACCAACTAGTAAAGTATTAACAATTCAAATGTCTCCAACTAAATATACACAAAAATTTGTATAATTATATAAATTTGCTAAACAAATAATCTAGCGAACGAACAGATAACCTCGAAATTGCAAGTGACACATCTTATAGGTAAATCATTAATCAAATAACGTATAGCTGTTTGTAACGTAAGGTCAACATTGAACAGTCAATAACAGAGTTCTAAATGGTATATCAGACAAACATTCGGTGAATATTGTATGCTATAATCTTGCAAAGTTGATAATCGAACAGATTTTGCTACATTCCCTGGAAGGCTGCTTCGTGTCTACCTAAAATATAGTACTCCAGCCATAGTCCATAGAATACAATTAGCAATGAGATTCTAAAATGAATAACTTATCGATATTGAAATGGTGCATCTAAATCTTATTTAGCCAGCAGATATGACGGGGAGGAATTTCAACATTCCAACTGTTGCTTTCTCTCGCCGTCAATGTACGCTTGCGGAAATCGCATTGGGACCTCAGGAATAAAATATAACTATTTATCGGCAAAATGCCGTGATTCTCTGGTAAACATTTGAACTCCGCTACTGCTACGTCGAAAACGAACCGTAACATAATTTCTTTCACTTTAAAGGCAAATAGTTAAATGTTTACACTTTTACACTTGTTCCATCTCTTTCTGGTTTAATTTTATTTGAGAGAAGCTTAAATTCTCTCTCCCTATATCGCCATTACCTTAGCATTGTATATATTTATACTGAGGTTGTTAGTTAATAGGGAGGTCTTTTATATTCTAGATTGTGTTGTAAACCTTGCTTCCTAGTTGTATAGATTACTAAATGGTTCAGAAAGTAGCACTCTGCAATTTATATTATTTCTATATACCTGTATTGTACCTTTAAGCTTTCTACTTTTTTAATTTCTTTTATTATATCACCCCCTACTATGGTGAAAAGGGTTGATAATTCTGCTGATTGTAAATTTCTTGTTCTCACATGTATTCTTGCGTTCTTCCTTTTCAATTAATTTACACTATTTTCATTGCGACACTATAGAATGTTTTTCGATATCTATGAAAGCTGTTTCCAATAACAATAACAACATGTCGTGTCAAAATTCTTTCTGTGCGGCCCTGCATAGATACAACTCGGTGCGTGCCGAGAACGAATCCATCATCCTGCCGATTTCTACGGCTCTCTTTGATCGCGTTAATGTTGCGACTAAAGTGAAATACGGCCATTAACATAATACATAAAATGAATCAAATCAATCCTCGTCTAAGTCTCCTCTCATCAGACGTCTCAAAAGTGTGACCGTGGGCCCCGATCACGCTTCTCTGCGGAGGGAGAATTAGCGAGCGCGTTCCGGATGAAAATGGGAAATAGAAACGGATGCGGCTGGAGCTGAAAGGGATGTAAGGGAGCGCCAGTGCCGGAAAACGTGGATGGGGTTTGTCTAGGGATATGGTAATACAACACAGGTGCGAAAGAGGAGGGCGCAGATGGATCGGCTAGTACCGAGATATATAATTATTCAACTGATGTAAACTTGATCCAATTATGGACTTTACAAAATTAATTATAACTTGTTTTGTGCATGTTGTAGCGATGGTGATTTCGTTGTTGCCGCAGCGTACCCGTCGATTAAAGTTTGCGTATTAAGTGTTTTTGCTATCGGCGCGGCCGCTGGGCCTCGTTATTAGCTTTACTGGAAATAATTCTTCAAAATCATTAACTCTAAATGGATTTCTCCACTATATAGTCTACAATTGCACACTTTGAAAAAGCTAATTTACCCGTTGATCATAAATACAAAGAGCCGTTGACCTACACTTAATGTTAACTATCTCGATCAAATGAAAATCGAGTGTGTAAAATTTCATCAGTAGGAGTATACTCATTATAGCATGCAAGGCTACATAAAAATGTCTCTCCAATGAATTTTCAGAACATTGATTAATCATTAAGTGCTTGATTTAAAAGTTTATGGTATTGGTAATAGTCGTATGGTTTTAAAGAGAATAGTAGATAAAAATATAATAATATTCTTTATAAAACCGACCGACACATTTTTACTGTCATGATAACTGTGCCACATTCGCCCGTTCAGGAACATCAAGAACATTTAAATACTCATACGATTTCTTGTATTTGAATTTTTAACTTCTAAACCGTTCTTAATATTATCCTATTGTAGCTTAGCTTGCTTAAAGTTACTTCGAGTTCCCATGAATTGGGATAAATTTAGAGTGGGCCAAACTTTACAAAACCCTTTTGTACAGTGCTGCCCATTGTATATTTTTTGGAATTTGGGTTTTGCAGACAATTAGTTATGTTATTCCAATTAAGTGTGTAGTTGTTCTTCATAGCATGTTTACCAACTTTATACTTTCAGTATTAATAACATTTGTATGTTATAAAAGTCCAAATATTTTACGAATACAGTTAGGGGTAGTATGTGCTTATACAACTATACAGAAATATTATTAAGATATTTAGCTTTATTTGGTAAATACAGTTGTATTGATGCATATCTGGTATATATATATTCTCTGCATACATACTGCTATAATGTAAGAGGCTACGAATTCTTACTTATTATAAATAATCATTATTATTTATTTGATTACCCTTGCATTTACAATTTATTTTTGGTACCTGACCTTGTATTTAAATGAAATATTACGGACATAACAAGTGGACTACATGACTTTGGTTTTACACACGTAGCAACTCAGGGCTATAATTTTTAACATAAAACATCATAGGCTTCGTGGGTTCATGGAAGTAAACGGTAATAAATTACTTCAGAATTTAAAAAAATATTATAATGCTGACTTTTTCAAACGTCCATTTTTGTCAGATTAATTATCATAGAGCACTAGCGCAGAATATTTCATTAAATTTTTCTGCTTTCTCGTACTTGCTATTAACACTGTCTTTCGCAATTCAATATGCTTGATCTGAAAATTTATTACGATGTCTCTTCTTCATTACTTCTATACTGGTTGATCATTTATATGTCTAGGGTTTTCTCCTTTTGCCGTTTTGAATACCAAATTCTTTATTTTTTACGTGTTTCCCCGTCTTAGTTTTGGATCAGCAACTCATACTTTCTGACTTACTTTACATGATCTGCGGGTCTATTACGATGCCTTTTTTATCATCATCAACACCGTACTGGTTCTTAGCTCATATTTTTAACCTTTTTATATTCTAATGTTTTATATCGTCAGAATCTTTTCCAGTTTTGAATACCAAGTTTATATTTTACTTTTTTTTTCGTTTTTCACTTTCTCGTACTAGTTAGCAAGTCAATTTTCAATTTACTTTGGTTGATCTTTTAACCTATTGCGATAACTCTTTATCACCAACGCCATACTGGCTGTGTTCTCATATGTTTAAATTCTTTTTCTCCTTCTCACCTTTGGATACCAAAAATGTTTATTTTTTACATGGTTCGTCTTTTCCCATTCTAGTTTTGGATTTGCAATTATTTTTTACCATATTATTTCGCATGATTTGCAGATGTATTACGGTGCCTCTCTATCTTTTTCTCCACTTGTGGATACTGAATTCTTTGTTTTTTACCTTCTGCGTAGTTTCTCATTATAGCTCTTGACCAGAAACTTTGTTTTCTCCAATGTACAATTCATGATGCCTCTTCACCATTATTACTATGCTGGTTCATCTCTCATATTAAACAGTTTGTACTTCAATGTCGTATATTGTCAGCATCTTTTCCAGTTTTGGATACCAAGTTCTTTATTTTTCACTTTTATCGTTTTTCTGATTTCTCGTAGATGTTAGTAACACTGCCTTTCTCAATCCTAGTTTTGGGCCCGCTGCTCGTTATTTTGCATGATCTGCTGTTCCATTCATTATCATCAATACCATACTCGTCCCTCTCTCATATTCTCTTATATTTCTAACCTTTTTGTATTCCAACTTTTTATATCGTTAGTGTTTTTTCCAGTTTTAGATATCAAGTTCTTTATTTTTTATTTTTTTCGTTTTTCTGCCCTCTCCTACTTGTTAACAATTCTGTCTTTCTCAATTTGCTTTGCTTGACCTGGAAATCTGTGCAATGTCTCTTCACCATTACCACCATAATGATTGCTCACTCATATTTCTAAAGTCTTTTCTTGTTTTCTTCGTATTTCTTCTTTCTAGTTTCATCTTCTTCCACTTTTGCATACTGAATTCTTTGTTTTTTATCTTCCGAGTCGCTTCTCCTTATAGTTCTTGGTCTTCTCCAATGCACTCATGCTGATTCTTTACCGTCATTACTATGACGGTTCCTCTCCCATATATTTAAAGGGTTCGTATTTTAATGTCTTATATTGTCAGTATCTTCTCCAGTTTTGGATACCAAGTTCTTTATGTTTTACTTTCTACTTTCTCGTACTTTTTAATAAAACTGTCTTTCTCAATTAACTTTACTTGATCTGCAAATCTATTACGATGTCTCTTCTTCATCTCCTCCATTCTGGTTGCTCACTTATATGTCTAAAATCGTTTCCTCTTTTCTAGTTTTGTTTTTTAAGTGTTTTGTCTTTCTCCATCCTAGTTTTGGACCAGCAACCCGTTTTCTCCAACTTACTTTGCATGATCTGCGGATCTATTACGATGCCTTGTCTATGATCATCAACATCATACTGGTTCCTCTCTCATATTTTTAATCTTTTTGCATTCCAGCGTTTTATATCGTCAGCATTTTTTCCAGTTTTGGATATCAAGTTCTTTATTTTTTACTTTTTTCGTTTTCTGCTCTTTCGTACTTGTTAACAATTTTGTCTTTCTTAATTTGCTTTGCTTAACCTGGAAATATGTAAAATGTCTTTTTACCATTACCATCATAGTGGTTGCTAACTCATATTTCTAAACTCTTTTCTTGTTATCCAGTTTTGGGCACCAAATTCTTTTTTTGAATCTTCTACGTATTTCTTCCTTTTGGTTTTTGATCAAAAGCTTTGTTTTTCCTAATTGACTTTTGATGATGTGCTCATTTATTTCAATGCCTGTTCACTATTATCACTATACTGCATCTCTGTCATATTTTTAAACGTTTTGCATCTTTTGCATCTTTTCCAATTATGAATAAGAAGTTTTAGTTTTTAAATGTTTTCGTTTTTTCCTTTCTGGTAGTGTTAGCATGTCAATTCTCAATTTAATTTGATCGGCCTGTTAACTTATTGTGATACCTCTTCATCATCACCCCATACTGGTTGTGCTCTCATGTAGCTCAAATTAATTTCCTCCTTCTCAGTTTTGGATATCAAAGTTCTTTATTTTTAGGTGGTTCGTCTTTCTTCGCTCTAGTTTTGGATTTGCAGCTCTTTCTACCTCCGTTTTTCGTATGATTTGTGCATCTATTACGACGCCTCTTTACCACCATCATTCATCACCATACTATTCTCTCACCAATATGCCTTACTTTTTCGTATTCCAATCTTTTACATTCTTTTTTTCTCTCATGTACTTCTTTATTAGTAACTCTGTCTTCACTAATTCAATACGTATAAAATCGGCTTTAATTACAATAGCTGTTCATTATTAGTAGAATACTGGTTTCTTCTATTTTCAATTGTTTTGTAAAATGTTTCCTTAGTAATCGATATGCGCTTCCGTAAAATACTGTGAGGGGGTAGATGTTTTGCAGGTTAAATTTTGCAAATCTTATTTTTTAATTTACCAACATTTTCCTTTACTGCCATTAAAGTATTGTTTCGAATTCGTCTTTTTTACTTCTTTTTACCATAAAGGAAGTACTAGATTCACCCCAAAAATTCGAAATTGAGTTTTCAACAGATCTCCACATTTTAGAGTCCCCTGAACCCAAAAACCATGTTTTTGTTCATTGGTATGCTGTCGGTTTGTCTACCTGTGTGTGAACAGAATATCTCAAAAACGAAAAGAGATATGACGTTGAAACTTCATATATAAGTTTTCTGTACTATCTAGATGCGACAGCAAGCTTTTGAAAAAAATTGCATAACCGGAAGTCAGGCGTTTACTCTTTCAAACTTTACATTTTTATTACACGTTTGATGCGTATTGATGTGATATAGGTGATTTTCCATGAATACCTCTAAAATGGGTTTGTTTTGTTTTCTCTACTAACTCCTATCTTAAATAGAACAACATGATTACATTTTTTAATTCGGCTTGAAGTTTCAGAGAAAATTTGTCTTGTCAACTAACGCTCTATTTTGTACGGTTTCTGTTGAATTGCAATTTTTGAACATTTTTGGCAAATGCTTAAAAATGAAAAATAAAATTTTTGGCTAATTATAAAATCACTGTAAAAGGAAGTTGTGTGCGTGTATCACACCAGATTTTTTATTAAAATATTTCATTTTGTAACTTTATGGATTTCGTTGCTATCCGTAACTGTTTTCATTTTCTAATCTCTTGTAATCCCCTTGGTTTGTGGATTATTTCGTACTTGATGTATCAATGCTTGTGCTGATTTATTATTTCTTTGACATCTACAGGGCATTTCAGTTTTATTCTGATAATGGTAAAGGGATAAAAGGCTCGCAAAATTCATATTTATCGAGATAATGGATGTTGAAGCTTATAAAATTTTTTAAAACTAATATGCAGGTACAAATTTGGTTGAGCTTCTGCAAGTCTAAATATAGAAAAACACTTACTGAAGATACATTAACACATTTTATTTACTATAACTGTTACCAATTATTTTTGGTTTTCGTCTATCCGTAATTTTTTTTATGCCAATTTTTTATTTGATGTGTCTCAATTCTCAATTGTTGTTTTTATCTATGGAGTTAATCTGAATTATCAGCAATCCATTGGTTTAAAAAAATTAACTAGTATAATAATATAGTTAGGTAAATGATTAATTGCCTACAACATATTTTACATCAAAATCTAATTTTTTCTAGACTATATTTTAATTTTCTGAACTTCCCATCTATACATTTATGACTTGTTGTTCTGTTCTTCCACGCGCGTGTATAAAAATTACGGAAATTAGATACAATTAGTTTGAAACCTTGCTTCGGACGCCCATGTAATAGAAGTTTTGACAGTGATTCGATAAAAAATGACAGCTTTATCCGTTTGACGGTAAATTAGTCTCAGTGAGAGGCGTAACTCGTTTACAGCGTAAAAATACGTTTTAATATTAGGAAGTAAGACGAATATATAAAATAATGAGCACGCTTTATTATGATTTTTCATGACACTATTAGTACCTTCTAAAGTTTAATAGAAAAGTAAATTGGACATTAAGAAGAGACTTGTTCCAAACTTACTAGAAGATTGAAATTGCTTTTAAAAAAGGGTTAGAAAACACCTTCTAGGGACAACATATTTAGTAAAAAGAAACATAAGAACATAAGATTTTTTATAAAATATATTTCCAGCAGAAACTGTCGAAGCTCTAGGCAACAAATAATTTCTGGTGTTCATTTTAGCTAGAATAAGTGATAACACACTCCATACGAAGTAATCGATATGCAACGTAAGATAGACTACAAGAAGTTAATAAACACTCAAGAGAAACAACAACGACTAGTATCAAAGGCGAATAAACAACTTACTGAAAGCGCACAGAACTGATTGAGCAAAGTGTAAAAATCTTTATTGGTAAGGAACTCATCAGGTGATTCTAAAAAACCAAATATTGGATAAAATAATCCACGAATCGATCCGCACAACGAACCCTCCTTCACTGAACATGAATGCATATTAACTTATCGGGAAAAGATAAATGCTTCGCATAATCGTCGGGTGGCGCACATATATCAGCAAAAGTATCCGTTTACTATTCTTAACTAATAGAAAAGTTAATGTAAAATTGCCTTATTTTGAAATCACAAACTGTGATTAACCCATTTTTTCACATTTTAGGGACATTCTTTATACACAGAATACTCAAAGTGTCACTGTAATAATTTGACTAAGTGCTTCCGATGACAATGCAATTCAAGAAGTTAGTATACTACTACTTCTGTCAGTTCAATAATAGATGGCTTATACTTTGCATAAATACTTGCTTCCAGTCATGATATTACTTTATTACGTCTGAACAATCGGAAGATTGAGGAAGGACAGAGCGGAATGAAGTTCGATTCATCACCGGCGAGGAGCTGACATGCAGGAAGGAAAAATCGTGGTAATTTACCAACAACAAATGATAAAACATAAACCTGAGCCTGTACTAAACCCCGAGGCCCTTATGGTGTGAATAATACGTTATAGCCGCTAAGCTAGTTTTGCAGCATAGCTGAGGACACTTTTACGTTGGCGAACCTGCATCGCTGATTTACATTAAGTGTTATTAAGTTATTAGGTGGTTTCCCTGCCCGATTGGCGAATGTCTAATCGGGAATTAAAGTTGCGTTAAGGTGATCTCGTTTTTCTGTAAATTAGAGCGCCGTGCAGGCGCAATTACAACGGGAACAACCCGTGACGCTGCCATAAAGCTGTGTATGATTTGCGAAACGCAAACGCTTTTTTAAAACTTGTGCTGTACTGAAAAAGTCTCGCTATAATTAAGGTGCAGGATTATTAGTACGATGCCAACTGATCGCTCGATGATTTATGTGCACCTTTAGCGCAAAGAATGTAGTTTACAAGGAAGAGGTTATTAAGTTAAAATGACAGAATTGCGAATAAGTCTTGTAATTACCGAGGTGCTTTGTAGGTTGTAAAAGTCCAAGGAGCTGCTACCGCGTGACTTTTTCAAAGACTCGCAAAAACTTTACAAACAGGACATTCTCATTACGGACGATTCGCTGATAAACACATGTATGACTTAGTAGCATTTGAATAATCATTGCTAACTGTACTTTCCTGATAACCTAAGCGAGTTAGTTGTCGTTAGCGCTATGTAGCAATTTCAATTACAAATTCAATATTGGAATATGATTTTTGAGGCTTTTACGACCATTGTCATTAAGTAACAAACGACTTCCGGGATTGGACCGTGTCATGATTGAGATCGAAAAACTCAAAGTTTCGCCCACTCTTTGCAAGGGAAGGGACTGTCAGTCGAGTTTCGCCTCTGACGTGGTTCACACGTTGAGTTACCGTGCTCTTTTGCTTTTTTCCTCCCGATGAAGCCCCTTACGAAAGTGGGCGAAACGTTGAGTTCTTCGATCTCAATCATGACACGGTCCAATCCCGGAAGTCGTTTGTTACTTAATATTAGAATATGTTGTCTTAGTAGCAGTTGATGTGGCTCAGAGGCAAGACTCTCTGGTTTTAGGCCAAACATTTGGATTGCTATTCTCCAATCCGGCTTTGGCAACCGTTGGGTCTTAGTGCCTAAGCCTCCACAAAGGAAAGAGTCGACACCACTGGGGTGGGGATGTAAAAATAATTCTTACGACAACGACAATTGGATGCCCTACAAACTTTTAATTATAAAAGCAGTTTAAGTCGCTTTATATGTGCATCAGTCAATTTGTCTATTTAAAATGCGTAGTTACCTCTTGTCTAAGCTTCAATGTAATTATGTCTAAAGATTTAGATAAAACAATTAGAAAGCACATATGCAAGGCCAGTTCAAGTATTTTT
This sequence comes from Agriotes lineatus, assembly GCA_940337035.1. Lineage (NCBI taxonomy): Eukaryota > Metazoa > Arthropoda > Insecta > Coleoptera > Elateridae > Agriotes > Agriotes lineatus. The sequence goes on from OW679201.1 coordinate 32,856,393, forward strand.
TTAAGTAAATATTGTAGGTAGGTAGAATATGGTTCATTTCGAAGCCATTACAAGTTCCGTTTAGGTCTACACGAATAAAAGTTCAGTTTAGTTGAAAAAGTACAATTTGTGACTGAGAGTTAATGTTCGTATCGAAAAATTCTTTACAAGAGGTTATAGCCAGTGGTTTACATAGCGACGAAGTGATAAGTTGAAGGATGTTACCTAACGGAAATCTCTTATTATGTAGATCAGTGGTCGCCAACCTCTTCAATGTGTTGAGCTACTTGTTAATTTTGGAATAAACAGCGAGCTACCCACACGGAAGCCACGTAACGCAACGTAAATGAAATAATCCACAGTTAATTTATCATTATATGTATTTATTTTACTATTTATTTAACTGGTAATACATAATACATAGGTACTAATAATAACTACATTCCTACCTACCAAACGAAGTTGTTTGAAAAATAAACACAAACTTTTATCCAGCCACAACGGCATGTCACGTAAGATTTAAAAATAGTTAATAATAACAACAAAAAAGTAACGCACTATCATGAACATAAACATTGAAAAATAAAAAAGCACGTTCAATGAGAAGGCTGACACTCAGACTCATCGATAATTTTTTTAATGTTTGCAGTATAATTTGATACAGCCATTCGAATACAATTATCCAAATGTTCATCTGTAAGTCGATTGCGATATTTGTTCTTAATAAACTTCATATTGGAAAAAGAAGATTCACACAAATAGGTTGAACTGAATAATGCTTTCACTTTCAAGGCAACACGGCATAGAACTGAATATTTGTCTTTACTTACAATAGGCCAGATACATTTGGTACTTGAGACTAACGATTTTAAGGCTAAATCATTTTGAAAATCAATTACTTCCATTTCTGTTGCAGCGATGTCTTCGCCAAAGTTCTGCATAACACAAGTTGCAAACTGTTGGATATCAATTTCCATAAAGGGTGAAACAACAAACTGCGCTACTAAAGCCATTTCGTTGAAATCCTTAAAACGATTTTTGAAGTTATTCTTCAGGGTAGAAACTATTTCTACATGATATTTGCTGTCATAGGGTTCTAATGGATTTTGAGATATTTTTTCTGAAAGAATAGGAAAATGCTTGGCATCGCTGTTAATTAGGTTTTGTTCCCAAAACTCCAGCTTTTTGATAAATGCTTTTATATCAGAAATCATTTCTGCTAGTTCTTTGTCTCTCCCCTGAAGCTGCAAATTAAGTTCGTTTAATTTCTCGGTAATGTCCACGAGAAAACCAAAATCTCTAAGCCAGATTGAATTTTCTAGTTCCGGAGTCGGTTCATCGCGTTTTTTGAAAAATTGAACTATGCCAGATAGGACATCATTAAAACGTTTCAGCACCCGTCCTCTATTTAACCATCGGACTTCAGAGTGAAGGAGTAGGTCCCCGTATTGACAGTCAACTTCATCGGCCAAGGTTTTGAATAATCTTCTTTGTAACGCTTGAGCTCTAATCTTGTTCACAATTTTTACCACCAGTTTCATAACGTTGTTTAGTTTCAGGAAATTTCCACATAATGCTTCCTGATGGATAATGCAGTGGTAAGAGAGAAATTGCGGAAAAGTTTCATCTTTACGACATAACGCCACCAGACCCTTATCAAAACCCACCATAGCTGGAGCGCCATCGGTTGTCAAGCCTACCATTTTCGATATTGGAATTTTCTCGGAAGAAATAATATTTTTTAAATGAGAAAACAACTCCTGTCCAGTAGTGTGTCCTTTCAGTGGAATAAACTTCAAAAGATCTTCTTTAATCGTAAAATCACTAAAAACCATCCTGACGAACACGGCCATCTGGACAGTGTCAACGACATCTGTTGATTCATCCAGTTGAAGTGAAAAATAAACACAGTTATCTAAGTCAGTTCTTAACTGTAAAAAAATATCATTGCTCATTACTTCTACACGTCTCATCACTGTATTAGCAGAAAGTTGCATAGATTTTATAGCTGAAACTATCTCGTCTTTGTTTCTAAAGTTGGCAAATAACGAGTCAGCAGCTTCTAAAAACGCCTGTTTTATCATTTCCCCGTCTTCATAAGGTTTCTTTTTTTGTGCAATTATCTGGGACATACGGTACGATGCTTCAGTTGCAGCCTTATTTTTGTCGATTGTTCTTAAAAATATTGATTGTTGTCCAATTAACTGCTTTTTTAACTGTTTCAGTTTCTCCTTTCTGGCGGCAGAATGTAGTGGGAATGATTTTTCAAAATTAGAATGTACAGTTTTATGATGTCTCTCAATATTTCCTTTTTTAGCAACGGAGACCGAAGTATTACATAACAAACACACATTTTTATCTTTAACTTCTGTAAAAAAGTATTGTTCTTCCCATTCCGAATGAAAGTGGTATGTCTTTACCTTCTTACAACTGCTTGCCATAATATTATTTTTTGTTGTTCACTACTAACCCAACCGCTGGACGTTGGTTACGCGTTCAGTTTTAAACTAAGCGCAATGTCGCCGCGCCGTGCGTATTTATCCCGTTCAATGCAATCCAGATCGTTCTCGAACACTAACGCACTGGTCCGGCTGGTCGGTTCTAGCCGATTCTAGCCGATTCTAGCTTGATGGCGTCAGCGGCAGATCGCTCGCCCCAACGTTGCCGCTGTTTATGTTTAATATTATGACAATTAGATTTTTTTGTGGAATTTTAGGAAGCTTCTCTGATTTTGTATTTTCGTTGTGAGAGCTACCAGAATTGCCCCCGCGAGCTACCGGTAGCTCGCGATCGACAGGTTGGCGACCACTGATGTAGATTATAGATTCCTACTGAATTTCATCTACACTTAGTTGCCCAATATCTTTACCGACAATTTTTATTTCCCTCGTTAAAAAGACGAAGGAAGTACTGTAATCATGAAAAATCACCCTCGGAAATGTCTTCAGATCTTCACGTTCCAGGGTCTCTAGATGACGCAAGACAATCTATTTGTCTGTCTGTTGCCGGTATGACTCAAAAAGTATTTGTTGGAGGGAGTCGATATTTTGCATGAGGATTATATGTATTCCTGGCATGATACCGAGAAAATTTCTATAAAAGATCTACAGGATGAATACCTTTAATTCAAGAACGATTACTTAAATAAAAGTAATATTTTGCACATATCTCAGGTGTTTACTATTGACGAAAAAGGCATATTTGGACCCAACATATACAAAGTGAGCACCTTAAAAATACTATGTTGCCTAATTTTGCTGAAAAATAGATAAAAGTGATAATTTCCACATAACAAATTATTGAAATCGCATTCTAAGGCTCGTTCTCATGGGTTGAAGTATATCCGATAATGGTTTTTATTTGAAAATTAATGTAATTTGCATTACCAAGTGTTCCCTCTTATAGTGTCAGTATTATTACGAACCCGATTACCTTTTGATTTGTATAATTGTTTAGTGTCACAACGTTCATTGCGAGGAAAGCTCTGAATATAGCCCTTTACGGATTTTTAATACTCCCACTACTTTTATTACAAAAATTTAAAAAAACTGAGAATATTGGACCCGGATTACTTGTTTATTTGGCCTTCAAAATTAATGTTAAATTTAATTTCGTAGACACGGAAAAAATGTAAATAATTCTTTATTTTTCACTTAATATGGAATGTTTTATTTGTTTTTTCACTGTAAGCAATATATTTTACTCTCATGTAAAATAATGCTGTACTTATTTGTCGTTCATATGATGTGATACATTTAATATCAACTGATCTGCTTTTATGATAAATTAATATTTTATATTCTACAGCAAAGAATAAGTTTGGTAGATATACTATATAACATAGTAGTTTGTTATACTTGCTAAAGGATATGATCTAGCCTTTTTAGGACATGACTGAATATCAGCGGTTTTCTGTGTTAACTATTTTGATACTGCAGTATTTGTGTGCATTTCGTAATTTTCCATTTGTAACATTGAGTGAATGAATAGCAAACATTCTCTATTAGGTGGACATACGGCATAAACCAACAAGAAGAAAAGAAAAAATTGAATTTAGGTAAAAAAAAAGAAAATTGTAAACTGAAAATTTAAAAGAAAGCTCTACTAGGGTGCATAGAATAGAACAGAAAAAATAGAATATGCTGGGAAAGACCAAATACACGAAGAATAATTCGACAGACAGAAGCTAGAATATAAAGAAGATATAAATACATACCAGTATTTGCAACAATACGTTTGTTAACCCCTCCTCAAGTAAGACGTCTCGTATGCCTTAGTATTTTTATAGATTAATTTGCCCGGTTCGATTACTTACCTTAGTAACCCGTAAATACCCCAGTCGTGGTTACGAACGATCACTATTCGCCAAAAACAGGAAGATGACCTGCACCTATGGTAATCTCAGGCTGAAACTTACTTCAAACGTCTGCACAAGAAAAAGCCCATGTACTTACAGAAATAAACACATAATTAGTCTATAAACCCACACATAAACAATCAAGAAAACGAAAGAAAATATGATTTAAACCTTTGTGCACAGTCCCAAATACAATAGTGTTAATAACAATAGATAGTCGCGCGTTAACTCCGGGCTACTCGCATTCACATTTACACAACGGCAGAATAATAGTATCTGCCGCACAAATACATTTAGACAATAATAAACATAGATCTCTTTAAGTTAAAGCGATTCTCACAGAGCTGAAGCGACCGCTTATTGCTGAAGCTGCAATTATTTCCTATATCAGGTTACCTGGAAATCCAGACCTGAGAACTGTTGCGTCGCCCTCGAATTGGGCTCGCCCTGGATTGCGTCATCCTTTGTATGACTAGTATTTGAATTTAACACGAAGGCCTCCAGAAAGTCCCTCGTTGTTGGTGCTGGTTGCTCGGTCGGCTGATGATGGATACACAGAGGCTGCTGCAGATGCTGTTTGCTACACGCAAACTTATGCAGCTAACTTTAACACTGCAAGACTTATTTATTTCATCGCAGGTGTAGTGCTCTAAAAGCCGCTCACCAACGTGCGCCCTTGGGCCGGGTACTCAAGCCACTGCTTTACAATTCGCGTACTCCACTCAACCCGTCTCGCATAAATTCAGCTAAGTTACAATGATTAAGCCTAATTAACAATGCGCAAGCATGTAAATTCAAATTGATTATTGGTGTAAATATTAAAATAAACAATACAAGCGAGGGCACGATCTGCCCGTTTCATAGTACAGAAGATAGGAAAAAATATAAAACTGCAAGAAACACAAAAATAAAGTAATTCATAAACGGAAGAAGAAAAATTTAATAAACACGAATAGAAATGAAAACAGACAGCGGAAAAAAATAATGCATGACGGTTATATGGCACAATAAGCAGTACAAATAAAAACACCTGGTGAAGAGAACATAGTCGCTGACTTACTAATATCTTTCTCTTGAGGTGCCATGTTTAGTGCTAAAGCTTGGCAACAATCACAGCAAATTGTTCTGAATTTTTGAGTTTTTGGGAATGTTATGTGGCAGTCTAGACCAATATACGGTGAAAAATTCTGTATTAACAGATATTGAATTGAGACTGAAAGGAATCAATTCTAAAAGACTGAAAAAAGAGAAATCGTAATAGTGCAAATAGAGTGATAAAGAAAAATAAAGCAACTCTATTGAAATCGCGCTGCTGAATTTAACTTATAAGATTATATCCGCGCTGTTACAAACCGACTACAAATACTTCTACTTTGGACAGATTGTAACACGGCCTTTTGCCTAGCCGTACAACTACTGAATTATTACGTTAGCTTATCCAGTCGGTGAGTTATGAGGCTCTATTCACATCGTCAGTGCAGCTAAGGGTAAACTAATATTGTTGAAGTCAGCCCGTTAACACCTGAAATGTTGTACTTACAAATGCAAACACCAATGGTAATAAAAACCCAACAGGTTACATGCATACATATAATCTGTAAGAAAATGATAAAAACTCAAGTACATGCAAGCAAATACATAAAACAATTGCGCACTGCGTATGGAAAATTATATTAACTAAATGCTTAAAGTTCAGTTAATTGTGGAATACAAAGTTCACAAACGCGAGGTATGAAATAGTTACGTACACTAATAAGTTGAATCTGTAGTTGTCGTTTCTTTCTAGTGCCTCGATGCATGGAAACTCGATCCGCCGAGTTCGCATATGACGTGCTGCTAGTGGAATGATCTCCGGTACTTCCCCGTTATAGGGCAGTGAGCCCCTTGGTCATAGTTGCGCAATGGTTCATTAGAACAATTATTACCAATGTTGTAATTGTTTTATGACCTCGTAGCGCGATTTTAAGCAGGACTAATCTGGCCACACTTGATCCAACAGGGGTGCTCGGGAACCGCCGTTCACGATAGGCAAAATCGCTGCTATCAGTGCTGTCGACTTGTACACGGCTGACGCACCTCCAAAGAGCTAATTTACTTTTGTGGATGTCTCTAGATTAAAGATGCACATACACAGAGTTGAGCACACGCACGCTTTCAAAAATACTGATTTCAGAAGTCGACTTGCGCTCTTGACCAATTTAGGAGCCAAAAAGTCGACCTGCGCTATCCACCAACTTTAGCGCGAATGCCTTCCCTTGAAAGCCTCAGCGTCGTTTCAAATCCGCTGCTTCTTGTTCTCCGAATTAACTTGCATTATTAGCACATTATCTCACGTAGCACTAGTGCGTTCACACTCGGGACTCTATAGTTTGCGGTTGCACACACAGCATTTCGTACTTATAGTGCGATTCTAATTGAATAGGACATAATTGCACATACTGTCAAGCTTTATTACTAATTGGGTATATAATAAAAAGGTATGAAATACGTAAATACAGGTGGCACGAATCGGCCCGTTTCAAGATAAAGAGTAACAACATCGTTTTTGAGTAGATAAAAGTACAATCGGCGATATTCACATTACAAAAATCATAATGGAGAAGGAAAATTAACATAGATTTCCATATAATGTTAATAACTTTTAAAAGTGCATTTAACACGTAAACTTAGAAAAGATTGATTTAGCAATATAATTCAATCTACTTAAAAATGCTTTAAAATAAATGAAGAATTGCAGAAGGGGATTCATTACCTGCGCTGCCCAACCTGACTCGGAATCAATTGAACTATTATACTATGTAGAAGGAATTACTAAGTACGAGTGCACCCAAATTATTGGTTATTGCGACGGCTTACCTGTAATAAATCGAACGAGAACTAGTTTTATTCAAATTGTAAGAAATATTGTTGGGAAAGCACAGGCATTTGGAATAAATTTCAACGAATAAAAAACGAAATATGTGTTTTATAGAAGGGTAGACCGCAATAACGAAGAAAGTTTGAACATTATAACGTGCACATTTCAAACAATACAAAGATTTACTTATCTGTGAACTTTATCGGAAAACCATCATAATAAAGACAGAATTAAGGAAAGGATCTTCTTTTTGTGGTCAACGAACGTTGGAAATTATTTAACGAAATTCCAATTTTCAAATTTGTCTCTCGGAACAACGAAGTGGTGCTCTTCTTCTATTTTAGCCTTTTCAGCCAAAGTCCTTTCCTGTATCTTCCCTTTAATCTTCATTTGCACGATGAGCTTGAATATTCTATATCTATCAGGTCTCAGTATATGGTCTTAATAGTATATAGTATTAAGTAACAACGACTTCCGGGATTGGACCGTGTCATTGTTGAGGTGAAGAACTCAACGTTTCGCCCACTTTTGTAAGGGGCTTCATCAGGACGAAAAGCACAGGAGCACGGTAACTCAACGTGTAAACCACGCCAGAGGCGAAACTCTTCTAACGGTTTGAAGGAGAAAGGCTGGAATTTATAGGTACAGCGCCACCAAGCACACAAAAACTTCGAGTAGGGGAGGTTGGCGCTATTTAACAAAGGAAAAAGAGATTGTGGTCACCAGAGCAAAGAAAAGCAACACTGGAACTTAAAGAAATAGGTATCTTCATTTAACGTTCCTGTATCGACAGTGAAAATTAAAATTTCATAATTTATTTCGGCCATTAACCCATATTTTCTACACATTTCTTCTTCAATATTTAAAACATGATCAAACTCTGTCTTCTACATATTTTCTAGAGTGTACAATTCATAAACGTTTCTCAACAAAACTCCCAGCTCAAAATAATCGAGAACTATTTTCGTGAGAGTCTCCCTTCAGTTTCTTTTTCTTATGAGATGTCAAAGAAGTTCCTGGAAAAAGTAAGTATGAACGTATTATCTGTTTATTTATGTATTTAATGACAATTCTGGGAAATAATATTATTCTTTTCGCATTACCTTTTGACTTACCCTTTTCTGCAGCTGCTAATTCTGCATCTTGTTCTATCGAAAATATCCATGTTTCTGAAGCCTTCCGTTCATCAAAAAACGTTATAACATTTGCAGTTATACTTCTTGCTTTTGAATGCAGGTGTTTTCTTCTTCTACAGCTCATTGCAATTGTTGAAAAATGTAATACTTACGATTTGAGGTTATAAAACCAAGTCGAACTATATTTAACTGCGAATAGGTAAACTTTAACAAACACAACTATCATAGAATAGCAATACTAACAATATTAGCAATAATTAACAAATAACCACAAAACTGATTAACAACAGCACCCGAAAACTTGGAAATTAGACATTTCTATATAACGCGATAGCAGCAATAGCGAAGTGACGTTTGTACTTTTCGTGTGAATGTACCCCGACGCTAAGCTTGCTTTTTATTGGTTTGTTAATTATTTCCCTTACTTGAATTGGCTGTAGGCGGGGCTTAGGAACTACCACTTTCCACATACACGTAAGGGGATAGCCTTCGCCCCGATTGTGATTGTTAAGGCGTTTGTAAATCTCAATGGCTTCGCAAATCTTTCTAGTAAAGGAAAATGGGGATCTGCAGATAAGGGAAGTTTTATGAAAAATAATTTTATGGCCGGTATCGCGTTGGTGTTCGGCGGTGGCTGATGATGAAACGAGAGCCGACCTAAGTTTTTAGTGAACGTCCTGTTTTACTAATGTATACAGTATTGCAAGAGCAAGGAACTCTATAAACAACTTTAGATAACATAGTGTTTAATTTACCTTTAGTGAAGGAAGAACCTCTGAGATTTTGCTCGGGGGTTTGAAAACTATTTTCATGTTTTGTTTTCGAATAAACTTTCGTACGCCGGGAATGTGAGTGAACGTTAGCGTGAGCCTGCGTGAACGTTGAGTGTTTAAAGCAAGCATAAAACGTCTCTACGCTCTAGCTACTACTACTACCTTAACTTAACGAAGAGCTGAAACAATTTTACATAGCAGAATTTTTAAACGTAAAACATTTTATGGCATGATGGGTTGCAGCAAAAGCTTATCAACTGTTAAAATTACTACCGAGTGCTGCTATACCGTATAATATAATAATACCGTTTACTATTATACGCTCATTAATTGTGGTGTTCCACAGGGGAGTGTGTGATGCGTTACCTTAGAATCTATTTGAGTCCGACTAATCATTTCTTTAAATTAATTTTTCCATTAATTTCTAAAATGAGTTTGACCAAATTTCAGCACGGGCAAATCTTTCATTTGATTGCACGATGGCCGTATTAAAAGGATTGAAAGGTTGCGCATGCTGTAGCGATTTCTCCCATTCATTTCGATTTATCCTCGAAGCAAACGCGCACTTCCGATACCATTCGTTTCCAAAATAATTATGCACGACGAGGGCAGGAAGAGCAAAAAGCGAATAAATAACCTTAATCGGGACTAACATTTATCTGCTGCAGGATGGTTCGAGACGAAGAGTCAACATGCCGTCGAACACCTGCATTGTGAGGGGCGATGCGGCGACGTATTAATTATAATTGCAGCAAGGCAGGGGATGCTGTAAAAAATGGGCCCTGGGCTTCGTCGTTCGCGATCCGTTCGTTCGCACGGCCGCGATTTGTTAATGTTAAACGGGACATTAATATTAATTACCAGTATTGTTTAAGTGGGTTTGGTGCAAACGGTTTAAAAAGTCCTAAACACTCGCTAATCCATGCTTGTAAAGATAACTGGTCGACTAAGTAATTTGTTGCTATATTTTTTACATATTTGTATACTTGCAAGAAATAACTTAATTCTTGTACCCAATTAGGGTTACCAACATTAAGTCGATGCTGGCCCGAAGAATATAATTTTTGGGGGAGAAAACAGTGGGATAAAATTAATAAAAAAGTTCAAGGTGAAATAGTTTTCTACATTATAAATACATATATAATTCCTAAAATTGTTTTATATTTTTTAAGTAGCATATGAAATACGGCATTTTTTACCTCTCCGCGGATACATTAAATTTGAACAAGACGTCTCGTACGCCTTAAATAATTTATTTTAAATAATTATTTGCCTTTTTTATCCCTTATCAGTGAACATGAAACTCTCTTAATATCTGAGTTAGTCGCTTATACATGATCATTATCTCCAAAACTGAAATTTGGTCCCCCCTTATAGTGTTGGTGGAACTGAAACAATGCACAAAAATCAGAATTCTTTACATCATCTATTGACTTCAAAACACATATAAAAATATAAAAAACAAAAACCAAGCATAAAAATACAAAAGAAATAAAAGAAAATAGAATTAAGTTCTCAAACAATCTACGTGCGATATAGATTGAGGCTACTCGCAGACGTGTTGCAAACATACATGAGCAACGTAAAACATCACCAAAAATAGCGATAAAATAATTATCTTTTAAAATAACGATAAAGTCAAAATTGTCTGAAACAGGTACTTATTGGAGTCGCTGTAAAACATTCCTGCGCGTTTGCAAAAGCTTGCAGTTAAACGCAACCTTATCACGCTCTGCTAACATTTTACCTGGAACTGGCTACTGCGTACCTGCTGAATGCTATTTTCAATCTGTTTTTAGAAATAGGCCATATTAGTTTACAATTACGTACAAAATTTGAAAAAATATCTCTAATCGTTTTATAGTTATTGAATAAATCCAATATCTGAAACTCCCCTTCAACATCTTGTATTTCACTAACTGAAATGTACCGGACTTATACCCGTAAGGCATTTTTTTCTTAAAATTACATCAGCTTTCAATTTCCAACGTTTGTCATAGAGCTAGTAAATCACCCTGTATAAAAACCAAATTCAGTTTTTCATCATTTTTTTCCAACCATTCCATTCATGTGGGTGTTTTATTCATCTCTCTGAAATAATAAATATTTTTCGTTATTAAAATTGCTTTTATTGCAACTCTTAGCTTACTGCTATCAAAAATTAATTAAATATTCAAACAAACGCAGTATATCATGCTTTGTAAACAAATTTCTTAAGATTGTACAAATATCCATCTGTAACTTTTTTTTGTCAAAATTGCCTGAAACCGGTACTTATTGGAGTCGTTGTAAAACATTCCTGCGCGTTTGCAAAAGCTTGCAGTTAAACGCAACCTTATGACGTTCTGCAAACATTTTACCTGGAACTGGCGACTGCATACCTGCTGGGAACCATTGATCACGTCCAGGCTTCGTAAGGATAGTTGAATAGGCCTCTTAAAATTGGCGCTTCAAATAAGCCTTTAAATATAGCACAATGGGTGTACTTACATTTACACTCAGAAAATGCGTTTGCTGAATTTGCAAACGCTGGCTCGCTGCACTTTAACACTGTTTGCAGCAACAGTTGGCTGCCAGGCTCTTTTAGGGCCGCTTCAAATGATCTAATATCTCCCTGGGCGAATTCACGTACTATACTTTCTTCCCAGAAGAGGCTGCGTGCGACTGCTGTCTTTTTTCTTAAATTTGCATGAGTTGAAAATCACGTACAGCGTGTGTTTCTTGCTGCACTCACGAAAACCAAAATTCACAATACACGTCCAGCGCAGGACCGGCTTTGCGAGCGTTACTTACATAAAGTACAATATTAAATCTAATCATATAACATAGGAAATATAACTTGGCTTCTACATTTAAGCATGAAAATAAACATTATCGGTAAGGGATCCAGCAGGCGCGTAACACATAATTTTTTGTAAATCATATGAATTAAAGGTCAAAATCATTTTTTACATTCCGCAAAAGAAATGTTCAAAATACATCTTAGAAGTTAAGTAAACTACTACGAAACTACATTTTGCTGAAAGAAAATAAGATATTTTCTAATATTAATATTTTTTTCCTGATTGGCCACTTTCTTACGAATAACTTCGGCTTAGCTTTTTAATACGAGTACAATTTTTAGCAATCCATGTATGTATGAACCCGAAGAATTTTATTGAAAACCCGAAGCCCGAAGAATGATTGCCAAACCCGAAGTCTTCGGGTCAAAATGACAGTGTTGGCAACCCTATACCCCATAGCAATTGGGGACAACAATTCCAAATCTCAGTGTAAAACTTCTTATAAAAAAGGTTGAATAAATAACTACAAAGCTATAACATTAGCCAACTAAGACTCTCCAACTGCTCGCGTTTAAGTAGAATTTAATTACTTGCTAATGCTTTTCCTTATAAGCTACTTCAGTAAAATAGTATTTTTTGTAACTTTTCATATTTTCCAGGAAGTGAGAAACGTCTTGCACAAAGTGGTTACCTCCAGCAGAAGTTATTTTTATGCCCATATCTTTAGCATCGGCGGCACTGATGAATGGCTTTGTTAAATTCAACCTACATATTGAGCGTTGCACATTTTCTAATTGTTTTCGTACGGTTTCAATTGGATATAAAATAGTTGAAGTAATTCTCTGTTATGCTATGTCAAACACCGGCTATAGAGTTGCTCGTATGCTATTGACAGACAGTGTTATGAAATGTTTTGATTCACTTCGTTTATTCCTTTAATTTAAAAAAAAATCTATGTTATTTTATTCGAATTTCTGTAGATTTTCTTTTCATACTGTCTGTATTGTGTTTCTTAAGATTGCACATATTGTATTCGCATTTTTACCTAATCAGTATTTTTACAAGGTGGCGTTGCATGGTTATATTTCTCTGTCTTACATAGCCAGCATGAAATCATCCGCGAGAGTGCAAATTGCGTAGACTTGGGCGGCGAAATGGAATGTAATGTTCGTTATATTTTTAACAGTTTCTAATTGGACGCTGTGTATTTACTATAAAGCTGACAGCAATTTCAGAGACATAACGGAGCTTTGTAAGTTGGAAGAATCCAGCTAAGTTTTCATCAACAGCCCATCCAGCTTTCTCGAAATTAGGAAAAGTCCTAGTCTTGGTGACAGGTTTTTCACTTTACCTACAGGCTTAGATAGTCAGGTGGCGCCTAACATTTTTCCTAGATTGTTATGTAACCCTGCAGTATGACACTATTTTGATGCGCGAAGAGCAAACAATGCATAATCAAACTTTTCTCCTACGCTGAGTAATTGCATATCTTTTTTGGAACCAACAAGGGGCCGTGAATTTTACGACTTATTGAGGTATCTTCTAAGTTCGTGTTTAGATTGTTTGGTAACGATGTATGCCGTCTGAGAGTTTTCTTAATGCCATTGATGTGTGCGTGCCAGTAATTTCCTTTAAACTAATTTTTAGACTTTGTGTTATATAGAGGTGCTTGTAACTCAGTTGCTATCAATCGATGATTACTGTCACCTACAGAAGTGTAGAAAGTTGGTGAAGTGACCTTTTGTCGTATGTTAGAATCAGATCTAATGTTGCTGGTCTGTGTCTAGTCCTGTATCTTTATGGTAGTTATGAGTTATGACAGTGAGTTTTTATTAAAGGTTGTTACGAATTCTGGTGCTAGAAGTGGCGTTTGACTTACTTGGGTGGGGCCAATTCATTGAAGGCAAATTAAAATATCCGAAAATAATATTGATTGTAAATTCGATGCTGATCTGATTGAGTCAAAAATATTGATACCGCTATCAATTTCCAACGCAGAAGGTGGTTGGTATATTTGGCAGATTTCTAAAGCTAGTTGGATTATCCATATTGTCAGCCATAGTGATTTATTATAATTTATTATTTGTAAAAATTTTATTTACATATAGAAAAACACCACTTTTTCTTGTACCTAATCTGTTACTGCGGAACTGGTGTAATCTTTAAGAGCGGTTACTTGGTCAGGGATGTTCGGTTTAGGTCATGTTGCGATTACTATAATAATGAAGGGTTTATATTCTTTGATTTCGACCTGAAATTCGCCAAACTTTGGCAGACGACCAGCCATGTTGGTGTACATCAGGTTGGAGGAAATTACTGCTGCTTTTGAAAGTTTTCTTTGTCGGTTTTTTATTGTCCCTAATATATTTAATAGTTGCGTCTGGATCTGTGGCTTGCAACACAACTATGTAATTTCTTTTAGCTCATTTAAGGTATTACGTTGCACGAGGATTTGGTCGTTCTTGGCTGACCTTGTTGGTGGAAAATTTGTGTTTTTGTGAAGAATTACTTGAACTGATTTCGTGTAATTAAGAATGGATCTCAGTGATTTGTTTGGATCTGGTTTCCCTAAACATGTAAGCTGGATGTAGTCAAGTTATGGACTTGAGAAGTGGGGTAGGTCTAGGTTCAAATCTTGAATTACTTTTATCATTCTTGTCAAATATTATTATTTCTTGGTTATTGGTTTGCTTTCAGTTTGTTAGCAAATTTTACGTCTTTAAGTTTTTTTGTTTCCACCGGTATTTTAGTTTCAGTTGCGGTCGCTGCTTGTAAATGCGCGATACTGTCGGCTTTTTTTTCAGTAGTGCATAAAATCTTAAAGCGACAGGCTGTTTGTCAACCCGCCTACGGCGCATTATTTTGTACTTTCCGATCTTTGAGAGAAACCAGTAAGTCCCAAGATGAGAGCCGCCCAGGTGTTCCTCTTTACTTTATGTTGTCGTGTTAAGGAAAATTCGTTAAAATTATCGAATTAAATCGAGCTGTACCTGTTATTCAGGAAAAAGTGACGTACAGCAGTAGATAAAAATTTTGCATTCGATTATTTGTTGGATTAAATCTCGCCGTCGTATAACTAAAAATATCTAAATTTTTCGTCTTTGTGCCCTAAAGACATCTGATTTTGCCATTGGTTACTTTGTACACCACCAGTTTAAAGAAAGCAGGATTTGTCCACGGAATCGCCTTCTATAGCTTGTTACCGTCACTGTGACTGTAAATAGGAACAAGAAAAGGCAACCGACTTCTCAGTCGGAGCTGGTCGTGGGTAAAACATAAAACTCAAATCTTTAGCTGAAAAGAAAATATGGGCGCCAAGTAGCGGGTAACCCAGCACTTTGCTAATCGAGAGTTACACTACAGAAGGCGCTACTAACCAATTCCGAAAATTGAAGGTAACGGCAAAGGTACAAATCAGATACGCATGCATAGATATCGAGTGAGTATAATATCACAAAATAAGAGTAGTTGGTGGTACATACACAAATAAAATACACACCCATGGCAAACCAGATTAAAATATCACATATCATATCACAGTAGCATAAAGTTATTATTAAAAGTCTTCATCGTAACTATATCATTAAACAATAACTGTCTAGATGTTTAATACAAATAAATATTGTAGCAAGAAGTACAAACTGACATGATTCGTTTAGTAATTTGCATTTCCCAAGAACTAATAGTCAAGGCCCACGACCGCGGCGATATTATTAATATTTAAATTTAGGGTATTGGATTGAATATGATCCCAAATCCCTTAATGCGAGAAAATGTTAGTTGTTATTCATAATTATTAAAATGGTTGTAGTGGCGCCAAAATTTTGGCTAACACAGGGCGCTATATATGCCGAAAGTCGCTCGGTAATTATTTGAAATTCATAGTAACTTCAAGACGAAAAGTAAAGCGGGTTCATTATTGAAATATCTGACAAGCACAGGATTATCTTAGTTCAACCCAACCGAACTATACGGTCATTAACATGACATATAAGTCAGAAAGACATTAGGATGGAATTATAAGCTTATTGATGCTTATACGTGGGTGGTACGGGAGACACATCCAAATCAATCTATGCGATTACAAGGTTGTTTGCAATTGTTTATATTCTTAAACAGTAGCTAGGTTAAGGTTAAGTTTCTAAGTTTATGCTAAGTTCGTGTAACTTATGGGAGCAATTTAAAGTTTGCCGAATAAACTATATAATCTGGTATTGTGCCAATTACATTAAAAATTCTAACATGAAATTCGGAGACGTATACACAAGGGGATTCTAATGTGTAGGTTAAATATGAGGCTTTAACAATACGACGCAGGTCGAACAATTAAACTGGATTAACACAGACCTTGGGCGGATGTACCGCAGGCCGTAGCTGTATATGAAAACCAGTCGAAAACGTCGAGAAAGCCACAGGTAAATTGCACCAGGTGAGTGGTTCTGCACTAAGGCGTTCGATCTGCAGGTATCGTATGGGGCTTCAAATAGCTTTTGGAGGAGTGGATTGGTCTCGAGCTATTTGCAAGATTGGCGCCTTCTAGAACACGAGTCCCAAGCAAGGAAGACGCAATAATCTAAGAACGCCATCTATTCGCAATAGAGTCCCTATATATAAAGAGTTGGGACATGCAGGCGACTCAGTTTGGATCCAGAAACCATGGAGTACCTGATTTTTGTTGTTGTTCTCTGAATGATGTCATTTTTGACAATGGTCTATTATGAGATGCTGTATCGGACTTCTTCCACTGTCTCAGGTGTTTATCACACGACGTTTCGGGAGTTTTTGGTCTACTCCCGTCCTCAGGTGAATGAATTCCTGGTTAGTCCTGAGAAGGACTGATTTTTGTACGTCTTTTTCACGTACACTCGTGCCTACCCCGGGGTTTGAACCCGGGACCACTGATCGCTGTGATTACGAGTATGACACTCTTACCACTAGGCCACCAGCGCGGCCATATATTTTCGTTATAAACTTATGTATATGTTACCCATATATCTAACACTTACTATATTGCTAGCGGCTATGAGTGGGAAACTCACGAAGGAAGTGAGACAGACAACCAACTCTTCAATGTATAATGGTGAGCTGTGTGCAAGCGCGGCGGCGTCATCCGCCCAATGGGGAAGTGGTCAAGTTTAAAATTCGCTTCTAAAGGCGGAGTTCAAATTCCCACGCATGCGCACGAGACGCGTTATACTCTAAGTGAAACTATGTCGGCACCGTAATGTTTTCGGGCGTTCCGAGGCCCTACCAGCAATATATGTGTATTATATCTCTATATGATGTTACAGCTATATGCGTAGTAGCCTATGCGCAGTAGACTATTTTTGCAGTTCTCTGCGCAATAGTGGCATCCAAATGGGCTTTATTTCTGCGCTAGCCTGGCTAATTGGTTCTTTTGCCAGCGCTATGCATGTAGCTTCTTTCAGCTTCCTACGGAACCTGTTTTTCTCTTTAGCTACAATTGATGCGTTATCCCATTTTATGTGGTGGTCTTTGTTCCAGACGTGTTCTGAGATCTTGGATTTGATGGTTTCGCCCTTTCTAATATCTTTGCGGTGTTCCGATAATCTCACTCGTAGGGGTCGTTGTGTTTTCCCTATGTATTATCTTCCACACTCGCACCGTAAGCTGTAGATATAGTTCTTTGAACTCTGGCCTTCGTTCTGAGGTTTGGTATGCGTCATCAGGCCTCTCAGAGTTGTTGTGGACTTGGAGGCAGTTCTTATGTTGAATCTGTTTCCGATTCTTCTCAGTTTATCGGAAACTCTTCGGATGTATGGTATACAACACAGGCAGAAGATAAAAAGTCGGAACCAACCACCACGGCCGTAATACAAATACAAATTATAATCACATTTTGTGACAGTTGTGACAAATACTTATCAAATATTTCTAATTTGTTAAAACATAACAAATATTGTGCAATGGCTAGTTGTTCAGCGATTAATTGTGAAAATCGAACAGGTCTGGGATATTCTTTGCATCGTTTTCTAAGGAATGAGAAAATAAAGCGTGTCTGGGTAACTAACAGCAAAATTAAGGATTTTAAGGCAACCAGCCGTTTATGTAATGAACATTTTGCGGATGATCAGTGGTTAATTAAACATGGAAAAACGAGACTGAAATATAATGCTATTCAAACATTATTCAATTTTTGGCAAACAGATTTAAATATATGTGAAAATTCTGAAATAGAGGAAAACGAACTAATCGATGGTGAATTGAAAGCATTAAAAGGCAGATTATTCAGGTCAGTGTTAATCAGTACAAAAAGACAACTTTCCTCTGGGGAGTTTGAATTACGTCGCCTCAAATTCTCTAACATTAGTTGTCGAGGATTAAATTCGTATTTATACCAGATTTACAGCTGACACTAAACATCCTACCCCACACCTAAGATTATAAGCAGAGGTTTTTCATAACACAAGCTTTCAATACCTGTTTATTTCTAACCGCAGTTCACATGTCCTCAGAAATACTTTTTACCATAACCTGAAAAGACATTAGGACTGAAAAAGTAACTAAATTTAGCCGGTAAGTTTTTCAAGTTTTAATAATTCCACCTAAATATTATTTTTCTTGCACGTTGCCTCAGATACAGATTTGTAAATGAATGAATTCTGTGATTTGACATGTCAGTTAATGTCATTTTGTTTGTCTTACTTCTTTCAAATAAAATAAAATATATTATTACTGAATTATGTGATCCTTGATTTGTGGATCCAATGTCCCAACTCTTTATATATAGGAACTCTATTCGCAAGGGAGCTGAATTTAGCCGTACGGGGGAAAAAAGGGAACTAAAATTAATTGAACACAATAAAATTTAGGCGTAAGGCACAAATGGAAAGTTTAGGCATTCCTCTTCGATGTTCCGCTCCCAACTTTACCGAAATGTAACCATGTGCTTGATGCAGATAAATCCAGACGAAGTATGATTTTAAGAAATTTCCATCCAAATATTCCAATCAAAACGGAATCAAAACGAAACTTCCTAAAGTAAGATTACTGGTGAAAAAAATCAGATCATGATACGTATCATAAACGTAGATCACTCAGCAACCTTTCTGCATCAAGGCATGAAGCCAAATTGGACGAAATGGGCTGATAAGGCCTAAAAATTTTGAGAAACGGCGGAAATATTGGGTATGCAACCAAACTAGCACGAGCATGAAGTGAGGCCTAACCTAGAACAAATTAATTAAGAATATTTTCATCTATAGAAACCCAAAAAATAGACTGATAGCTCAATTAGAACGTGGGCAAAAATTAAGCTTTAACTAAAATAGGGCAGATAATTACAGAGGTATTTAAAAGTAACTTTTCGCTCATAACAAGCTGTGCTTTCACCTCAGTATTGTAAAAGCAGCACTTTTTTATTTATGTAAATTTCTATACTTAATGAATAGTTCTTATAGGGTTGTAAATTTTGCACGTTTATACCTTTTGTTTTGTGGCTAGGCTCTATACAACAAGGTATAGAGTAATTTGCAAGTAATACAGGTTGGATTGTGTTCAGCCTAATAAGTATGGTCATAAATAGCGTCTAATTCCGTGACGTCGGCTTAGATTCTCCCTGTGAATGTATGCTTATTTCGTGATATTACTAGCTCTTTAAATTTTTGGAGATTAGAGCTAACTTCTCTCGGTAGTTTCCTTCAGAAACGCACGACGTAATTTTAAATCTGCAGGACTTTCTATCCACGTGTCAGCAAGTTATGCTGTTGACTGTGCGAGTTTTCTTTTGGGGATTTCTTCTCATGCATTTCCCCAAAGTGATCGAGTGTTCGACAGTTTTTCCAGTTTTATGAAGCGATTGCGCATTTATTTTTACCCATGGGGCAACCTGTGCAGTTTTGATTTTCGTTCCTGACACTATTAAACGCTCAATTTAGTTTTAAACCAAAATTCAACTATTTTTGTCAATATTAACTTTGCTCATTTTATTTCTCTTTTGTGTCCGACGTAGCTCTTGCATAATTTATTAGCATGTAACCTCCTGGGTCGTTTTGTATTCAGCGACGTAGCTTAACATTAGTGTGCCTATTTTAAACTAGATTGTACCATTTAACTTCAAGTTCTTTACATGGATGAACTTAATTTAATGCTTACTGTTTAGGACGCTGCTTACCCCAATTTCTTTGTTATATTCAACTGTATTTAACAATTAAAGCCTCATTATTATTTACTACTACTGGTACATTGTATTTTATTTGACCCAACTGATACCTGCTCGTTTTTATAGAAGCTAGGTCAGTATAAGCTAGAAGTTGAACACGGTGAGTTTTATTTAGACTGTTGTAGTTGACGACTGGTACCCTTTTATATTTTGCTCCATTTTGTTTTATTAAATAACTTTAAGAATTACTGGCTGATCCCTACCATGAAAAAAATCGCCGAGAGTTTGGAGCTAGTCAGGGTTGGGGTCGTCTTTTGTTGAAGGGTAGTATTTAATAATTTTGTAGACTTCGATTTTTTTGCAATATGACCATTTTAATTGTGTCCCAGTCGTTGACCGCTAAAGATAATCACTCAAAACAGCTTTCGTGTCATATGTCGTATTGTAATGAAACTGGTTTATAGCAATTTGCACCCCTGTACTAAAACTATCTGGAACTATGTGTCATCGTCAGTGTTTCCAGCTGATGATTTTATTTAAACATGTGCTCAGTGCTAGTTCGAAACACAAGCATCAGTGCTGCACCGCGATTTACCTTTTTTATTATTTACGACTCGTGAATTCATAAACAACTAATTTAAAAAGCCAGACGCATTTCGACCCCATCTTCCAGTATATTTTGAAAACTAAATAATTCTAACAAATATATTAGGAAATGACAAAACTGGAACTGCGTTGAATATTATTCTGCCGTTAAACAAAGACTTTACAGAGTTTTGAAGTTCTAATTAGGATACGCCATATACCGTACCATAGCTTCAGCCTTCAGTAAATTCTATGTTTAGAAGATAGAAAACCGCATACACACGTTACTAATATTTATGATGATAAAACTTTAATGAAACCATAACAAATTTAGGAACGTTCCCAGAAGTTCTCAGCAGAAATTAATAATCCAAGCCCACACGCAACTAAATGTCCTGCCGTAGCCTCCTCATCACACCTGTCATCAGTGCCTTTTTTGGTGATTTGTTACCAGTGGAGGGTGGGGTTGCTACAACGATAATTTAATGTGGCGTTTTAATTATGCATTTGTTGTTTTGGCCAGTTTTTCAACTAAGTGAGCCGACTATTGTTTCTAAAGCGAGCGTTTCCAAGAATTTGTTAACCTTGAAGACTAATTAAATACATAGACGTCTGGGCGCTTCAGTCAAACTACTTTAGGGACATTTTTTGCAATTGACAAACACTATATTAAGAGTCTGCAATCGAATGGCTTTTATGTTATTGCTATAAAGCGCAAAGTGCTTTTCAGTGGCGTATTACATTTGAACTATCATTCAAAGTTGTATCTCTATATTATTAAGCTTTGACTGGTTTCCCGTCTCCAAAGCAATCACAGCGGGCAATTCAGTGTTGTAAGTTATAAAGGTTTAAAGTTGGCAATGGTAAGAATATAGATTAAGCTTGTGGCTTCTTAGAGACAACTCATTCAATTCGCCCTAAAAATATACGAAACGTTTTACAACATATTTTCATTTTCTTAGTGAAATGTGCTGAAGTCCCTATTGCTTTTAAGACAGCTCAGGAATCATACTTTCCGTATTCGTAATTAAAAATGCTCAATGTTTGTAATTATTTCCTTCTTCTCTTTTCTTCTATAGGCCAAGTCATAAATTGCTACTCCTACTGAATAGTATAAATAACATTCTCTAAAAGTTCGTTCTTAGACAACATGGACTACGAATGTTATATAATATTTTTGCTTATTTCTTCAAAATCTGCGATGCTGTCCATGCTATTTCGATGTTTCATTATTATAATAATGCCATTTCGAATAGATTTTTTATTGAAGATAACTTTACAATACATATCAAAGAATACCGGAGATACGGGAATACCATACATTCTTATTTAAGCTTCCGTCTAGTATCTATTACTTCTGTAAGTTCTTTCACTTCAACCATCAAAACATATAACAGTTTTTCGGGTCTGACTCCGCCAAAAGCATTTCCAAAATCATTTCAACATAGGAACAGGTCTTCATCTATATAAATGTTCAAATATGTAAAAGCGAGTGAAACTACTTGGCTGCGTTGCACACGCTATACCGTCACTTCGATCGTGATCGGGCCGAGTTTCTTACATCGTTATTTTTTCTTTCACAATAAAATCGTAGGCCTGTGTGTTACGTAGGCTTCCTAGCTGAATGGTTAAGGTGTCTGATTATAAATCAAGTTGTTCTGTTTCATTAGAAGCATTAGACATTTATACTTATTTGTACATACTTTTTAGAACTGCTTTCTTTAGCGCCATCCATGGAAATGATACACACCCTACTGCTACACTGCTACAGGATTCGCTGCCATTGAGGAACCACAATTTATTTATTTTAATACGGAAGCTGGTAGTCAATTCTTTCACAACATGCATTGCTTAACTTATAAAACACACGCGAAATAGCGGTAATTCACATAGAGATTATTAACGAAACTTATTCAACTTAGCTCTAAATTCATTAGTTTGGATTGGCGACGCTAAGTGCAAGAACCAGGTTGAGCCAATCTTCAGCTTTGAGTGAAAATTGGCAGCTGATGGCAAAGAAGGAATGGACAATTTTAGTTCTACTACGGACAAATCGGTATCAGAAATCGCGGCAAGAGTGCTTGAAGTATCCAACTAGGCAAGGAAATGAAAGTTTACTGTACAAGCATGAAACGGAAAACGGAATTTCGATCTTGTAGGCTGTGTCTTGGAAAATATTAAATCCAATGACGTCGGAAAGGTTTCCACACGGATGCTACAGTATGCGAGACCATAACGCTCAAATGCACGCTGCGTGGGAACTCAGACGATTTCTTCACTTTCCTTTTCTTTGGGCCTCCTAAATGCAGTGGCGCCGTCACTCTTTAACTTACTTAACAGTATTTTGCGTCTAGCACACTTTTCTTCTAGTTCTATTATTCTCCCATCTTTGTTTTACTTCACAATGAGAATCTTCTGTGTCATTCCTTTCTAAAATTATTTTTGGTGTATGTTAAAGTACTCAAATTTCTGTTGTTCTATTATTTCTCCACGTTTTCTCGCTTCTTTGACTTTTTTGTCTATTTTATAACGTTCTCTTTTTATGATATTATATTTTCTTCCTCTTTCCACCAATTGTTATAGTTTGGATGTCATTTGTGTTTGCGTTTTCTTGATTTTATTCAGTATTAATTTATTTCCACTTGTCAATATTAACACTTCTTCTATTTCATTCACTCTTGGTTGACATTACCATTTATGTTCAGCCTTTCTTTTGCATTTTATAATTTTGTACTAATACCATGTTATTATTTTTTTTAGTTTTACTACATTTATTTTGTTTATTATTTTTAATATTTCAGTTATTTTAACTTTATTGTTGTTGCTACTACTACCGCTTATGACCTGATAAAATATTGGCTTCTGGTCAAGATATTCATTCTCTAAAATCACACCGTTTATGAATGTTTCACGTTCTAGAAGATATTCTCTTCGCTTTATAAAATGATTAAAATGACGTTGGCAATCTTCGGGAGGTGATTTGTTAGTTTATTTTAAGCAAAACAGATAGGTGTGTAAGAAGAAAAATGGATGATGGATGTGGGTTTGAAAATGCAGTGTTCTCGTGATGAAACTGATTTTAGACAACATACACAAGAAAAGCCAATTTATTTCCTCAAATATATTGTCACTAAAACACATATAAAATCATAAAGACAAAAAAAGGATTAAATCTTAGAAGGATTTACCATTCCTTAACACACAACATGTAAAATAATAACGGACAATCAAAGGGCTATAGTGCACATTTAAACATAAAAACATATTAGAATAGAATGCCAGCGTCACTGTATTAAAAAGCTCAAATGTCAAAATGCTTGAAGCCGGTCCTGGCTTAAGCCGACCTGGTCATCGATTGTATGCATAAAAACTCAGCACAATTCGCACAAGCAATCGCTTTCCTTTAAGCGCGATTCTAACACAGCTGCGCAACTGCTTATCGCTTTGAACTGTAAACATTCTATAAATCGGATTATCTTCTGATTCTCGAATTCTGCGACTTGCTGCGTTGCGTGTTAGAATTGCGTCACCCCAATCTTTGAAGCCGATGGCTAGCGCTTCAAGGACGGTGACGTTACATATCCACAATGGACGTTACAAATATAGGAGGCTGCTTCGAAATTTGTTTACTCACTCAATATACGATGAAAAAGGCGTTTACTTGAAGTGCAAACGCTGGTTTGCCGCACATAAAGAGTTGAGGCAGCAAATTGTTTACTGCGGTTGCTAAATCACTTTATTTAACTTGTCGTATGGCGAAATTTACTTCGCCTCAGGCACATACATTAGAAGCGGTTTTCCTACATATAACTTGGACCAAGGCCCGCTGGCTAATAAGCTGCTCCTCGCGGAAGATGTTTAAGTTAAAAATCCTCGCCCATGCCGCCAAACACATAAATTTAAGGGCTGCATGCACAGGGTCGTACTTACACATTTTGTTATTCTAGATTACAGAGCGTAAGCCTAGTTAAGAATAAATTAGCGTAAAAATACAAATTGGCTATTACTTCAAACATAGAAATAAACAAGACAGTCAAAGAAGCCAGATTGTTACTGACATTTCTAAAACATAAATAGACTTTTTCTAAAGTTATCTGCAGACACTGCAAAATGGAATACGATGCTTAAAACTTCTTTCTTTTCTTCGAGATAATATTTTAAATCTGTCGTTTGCAGGTATTAATTAAATTTTATAATACGACTCTGAACGTAGGATCAACGTTCAACTTCTGTAAGAGAAATAGAAAAACATCCGAATGCGTTACTTTAGATTATTGATAACTAGCTTAACACTGCCCGTCTTAGGATATTTCAAATGGTTTTTAAATACATTCAGTCTTTGTTCTTTTACCACCTTCAGTATTTCTTCTTCTGCCGCTCTAGCCTTCATTTTTCGGCTGGGTGGTGCACCTACTTTTCTGGCCCTTTTCCAGTCTCTCGTCTGCGCCACCCGTCCTAGACAAACTCTTAAACCGGTCTTTATTGATTATTTCGATCAGTTCCTGTACTAGAATGAATGAACAGTCGTTCTAAAATTGTACTATTTGGCTGCAATAAATCGATTAATTACACACATGAAGACTAGAAAGAGTTACCGCAACCTGCAGCAGTAAAGTTTGTGTCATCGCTACTAGATGGCTTTGAAGGAAGCAAGCTCGATGGGGAAAGTGTAAATCCGATTGGTCATTACCGCACGTAGCTTTACTCACTTTTATATACAGGGTGTCTCAAAAAGAATGGGACACCGATTAGCCATAGATTCCTTACGTCATAATAAATCGATTAAATCTAATATACCTTAGTACAAAGTCCCTTCACTAAGAAGTTATAAGGCCTTGAAGTTCAATTTTTTATTTTGTATTTTTTGTTAATTTCCACAAATGTAGAGATATCGAGTTGAATTTTGGTATACATACTTACTATTATATACTGCACTAATAGTATAATTCATAAACTAGACTTGACTGTAAAGGGCACTTTCCCTAACTTTCAAAACTTTTTTTAGCTCTAACTTCGTTATCTGTAATTTTTTTTAAAATTTAGGTTATTGTCTGAAAGAAATTTAAAATACACAAAAATAATGTACTCTTACTTCATAGGCGTAGGAGCAACCGTTTACCTTAAAATGCCTATCAAAAGTTTTTGGTTGTTACTAACACATGTAATTATCAAGTAGGCATGATCACAAAAACAATAGTCATCTAGTAAAAAACAATGATAAATCAATTAATGATATTAGTGACATAAGAATTTGTTCTCTTATGTTTAAGAAAATGCCGCTACATAACGAATTCTCCAATGCTGAAAGGTTCGTTATGTCGCAGCATTTTCGTAAGCACAAAAGACAAAATCCTGATGTCACCAACGTCATTAATTAATTTCTTGTTGTTGTTTACTAGATTACAATCATTACCCATTGTTTTTGTGATCATGGCTACCTGATAATTGCACATATTAATGACAACCAAAAACCTTTGATGGGCATTTTACGGTAAACATTATTTTTGTGCTTTTTAATTCTCTTTCAGATAATAACCTGAAATTTAATAAAGAGTTACGGATAACGAAGTTAGAGCTAAAAAAAGTGTTAAAAGATAGGTAAAGTGCCCTTTACAGTCAAGTCTAGTTTATGAAATTTTCTCTATTAGTGTAGTATATAATAGTAAGTACGCATACCAAAATTCAAATCGATATCTCTACATTTGTGGAAATTAATAAAAAAATAAAAAATTGAACTTCAACGCCCTATAACTTCTTACTGAAGGGACTTTGTACTAAGGTATATTAGGTTTAATCGATTTATTATGACGTAAGGAATCTATGGCTAATCGTTGTCCCATTCTTTTTGAGACACCCTGTATGTTATAAGTAGCTATCGATAGAAACTGATAAGGATTATAGATTTACTTTAGTTACTTATTTTCCTTTTCGGTGTAAAGCTAGTTGCTATCTTGGGTTTTTTCCGCATCTCTTTCTATTTCTTTCTCCCGCAAGTTCTTTTATCTTTTCCCACATCAGTTCTGCAATCCGTACTTCTCTTTTCCAGGTTCCTCTCGATCTTACTAGTTTCCCTTTTTCCTTTCTTTACCTTCACACGCCTGTCTTACTGATATTCTTGTATGTTCATTAAGTGTTCTACTTGTAGGTCTGGTATTTTATTTTTGCGTAGTTGTAAGTATAGGTATCGCTATTTGTCTACACTTTCTGATTTTATTTTTGTCGAAATTTCGTTTTTGATTATAAAGCTAGATGTAGCGATTGGTTTTTTATTTACCACTAATTCCAAATATTTGTATTTGTCTACTTGTTCTAATTCTGCTACTCTATTAGTACATTATGCTTGAAGCCAAACTTTCCTATTACCATATTTTGGTTTTTCTTACTAATTTTCATGCTTTGTGCCTAAGATGTTGATGCTTTGGTTTTCCTGCAGATAATTTTCCCTCTCTTCTAATAGTACTATATCGTTATTTTATATATTCTTATCATTTTAATTTTCCACAGTCCTACATTGTCTTTTTTCAATATTTTCGTAAATTTCTTAACGATTTCATGTAGTACCAGATTGGGCCTCAGAATAGATCGTTACTTTAGTCCTACTTTACTCGTAAATATTTTATACTTTTCATTTCTTAAGCTTATAATAGCTTTCTATAGCTTCGTATAGACTTTTTATACAATCCATCTGGTCCCTTTGTATTCCGCTATCTTCCAGTACTTTCCAGATGCCTTCCCTTTGTACTCTGTTAAAAGCTTTTGATTGGTTTTCCATATAGTTGCTTTAATATAAAAATATCGTCGTTAGTTTATCTACAATTATTGCATACATCTTTCCCACCCTACCTTCCAGAGTTATTCTTCTAAAGTTGGCACATTCTTTACTACCTTGTTACGTGTAATTTTACATTTAGATATAGTTAAGGATTGTTGGATAATTTCTTAGCTTAAATACATTCATATAGTTAGATTTACCTGCATACGTTAGGTGTAGCTTTGGTTGCATACTCATTTTTGCAATTTTTGGGACTTGAAAAATCCTTGATTTTTAGAGAATTTTGAGTAAGTCTTGAAAATTGTTTTGATAGTACGATTTCCGGCGACCATTTTTAAGTTTTCCTTTTTGAAGCTGCATGTGATCTTTGGAAATTTTCACTTAAGTGGATTACATAGTTTCCATTTTTCTTTGAGGAATCTGCCATCCAGAAATAGGAAATGGGTGTTATATTGCTAAAATGAATCCGATTGTATTGGGATAAATATATATTTCTGCAATTTACTTACTCGAGGCCACATTACAACTCTGGTATGTTAATTTATGGTTGCCGTTGAACATTTTTCGATAACGTCTCGTATTTAGGCCTCCTCGTCCTAGTTTGCTGTATCGTTCTCCGATTTATCGGGATCTATTATGCCTGTGGCATTGATGTTATTTGGCTAAGGCACCTGGAGCAACGATTCCGTTCTAGTCCGAGCCCCTCAGCACTTGTGGTAGTTCGCATGCAAGGCTTCTCCTCATGGTGACTGCACTCGACTACGCTTCTCACCCGCAAAGTTAGATAAAGGCCTGACTCTTTGGAGGTTATTCAAGCTGGTGGACATCTTAATAGCTATCCCCCATAGCTGTTGATGTAGCGGCTTCACGTTGGGCGCCAAATTTATTACATTTGCTACACACGGGAATTTATTCGCACGTAAAAAAAAAATCATAAATACTTCACAGCAGGGTGGTACAGGAATCGTCTAGTCGTGTAGCAAACGTTTGCCAAGCTAGGTCCTGAGCAGGATGGGGTGGGTTGTCCGGAAGCGCCACTGGTTTGAGACGGTCCAAACCAGAAAACCTACAGATGGCCGTGTAAATTCCTAAACCACTAGCTGTTTCACAAAAAAAAATTAATAAAAGAAAACACCAAGACTCGAAATAACCTAGTTATTTATTTACAGTTTGTACACATTCAAAATTCTGTGTCATACTTGAAAAAGGCAACACAATTCTGTGATAATAGTATGTAAATGGAATAGTTTGTAAATGTAATCTTAGTGGTATGTAATGTACAAGATTTTATATTAATAAAGTCGAAAATGTAACTACGATAATCGCAATTCGTTCGAGTACCCGTGTATCAACTACGATAGTGACTTAAATATAATTAAAAACAGCGATACCGGAATGCGGGAGAATAGCAAGTTCTAAATCGCTTGATTAATTAAGTAAATAATCTATCTAGTCGCGAACCTCTTCGAATTGGTACCATTTCGCCTAGGGGAGTGCTAATACACATAACATGGTGTATTTACGGTGCTCATATTATGTTAAATGTCAAATTGATGCTCCCGGAGGCCTCGCCATAGTTTAAATTTTCGAACATTGACAAGTACTTGAAACTTGAACGGGACTAAAGCAGTACTGCCAACGTAAAGATATTAAATGCATAGAATGACATTATTCTATTCCACAAAAGTAATTGCACGTGATGTACAACGAAGTTATACAATATTCCGCATGTAAAACGGCATGAATTTCGCTAGCATATACCTAGGTAAGTACAATACATAAAGTAAAGATCATAGTGCCATAACGAACGATATTTTCAGTTCAATAAACACCAAAAGGTAGATAACACTAGGTGTTGTAGATACCTGGATTGTGCACAGAAGGGCCGCTACATCAACAGCTATGGGGGATAGCTATTAAGATGTCCACCAGCTTGAATAACCTCCAAAGAGTCAGGCCTTTATCTAACTTTGCGGGTGAGAAGCGTAGTCGACTGCAGTCACCATGGGGAGAAGCCTTGCATGCGAACTACCACAAGTGCTGAGGGGCTCGGACTAGAACGGAATCGTTGCTCCCGGTGCCTTAGCCAAATAACATCAATGCCACAGGCATAATAGATCCCGATAAATCGGAGAACGATACAGCAAACTAGGACGAGGAGGCCTAAATACGAGACGTTATCGAAAAATGTTCAACGGCAACCATAAATTAACATACCAGAGTTGTAATGTGGCCTCGAGTAAGTAAATTGCAGAAATATATATTTATCCCAATACAATCGGATTCATTTTAGCAATATAACACCCATTTCCTATTTCTGGATGGCAGATTCCTCAAAGAAAAATGGAAACTATGTAATCCACTTAAGTGAAAATTTCCAAAGATCACATGCAGCTCCAAAAAGGAAAACTTAAAAATGGTCGCCGGAAATCGTACTATCAAAACAATTTTCAAGACTTACTCAAAATTCCCTAAAAATCAAGGATTTTTCAAGTCCCAAAAATTGCAAAAATGAGTATGCAACCAAAGCTACACCTAACGTATGCAGGTAAATCTAACTATATGAATGTATTTAAGCTAAGAAATTATCCAACAATCCTTAACTGTATCTAAATGTAAAATTACACGTAACAAACTCTCCCCTCACTTAAAAATAGGTAAATTCCCCGAATTTACTGACGTAGAACCTATGCCTGCACCATAATGAAGCTTCAAAATTTTACAGGTATTACGATGATATTCAACCAACCCCAAACACAAAAGAAAGATCACCACGTACAA
The DNA here is from genome assembly GCA_940337035.1 of Agriotes lineatus. Lineage (NCBI taxonomy): Eukaryota > Metazoa > Arthropoda > Insecta > Coleoptera > Elateridae > Agriotes > Agriotes lineatus. The sequence goes on from OW679201.1 coordinate 32,886,538, forward strand.
CTACGGCAGTACCAAATAATTTAGAAAAGGATAAGCAGCCTAAAAGAATCGCAAAATAGAAGTCGAAAGGAAAAAGGGAAATTACAAAGGAATGTTAAAGATAGAATTCAGAAAAAGGACCGTGGTTTAGCAAAAGAGTCGGCTCATGAATCCAACAAAAGTTGACACTACAAAAACGCAAAAGAAACCGTCCTCAATCACCAATCACGTCCAAAAGAAAACAAAACGTAGACCAGGAACGAGATTCGCTTGTGAAACAAGAATCCGCATGCGCGAAAGGATACCACAACATAAATAAACACAAAACGTACAGCTGAAGGCAACCCGACAACATCAGCTACACATCGAAAACCTCAAAGGGGTATCCAAAATAAATTTCAACAATCTAAGCTCGAACCCACACAAATAAAAAGAACAACAGCAAAACCAAAGAACAGAAGGAAGGGATAAATAGCTCTTACAATGAATGCCGCTCCGAAAAGGACATCAGAACATCCGTCGCTGCTGGGTGTAAAAGGCGCGCCGGTGGATGAACTGATCCTTTTTGGAGCTGCATGTGATCTTTGGAAATTTTCACTTAAGTGGATTACATAGTTTCCATTTTTCTTTGAGGAATCTGCCATCCAGAAATAGGAAATGGGTGTTATATTGCTAAAATGAATATGCAACCAAAGCTACACCTAACGTATGCAGGTAAATCTAACTGTATGAATGTATTTAAGCTAAGAAATTATCCAACAATCCTTAACTGTATCTAAATGTAAAATTACACGTAACAACCTGCCTTATTATAAATCGGAGTAATAATTCCCACATGCCAATCTTTTTCTTCCTTGCGTGGAGTAGATTAAGTAGTTTCCGTTTTCTTCTTGGGCCATTTTTTTGCTACTTTGTTGCAGGATAAATACGACTTTACCACATGAATTCAACATCAAAACACTAAACAGCCTGCTACACGATAGAAACGACATATATCAAGAAAATACAAGCATTAGTTGCGCCAACTATGGTACGATGTACTGTAACATGTTTGTCGACTAAGCTTCAGTAGGAGGAAGAGTTTAGTACCATATTATTAATTAAGTCAACGACCTATTATAATTCTAAATAAAGTATTAAATGCCTCAAACGCCATCACTCCTTTAAATCGGAAAATACAAGGAATGCTCACTAAAAGTAAAAATGTGGGCCCCTTTTTAAAGACGTCTTCATTGCTCGGTGCCAGCCAGCAAACCGCCTCCGTGAACTTACCTTTCTTTAATTTCTTCAGCTCCCTAAACGCCTTACAGAAACAAACCAAACAACACACAAAATACACAACATTATTCACATGAAATAACAACGCACGACTAATTGAAAAACAATGACATGTAAAATAGTTTCACAAACATTAAATCAACTGAAAAGGGTTAGTGGTTTTAAAATTGCTTATTTAACATCGTAACAATCTGACATAAACAGGGTCCACTTACGATAATAAAATTACCAAGGGTGAACCGGCAACGAAAGCTGAATAATTTAATGCGACAGCGTTCGTTTCGAACCAGCCACAAAAATCTAAATATAACTAAGCTTATACGGAAAGTAGGTCACACACATATGTTCTAAAGTTAGCCCGAACAGCGGTTGTTTTATGACTTATTGGGTCCAAAATGGCTCAATACAGAACGATTTAATATCCACTTTAAAGCTAATTACAATACCTAATATGCTAAATATCCAACGAGGCTGCGGGAGTCGGAAAAATAGCAACTTCCCAAGTAATTCGACGGGGTGCGGGAATAAATCTTCAACAAGCGAAAATTTACCATTCGTCAAAGGAGCAAACATGATTAATCCTCAAAGAGAGAAAGAAAGCGCCAACAACGAATTTGTAGGTTTCCAACACTTCCTGGGAAACAGGCTGGCGCCAATTAGAACCCAAGAAAAATTCGATGAAGTGTAATTAAGGCCTGCAAATAACTTTTGATAAGAGTCGCATGTGTACCATATTTTCCGCACGTTACTCGTATGGCCAGCACAACGGCTTCAGAAGGCACACACTAAACGCAACATAATAAATACAACGCTTGGAGGCACACAACTAATTTCTCACTACTTTGAATAGGTAGCCTGACGACAAAGAGGCCGCTGGGGCACGAACTCAAAAAAACTTGTTGACTATTTCAAAGCGGGGATAACCTATTCTTGTATTTCTTCTCTTTCCACTTTAAGGTGCATCCTTAATAGGTAATGGTCGTTTACTATTTCAGCACCTCTTTTTGTCTTTATGCAGTTTATTAATTTCCATATTCTCTACTTATTAAGAAATACCCTATCATTGATTTTTCACCTCTATTCTGATCTAGTATACTTGGTGTACGTTCTTGTGTAGATTTTGTATTTTCTATAATTAAGTCATTTTCAATGTAGTCATATATTTTACATTATTACTAATTAATGATTTCCAAAATTTTTCTACACCGTGCAGGGCAGTAGTAAACAAAATCTTAGTCTATTAGATAATTTTTCTTTGTGTAAATTTCTAGAGGAGAGAATTATATTAAATGCATTTTTAGTCCTATGAACCGCTGTTACTAACGCTTATATCAATTTTAGCGCTATTGATCTAGGGTTATTTAAGATCTAAGTCATTTGAGAAGTTGTCATGAGCAATATTTACCGTCAGGGGTTTTAATATTTTTTCGCTCTTATTTCACGCTCATTCACCAACTGTAGGTGTCTCTTAAACGATTAACAACATTAACAACCAGAAAACTATATTTGACAATTTTTGAAATGAAGTAGATTGTGCAGGATCTCACGTTTCAGTTTAGAAGATTTTTTACCTCTGACAGGTGGACTAATGGGAATAAGAAGAAGCCAATGTACAAACTTATTTTTTATGGAGAGTGCTTGAAACCTGGAGGTGTAATTCTACATCTCGCCTCGAAACTTTACCAGAAGAGGTGCTGGAGTTATGTTTACAGTCATCCTAGCAGCTGCTCTTGGCAGAAAAGAGTAGCCATTGATTAGAGCTTTAATGGTGTCTGGTCTATGCTTGAAGGGTTAAAAAATCGCCGCGCATTAGCCCGAAGTTAGAATAAACAAAACGCGAATAAATTTAGAAAGTGAAAAATGTGCCCATTAAAAGAAACGGCGCAGATATCATAATATCGCCTGTTTTTTCACCTGGAAACTGCGAACTGAAACCGCCGGAGCCGCTCGCAGCGGGCCATAAATAACGCGTATAAATAAGTGTTCACACCCAGCATTTATAATTTCGAAGCAGGAATGTGAACAGCGCCTAAGACACTAATTTATTGGCGCGACTCGAACCGCGTGGCACGTACTTGGCGAATTGCTCAAAAGCCCCATGTACCTGTTTTGCACCGCACCATAGACGAAGATTAGCAAAACGATTATCTTTTGACAGTATAAGCTAATTAATTCCGCTTAACCGCGGTTCGCAGGAACGAACCCGTGCGGAGAGCAATTTCAAGAAATGGAAATTCAGACAAAGCGTGCCAAAGCCAGAGCAAGAAATAATCAGTCCCGGAATCTAAAATTAACGTTGTTGGGGATTCATCAGATACAGTTCGCGTTTTAAATGGAACTAATTTGTATGGATTGGTGCGGCTTTCGTTAGTGATTTTAAACTACTTTAACTGCTCCATCTGATGATGGCTGTGATCTAAGGGTAGCGATACTGTCGCTTGGAGAATTTTACATGACAAAACCAAGGTTACAAATTTTGGACTGTAACAAGTGATTCAAAAAAGTCTCGTTAAACTTGGTCAAGATAAAAACAACTTATATCTCTGCTTCAGTTTGGAATATTTAAGCTACTTGGATGTTGCATTATTTTTACTCTATGAAAAGTGCCTATATTGATCTAAATATATGATTAAAGAAGATGTGTTAAGCGACATATGTCACCCTGACCGATGATTAATAAATTAACAAATTCAGCCCATTTCTCAGTAGAAGCTGGTCTTAGGTTGACCTAGAAGCTTAATTAAGGGCGCTAAGTAGCCATAGACTCAAAGTGCAGATGTTAAAATATCTATATCATATATAAGAATATTCAATAAATGACCAGCAAACGAATATCTCTTTTTAAGTATAATGGATTGTAATTAATTAAAGTGTTCGGCACCGATTAGGCGAAGCTCTAGTTGAAATAACTATAACTTCGTATTCAAAATCTATTAAATAATACACAATGTGAGCGGATATCCCAACGAGTAAATGCTGGCCTCTCAGACGGCAATACCGGGTTCCAACTCAGGCGGACTCTAGAAAAATTTTAAAATCGTACGCTTCCCGGTTATCACGCTAACACCTATGGTAGTCGTTAACGTTTAAGCAAGGGAACTATTCCTCACTTTTTATAGGGAAATCTAGCCACCTACTCGACCTAAGGGCAAAGATGGCTCATAGAACCACTTTGGGGTTAAAACAGGCCACTGAAGACAATCGATCTTGGATTCGTTTACACTGTAAGGTCTTATAAACGGTATAATTTATCGCACCCATTATCGTGTCGAATTAACCTCTAACCAAACAGTTAAATAAATCCATCTATTGCTTTAGCAAACAGTAAATATAACATATAATTTAAAGAGTAGAACAGTTCAACGCTGTTACAGACAGTTTGTATTACTAAGTTAAAAGCCCAAGCGTTTCAACTATAAAAATACTTATCAGCTACAAACTACAGTAGATTAAAATAGACCAATAAGTAAATTCCAGTAAATTTAACAAATTACATAATTTATATTAGAGCGAGACACGTGAGATCAGCTAGCAACTTTCTGACCTATACCTACACGTTGACTACTGCTGTCAACTGTTGGAAGTCCCTCAAACATAGGCACAGGTAAGGGTTTGCCTGAGATCCGTAATAGATCCGATAGGCAAACGTGACAGCGCTTTTTTACAGCGCGTGATGTGTACGTTTGCGCTTGTATAGATTAAATGTAAAGATAATTAATATGTTAGAATCTAAACTCTGCCAACTTAAGTCACAACTGAGGCCTCACTTTCACGGCGTGGAGACCCTTTGGTTAAAGCAACGGCTCAGAGATGCGCAATTTCGCAAGCAGCAAACCACGGCATATTCCTACTTGAATTTTCCCAGGAGAAGATCAGATAATAGGGGCACTTGAGTCCAGCGATCCGTGACTCTCGCTTCACCCGGAAGAACCAGCAGCCTGCAGCGAAAGCAGACGTAAGTCGACCTTTTCCAGCCCGAAGCCGTTGGCAGTTTTGTTTGACCCTGGAAAGCAAGCCGCCGCCGGTCCGAGAGACTTCTGAGCCCAGAGGTTTACTAAAAGGAAACCAACCCGCGCTCAAAAATCTGCCTGAGAAACCAGGACCATTCTTGATAACCCGCCCTGCAGAACTTTCTCTCGTCGAGTCGATTTTATTGATAAAGAGATCCGCCTCCTTACGATCAGAAGCTCCCTATGACAAGCTGATTTATTGGTGGCGGAAATCATCCCCCAATACTACGCAATCCTCCCCTTAAAGCAACACTGCCGTTTTCTTCAACAAATAGATGCCTGGAGGGTCGTATTCGTAGGCCAAGACCTAAGCGCCCTCAGTCCAGTGTCCTAAGCGTCGATCACAATCAACGCCGTTCACCGTTTGACTTACGTGGATAAGTGCTTCCCTCTGGGAGCGAGCTGGTACTTTCTAACGTTTCGTGGCGAAATTCCCTCTAATAGAAGGTACTCGAGAATATTACTAAACTCCTAGCCGGCTCACACTGAGGAAAAACTCGCCCGGGCTAGCTCAAATCTAAAATGTGGTCGAGCACGCACTTTGAATAATAATAATAATATTGTCTTTATTGGCTAAATAATATAACAACAAAATACATATGGTACATAGAAAAAAAAAGTTAGCACCAAAGGGCTTCTGCTCTTCCCCTTAACCTAGAAATAGACACTAACGGGTAAACTACCCTTAAGGCGACTACACGTAGACCCGCCTCCGTGGGTCAAGAAACCACGCCATTTAATATCGTTAGTTTCAGCCCCAACCACCACAAAGCACAGCAGCGCGCAGTATCGGTTTAGAGGCACGCCAACCTCAGCAGCCCTTCCGCTGGCCTGATAGATGTACTTAGGCGTTTAGCATCCCGCCGGTTATATTAATTTGAATCTATTACACTATGCATACATTTGAGCAATAAATTTATTTGCAAAAATAAGATTTACCTAGTATTGGACACAATATACGTTATTTATCCAAGGTGTTCTGAGTCTAATTAAGCGAAGCCCTAGCTCACAGACACTGCCTCCCGGCGTCGCTGATGTGCAATTGAACACACAGAGATACCACGAGCAGCTTAATTGGTATGTTGATAAATTTAATAGTAATTTCAGATTAGTTGAAGGTTAATTAAGGAGGAACGGTAGTTTAAGAATAATGGAAATAAAACCAATGAAATGTCAAGAAACGTGAAAGTAGGGCGGCAAACGATTTCATATCTTACATGTCAAGCGATCGAAAGCTAAGTTGCTACTAAAATACCTATATCTTCGATGAACCAGATGGGTTGGAAGTCTGTAACAAAACTACCAAAAATGCGTCCTAAAGCATCAATTACAACATAACTATAAAACCTCGCCAACATAATGTAAAAACAAACGACAGGAAGTTTCTCCTACCATATAAGCCATAACAATTATCAACCCATATTTAGTTGAAGGAAAGAAACCAGCGAGAATGACTACAAAGATGGTGCTTTGAGCTGTGTCACTAAGGCTAGTCATTGTTGCTGGATGAAAAAAATTTCAAGCATGTCGGTGACTAGATTTGCCCCAAACCCCATTACTTAAATTAAGAGTACTTGTAGAACCCAGAAGCACACAATATGTACAGTAAAAACTAAACCAACTCATAAAAATAACTATAGGTGAGAAGAAAAGAAACTAACCAATTGCAAATAAATGTGGATAAATGTATTACTCTCAAGGAAATAATATATCTACGCAGGCAAACCTTTATTATTTGGTATTCAAGTTGCAAGTTGCACTTAGAAATTAGTTTATGGCATGTTTAAAAGTAAGTTACCTTTATTTGCTGGTGCTTATACCGACTGTAAAATGTAACTGTAAAATTTGGTTTATAACGAAAAACAAAAGCAAGAAAAATACGTACGTGATGCTGTACGCACATGAATACAAATAGAAACTCTCCAAGAGTAGCATTTGGCTGCTTGCGCTTAAGTTAGAAATACAAAGAAAGTTAGAAACATTTTCTAGACTGACTACAACCCACCCAACGTTCCCAAATCAATCGGTCCTCCCAGAAGGGCAAAACACAAATATTTTGTTTGTTAGACGAACAATTACCAATAACATCTATGTAAAGCGCATAGATGTCAATTACAAAACCAAAAAGCTTAAACATTGTATCTAGAAAGGATCTAGGACAACTCGGCGCCGCCGTCTCGGCGCCGTCACTTCAGCACCGCCACCTTGACGCGGGACCAGCTCGGCGCCGGGACAAATCTGCGCGCGGTCATCTCGACGCCAGCCAATTCGGAGCAGGGCCATCTCGCCCGAATTCAAATTGGCAAACTACAGTGTGCACTACGTAAGAAAATTATTATATACAAATAATAAATACAATGATCGCCAAAAAACTGGCATCAAATGGATTTTTTTAAATTTAGTTTCTTAGAAAATCAAACACTGGCGACCAGAGGTGGTTGAAAAGTGACTACAAATGGGCCAAACAAAAGTTGTCACCTGACTTCCGTTATGAGAAATATTATACATTTAAAAAAAATCATTACGAAGGTGCATTTACTAGCCAAGATAGAGACCAATTTTAAGAAAAAAAGATGTTTTTCGGCCTTGAGATTGTCCAGTCAGCTAAAATTAATACAGAATAAAAATATCATTAAAATTTTGTTTAATTTCCGAAAATAGCACTTTTTGGATATACTCAATTTCGAAAAACGCCATTTTCTAAGTAAAAATTACTCAGTATATTTAATACGGGCTAATAAATAGGTTACCAGACAAGCGCAAATAAAAATGATTCCGATTTGATGCCGACTCTTTTGTGGGCACTATATTTTTCTAAACCAATTCTGCGCCAAGATGGCCCTACGCCGAATCGGCTGGCGTCGAAATGACTGCGCGCCGAGTTGTCTCTGCGCAGAGCTGGCCCTGCGCCGAAATGGCGGTGGCGAGGTGGCGGCGCCGAGACGGCGGGGCCCAGATGCCTGGCTTCGGGTGAGGGATGATATAGGTACAGGAATTACAAACACAGCGTAATGCAGTAACTTTGAATCATACCAACTTCTGCAAGTATGGCGTCGTTAACCAGTTCGAAACTGCCACCTCAACGGGTGGAGAAGTTTGAAACCCTAGATTTTAGGCACTACCTGGGGTTCAAAAATTATGGCCAGGCCACAGAATAATAATAACCAGAAGGATATCTTCTACAAAACCGCATTGATGTCGACGCCGACAGCGGGTGACCTCGAACCTTTGTATTCCATGGGCTCTCCCCAAAGCCGCTACCTACTCTGGCCGTTTCGGGGTAGAATTTTGGGGTAGAAACGTCTCAAGGCTATGCGGGGCCGGCGGTCAGGTAATACGAGATATCCTTCTGGTTATTATTATTCTGTGGCCAGGCGTTGGAGTTCAGCCAACGTTGAGGAAAAACGTCAGCGAAAAGATTCCGGGAAACGCACAATTCTGGTTCAATAAAATCGATCTTCCGGGTCTGACGGCAATTCAAATAACAAGAACAACACCTCAAGGGTGTAAGCAATGCAGGAAATTTGATTATCTGGAACAAATGAAGCGTTTTTACAGAACTACTATTTCACTTCCCGCTATGGTATGACGAAATTGAATACACGTTGCGCAAAGTCATTCCTTACAACGGTTTAAAATCAGAGGTGTCCGCTCGAAACTGTGCGCGAGAGAAAATTATTCTAACAAAGGGCGAAGCATTTTATAGGATGATACGGCAATTAAATAGTAATGCACGTCCAGAATTAAAATTGATGACCAAATTGAATAGAAGTAAAAGATTTTTTAAAACAAGCCAATAATAAAACACCATCTCTTCATTCTCTTTCATTAGTCCTTCAGCAAGGCGTGGCCACGGTCACATTAGAGCATTTTATTTATAGTCTTTTTAGGCATGAGTGGCTAATAATAGCACTACGACGTTCCAGTTTTAACCAAATGCTATCGATTTTGTTCTCTGGTTTACCATCCATGTTTCTAATCCGCTAATTTTATAGTGGTTGATGTAGCTATAGTTAAACGAGGACGAATTTCAGGTTTGCTTTCTCCCTTCTTGTTTTTGTTTTAAAATTACCAAGTAAACAAATCTGCTTACGACTTAGAAAAAACTGCAAGCATAGGCAAGATAATAATAATAAGAAGTGACAAATATAAGTTTACATTATAATACGAGAAATAAAAAAATATGGTATGTTACGCCATTGATGCAGTAATAATTTCAGAAAATGGTGATGATCTTCAGTTACTGTATACATTTCAAAATATGCCAAGAAGTACAATATGGAGATCAAATAAAAGGAAAGACTTTTGTGTTATCTATGAAACAAGGAGTCTGGAGAAATAAACACTAATATAGACACCAACGTCAGAATATATAAGACGTGCAAAAGATCAATTCTGACAGATGAAGTCGAAACGCGTGCAAAACAAGAAACAGAGGTACTATTATAAACAATTTAAATGATAATCTTAAGAATAATAGTAAGAGAAACGTGAGTGACAGAGAGGCATGAAATAGTAATACAAAATACATGTGTAGTATAGGATATGGTAGAATGACACAAATAAAACACAGGACGTGGAGAGAGCACGCCCAAAGTATGACGAAAACATTGTAATGGGACCTTTGTTTGCCCCATCGTTAGGACGTTAAATTTAAATGAGACGTCTGGTACGCTTTAGTATTTGTATATATTATTTGCCCCGTTTTCTACCTAGCCAACTTAATGTGAACAATACTTTCAAATGCCCCAGTCGAGCTATCAACGATCACTATTTGCCAATAATAGAAAAATGGCATGTACTTGTGGTGTTCTCGGGTTGAAACTACTCTAAACAAAATACACATAAAATAGCAAAGACAACAAAAAACATGGAATTAAACTCTAGAATGAATTCAAAATTCCAAAACACAGATGTAAAATAAGAATGGATGCTCTACACGCGATATTACTTGGAGTTACTCGCATCTACATTTACAATGTAGCGACTTTATTGTATTCGCATACAGGTACATTTAAGCAACATTAATATAACGCCGAAATAACTATTCTTAAAAGCGCGAACTTCAAACTGCATAAAACCTCGCTGTCGGATTTTGTGCATGAAAACCCGTCCTCTCAGTTTACGTACGTATTATTTGTCAATGGTGCGTATGTATCCCGCTGTGCTCGAAAAGTTAAGCGTATCGCGTAACTGCAACCATTTTCTGTATAAGGTTACCTGGAAATAGGGGCTTGGGTATTACAAGTTACTCTCGAATTAGGCTCGGCCTGCATTGCGTCACTAACCCTTGGACGGCGCGGGGCGTGGAGACTTTTTACTCTGCTAACTCTGATACTGCGATGACGGCTGACATCACGAAACCCACTATGGACGCAGACGAAACTACGTGATTGCTTCGTAACTTTTCCACATACCTTATACACACTTCAAACAGCATCTGCTGAACACACAAGCACGGCTTGCTACATAAAAACATATGCAGCAAACGTTAACACTACGAGGCTTTTTTAGCCGTTTCTAATTTTAGAGTAGCTTAATTGTGTGTGGCTTGTGACAACTCCCGCTGGTTACTGATTCTGTCCTCCACGAAATATGCTTGAAATTCCCCGCGATGATCTTTTATCGCTGTACATAAGAAATCACGCTTTACAATTCTCGCACTGCACGCGATGGGGTCCGCATACATTCAACTAGGCTAAGTTACAATGTTTAAGCCCAATTGACAATAAAAACGGGTCTATACGTAAACATGAGAATAAACACTCCAGGCGAGGGAGCCAGTTTTACATTTTAATATGTATTAATTTTTTCAAGGATTTCGACAACCTGACCGACCATCAAAAAATGGGTAGGACAGCTGGACCTGAGAATTTTCAAAATAAAAAAGGCTTTTAACTTAAATGAAAGAAAGAAAGGAAGAAGCCAGAAGTTCTGCTACCAGTGCTCTTTCTGAATTGCCCAGGAGTCGGTATCCTAAATATTATAAAGTGAGAAAAATTTAAACTAACAAAGAATGCCATAACGTTTATATTTCCATAAAATACAAAAGTAAAACATAGGAAAAGCTGCATGTTTGCAACAAATACTTCTATATTTTGGTGTTATTATTCGTCGGTCGACATATACTTTGAAGAAATTAACAGCAACTGGGTAGCATGTCTGGTCGAGAAGAGCGAAGATGATCTCCAACGTTGCTGCTCTATTAGATGAAACAGATCACAGAGGTCAATTATGTGGCATACAAGGATAGCGGAATGGTAAGGAGACCCATCCATGATGCTTAATAATATAAATTGTGGGCAGTCACAATGTTTGCTGTAGAAGTTAAAGTTAGTTTGGATGTTTTGTTTTTTGGACAAAGGGTGCCAGGTGTGTTACGTTGGAGTTGGTGTTATTATATTAATATGGCGAAGGCAAACAATAGTCCAACTAATCTAATAAATATTACTATAAAAGTTTAACGTTTCAATATTGAATTTTATAGGTGTGTTAAGAGTTTCCGTGCTTTTTCTCTTAGAGTTGCATCTTTAATAAAAAATGGGCTGGAATTAGTCCTTAATATTTAGGAAATCGTCGCTGATTGTGCATCGAAATGACAACTCACTTTAAAGGGCACACAGGTTACTACGTAGTAATGATCTGTATGAAAGGTCAAGTTGCAATATTGATCACTGCCGAGCTGTCAGTTGCATTTCTAGGTACAATTGAATTTGGCGTTGTTGCTGTCCGTATGTGCCATAGTGCAATTTACAAAATTGCTGTCAGTCGATTAGCCCGAAACGGCAAACAGTCAGTCCGCTAGCTGACAATAGCGACCAACTTGTTAACTTCATAATTTAGCGCGTCCGCGTTTATCCCTGTGACGTCTGGTTGAGTGACGTGAATATAAGTTGAATGCCTCGATGCGATGTCCACTAAACAAAGTGAAAAAGCGGACCTCACACAGGAAACAATGATAGTAAAGAGAATAAATGACAAAGGAGAATGCTGCGGGCGACCAGTTCAGAAGCTCACAAAGAGAAGTAATTTCAAGGAAGTAAACGAAGTCCGGCTGACCTGAGGACGAGTGATAAATGTCGGCCGATTTTAACGCTGTTGTGTCGAATCGTTTCATAACTCGTTGTTTTTATGGCAATCCATGGGATGCCGGCGATTTATCTGCCAGGTGCTGCGGAAGTTTAGCTGTTTTGGATGCCAGATTACTTTTATCGTTTGTACGTCTGAGGTTTCCTCCGCCACCAATGTGCTTTTGTTGTTTCTTCGACATGGCAAGAGACGTATATTTATGAAACAGATTTATTTCTGACTTTAAGTTTTCTCCTACAGTTGGAGTGTGACACATACTCTCTGTCACATAGTGCATACAATAGAAAATTTATTTGCCATATGTCTACTCGGAATTAGAAAAAAAAGATCTGATATCGAATGTTGACATAAGAGCCAAAGCCACATTTTTAGTTGTGCCAGGTGACATATCTCTAGGAGGCATCATATTCTTGAAAAATGCGTTTCCTGCCATAGTATCCCGTTTTTAATGGGCAAATCTTTTAAAAAAGCTTTCCATTGGCAAGGTTCGGACCCAGGATCTTCCGAATAGGAGTCCGGCGATTTTAACCACTGCACCGCCAAGCAAATGTTTTTATTCCAAAATGCATTCTTTAACTTTTAGAGAGTTATTCATATTGTCATGGATAGTAGGCAGCGCATACTACATTAAGTTTGATTTTAACAAGAACCTGACATGCAAAGTGCAATGAATTAACGTATTCCTGTAAACCCTTAACAGAACCTCAAATAAAATTAAAATTTCAAATTTACTTCGTAACTTTGCATTTATTAAAAGGAAAAAAGGATAGTCAGAGTTCTTGTATTCTGATCCAGTTAGGGTTATTGATTATTTGGGCATAGTTTGCACCTATAGAAAACTTCGCTCATGCAGGTTATGCGGGAAGGTATTACGATTACGATTACGGTTACGATTACGATTAAGGCTGTCCATATCAATACCATCATATGCACTAGACCTTTGACAAATAATGCGGAATAAGATGAGTTAACGTAAAGCAATACCTGTAAGACATCTTTGCAACGATAAATGACAGAGGCAAATTGTGCGACAGCGTTAAAACTTGTTAGGCTAGATAAAAATACAACGTGTGAGTATTCACAATGGTGGACAAGTGTAAATTCAGACTGATGTCGTAGTATCAAAACATTCAATAAAAGGCACAGCTAATTTCTACAAACATCCCGAGCTTCGTCAACATGTCAAAAATACAATGTAACCAGCTAAGATTCATAGTATGTTCTTAATGAGGTTCTACAGATACTCAGAGAAACAGTAACGATATCATCCTACAGGAAAATAGAGGCCTGGGCGAATGCATCGATGCCTTCAAGTTGAAACGCAGCGCAACTGTCATTTTGAGGAGTTGGAAAAAATTATAATTTTTTCGGAAGAGATTAAGTTGTTTCCAAGTGTGCATCTCCCAAGGGGGCCAGTAAATACAGTTTAAATACGGCAGAATAAACTGGTTCAATTGCTTATCATCGAACTGCCTGCAATTAATAGGATATTAGTGTTAATTTAGGTTTAGCATCTATTTCATAATTTATATATAAGCATTTGTAAATATGGTTAAGTTAGGTTTGCGACGTTATAGCGAGTATTAATTAGTTAATAAAATTCAGTGTGAAATTATAGTTGTTAAACTGGCAAATTTTGGTATAAAAGTGGCGGTTTCCTCGAGAACGATGCTTTTCATATTTTGTCACATTGAATTACGGTCGGTAATAGCGAAGTTGTTAATATGACCTAGTTTTTTGTGTTATTTTAAAACAATAGAGAGTCGTAAAACAGTTGCTGTCTTATTGGTTACCGTCGATGTCTAATACTGCAGTCGTGTGGTAAATTAATAAATACAAGCCAAGCAAAGTGGTGTTTAAAAAGTAATTAAACGGTAATAGCGAAGGTTTTTCCAAGTTACAAACAAACAGCGGTACCAATATAAAAGTTGCTGTTCTTGTGTTCGTTGGTCGAAGCAGTATCGTATCAAGGTAGGTGGGAGTGGTTTTATTGTTGCGCTATTTTGATTACTTTTCACATTTCTATCTTTGTAGTTGGTTTTGTTTGGACTCATGTTACTTGCAAGCTCAGAAGTGATGCCACATCTCTTAATGAACGAGGCTCAAATAGGTGTCAGTTGTGTTTGTTAAATTCTAGTTACCCCTCAGGTAAGTTAATAATATTAGGGTATTGTTACTTTAATTGAGATTACGTTGTCTTTCTATTTAAATAGTTGCTTGTTGTGCTCAGTATGAGTAAATGAGCGTAAAGGATTATAATGGTCTCACATTAATTGAAATTCACTTATCCACGACAATGTATTTTCTTCTTTTCCTGACTCTTGCAGAGCTAGCTTTATAAGAATGCAAGAAAATTTGCGAAAATCTTGTCATTCTAGCACTTTCTTACAAGCGAGTTTCTTGGCTTGTCTTCCTACAAGATATATAGTGCTCTTATCTTGCATTTTTGTGCAAAAAATTTTAAGAAATAAACAGGATGAAGGAAGAATGGTTAAATGAACGTAGTACTGAAGCAGAAATACCATAGGAAAAGCATCATTCTTGCAACCGGTTGGCAAATGTGAAGAAGGAGGGAATATGCTAGTTGAATGTTAACTATGGATAAGAAGCAGGACTACCTGCTTGGAATAACTATAGAAGATGGTGAATGTAATAGACAAATTCATGAGCCGATATACAAGAACATGTGACAAAGGTTTTGTAGTTTTAACGTACCTATGTACCACAATATACAGTCGTGACCAAAAAAGCGGGACACTTTTTTTGACCTAATTTTCAAAATGCGTCGCGGGCAACAAAATCTCGTTTTATCCGTATTTCCAATATGTGCCGACATATTTCAGAATTGAATAATGACTTTTGATGACATTAATTAATTAGAATTGTCAGTGTCATCAATTGTTTTCGTATTTTGAGAATTAGGTCAAAGAAAGTTCCCCGCTTTTTCGGCTGCAACTTTATAATACTGTATAGTTAAATATATACACATTTTGTGCGATAGGGTAATCTCCGGGAGTTCTCAGGAATGAATTCGTGCGGTCTGCTCTGGGAAAGCTCGCTTCGAATACTAGCACAGTGTAACCAAGCCGACACCTCTCACGAGGGTCGTGACGGGTCTCGGAACGTGGACCAGGTTCGATCTCTTTAATCCACTGCTCGATTTGTTTCGAATACTAGTACATCCAGGTACCTGTGCCCGGCACTTTAAACGACGGCTTTGACTACTCTACTGCGGCGAATACTAGGACAGGATTGCTCCTGGTTCGATACCTCAAACGGTGGCCCCGCGCTTACTATGTCGATCAGTCTTTTTCTTCTCAACAAGCTGGACTTGTGTATTATCAAAATGTTAAACACTTATGAAAAAACGCTGGACGTAATATGTGTTGTAACGAGATAAAAGGACTACAGTCTATATTACTCTATCACATATTACAATAATAATAATAATAATAATATTACAAGAAAAAATCTGCTATAAGCATAGCCTAGGAAAACGACGTTCCTGGTCATACAACCTACGAAGGTGGTTTTAACTTACATCAATGCAGCTCTTCGGACTAGCAGCAGACGAAGTTGTTAGCCAACGGATAAGGCGCACTAAGATCAGCAATAACCATAGCTTAATAGCAAGAAGATCTCTCTTACCTTATTTACCTAAGTCGTGTTTTTTATCTCGTTACAACACATATTACGTCCAGGGTTTTTCATGAGTGTTTAATATTTTGACAATATTTTAAACACTAATGAAAAAACGTTGGACGTAATCTGTGTTGTAATGAGATAAAAAAAACCACAGTGTATATTTGCTAAGAAGTATAGTCTGACCAAAGTACTCTTCCTTTCTTAACAGTAAAGATTATTTCTTCTTCGCCGTTAGTGTAATGCTCTATCTAATATACGAGTAGTCTTAGTATTCTACAGTAGACCCACGCCTCAAAAGCATCCAATATGTTCATTATTACGTCAGTCATTGCCCATATTTCAATTTTATAAAGCAGTACGCAGAATATACAGTAACGTGCAATTTTTAATATTAGAGAGATCCTTAGATGCAGATGATGGTCTCAATATCCCAGTCTGAATTAATTGTCGTTCCAAGGTAGGCATACTTCTCTACTTGTTCTGCCGGGCTGATATCTAATGCAAGCATTGCGTGTGATATAAGTGCTTTACTAACGAAGGTCGATGTAGTTTTTCATAGCTTCAAACTTAGCCTATATTGCTTAATTATTGCTTACGAATTGGAGATTTTCAAGACTGCTCGCTAGGACCACTGTTATCGGAATATCTAATCGAGGCTTGTCAGTGTATTTCCGCATATACACCACTTCTACACTGCTTAAACCTGTTGTAGGTTCCGTTGTCGTAATTAAGTACTGCCAGGTCCCAACAATAAACTTTCGGTCAAACCCGTCCTTTGTATGGCGCTAAATTTAAATACGTTTACTCGTGTTCGAGTTCTGCCGAATTACTGTTTCCGTGGGTCAGCTTTTATCGTCAAGTTTCAGCGTTTTCGCCATCCAAACCACCTTTTCAGTGTGCTAACTTTAACCTAGATCAGGTTTGAGCGATTCTACTTCTCAAAGCACAGTTTCTGCAATTCAGGCGACTTTATCGTGGGCAGCTCTGCCCCTCCTCCAAACCTTGCTACTTCAAGCTACATACTCGTTTTGATGTTGGTATTATTAATGCATTACGTTATAATTTTCTTTTTACTATATAACTGTCGCATGCCAATTATTTCCTGCAACTTATTTACCTCCACATCGTAGCTAGAATATTTATGTCTCTTTGAAATTAGTTCTCTGTTTACGGGTGTCTTTATGCAACTGTTCGTCTAACGCAAATAAGATTATAGCTCTCCCCATAAGGGAAGTCTAAGGTCATTTCAATACGTCTGCTAAATTACAACCAGCTTAATAGTACCAGTTACAGTATGTAACGCGTGACGTCACTATTGAGGCGATTTTCTCTCGTAGTAACAATGAATTAATAACGGCTCAGCTTCGGTTGTCCGCTGATTATTTCGCCTGTATTATAGTGTGCTCAATATAACGTTTCAATTGCGACAGTGTATTTACATGTACTCTGTACAACCGTGTGCAGTTGAATGAATGAGCGAGTTAGGCACTAAGTAGGTAGAGGTAAGGTGGGTTCATACAGTAATCCAGACTTGGCCTTGGCTGTCTTCTTCCGATTTGGAGAACGCGGCCCACATATTTTGAGATATTATCTGACTCAGTAGTGCTTGACAAATAACAAATAAATCTTTTCTACGTTTCTAATGAATTGACTTAGGTACAACCGCCCAAGCTTTCAGAATAAGACCACTCCCGTATCCTACTGAATCTATTAGCTGTGTGCATTTTTGACATTGTTACCAGTCGTAACTGCGTATTAAAATTCAACAAACAACATGGGAAGCACCAGAAGACTCGAATCAACGGTTTATTATATAGTGACAAACAGGGTAGTCGATCCCAGCACAATATTAGATGTAAGAATTTTGAGTTACTGTAATACAGGAAATATAAAAGATAGGGGTACGGTGTTACATGTAAAAAGCGTAATTAGCGTTAGAATATATGTTGTTCACAAATTTTGGTTTATAAACGTTTCTTTACCTGGGAGTTTTAAGACTTTAGCGATTTCACCTACTTGGGAGTTGGTGCATTTCTTCTGGTTTCTTGGAGCATAATTTGATTTTGGGCCACATCGCCTGGGTGATCTGCTTGTGTCTTTTTCCAGCACACTCAATCTGCGGCAGCATAGCTGTAAGAGCCCGTGTGGAGGATATTTAATTCTCCCACTGCAGAAACTCGATCTCTCAGCTACGACCTATTGAACACTGGGGTAAAGATATTCGTACCGCAAGCAATGTAGCAAAATTGAAGCTGTTCTTAGTATGTAATTTTACGTTTTACTAGCTTGTAGTTTAATTACTTATTGGATTGTGTTAATCACTGGTATGTTATCGCTATCTGAAAGTGCACCTCTCGCTCAAGCAACTCCTTGAAGAACTATTGTACTGACCATTACATGCAGCATTCGCCTAATAAATTCAAAGCAATGTCTATATCATTTATGTGTCTGATTTCGTTACTGCTATTTTTTGTATTTCAGATATTGTGTTGTTATAAGTTCTCGACATATATGAGTATATTTGGTGATTACATCATACAAAGAACTGCACGCCGTCTTCACTATGTATAGCTAGCGATCCCTCAAGTATACTGTCGTAGCGTTGCGATATTTGAAGATATTCAGGATTAATTGATTGTTAACAATGTTCAACAGTGAGATATAAACGCAAAGTAAAGATGTAGTAAAATGGGAAAGCCCTAAGTGAAGAGAATGGAATGAACATACTCGTACAAACCAGATGGAGGACATCTCCTGAAGGTCTACAGGGACAGCAAACCTCCAGGAATTAGACAAACGAGCCGTCCGCAACAAAGATGGATCCAAACTTATGGTAATTGATATTTTGAATGCGTTTTCGAGAAAGTGTTGTAGATGCCTCAATGTTTTTACAAAGCTCACCTTCATCCTAATGTCTTCTGGTAAATACTGAATTTTGAAAATTTTCCGTGGACGTATCATTTGCTCTTTGTTTAGTTAAAGGTACATTCCGGTTCATATCTGAACTATGCTCGCAGATTATACGTAAAAAGTAGATACAATTACTCTGCTTCGTTATTTATTTCTAATTATATCTGCAAACCACCAAAATTGTTGAATTTAGTTACATACTACCGAATAAGGTGCCTAAAAGCTGCAAGTAATAGTCCCAAGAAGTTCTTTATTGAGTTGTAACACAGCCGGAGCAAAAAGAAGACAATTACAGTTGAGAGCTGTCAGTCACGTTTCTGATTAATCATCGAACGTTTTAGTTTTGACAGTAATGAGAACTAAAACATGGGTTAATTTTTTGCCCGTCGAGCCCCGACAAACATGTTTCAATAAAATCAAATTTAGTCATCATATTCGCCGGAAAAAGCTTTGGGGAATTAGGGTCGTTAGACGGCATAATTCGCGGCGGCTTTGAAATTGCCCCTGATTGGCCTACATAAATCTCAATTGCAGTTGTTAGACTTGGATTTTTTCCCGTCTCCCGGCGCAATTTCGCCAAATAATGGTACTGGGCCGAAGAGTCCTGCAAGGATGAGAGCTTGTCGAAAGCTGGCTAACGATCGCGTTTCGCAGGCGGCGCCGGCCAGGCACGAAGCTGAGTTTACCTTCAAATTACAATAATTTATTAAGTATAAAGTTTATATTAAGCCTGAAGCCGGGCATGAAATGCACGCAGAAGGCTTCGGCGAAAAATGCCGCGGGAAGCAAGGGTGAGGAATCAATCAAAAGTTTTAGTTTGTAGCCCAAAATTAAGAGGATCACGCTTGGTTTTTTTCTTTAATTAAGTTTTAATTGTTACACTCTTGTTTTCCAACTCAGTTAAAAGATTTTATTGTTCGTACCGGCGATTTAATAAGGAAAGAAGAGCTTGTAGTGTGGCATTAACTGTCCTACAGTGGGGCCTGATTTAATAATCTCCCGTTAGCCATTCAATTATAAAAAAAAATAATTTGATTTGTTTGTAATTACAAATTCTTATCCAATTTTGACATTTTGATAACAGTTGCTATTTGTGTTCTTTGATCAAATTTGTATTTTCCAAACAAATGCAAAGAAACGACTATACTGGCACAGCAATAAAGAATACAAATGAATCCGAAGACGTGTAGTAGATGATTTTGTGTACTGAAAATTTTGAATTTTAATGCTTTCGATGTTGGTAGGAAGTCAGTTAATGAGCAGACGAAAATCGAAGTCAATTCCACAAACCAACAAATGTGACTGAGAGTCTCCTTTTTTAAGAAAAAATGGTTAATCAACAACAAACATCAATACAAAATCTGTAAATCAACAAACAATTGTTGTGCTTTCAGCTTTTGAAAAGAAATCAGTTGATAATAACTTAAATTTATGTACTGCGCGTAAATCAACAAAAAAAATTCTGAAATTTGTACTTTGTGAAGGAGGATATGGACATGGAAAAAAACGTACACAAATCAAGAAACTGATATCACTACTTTGTAGTATTTATAAAAAGCGATTAATCAGCAAACATATAACAACGTAGGATTCCTAATTCAACTGACTGATCTCACTGGTTACATTAATAATTAGCAAATTTATTGATTGATATCGACGCTGTTAACGTGAGACACTGGAGTTAGTTCCGGTTCTATGTAAATTGTTCGAATGCAATTGCTCGAAAACGAATTGCTCGAAATCAGTTGCTCAAAAGTCAATTGCTCGAATGTGACTTTGCTCGAACAGCAATTTCTCGATTATCTGTTGCTCGAAGAAACTAAAGTTGTGAAATAGCCTTAACTCGAATCATTTAATATCAAATATAAAAAACACAATATAGCAATTATAACCTTTATTAATAAAAAATAGGAATAGGTATGTATTACATTTAGATGATAATCACTTTCGTGTCCCAAGAAAAACCTATTTAACATTATTTGTAATAACAACAAACCCATTATCCTGATGATGAATACATAAATTCGAGCAAAACATTTTCGAGATATTGCGGTTCTAGGAACTTGTATTTCGAGAAAAGTTACATTCGAGCAATTTGATTTTCGAGCAATTGATTTCGAGAAATTGATTTCGAGCAATTGCATTCGAGGAATTTGCCGGAGACCGTTAGTTCCAAATATCACACAGTGCTGACAAGTTGCTCGATAGCCGTGGCTGGTTACCTTCTTGGATGAGGTTGCCGTTATTGCCCTCGTGGCTGAGGATGAATAAGGTAGGAACAGCAAACTGGCCAAACTGTATTAGTGAGCCAATCCAGATTAAGTAGTTTTATGCTGCGCGACAGTGGTTGAAGTAATACTTTTCTTTGACTTTAAGCCGCCTGTATTTAGTGAAGGTTGCCGTTGTCGCTAATTAAGTTCCATCGAACTCCAATGATAAATTTAGTTTGAACTTGGTTTTAGCATTTGCTTAAAATTTAAACACGTTGTATGAGATTCCGTTGACTCTTTGGGTCAACTTTAACCGCCAGTTACCAGCGCCTTACCACCCAAATAGCCCTTTTCGTGGACTATTCGTGCGCCAGGCCAGATTTTCGCATTTAGGTGACTTTCTCGTAAAATGATTTGATTGCCAGGTGCGGTGATAACTCTTCTATCGCACCAAATGAACCTTTGGGAACTGGATCTCTCCAAACTTTGTTACTTCTAGGTGCAGACTCCTTTTGCCTTTGTGTTGGTGTTGATTTATGTTTTAATTAGCTATTATATATAACTGTCGCATGCATTTATTTCCTGCACCTTATTTACCTACCCCTCGTAGCTATAACATTTAAAACACTTTATATTTAGAATTATAACTGATACTGTTATGTGTTTATATACGAGAGTGTTTGTTTCTTCGACACCAGTTTTAAGCTTCTCCCCATATGCAAACATTGTTAATTCTACTAGATTGCGGGTAGCCTAATATAATTTCTAAATCACAGCATATGACCCGTGACGTCACCGTTAGGGCATGTCGACCCCTTGTAGTAATAAATTAATAACGGGTCAGTTTCGGCTGTCCGCTGAATATTTCACCTATATTACCGTGTGCTCAATATAACGTTGCAATTGTACAACTGTATGCAATTAAATTTTGAAATTAATTAAGCAGTAGCAGGTGAAGGCAACATAAGTTTATGCAGCCACCTAGACTTCAACTTCATTCCAAGGCTTTGGTCACCTGGTGGTAGCCAACCACCTCTTTAGACGAGAAGTACCGACTTTTAGGCAGAAACGCCTACTTTATTAGAGTTAAATCTTGGCCTTGTCTCATTGAAGCTTGCTGAATGCAGTTTCGGATACGTAACAAGTATAGGTGGTTCCAAGTTTTAATAAAGAATATATTAACCAACAAACGGATAATAATATAAGAAACCAGTGATTGGAGAAAAACGGCTGCAGAAAAACGATAACACTTCCTGCTACAGATGAGATCGGATATGTAGTGGTTTAACTCCTAAAGTTCTTCACAAGCATGGTTATCATATATTACTACTGCTTCCCTATCACTAGTTTAATGCCGTAGAAGATATTTAGGGACTTAACGAATTATTATAAGTCGGAGAAGCCAAAAATTTAAAGCAAATGATACAGAAAATAGATAAAAATGGTAGAAAGGAACCAAAATACCTCGATAGATGTAGAACTGTGATAAGCAAATACGAATTAATGTCTATATGGGCAATACTATCAGCTTGCAGATATAAACCAAATTTTTACTATGTAGAAATAGCAAACTTGAAAAAAACTACTCCAATTTTCATATTTTGGTTGTGTATAAGATTCCTATGTTATTTCCAAGGCGCTAAAATGTTTACCGTCTGTTGCTTTTCCGGCCACTCATTTTTTAGCGTTTAACTTTGAACTCCATATAGTACCAAGAGTATGTAACATGTAAGTAGAGATATGCCCTTTACAATTCCAGATTGTACTTATTTTTGTAAAAGGAGATCTTGTTTCTTATATTCTCGACGTTATTTATTGCATTTTTAGAGGTAATTTCCAAAGTTGTTCCACATAATACACGATAAACTCTTCTAACCAAAAATTTAGTGCTATTTAGCTAGAGCCGCAATGGTTATAATATTTATACTATAGTAGTGCACCTTTCCTGGCTGCATACTTCCTATTATTTATACGAGGACAGCACCCATAATTTCTGCAAACTAATAGATCAAGTGCCCCATTGAAATAAATTTACCATGGAGCAAATGTTTGTTGTTTTCTAGTTTGACAGTTTAAATTTAGTTTTGGCAACAGTTAATTTTGAAATAAGTGTTGTACAGCAAAAATGAATTTAACGAGAGCCATGATTACAATGAGTTTGAAAGTTCCTTATCTCCGAAAGAAAGATTTGAACGACTTCGTGTTGCATTTGGTGACCGAGCACTTTCGCAGAGGAATGTGTATAGCTGGTTTAATAAATTTAAATTTGAACAAGTTCAGCGATGATTTTCAGGCAGGAAAAAATAAACATAAACACTGCCGTGTGAAGAATGATTCAGGAGGACAATTGAGTCTCATATAGAATTATTGGGAGCATCGTGGGCGTTATTATGACTGCAATAAACAAGATTTTACATAATCATTAGGGTATAAGAAAAGTCGGTTGTTGGTGGATACCATACAGTTTAACAGAAGCACAAAAATGATAAAGGCAGGTCTAAAGCAGTTTACAACATAATAACTGGCGACGAAAGCAGCATATAGAAACGCCATATGCAATCAGGTACATACAAAACGCTACTGAAACCAAAATGAACTAAATACTTACCCTGTAATGCAGGCTTTTATGGTGAGAACGGCTAACAACTTGTAATAAATGATGCATCCAATCGAAGTGAAGGAAAAAGTATGTCTGAAATACGTGCTCCAGGTCTAAAATTCGCAGTAAAGCGATGCGTCTACGAAGAATCTTTCCAAATAAAAGGTTAAATACAGATTAGACTGAAGCCAGTGAAGGAAAAGAACGCTATTCGAGTTGCGAAAAGTCGCTTGATATCTCGCAAAACCGAAACGAAAGATGTCTGCACTGCAAGATAACCTTTTTTTAAGGCACAGACAATATGCACGAACGCTGTCAGAAAGCCCAGCGGAAGTTTTTTGGTATAGCAGATAACCTCTATCGGCGTAATATGTGAGCGGTCAATTTTAACTTACGATTGGTTCCAGGTGATAACTTTAAGGGGCCGAGATTTCATATGCTCATTTTTGAGCATTAAGTTTTCAGTATGCTTCTAATGCCTTAGGATGCATTTTCGCTTTGGAAGCGGATTTATCCTCTTATATAGTATAGATTTCAATTGAAGATTTCTGATTTGCTTGCTCAAACGTATTTCATTCATTCAGAGTATGATATCATGTGGCCAAGTAGTATGCCAGGGATGGTTTCATGTTGTTTAGATTTATATTAAGTTTCCAAGTAATCTTCGACTACTCCTAAGTTTACTTTCGAACAATCTACCAATATTCTATATATCATGAATTTACTGTGTTAGTTTTTAGTTCTTGGTATCTTTCATCTATTCAACTGCACACCGCCAGATAGAGTTAAGTTGATGTCATTAAACTAGGCGCTTTGGTTGAGATGCAACCGAAAATTGCGATCGTAATTGATCAAATTCTTGTTAATCTTTTAATCCACCCTAATATGATTGTTGACGTCCAACAACAGTTTCAAAAAAAGCTCATGTACGCTACTTTAAGCAATACCTGTAAAGATAAAGCGACACATGTAGGCAGACACAATGTATTTTTATATATAAGGATGCACTTCAGAGTGTAAATAGCATTTATAAAGTAAAAAAAATTAAAGGTAAAATATTAAGTTCTGTTCTTGTTTGTGATGTTCAACTCGTCGCCATAGGAGATCAAAATATTTTAATTGATATAGTTCCAAACCCTTACAAATAACATGAAAAATCAGATTTACGTAACTTCTTCTTCGCAACTCGTATGAGTTCTGCCATTTCTTCTTCTGAGCTTGACATTATGATGGTATCATCAACATATCTTAAATTTGAAATGAGTCTCGCTCCTATTCACATCCCTCCATTCCAATTTTTTGTGGCTTTACGTATGATGCATTTGATATACCTCGTTTATTGTTGTTAGCCTCTAGTAGTAGCACTACAAACTGTAATTTGTTACCAGGGGTTATAAACAAATATGTAGTTATGGATATGCCACACAGGTGACGCCATTAGTACTGTTTCGTTCTTCGGCACTGCGCCATTGTCACCTCCTCGCTCTCTGAAAGAAACTAAAAATATAATGAGAAGACGCAAAAAACCCATCATTTTCTAGAAGGGGTTTTTAGGCTGTCGCCCTTCAGCTGTCAGTCCGAGATATCTGTAATCGGTCGCCATTATTAGCGGGAATCAGCAAGCGCTCATCGCCATCCCAAGAACATAATCGAATAGCTTAGCGATTAGCGGCTCTTTTTGTCGCTATCGCGGCGACGCTGGCAACAATTCGGAATGATTAATGGGCTGCGAAGGGGAATAATTAGGATCAAGTAGGCGGATTACAGAATAAACAGCGCCGCATCCCGTCCGCGGGAACAATCCGAATTATTATAAAAGTGAATGGCGCGCAACAGTTGGATAATAATAGTTGGGGTGCCATTATCGACGGCTCCTTTCGGCCCGATTTGTGGCACGTTTGTGAATGAGCGTTTACAGCGATACAACACACGTTTGAAGCCGTAATTGCTGCTGTCGCACCGATCCGGTGTTGCCAGATTATAGTTTCAGAACTTCTACACTGTCGCCAGAATTTTTCATATTTCATAATTGCTAGTTAGTATAGCAACTAGCCCAGTGACTTCAATTACAAATGTAAGATATTTATTTTAATACATGAACACATATACAGGCAGTTTCCATGTTATACATTTCTGTTTTATGAATTTCCAAGCTGTACTTCTATACGCGTCTTCAATTTCCGGCACGCATTTGGTTGGCGCTCTGACGATGTTACGAGGGAAATGAATTTTCCCATTACGAATTTCCGCTTTACTAAAAAGGGATCGGAACGAATCAATGCGTAAATATCTTATTCCCTATGTAGGTAACAATATCGCAAACAACTTAAATAATCATAACATTTGAAGTCTATATTTTATCTTCAAATTGAATACATTTCTTCAAATCTGGCAACACTGCTCTGAGGGCTAATAGCGCGGGGTAATTTGATGTTGAATTGAATTAGTGTAATTGCGGTGGCTTCTGCAATGGACTGGAGCCGCAGAGCTACATACAGATTCCATTTGTTAAAAGCGTTTTATTGTTGGAGAATGAAAGTACACCGCCATTAATTACTATCGCGGTATGTTACAATGCCTCGCCTGAAACAAATGATTTTGTAAGGAGAATGGACAGATTTTAAACGCTGTAATTCACTGTCAATTAGGAGGGATAATAGACATAAGCTGGCTGCCTTCTGTGTTATTATTCATCTCTTACCATTCACAGGTCGAAGAATGAGTAGAAATGATTGCACGTTTAGCCTGACAATAACTTGACAGGCCCAATTTGAGGTGCATGATAACACTAGTTCTGAGAAACCGTTCCTTCTCGCCCAATAACATCTACATATTTGAAAAAATCAATATATTCTACAAATATTTCTGTTATCTGCACTCACACATCTGGTGTACCTATGACTAGCCACATTGACCATGTATTACTTGATACAAAACATGCCACCAACGGGATGGATATCAGAAGTAAAAGAATGATTGAATGTGCTATCGAAAAAGCCAAAAATAAGTGTAAGTGGAAAATCAGCAAACTAAGATGGCATCGAGAAGAAATTAGAACTAAACTCCAAGAAAAAAATTAAATATTACAGCAAACCTAACTAATGCAGCTGAGTCCTCTGCATGAAAACAAACAGCGATAAGTGACAATCATTACATCTAGAAAGAATTCAAAAAGGCAACTGAAAAAATGCTACAAGTCAGAACTGAAATGCTGAGAAACAGAACAAGAAACAAAGATAGCTGAAGGAAAAAGACAAGTCAATAGAATAGGCAGAAAGAAAAAAGAACACAAAGCAGTTATTGAGATAAAGAAAGGGTTTCAACCTCGAATGATATATACCCAAGCAAAGGTGAAGAATTATTATTGGACAAGGAGAGGATTATCAAAGATCAGGTCAACATTCTACAGAAATTTTAAAGGTGACGGCATAATTCGACCCACTGAAAAAAGAAGATAATGAGTATACGAGTATGATGAAATCGAATGATGGAGAAGAAGAAAAAGATATTCTAGAACCCACTTTGGCAGCAGTACAAGCGATTATTAAGCAGCAAAACTCCAGGAATTGGTAGTATACCTAGGAGTTACTAAAACTTAGGGGGAGAACAAAAGAAAGCTATACATAATTTGGTAGTTAGTATCTGAGTGAAAGAGGAACTCCCACACGAAAAGTATGCTATGTAGGAATTATCTACTCTGTATGCAAAAATCGGCAGGGCATTTTTCAACTGCCAAAAGAATTAGTGGGTGATTATCCTCCAGGGCTTCTAAGAGGAATATCGATAACGGACCATTTCGTCATATATAAATACTAGAGAAATATTAAAATTTTCAATATTGATGTCAAGCAGTTATACGTTCATTATAAAAAAGCATATGACACAATGAATCGAAAAATTATGTCGCAGGAACTACGGTAATTTAAAATTCCATTTGAAATAATACGTTCTATAAAGTATATCCAATAGGATACTAAATGCATATTCAGAATAGGCCAGGTAACATATCAAGATTTTTAAATTGTCCGCGGTGTGGGATAAGGGGATATGCTATCACCTATCTTATTTCACTTAGTATTACACTAACATTATGAATCTACATACAAAATTACTATGTAGATGATGGTGTACTCTGGGAAGAAGAGAAAGAGAGAAGCTTGGCAGTTGGAGGGTATTATAGTTCGTTCGTTTGTTCGTTGGCAGTTGGAGTTACTGTTGTTTGAACCCAGTTTTCTGATCCAGAATCAGATGTCCTATAGTAAATGAGAATGTAACAAAAATCTTCACAATACGACGTAGACGCGCTCGAAGAGTAGGTGAAGAATTTGAGGTAGACGACAAGTACCTACGAACAACAGTTACTCATGATCATGACATGGTCAGTGAAATTACACATCGAATTATGACTGCTAAAAGATGTGTGTTTAGTACAGGCAACATATTAAAATCTAAAGGGAGTTATGGACTCCTACCCAAAATAATGAATAAGGCCTAAATCTCTTTTAAAAGAGAGTGCTAAACAAAGCCTATGGTTCAATGTACAATATACGGATTCCCCGTAGTTCGCTGGAATTACGGATGAAATTTGTCACTCGCGATGCTAATTACTCAATTTGTAATACTACTAACATATTTGTACATATTTATTACTCGAAGGTTTTATCTACGGGCAGTCAATAGGATTGCCTCAATTCTTGCTAGTCAGCTAGTCTTTATCACTAAAGGGTTTTGCTGCTCCCGGATTCTCGACAGTTCGCAGATGGCGTAAAGTTGCCGAGATGTAAATTTTCAGTTACGTGCCTTTTACACTGGAATTGTGGATGCAATTTTTCACTCGCGATACTAATTATTCAATTTGTAACACTACTAACTTATTAGCATCGATTTATTACTCGACGGCTTTATCTGCAGGCGGTCAGTACGATTGCCTCAGTTCTTGCTCAGCTGGTCCTTGTCACTAAAGGGTTTAGCTGTTCCAGGATTCCCCGCAGTTCGCAGATGGCGTAAGGTTGCCAAGATTTAAGTTTTTAGTTACATACCTTTTACATTGAAATTGCGCATGCAATTTGTCACTCGCGATGCTAATTACTCAAATTGTAAAACTACTCATCTTTGCACCTATTTATTACTCGACGGCTTTATCTGCGGGCGGTCAATATGATACCTCTATTCTTGTTCTGCAGCTGGTCTTTGTTACGAAAAGGTTTAGCTGCTCCCGGATTCTCAGCAGTTCGCAGATGTGTAAGGTTGCCGAGATTTGCGTTTTACGTTACGTGCCTTTTAAACTTAAATTGCGAATGCAATTTGTCACCCGCGATGCTAAATGGTCAATTTGTAACAATGCTCACCTATTTGCGCGTAGCGTAACATTCAACATTAGCCGTCGATCTGAAGTTTTCACTTGTTATGATTTCCTGCGCTGTTTTTGTAGGCCTTTCAATGGGTCATTTATAAAATCTACGCCTAGTCATCTGTCCGCTACACTATAAACGTCATTCAAAATGTACGAGAATTCCTGACGAGAGAGCTGGTAGCATAATAAAACAACATTAAAACAACGGTAGAGCAGATAAAGAAAATTATAATGTTTTTAGATATTGCACTAAAGCGGTAAAAATTGAGGAACAATGAAGATTAAGGAAGTCATGAGTAGAAATTGTAAAATAAAAAAAGGATAGTATGGGGGCTCTTGTCTGAGATTTGAAATTTTGTTGAAACATTTCCGTTAATTCTTGCTTGATTATCAGTTTCTTCGAGTTTCATTTTAACTAAACTTGTGTGGTCTGTAATTGCCAGTTTTTTACTGCTTTATATAATTCTGTAGGTTTAACGCTGTCGTATACCTGTTTAAAATCAGCGGAGATGGTGGAAGTTGGCCGTTTTTCTCATTACATTCTCTTTGGATTTGAATGATTGTGAAAGTATGCTCTATTACAGATCTATTTTGCATAAATCTACATAGATATTCTCCCATTATCACTTCTGTTTGTTTCTTTAGTTGATTTTCTATAGATGTGGCTAACACCTTGCAAGGCGATACCATTGTAGTTTATGATTATGTTCTTTTTACTAGTTTGTTTCTAGTAAGTGTTTTACTAAAATATTCAGCTTACTTCTTCATCTTTTGTCTTCCTATCAGGATTCATGCTGTATCTAAGTAGTAATCTGGGGCGGATCGATATCCTTTCGTAACCTTTTTAGTTTGCTTGCAGAACATTCTTTGCTGTTACGGTAATCTCAAATTGTTTTTGTTTTTTCATCCACTTTTGTCTGTTCTCGCATTTACATACTGATATAATTATTTCTCTTTTTCCATAATCTTCTTTTGCTTTTGATTTATCCCTTGCCGACAGCTCTAAGGTCGTTTTTTGCGTACTTTTTCGTGGTCGTTGTTTCAATCTTTTCCAAGCCGGTATTATTTCTTCTTATTATTACAATCGTTTCATATTTCTTGTTTGATATATTGCTATGATCTTTCATCTGCAAGCGGTTCTGTTTAATACATCAGTTACGTTTAAGAAATAATTAAATAAGAAACAGAATAGGTTCTCGTTTAGTCGTTAAAAATGTTAATATTAGGTAAAATAAAGAAATTGCTGAATAAAACGATAAATGATATGTCAAGATAAAAGTTAAATGAATTTTTGGTGAACATGTACATGATTAATGTAGTTTGGGAGCAGGTATTATTTGCGGCACTAGTAACTGAGGAGGTGTGTTAACATATTGCTTTTAGATCAATAGAAGAAGGTTACAAGATGCTAAAATTAATATTGAATTACAATATCTTAAAAAATAAGCAACATTGGTGGCATGGAGTATGTCCATAATTAAAGGGAATTTGCATGATTTAGAAGAATGTGTAATTATAAATAGGAAATAAAAGAAAAGGTACTTGGGATCACGATTAAAAGCGTGAACTGAAAAAGAATCATTAAAATTTGATTATATGGAATCTAGTATTATGTGAATGTATAAAGTAATTGAGATGTCAGTTAGGTGATAAGAATTAATTAGAAATAACGATCCCAAAAATAATAGCTACAACGAGTAAACCATCATTGTTAGGGGCTGGTTTTAAAATATAAATCAAATAATAAACTAGTAATCAATATGAATAAAGTTTTGAGAGTGTAATATCAAGAGGTATAAATTAACGCACGAACCATATATCTGATCAAGTGATTTCTGATTGAATGTAACCGAGGGCAAATGGTTGATTTCGTCTGCGCAGACATCAAGCGATATCAGGTGTACCAAGTGTGAATGTTGCTGCAGTGCTTGGTTTCTGTCTGCAAAGCCCAGAGGCAATGGTGGAGGTCATCTGCGGGACCGCCCAGCGTCGAGAGTGGTCTTTGCTGCAGTGCTTGGTTTCTATCTGCAAAACTCAGCGGCATTGGTGGATGTCGTCTGCGGGGTCGTCAAAGATCTAGAGGTATTCCGAGAGTGGTTTTTGGTGCAGTGCTTGGTTTCGATATGCAAAATTCAGCGGCATTGGTGGAGGTCGTCTGCGGGGTCGTCAAGGATCTAAAAGTATTTCGAGAGTGGTCATTGGTGCAGTGCTTTGTTTTCGTCTGCATGGCGGTGTAGTTTCTTATCACATTTAAATAAAAACACAACGAAATAAGACTTATCTGATTAAATGCATTGAAATTTGTTTGTTTTATTTAATAGCAATCTGTCCTTTTTGTCTGAATTGAATGGCCTCTGTGATGTAATTGTGCTTAAAATATGTCTCTTTTGAGTGCATTCTTCTGGATGATGCAGAATACATTGATTTTTTAAATTTTTATTTGTTTCTTGAAGCATGCTGGGGCATTTTATAACTGGCCTATACATTTACCATTTCTATATTGTTTGCATTAAAATCTTCGCATATTATTTTAAGGCCATTATTGGGTATACTTCCATATTCCATTCAGTCGATGGCATCTTTAAATTCTTCATATTGCTCTTCAGTGTAACTGTGCAAGTGTGCATGTGCATTTGATATGTTTATATTCATATAATTCCTTCTTCGTCCTAGATAGCAGATTTCGTCATTTATTGAGTTGATGTATTACGACATGTTTAAATTGTACCTCTACCTAGTTTTCTGTTTTTTTTTCTCCACACGTTTAAGAATACACAATCTTAGACATTTGTTTGATTGACTTTTTTCTTTAGTTCCGTGTATTAAAGCTCTTTTTTATATAATTTTAATTCATTTGTACGATACTTAAGAACTCTTTCTGAATATGTTGCTCCTACGTTCCTTGAAGCAAGATTCAAGACCGTTTTGTTTAATTCTGTTTGTTCTTTGTGGGGTTGTTACCCTTGAATTATGCACATGTTTCACGTTGTACTTGACTTTTTGTCTTGTTATTCTGTTTAATGTTTTAGCATTTCTCTTTTTTTATATATTTACAGAATTTTTCCCTGTAGAATTCATGACCATTGCAATAACCATTAATGTCAATATAGATCCGTCAGACTAGTTCATTTTGATATAGTGTGAGGTTTCCTTTTGATCTTTGAAGCAAAATATAGTGTATTTTACAAATGTATTTTAAGGAGTAACAAGTTTCTCAAAATACTGAACTGCAATTAATATTACATGGAAAGTTTTGTATGAAGTATCCATGCAGTAAGAGACTTTGAATCAAAGTATAAAATTTTATTTTTCGAAGTAAATCCCATGTACATCCCACACTTATTCTTAAGTTTTTATTTTAATAACGTAAAATATTCGTCTTCCCGACAGATGCTTTTAGTTATGACAAAATGGGTGTCAAATAATGGCTGTCTGGTGGATGACTTCCAACAAAACAAGAAGACTAGCTATTTATCAACAGTCGCAGAAGTTCAATGCCTCCTCGGAGCAAGGAAACCAGCAATCGCTCCAGAAACCCGCCGTAAACGTAATCATCCCGATACGGGAACTTTTAAAACCGCTGTACGAAGGTGCTCGTTGCTGCTCGGACACGCGAATCCACCGGATATGCGTTTTTACGAACCTGAATCATGACCTCGAACTTGCTGGAGGAAGCGCTCGACTACCGTCGGTCGGTGGCTCACTTTTTTAATTCCCTTTAATTGCCCGGCGATGAGGGTTTTTGCCCATAAATCTGGCAGGTAGCTCGGTTGCGCCCCGCCAGGTGGCGGCAGAAATACGCCCTTAATAACTTTCGGGGAATTCCCGCCGTGGGAGAAAAGTTATGGAAATCGCAGGTCTCGCTGTGACATCTGGCGGAGATAATTTAGGAATTAGAAGTAGGCGAATTTATACCACGGCTCCATTAGCATTATTTAGTTCGGCATTTGTGGGTTATCTGGGCCTAATCGCCCATTTGGGTAGTCCCATGCGGCGGCGCACCTTTTTACAACCCAATTTGCATCGGGAGGAATTTTAAAAGCACTACTGATTTTTGTATACAACATAATAGTTATTTGAGCTATTTAAATTGCCGGTTGTGTATGCGCTAACGGGAGGCTATTCCGGTGAATTCGATTAATGGTAGCTTAATTACCGATGTTTGCCGCCATTCCGATACCTGGAAAAGTGAGAGAGGTCGCTAACCTGCTAATTCTGATATAGACTTTGTAGGTTCTTCTCAGTGTTGGCCTGACAACAATATGGCCCCAAGGGTAGAAGATATTTCGGCCATCTCCTCTATAAAATCAGGATATATTTTGCAGTAATACCAAAATGTGCTATCTAGTACAATTATTTATGAATATTTTTCTGCTACAGCTTTGATTATTCTTCTGAGGGAAATATTTTAATTCTTAAATTTAAAATCTCAACAACTTTAGACTAATTTTTTCGATAAACAGTCACATCTCTACTTCTTCAACCGGAAATGGAGGATGGATAACCTATTGCAGTAAACTCAACAATTTTACTGTAATTAATGGAATAATTTTACAAAAATACGAACTAGAATTTGTAGAACTAGCCAGTATTAAATGCTGGTCAATAATTATATAAGGTAAATGTATTTATAGATTGCTAACCTATGCAGTGCAGCACGAATAAACAATAAAACAAAACAAAAACGTTCTGATAAAGCACCACCTACATTAAAGGTTTACCATGAGACCAAAAATTTAAAAATAAAAATCTATCAAAAAAAACTTTAACTCTTACGGACACAATAACTAAGTCAATGTGAACGAACAGTCAAATAGTTTTCTTAAAAAAAAAGAAAGGAGAACTTTTAACTTTTATATTATTTTTTCTTCTTTTTGTTGTTCTAGTTACTAAATTGTTTAAAGGTGCTACATAAGCTATCCAAAAGCTGTTTCTATTACTGCTTTTTTGAACGTCTAGGTTTTGGTTATATTTCTATGAAGTTAAAGACCATTTTTTACGAAAATACGCATATCCAAACACCGTGCCGTAACGAGTGCAAATTGCAACAGCTCAAACTACCGCTGTTTACTCCAGACTCAGTTCCTAGTGGCTACTTTCTGTTTCGAAATATGCAAAGACTGTTAAAAAGATGTCAAGAGATATTCAGCGAAAATGAAATCAGCTTCCAGCTATAAGAAATATTACAAAATCAAAATCAATTGTGTCTAAACGAATAGCCTTTAACACGTACGCAACGCGGTAGAATTTTGGATCATACATTATGTGGTTTAGGCTATAGAAGTCCATTTAATTCATTTTACAGTGTATTTTGAGAATGTTGTGATTGGAAGTACAAACGGTTCGCGTGGAAGACTACTTATTGCAGTTTTTATCATGAAAATATTTTTGTGGTATTTTCATTTGAACTTGCACTTTTTTCTGAAACACATTCATCCATTCCACCATGTTCTCTGATAATGTAACAATCTACTTCGTTCTTAACATCTACTAAATCCTACAAACTATTACCAGTTTCAATATTCCAAACGAGTGTCGTATCTTATCGTTCTCTTGTGAGCTGCCATAAGTACAGATGGCGTAACATTGCCGAGATCTGAGTTTTAAGGTTCGTGCCATTTACATTGGAATTGCGGATGCAATTTTTCAATCGCGATGCTAATTACTCAATTTGTAACACTACAAGTCATTACAAGTTTTAATATTCCAAACGAGTGTTTAATCTTATCGTTTTCTTGTGAGATGCCGTAACTACAAGGACATATCATGCTTTGAAGACTAAACGTGAAACGAAGCTGCAGCTATTGTATTTGTCTTATCCTTAACATTTTATAAAAGACTATACTTCAGAAAAAATATCGTTAGAAGCTTTTACGGTGAAACAACATTTCAAAATCTGGATTGCAAGCTGGAATCTATAGAGTAACTGAAAGGTGCCATCCAGACTGTGCAATAAATACTTAAAATCCAATTTCTGCCATGGCATGTGTAGTAAGTAGGGAGAACATTCAGGTTGTCGAGTGAACCAAGAAGGCACTGGAGGACACACACATATGCCTTATTGGTTTGAGGCAGTTTTTATACTATACTATATACCCTGGCACACTACAAGATTAATTAAAATTATGATTATATAACTTACAGCCACTCGTGTATGGCCGGGGGTTCTCTTGGTATAAACGCCAATCAAAACGTTTGGGAAATTCCTGAGTTGATGAAATGACATGACATTCTTCATTTAAAGCTATTTCTCTTAGGATTCTGTGTTCCCTGACAATGTAATAATCTACTTCGTTCTTATCTTCTACTAAATCCGACAAACTATTACCAGTTTCAATATTCCAAACGAGTGTCGTATGTTATCGTTCTCTTATGAGCTGCCATAAGTACAGATGGAGTAAGATTGCCGAGATTTCAGTTTTAAGTTACGTGCCATTTACATTGGAATTGCGGATGCAATTTGTCACTCGCGATGCTAATTACTCAATTTGTAACACTGCAAACCATTACCAGTTTTAATATTGCAAACGGGTGTTTAATCTTATTGTTTTAGTGTGTTATGCCATAAGTACATGGACATATCATGCTTTGAAGACTAAACTTTGAACGAAACTACATACTACAACATATCTATTCTAGGAATGCATCGGGAGGCGCAATTGGATTTGTTGAAAATGAAAAAAAAAGTATGTACATATATGGCCCAGTAACCCGTCGATGATGGCTTAGAATTAATTGCCATTATGAGTGCTTTGTGATCTCCCTACGTATCGTTTTTAAACTAATACCAGAATAATTATTAAATAATAGTCCTATTTGAAGCAATACCGACTCTTTGCCTGCAATGTAATTTCAATGTAAACTAGAAGGTTAATGTGCGAATCTTAAGTATCTGGCTATAATTAAATGCGATCAAGTGCTTGAAATCAATTACAAATTATGTTTTCTTTTCTTATTAGTTTTCTGACTACAACGCTGACATTCATGCTGTTTTTGGAACGTCAATATTCTGCCTATATCCCATATGGGGTTAAAGAAACAGATAATCTTTAAGAATACTAACAAAGCGTTGAGATCACATACGAGAAAATTGAAAAGCAAAGGCAAAGAAAAGGCCGCTACCAAATAACAAAGAAGTTGAAAGCTGTCCCAGAAAATTAAATAGAATTAACCAAAAACATCTGCAACCAAGAATTTATAACGGGGAAGGTATTGAAAGACTGGAGAATTGGCATAATAACCGATCTTTAAGTAGCAATTCAAAAACCCAAAATAAGAAAGAAACTGGAGAGAACGTTAGAAAACAACTAATATGGACTTATTGGACATGTTCATTTAGTTTTTATAGACTTAGACCTCGATCTGTTAATGGGTTAAAAAGGGAAGACATATGTAGGGTATTGAAAAAAAAATACAGCAAATAGAATTATGTAAGAAGCGGCAAGAAGACTAAAAAATATTTAAAACTATTAGGGTTTAGCATTAATCTTACAGAACAAAAGTTTTGTTCTTAAGTTAAATAGAAACTTACTGTTATTGTTTGATAATAAATAATGTTCATAATTATTTAAGTCAAAATTGCTATTTGTACTGACAGCACATAAATATCTCACTTAATTTAGCAGCAATTTTAATATAACTATTTTTAATTTCTAAGCACGTGCTGTCTACTCATGCCAGCCTGCGTGTGTCACGTTATTATCGTCGGCAGCAATTCGTTCGCGCTCGGTAATGTCGTCACCGTGCCTTCATCTTAATCTCATTGGACAAGTGGGTAAGGAGTGTGACAGGTTCGAATCCCCCTGACTGCAATGTTGTTTTTGTTCTTTGAGAATTAGTGTAATTCTGCATTACTGAATGTTTCGCTTGGCTGTTTTAATCGCAAGTATTTTGTACATGATTACGAACATTGGTCAACTGTAATTTGATTTAGCAAAAATGGTTTTTTAAATTTGCAATTCAGTTTGAAAAATTCAAAAACTATTTTAATTAGAGTAAGGCCACCTATGTGGTGGGCTGAAAAGCTAGTCAACAGTCAAAGACTGTAATGAAATTCCAAAAAATGTTGTGTTACCTTTGATCTGCCGACTATTCTACTGGAGGAAAAAACTTTCTAGAATATAATGATTGGTTGTTATTTCAAGTAGGTAGTGGATTCTGAATAATACGTTATATCTAACTTGTTGGGAAATGACAACCTTTTCCACACTCTTTTTGAAATAAATATTTCCTGTTTTCACAAACTGTAAAATATAGAGGCACTACACGTTTTTTGACGTAAATAATTGACTCCGTAGAAAAAATATTGTATTTGCTACGTATGGAAACTCGATCATTCCATCCATCGACTATTGGTCTCGTGCTGGAATAACCTTTATTTCCTCATTTGGTAGACAAATAACTATTTTTGACCTTGGTTTTAGTAAAATTTCAAGTTTTTGATATCAATCAATATCAATTTTAGTTAGGAAGTAACACACTTTTCCACACTCTCACTGTTTTGAAAAATAGTAGAAAATAAAGATGCTAAAGTGTATTGACGTAAAAAACTGATTCTCTATAAAAATATTGTGTTTGCCACGTGTAGAAACTCGGTTATTCCACCAATCGACGATTTATTTCGTGCTGGAATAACCTTAATTATTACACTTGGTAGACAAATAACTATTTTCACACTCTTCCGTAAAACTCTGAACGATGATTGGTTTTTACAGGAATAATGGCAAAATGTAAAGTGTGTAAGTATCCAGATAACAATAGTTAAGTGTGATCAAGGGCTTCAATGCAATTTTAAAAGCATTATTCCTTTTCTAATTAGTCAGCCCTGATTTTTAGGTATAAAATATTTTTATAAAAACATCAACGTTGTAGGTCAATACGCTTCTGACTCTGACATTGATACTCAATACTGGTAGACTAGAACACATTTATGCTTTATTTGTAATGACATCCGTGGCGTAGCTGTTACATTGCACATTGGCTTCTTACTAGAAAAGCAACTACCACTGAAAATCAAGAAAAGCTGTTGAATTATGTGCTTTTGAACAGAATGACTGAAAAAAATGATTTAGATTTGAATTCAATTTAGTCAAAGCAGTTAATTGATTTATTTTTTTACAAAGCTGCTTATAATATAAAGTATATGAAATAACAAACACTTACCACACATTTAATTGTGTATTAGTGCATCATTGTCCCATAAATTGGAGCTTTAAATGACGCAGGCGGTTGCATATACAGTCAGGGGTGGAGTAACCTATCAAGTAACTCAATTCACCAGCTAAAGAAATCGTGGCTTTCAACAGCAGTTAAAGTTTGACCTCAACGAATTATCTCATTACTTTCAGATTGACGGCAATTTAAAGCTGTGATCATTGTTATGTACATTGTTATATAGATATACAAACTAATTGCTAATTACAAATAAATTACATAAAATATTCCCTGGTATAACAGCAATTTAGTTTAATAACGACACATAGAGAAGTTACAGAGACCATTCAGTAAAAGGCACTTTATTTATTTTTAATTTAAAAGAAACTTCATAAAGAGGCTTTAATGTCGCAATTTCTTTTAAACATATTTCTTACTTGGGTGTTAAAGTAGATAATTATTCTCGCTGATTTTATTTTCCACAAAAAATCTGGTTTTCTCAGATCTAGAGAAGAGTCACTAGAAACTTAAATTGTTTTTAAGTTGCAAAACGGTGGCATTTGTGAGCCATTACTGGAACATTTTGACCTTTCTATGTAGAACTATGTAGTAAGTAGGGCAACACAAGAAAAATGACGAATATAAAACTGAAAGGTTCTCTCGTCTGCTTTTAAAAAGAATATTATTGCTTTTGTAGCTAGCTTCTCAATATTTTTGGGTTATTAGCTCGAACTTGTTATGTGTACATATACACACATGCTTTTTAATATTGTTGGTTTTCTGTTTAAATTTTTTTTAAATAAAATTTTATTATTTTACATTTTAATCCCGAAGGTAAATTCTTAATCTCTTTGTTTCAGCAGGTAATTAATAATTATGTGAGGTATTCAATATTTTAGCGGTTCGGTGAGCGAGAGCGGACGTGAAATTTAACGCTGTTGCTAAACTTACCCAGTGAGGGCTTTATGCCAATTAAATTTACAGAGGTTTTTGCGGAATAGTGAACTGTCAAAAATACAAGACTTTTGCGTTAGAAAAGTGCAGGCGGTCCAAATTCAGCGTTACAGAATCGCAGCAGGCGAAGCAAGGGCAACGCTGGTCAAAGCTGATCGCAGTGTTAGCGGTTATTGCTGGCCAATCAGCGAAAATGATTAGTGATTACCTATCAAATAATAAAACATAAAATTAACTGAGGAAACAAAAGAGATAGGGGGTCAAACAGTAGCGAAGGGAAAGCATTCAAGAAAAGTAGAATAATTGGGTCACCGGTTAACGAAGCAAGTTCGGTAAAAAATAAAAACCAAGAAATGGGAGAACTAAACGTAATTCAAAAAGTGGTGAAAAAAATGATGTAGGAAATAAAGAAGAATTCGGAAGAATACAGGGAGATGAGAGAGGAGATGAGAAATAATGAGAAAAAGTAGAATAAAAAAGCTGAAAGACAAGCTGGAAACTATAGAAAAAGATAACAAGAGATGTTATATAGTCGTTAAAAATGTAAAACTTGAGAAACACAATAAAGAACAAGCGGTACAACAATTTTTAAGCGATTAGTTGGAAGTAGACGTAGCAATAAACAGAGTGATAACACGTAGAAACAAAACTGAGGTAACAGACAATATAGTCTAAATGGAACACTCTTCAGGGAAGCAACAAGTAATGAGCGACAAACACAAACTAAAAGGATCAAAATGTTCTGAAATGAGAGGAATATAAAAACGGAAATTAGAAAAATCACGAAGAAAGGCTAAAATAGGAAACCAGCGTGAAAGTAAAGCATAGAAAAATAATAATTGGCGAAGAGGAATATGTTGGAGATGAAAACTAAAGAAGAGTGGTAAAACAAACAAAAAACGAATACGACAGGAAGCCCAATACAACAAGAAGACGAAACTAGCAAAGAACTGGGGCTATGATGAAGAAAAAAGGAAATAAGTACAAATAAGAAAAGGAGAAACGACCATAGCAAAAATAAAGATCAACGAAGAAACAAAAGTACTTGCACGAAAATTAAATTTGGTACATGGAATGTAACACGTCTGGCAGGAAAAGAGGACGAATTGATAGACTGGTAAAACTGGGACTAGATTAGTTAGGAATTACAGAAAAAATAAGGGAGAAGGTTTGACAAAATTACCAAGAGATTATTTGATGTTCTGATCGGGAGGGAAGGAGACAGAGAGAGGGAGAGGAGGTGTAGGTCTAATAATAAAAAAATAGAAACGGCTACAAATGACAAGCAGTGACCACTATTTAGTAAAGGTAGACATGAATACTAACGCTGAAAAACAACAAGAAAGAATAAGAAATACAGTGAAAGAAAATTTTACAAGTTACAAGTTAAAAATAGATGAAATAGGCGAACAAGGCTACAAAGAAACAGGGATAGAAGAACACTGGAAACGCTTAAAACAGAGTAGACGCAGCTAAAGAGAGTTGTGGGACAGCGAAAATAGGAAGCGACAAGAGAAAGACAGCAGCATAGTGGACAGTAAAAATAAAAGAAAAAGAAAAGAAAAAAAGATGAAATGGAAAAAATCTCTAGAATCAAGAAAAACGGAGGACTATGATGCGTACAGAATTGCAATGGCGGAAGTTAAAATTATGGTAAAAACTGCAAACCAATTTCATGGAGACAATTTGGAGTTAAAATGAAAGACAATTACAAAGAAAATGAAAAATTGTTTTTTGGCACTTTAAGAAAAAAGAAAACCAATATACTAAATAAAGTAAACGATAAGCAGGGAAACCTACTAACTAAAGAACAAGGCATAATAGAAAGATAGAAACAGCATTTCCAAGATTTAGTCGTAGGCAATGAAGAAACGCCGAGACAAATTAAATAGATAGTCAAAATAGCAAAAAAGAAACTTGATGAAGCGTTAAGAAAGTTGAAGAATCTGGTAAAAACGACATAACGGCAGAAATGCTAAAATATATGGGAGCGGCAAGTAAGAACACATTTGTATAGCTTCTAAACTAAATACTACAAACTAGGAAAATACCTACAGATTGGCAAACCGGCATTATAATCCTGCTATTTAAAAAAGGAGATTGGAGGGAGTGCAAAAACTATAGGAGAATTACGTTGATAAATATCCCAGAGAAAGTGTTTAAGTCAATTTTAGAGGCAATTCAATTAGAGCCAAAATAGAAAATATGTTTAGTGACACATAGTGCGACTTCCGTAAAAACAGAGGAACACAAGACCAGGTTTTAGGTAATAAAGCAAATAAGCGATAAAAACCATAAGCAAGGGAATGCCAGTACATATATGTTTTGTAGACTTGGTAAAGGCCTTCGACAGGGATAAAACGAAAGATGTCTTCAAAACAGAGGTGTGGAAAATGCGTTAATGGAAGTGGGAAATGCTTTACACCAAAAAACGAACAAAATAGTCCGAACAAAAAACGAGGAATCAGCAGAATTTGTGACGAACATGAGACTTCGCCAAGGATGTGTGTTAATTCCATTCATAGTCACACTATTTATAGACGACATAATCTGAAGAAGCGAGAAGAGGACCAAATAATTTTAATCTAGGATACTGGAAAAGACAAAAACAATAGTTTCCGATATGGTAATCATAGCAAGCTCCGAAGAAAACTTACAACACAATCTAAAAGTACATAGACAGGAACTGCAAACAGTAAACATCACAATAAATACCGAAAAAAATAATGATAATAAGTACAGAAAAATGAAACACAACATCAGACTACAATAAATCCCCAATAGAACAAGTAACCAAATTCAAATACTTAGGAGTATTCATTAGTGAGGATGGATCACTGCAGCATGAGATTAACGAAAGAGTAGGAACCACAGGAAGGTTATTCAATGTAACACAAAAATACATTCTTTGGAAAAACTGAAGTCAAAATGATAGTGTTTACAAAAGTAGTGGTAGTCAGTCATGAAAATTACCAAATAAACACAAATTCAGGGTAACCAGCGAAAAATGAGATTTTTTACGAAAATAGAAAATAACTAAGAGATCAAATAAAAAACGAGACGTTTATAGACCATCTGAACACAAAAGCAGTAGCATCAATAACTCAAGAGAGGCAACTAGGTTGGCTGGGGTATTTACTACGTATTGAGGACAATGCAACAACAAGAAGGGTATACGAAACAAGAGAACTTAGAAAGAACAGAGTAGGTAGACTAAGGAAGAAATGGATAGAGGAAGTAAAGGCAGCAGCAGTACGGAGGACATGAACTAAAGTGAAGTTAGAAGACAAGCCCAAAACCAAAACAAATGGAGGAACATTTGTAACAAGAAACCAACAGACGTATAGAAATTCACAGCACAACACGCAACGAAATTACCAACAAAGCTTTACACCTAATGGTAAAAAAGGCATTGGATTAAGTTAAGTAAGTAAGCAACTAAGTGAGGTATTCTATACAAATTGTACAATTGTTTTGCTGCAGCTCATGGACATCGCAATTCCTCGAAGAATTTATGGGCGGCACCGTATAAATAGAATTTGTGACATTGGATCTCTCTCTCACTTTCATCTGTGGTTGTTTCGACAATTTTGTATCTGTTGTAATGATTTACTGCCCACAGCAATTCTGATTGCCTACGTAACTGAATGAATAATGTCTAAATGAGCACGGAATTAAATATCTTATTTATTGCAAGATAATCAGTACTTTACATTAATAAGTGCACTTGATGTGAGCAGCAGTAATTAATAAGTTGAGAGATAAAGGTTAGCATGAAATAGGGCAGGTTTCAGAAGGGTTACGTTGAGAGTTTCAGATATGATACATGTTCGGCAAGGTCAATGCAATTTAATTTGTAACTGACGGATTTGGGCTTAGTAACGTCAAACATAATGTGAATAAAATGGTACAGAATCATTTGTTAAGTATAGAAATTGTATGAACATTATGAATTAAAAGTTTTATTTTTGGTAATTATTACTACATTCTTTTAATTTTCCCTGCATTTCACAGGCAGTTCTTGATCGAAACTATACAATTCATAAAGTGTAGTAACCCTTGCTGTAATTATAAATTTTTGTGTTTTATTTAATACCCTACTATTATTTTATTTATATGCGTGAGTGTAAGCTGCAGCTTTTGTGTCTCGCGGTAGCTAGTTTTCAACATTAACAATGTTATGTGACTTCACCTTAACTTCATTTGTGGTCATTTTAATATACAAGCCATGCACACAGTCTAGTCTGGAAGGTTCGCAACAAATAAAACTTTTAATGTATTAGCGCCAATCACACCTCGACAATTTGCATAACGCGCCAGAGTGCAAAAATAAGTATCGGCTCAAGGATAAATCATGCATTTTCAAATATCTCAAAAGGTGGAAAAGTTTTAAAAGCGTTCGGAGCAACGAAAATGTGTTGCCATGGTAACCGGCGTCTGAATTACAAAAATTACAAATTAACCAGAGAGGTCATATCCTGAGCAGTAAACAACAACAATGTCACAGATAAATTTCGAACAAAAACGATGTACTGTTTTTAGCGGAAAGTTTTTGGAATTTCATTATTACTTCTGAGCTACGAGTAATATTAAATTCTCAAAATATTCCCGACATTGTTGAGTTAAGACAAATTTTCGTCTTTTTTAAGCCCATGATGGCAAAAATGAAAAACATTTAATTGCAGGTAGCTGATTCCATTCTTTTCATTATAACTTGTCAGGTTTGAGAAGAGAAACCGCAATAATAAGTAAACTGCAAAAAATATTTGGTGAGTTGGGATTTTTTTTTATTCATGCGTTTTTATGGTATTTTAAAACGTGTAAGAGAGTTGACACAGAAGTATCTAAAATATCTGAAGGAATAAGTGAAAACAGCAACTAGAAACTGCTCACCACTCTTGAAATAACAGAGTTCTGTTGAAAGATGAAATGTTGCAAGCGGTTCCATATAT
Source organism: Agriotes lineatus (assembly GCA_940337035.1). Lineage (NCBI taxonomy): Eukaryota > Metazoa > Arthropoda > Insecta > Coleoptera > Elateridae > Agriotes > Agriotes lineatus. The sequence goes on from OW679201.1 coordinate 32,930,670, forward strand.
ACTGCCAGGAGCGGCTTGACCCCTGATGGTATCAGATCAAGTTAGTAACTAAAGATGTCTCAAGTTCGAATTCTATTTCCAAATTCAAATTTGATTTTGATTAAGGACATTATAATACAGCAATTCGGCTTCAGGTGGCGACAAGAGTTCAAACGCCGATATTTGAGGTATAGAAAATCTGGTGAATGAATGAAGAAGAAATCTTTGTCATGCCTATGTTCAAATAGTTATGTATTTTGAATTAATTTAATTAAATACATACGTTGTTTATATAAAACATGGGTTTTACTGGATAAAATCACAGAAATTTCCTAATTGCGTTTGTTTAGTTAACTCAGTTGGAGTTTTCAGTTACCTTTCAAATATGCTGTCGACTTGGTAAAAACGTGTCTTTAAAGTTTTTTTAAATCAAACATATTGTTGTGTAAAGCGCTTATTGAAAATTACAATTACCATTTGATTGATTAATTTGCTAATAATTTGCTGGAACAGATGCCCTTTGACTTAAACTTATCGTGGTACCTGCCTTTGCAAGAAAAATTAATTTATTATTGTCACACGTAGCCAATATTTCACAAGCAAGATATTTTAAGAGGCTCTTATTTTACGCTTAAATAGCAACTGAGGGTTCATAAAATATAACACATAAAGTGAATTTGTTCGTGGGTACCTGTAAGCTAAGCAATAGCAAAATTAAATGATGATCGAAAAAGGAAAACTTTGTTCTATTTACTGATATAATAGATGTCAACATTACAAAGAAAAAAATCGCCAGCTAAAAGAACACTTGCCAGAATATAATTTTCTAAAATTTCTGCTCGTACGCCTCTGTCTGGTAACCTCTTGCACTCTGCAAGTACGCGCCACTGCTGAGTTATCTCCAAGATGGCCGCTGCTTGAGCTTCGTTCAAAGACCAATTCGTTTGAAGAAAACTGTGTAAATGGCTGCAAAACCGAACACACCAGCACAAAACTTGGTTAAAAACCACGGTACACAATTGCAAGTAAGTGATAGGTCCACAAACCAAAATTACAACGTACGCCACAAAAATAAACAAGTTAACCTCTAAAAATAGATTCGGACGGGCGAAGTTTTCCCATTGAAATAAATTAGCAGTTTCTCGAAAAACCAACCTCGTATTTATTTATACCTGCGATAAAACAAAGAATACCAAGGCAACTAATTGGTCGAAATGGACGTCAGTTTACTAACAATGGCTAAGTGACGCGCAAAATAAAATAAACGATAGCCTATCGCTAATATGAAAAGATGCATCTATTAATTACATCAAAACCTAAACATAATTAATTATACTACCGTCTTCAACGCACCTACAAGCACACATGTACCATAAATCGGAGCTCATGTCGTGTCGAAGCGATTTTAATGTGGTCAGGCCTTCACCTCACATCTAACCCAGATGTACAGCCGGAAAGATAATTACACAGCCCTTCTGCTCATGTGTGAATGTTATCTTTGAGAGGAAAATTGAAGTCTACCCACATAGCTCAAACGTAGCCCTTACATATTGAATTTTGCATGAAAGCGGACAGTCCAAGAGCTCTGCCAGTTGATGAAGGCTTCAGAATGTCTAAAAACGCCTCCTCCAAGTATGTGCTTGCCTTATAACTTTAACGGACCTTTGCATGGAGTATACCCAGTGCATAATCGTTTTTCAACAGCTGTAACTTTATTGGAACGTCGGTACTTGTAGGCCTCTAATTATGCTTCTTAGCTGCTGCTCTTGGAATTTGCAGCCGTGGCCCCAATTGTATGTTTTTGATAACCACGGCTTCCATCTGAACTCACGTGATGTTCGATAGCAGCTTCCAGTGCACAGCAACGGCCTTATCTGCTCTTCCAGTGTTCCGAGTGTATCATGTCTGGTAAATGAATTCGGTTTCACAAAAACTTTAACTGTAGGCTTAGCATTTTTAGTGCATCATAATTGCACCATGACGCACTGTGCGCCGCACAAAAACAAAGATCTTTTATTCTGTGATCACTAAAATTAACATTTGACCCTGTTCGTTTGCTGTTCTTTTGTGTGGCTAAAAATGGAATTTCGAAGTGTATTTTAGTTTGGTTGTGCCAAATGTAACCCTATATTTTTACCTAGTAAACTATGAAAATGCTTCGCATCGCAATTGATTTTATATGAGACGCACTTTGCAGTTGTGCTTATCATAAATTACTATGAGTTAATTGGCTATTATTTACAGAATCTCCTAAAGCTTACTTTTGAAGCAAAGCTATGCCCTAAATGTTTAACATGTAAAAATAAACGAGTAAATTATAAAATAGTATTTATTCGTGCTTTTCCTATGTGATATTATTAAAATATCTTTTAAAATAGCTTAAAACTTCAAAATAACTTAATTACAAAAACTGTTTCCAAAATTTTTCCTAAAATATTAACGAATTAAAATGTGAGCAAACGAAAGTGAAATCAAGCTTGGCTTTGAAAATTAAATGTCGATTATTAATTTACATTATATTATGTTAATGAATTAGAATGAAATACACATACATAACCTAAAACATTGTAAAAATTTTATTTGAAAATTAACATAAAAACCAATGCTTAAACAATGTCAGATCTGTTATATCAATCATTTTGATAGTAAAAACATTTTACCTTGATTAAACATGTGTACTTTAAAATTTTATAATTTAAACAACTCGACACTTCTACTACTATAATAACTGTCATGTTTAAATTAAAAGTAGCAGAAGTAGTAAAACGCATGACAACATTTTTTAAGCCAAGTTTAATTTCGTTTTCATTTGCGTACACGTTATAATTAGAATTTCCAAAACGATTAATAAAGTGATGTAAACAATAAGAAAGAAAATTAGAGTTATTGCAGTGATTAATTTTCTAGTAATAAGTTGCGCGTTTTAACATTTATATAAAAACAATAAGTTTTGCTTAAAGAAGTAAAAAAAAACAGGGACGGAAAAATGAAAAAGTAATGCAAAGGCCCGGCTATAATTCTTCTTAATAAGCTTAGGCAAAGCAAGACATTTTCTACCAATTCTGTTGCTCAGTAACAAAGATCACACTCAATAATTAATCGAAAGGCTTTCAAGTTGCAGACGGTTGCATATACTTTCAGGGGCGGATGAACCCGAGAAGCAAGCAAATCCAGTTTTAAATAGACTGGGAGGTCGATCTCAACAAATTGCTTAGGAATTTACACATTGAACAGATTTTCGTGATAATCCAAAATATTATCAAAGGTATTTACTACCCAGCATATTAGCGTCAAGCATTTACAAAGCTTTGCGTTTTAACTTTCAATTAAGTCGTTACGTCCACGAATGTGTGGATATAATTGGAAATAGTCACACAAAATTAAAAGACGGTATTAATTTGTTACTAGATTGAATCTGATGTTTGTACTTTATGAATCAGAATAAACACTCACAATATTTTCTTTAATTCAACACAAGCTATGGTACGTACTGGATATTTCTATAGTTAAAAGGATGCGCTAGACACAAGAGATCACTAAATGTCGATAAATAAATGTTTTTTTTTCCAGAAACAGGTTATAAAATGTTTGTATTTAAATGTTATCATTATTCTTGGTAAAAATATTGACACCCTAACAACGTGCATATTTTAACAATTTTACCGCAATGGTAGATGTAAAAAGTATTATAAACCGAATGAAAATGTAAGAGGAGTGAGGAGGGGCAGATTAAAACGGCATATAAAGATATAAGGAACAAAAATATATAGTGCATACGCTTTAACCATAGAAACAAATAAACACAGAACTAAAAAAAATAAAATATAATTGTAGTTTACGCAACAAGTTCTGAAAGAGCATCTTTATAGGACGCGTAGGCATATTTCAAACATCAAACTCCCGTAAAAAGCATTTTCGAGTGAGTTATGTATAACATGTTTTTTCAAAATAGTCCTGTAAAGAAAACATTTACATAATCGTCTTGTAAAGAAGTACTTTCTGGCCTAAAAATTGTACAATAATGTAGGATTTTCAGGACGGGTGCCTATAAACAATTTTCTTAGTACTGATTTCTAGGGTCTAAAACTTATCGAATTTTTTACAATCCCAATATTGATAAGTCAAAGGCCATTACACGATTTTCAAAATAATTTGCCAAACCTTATTGAAAGTATCGGAAAAGCTTTAAATACTAGTAGAACCAAAGGAAATAAAAATATTAATAGAAACGTTCCCTCTTTAGTGAATAACGGGAATTTTAGTATGGGTGACAGAAATGAGGGGTGGAGAATGGAAGAGGCCCGGAAAGGGGGAGAAATATTGCCCCGGCATTTGCCTCAAAGAAGGTACTCTGTTGACTTAGTAAAACCACCTGAAAACCTGAATTAGAGCAGACGTCAGAGGGAATCGAACCCACGACCTCCCGAATGCTAAGCAAACGTGGTAACCACTAGCCTGCAGAGCTCGGATTTTCAATTTGAATTTCACTTTAACATTTATATTAACCAATATTTCATCGCTTACGTACTGAAAAAAGTTAGGACATGCTTAAGACCATTATTTGGTATATCATAGGTATGAAAGCCAGTAAAAGGAATGCAGTGAAGAAGTTCATGCTCCTTAACTGGCTCCAAAGATATTTTTTTATTCAATGTAACAAGTTTTACTAACGAAGCCGTGTAGAAAGTTGGGCGTTAGGCTTGCATTAAGCAAGTCCTCGGTTCGAACCCCGCAGTGGCCGGAAATTTTCAGCAGTCTTGGCGATCGGTATTGGATTCGGCACCAAATTAACTGTACTCTACTCAAAACCACAGACATAAGAGATAGAGTAACAAGGTTAACATATCACCAGCACACACACCTAACACAATAGTTGCTACGCAAGCTTAAAACGCGCGCTGCAACTTTGTAACCCAAAATCGGGGCAAATGGAGCCAGATGTTAGCGTGCTAACGAACAAAGTTTATTTTTCTGCTTTTGCTTTCACATATTGGATTTTTGTTGGTTACGTTACTACTTGTATGCTGTTGTTCGTCAGTGTTTATCTTTAATTCCAAAGAGAAATTTTAAAAAATAATTTTATTATCCCAGTGCTCCCGTTTTTAATATAACAACGTCAAGTATTAAACATGGAGGGATTGCCGTTGTGTCTACACAAATTACACATGATCAGTTTGATCACACATAAAAAATCTACAACTAGTATAATTTTTGAAACTAATTTTGAACTTTGTTCATTACAGGCTTTAAATGAGATAGTTGCGTCAGTTGACATGTTCATAAGCTGCAGGCGGTTGTATATACTGTCAGCGGCGATTTGACCTATAAAGCAATCAGCTCTAGTCTCTAAATATGTCGTGTCAAGTTTGAGTTACACTTGGAAGTTCAGATTTGATCTTGTTTATAGGGCATTGTAAGGCAGTATATAGGTTTGAGGCACCGGAGAGAGTGCAAGAGCCGAATTTAAAGTTTAAATCAGGAATTTACCCCTTGTTAAATTGCAGATATGATTAAAGGTAATATAGGGCACATGTGGGAAATTGTTTTGTTAATTGTTACACCCTGAGCTAAAATATTAAATATTTATAAACAATCTCATGAGAAATATTCGAAACTACGAATTACATCTATGTTACAGAAATTTTAAATTTCTCGAACTTAATACAACAGGCATTGTTGCTGTCGTAGGAGCAGTAAAGCTCCTAGTCGTTGAGTATGTCTAAGCTATAAATATATTTTTTAAATTACCTTATTGATTGAATGCTTGGCAATTTTAAATTTTACAAATTTCCTCGATTTAAAAAAAATATCTGTAAAACTACTGACTATAGTCAAAAAATTATAAACACAGAATTAATAAACAAAGTAATTGCTGAATTACGCTGCAATGTAATTTAACTATCCAAGAGTTGAATTTTTGTGTAATAAGTTATTTGACACATTTACTCCAATTGCAAGTAATCTATCCATTTTTTCTTACCAAAACTGTTTATTATGATTGCGAAAATAAAATGCCGTTTGGAAACAATAAAACGCGTTCGTATTATCTTACTAGAGAGTATTTCAAAGTACACAAAATGGTTGCATATATTGCTAGGAGCAGATAGACTCGTAAAGCAACTATTCTGCAAGCAAAGTCCTATGAAGTTAAAATTACGTTTATAACTTGACCTCAGCAAATGATTGCATCGCTAGTTTAAAATATTATTATTTACTATCCATTGCATGTTGATATTCTGGTACGTTGAGTTGGTGGAACTTAATGCCAGTCAGTAAGTGAGTAAGAAGACCTGGAGCAGAAACATTTCTGTACTGCATACAACAATAATTTCTCTGCTCAAAAATATTAATCTCTATAACAAAAATTTTCTCAAACTGCTTAAAATATCAAAGAATTACAATTATAATTATCAAACCGTTTAGACAGAGACGGATCTATCAATTTTGTGCCCAGGGCAACGCAACTTGCTTTTTTCCCTCTCCCTAACACGCTTATTACTCGTTGGTATTTGCATAATTTTCATTAATTTTAGTTATTGAAGCCAGGGTGTTCGAATTTTGTATTCGTCAGGTTAGCTTCGTAACTATTACAGTTGGATAAAAGCTAGTGACAGTTGTTTGAATGAGTTACCTAAATTTGAGATATCTTCCCATTGATTTTAAGATACATTTTGAAAATAAGATATTAGATTATTTGTCTGTAGGCAGATCAAGATCTAGTTGAATTGTTTGTAAGTAGATTTGCTTTATGTGTTATTTTATTTTATTTTATCTTGGTACTCAGCCAACAACCGTTAGGCCAATTATAGGCGTCGCTGTATATTTTACGAGGACTTCCAACCCCCATGACGACTGTCATGATGTTATTATGACATCCGGGACCAACTATTTTCGTGGCAGCCGTACCATGAGGCGCCGAGAGAAGCAGCCATGGAACTCAACCAGAATATTTTATATATTTCAAGAATATCAATAAACCAATAACTTAGTTGATAAATAGCTTCATAAATATATTATAGCAGGTCCCTGTAATTCTCTCTTTCTCCTTTTCTTTTACTGGTTATGTATTGGTATATTGCGATATCTATCTAGTGATAATTAATAACAATTTAAAATTATGTAACTAGGGGATAACTTTAAGTACAAATAATAATCAATTAATTTCTGGGGCACCACAAAGAAAGTTATGTGGTAGAACCCAAATTTTGTATAAAAAGTGCTAATAATTAAATTTAACGTTATTCATAATTATTGCTTTATTGTGTTGGGTGATATTGGTGTACGCTTGAGTTGATTTGAGTGCTCATGCTGGTAATTTTGGAGTTGTTTGGGGCACCATCCGAATGGAGACTTCGGCAAGGAGCTGGAAAAGACTGTTAGATGTAGAGGAGCGTATTTGGAGACGATGCGAGTTGGTCTGGAGTGCCATGCAGCTACCGGAGGAGGCTTTGTTGCTGCCGTAGGAGCTTGGGGCCGTCTTGGAGTTGCATCCATTCTTGGCGACTTCGAAAGAGGTTGTAAGAAGCAGATTCTTCCAGACGAAAAGTTGCTTTGTTTGAATCCAGATAGTCTGATGACCTGATGGTGACTAGGTGATTAAGGCGCCTGGAATTGGCAGCTACTGTTGCCAATAAATCTTTGCTTTAGATACATGCTCAGTAAATAAAAGGATTGTTTTCCTATCTGGTTATGAAATATTCAATTCGATTATGTTTATGTTAATTTGTTTGTGAAAGTTTTTATAGTAGCAAAGAAATATGAGTAATATTGTGACTATATTATCTAATTCCTATGGTATGCATTTGACCTAATAGTAATTACTAAGTTGTCATGGCACCAATTTCTATAGACCCACCCTGTGTGAGAGAGTTTTTTATGTTCCCAGAGCTAGTTATTCTCATAATAATAAGTTTACGATTGAATTAAATAATAAACAAATATTTAAATAGTCGGACTTTTAGGTAGCTAATAAAATTACACATTAATTTAGATTTTATTATTTAATATGTGTTGGTCATAAAAATTTAATTTGGATTTCATGATCAAAAATTAATAATAATTAATAATAATGGCCTATTGTTTATTACAATATATTACAAGTATAGATCAGAAGGCTAGATCCAGTTTTCCAAGCAAAAAATTAGTTTTGTCAATTTTTTACAATATCCAAGATGCATGTAAAAATTACTGAAAGTGGTAAAAACAACAAAAACTGTGGAAGATCAATTTAAAATAAAAAAATCTCATTCTTGTAGTGAATAACCTTCCAGTAATAGTGCAAAAAATAGAAAGAAAAGTTTCCAGAACGCAAAAGCAATTCAAATTAAACTTCTTAGAGTTTTTTAGAGTTCACAAAATTGTCGAGCTTTAAACCTTGTAAATAAAAATAGTAAATTTCGCCTAAAATATTTGAAAAGTAAAATTTCAAGGAAAAATGGAATATATAATTTTTAAATTAAAGTATGGCAAAGGCGATGGCTATACTTCCTCTTATCAGACTTGCGTAGCATTTGCCTTATTCATAAATTAAGTTCTGTACTAATCTGTTATTAATTCCTACAGAATTCTGTTCGAATCCCGCAGGAGCCGGCATTTTTCCGCAGCCTTGGCGATGGGAATCGGGCTCGGTGAGACCATTCACAGTTGGGCTCCAAATTAACTGTGGTTTACTCAGAACTACAGACCTAAGAGATAAAGTAACAAGGTAAACACATCATCATGGCACACACTTCGCACAATGGTTGCTGCGCAAGCACAAAATGCGCGCTCCAACTTTGAATTCCAAATAAAGCGCCAGCCTCTACACCGCAAGGTAAAATAAAGTTATCTATAATACATACATACTATATAACTAATTTTCGTTTACTTAAATGAAAGAATTGCCTGTTGCCTGTTTTTAAAATTTTCAAGTTGACCTCAACAACTTCCACAATTTATACAGGGTGATTTATAATAGGTGTAAAAAACTTTTCCATCTTGTTCTAGAAGCAATTTTAAGACAAAAAAGTCATATGTGCATGTGTCATATTCCAATTACTGTTATTCCTTGGCCCGTAAGGTCTCCCGACTTAAATTCTTTAGATTTTTCATTTCAATCTGTTATACTTCTGTAACTAATTTGAATATAGCCTATGTCCATGTGACACCTTTTTTACACCTATTATAAATCACCCTGTATATTGAACAAATTTTGTCCTAGCGATCCATTTATAATGCGTTGTTTTTAACCTTAAATTAAAATCTATTGCCTACAAATGTGTGGATATAATTAGAAGTGGTCGAAGTTTCGAGGCATTATATACAATGGAATTAATTGTCTTATTTTATACTAGGTTTCGCGTGGGTTAACAAACAAGCACTTGTTTCATACGAATTGCACTTTATGAATCAGTATAAACAGTGGCCCTATATTGTCTTTAATTCAGCAAACTATCTTGCTGTGTATGCTGTTTGTATACCAGAAGCCAGTGTTTACACTTCAAGTGTCATTTTAATCGTGCACAGAATTAGTACACAGCTTCGAAGTCACCAAGGAATTTTGTACTTCCCGATTATTTCGTGACACAAGCCTCCAGAGAGGCACCATAGCCAGAATCCAGAAACTTACATGTAGCTTTGTGGAAAAGTTTTATACAACGAGTTATTTAAGCGATAACGTAAGCCAGCCCCATTCACTGAGCAGCAGTTCTCAGCAATGAGTTTAAGCGAACGCCATTATGAAGATTTTGGTACCGTAAGAGAATGCCACAAATAAATACAGACTTTAATTGCGAAGCCGGGTTTTTATGTTTTCGTATCAAAGACAGTTTTTTAATGTTTGCTAATGTACATGTATGGCATTTGTAGTTATTCTGCTACCAGTTGATTTGAAAATTCGTTTATTCGCGAGTTATGGCGCGTTAATAATCTATTCGTAGTTAACACTGTTATATATTGCTTTATTTGCTTTAGAACTACAAGTGCAGAACAGCGTTCTGTTTTTGGCTGATATTGACCTTTCCTAGCCACAAGTTGAGCTAAAGTAAAAGTTCCATGTGTACTGAGCTAGCTAGGGTAACAACTAGGGCAAATTATTTACAAAAATGCTAAGGAGTTAGAGACGCTTTATATCAAGTTAACGTCCCCGCGAGGATACTACAAACGACTCATTTAAATGTGACTCCCAACGAAGGGGCTATGAAACGCGTGATTTAAATTTTGCGAATTTTAATAATTACAACTTGGTAAATCTAGAACTGAAGTTCAGATGTGAGGAAAAGAAAAGTAGAAAAGGAGAAAGTGCTAATAATTTTTTTTTAAATAGAAAATAAACGCGTAAATTATACAGAAAGCTACTTATTAAGTGGTTTTTATACATCACATTTGCAATCGCATTAAAAATTAAATATAACCTAATAGCGACAATTATTTCGTAAATCTTGCTTCAACTATCAAAGAATTACAATTGAAACAATTATCAAAACGTGGTGTAAACAATAAGAAAAAATAAAGTGTAGAAAGTCAACTTAAAATAAAAACTGCATGGTATTGCAGCGATTAATTTTCCAGTAACAAGCAGTGCGAATTTAATGAAAAAAGATACACACAAATGCAACTAAAATCATTCAAATCAAAGTTTTATCGTCAAGATGTGCCCGAAATTTCGAAGTTTACGTCTTTTCACATGTTCGAAATGAAGGAAAAGTAACAAATGTTGCCTAAAAATTTTAAAAAGACAAGCGACACTGAAGAATAAAAAAGGACAATTTTTCTTATTAGGCCCATGTAAGAAATACATTTTCTACAAATTCTCTTGTGTAATAAGGAACACACTTCCAATTAATTGAAAGGCTTGCAAGTTCCAAATGGTTGCATATACTGCCAGGGGTGGCTGAACCCATGAAGCAACAAAATCCAGTTATAAATACGGAGACTTTTAGAAGTCGATCTCAGTAAATTGCTTGGCAATTTTCACATCGAACAAAGGTTTTAATTACACAGCATATACGCGTGTATGGAAATATGTGGATATAATTACAAGCGGTAGTCACACAAAATTACCAGAAATGTTTAATTTATTACTAGATTGAATCTGAAGTTAAAAAGTTGATACATATGCCAAACGAATTGTGCTTTTTGAATCGGAATAAACAGTGACACTATTTTCACAGCAAATTATATGTAGTACTAAAAATTTCTATAATTAAAAGGACACTAAATGTCAATAACCGTTATTGGTGAAAAGTTAAAATGAGTTAAACTTACTACTTTTAATGTTTGACATCCAACACTTTCAAATTTAAAACTAGAGGCAAATATAATGCGTAGGTAAAGTACGTTTTTTTCCTATAAAAATTTTCAAGGCAAAATAAAATTGGAAAAACTGTTTTTAAATTATTAGAAAATTTATTTTCGTCAGGTTTTTTAGTAAATGACTTGTGTCATTTTGACATTTAAAATTAAATTGTCAGCTTTTCTTTTTTTTAAAATGAATACACTTAAAAAACGGAATCTTTTAAAATTAAATGTAAAAAAGCAATTCCGAGGTGTGCAGGTGTGCAGCCTAGTAGGCCAGAAGAAGAAGTTTACGAAAGACTACCTAAAAACAAAACTCCTTTAATGCCAGATTTTAAATTTCCCACCAATTTTTAGTTCTAAAAGTTACTAAAACAATTTTACCAACATATTTTTTTAAAGGAATCCAAGTAATGCCAACATAAATCCTAAATTGTTTGACCTTAAAAATCTTTATAGGAAAAAAAGTACTTTACTGTAATTTTGTCAGAGTATAAATTTGTTAGTTACCTACCAATATTTATTTAATTACGATTTTTTAATATAATACACAACAAATTGCGTTTTTATGCTGCATAAAGTAAGAAGTAGTTTATTTTCCGGATAATTATTAAGTGTTTGTGCGTTATCATTATTCTTGATAGCAACGACGTAAACTTTAACAACGTGCATATTTTAGCAATTTTAACTTAATAGGTATTATATCTAAAAATTGTTATAAGCCAAATCAAAATTGAAGACGCGTGCAGAAGTGTAGATCAAAACGACGTATAAAAAATAATCAATAAAATGTGTTATATTACAAATAATCCATGAGAGAAAAGTTGAGCCCTCTAAGCCGCCAGGCCGAGAGTGATAATTTCTCGAATGTAATAACGCACATGTGCCATACAAAATATTATCCAACAACTCAATAACTGTCTAAAAAACATAAATTTTGTATTGACAGCCGTGAAAAGTCATAGTGACAAATTGGAAAGTACCGAGATATCAAATACATTTATAATTAGAGTCGCCTGTGATTGGTGTTATACGTTTGGTAGAATTGAAGTGTATTTTCAGTCTATCTCGAATTCGGGGTTAGTAGGTTAGGCATTGTTTGTTATTTGACACAGATTGACGCAAAACATAACCTGCAAATTTAAAATTTGACGTAGCTTGACAGTGCTACCTGGTTTTTATCCGGTTTAATTCTTATAGGTCACTATATATATCTGAAATCGATCTAGTAATAGCCAATAATCATTAAGAACATAAACTATTTTCTTAGTATTTATTGCTAAGGTATAAAACGTATCAAATGACTCCCGATAGTGGCGTTTCAAAGGTCCTTACACGTTTATTTACTGTTTTAAAATAGCCAAATCTGAATAAACTATTGGAAAAGCTTTAGACAGTACCAAAGGAAATTTAAAAAAAATAGAAAAGTATTTTTTCTTACCAAAACTGTTTACCGTATCCATTTCGGTCATTTCAGTTTTAATTTCACTTTAACAGTTGTACTAACCAATTATTTCATCGCTTACATACTGAAAACAAAAATTGAAGGAAGTTAAGACCATTATTTGATACTTAAAGGGAAAGAAAGTCATTAGAAGGAGGAAGTTCTTGCTCTTTAAATAGCTCTAAAGATGTATTTTTATTAAATGTAATAAGCTTTACTAACGAACAAAGTTCTTTTTCCTGCTTCCACCTTCACATATTAGATTCTTGCTCGTTACGTTGCTAGTTTTATAGCTGTTGTTTGTCAGTGTTTCTTTATTTCTAAAGATTCTTAGAAATAGTTTGATCATTCCATTGCTTCCGTTTTTGATATAGGTAACAACGTCGCGTATTAAACTTGTAGGGATGACCGTTGTATTCAACTTACACAAATTACACTTGATCTCACATAAAAAATCTACAACTAGTATAATTTTAGAAACTAATTTTGAACTTTGTTCATTACAGGCTTGAAAGGAGAGAGAGCTTTGTCCGTTGAAATGTTCATAAGCTGCAAGCGGTTGCATATACTGTCAGGGGCGACTTAACCCATGAAGCAGCATAAATTACACTTGGTAGTTCAAACGCAGCATTTAAGTTTCAGGCCAAGTCCAAGAGACGATATTTTAAGTTTAAATGAGAAATTGACCGCTTGTTAAGGTGCTTATACGATAAGTAAAGGAAATAAAGCGCAAATGTGGAACACTGCTTTGTTCATTGTTACGTATTGAGCTGAATTTAATAATTTATAGAAAATTGCATAATAGCAGAAAAAACAGTGGAACTATTCTTTTTGGATACTTTGAAACTACAAATTACGTTTATGTTATGGCAATTCCAAATGTCTTGAATTTAATATATCAGGAATTGCTGCTTTAAAATGGTGCAGTAAAGCATCTAGTGGTTGTTTTATACCGGGTGTCCACTTTCAAAATCAAATATCGATAATCAACATTGTGTATTCAATTTTTAGGTATTGTGCTGCTTTTATTTCTGTACTGCATCATTAGTATCACTTGATGTGCGTTAAAGCAGATTTTTATTGATACACCATTATCTTTCTCGTAAGTTGAATTGGCGAGCAGGAGTTAGCAAAACGGATACACCGTTTGTTTAAGCTGTCAATATACTTTCTAAAATTGCGGTTTTGACCGGATGTTTTAAGAATTTTTAATTTTTAATATACTCGTTTTTTCCCAAAAGCATTAAGATTTAACTTAGAAAATAATTGCCGAATAGGAACTGCATTACAATGCAATGTAGTTTATTTATCCTAAAGTTGCATCCTTGTTTGACAAATTTAATATATTTCCAATCAATCGATTCGTTTTTTCGTATCAATAATAAATAATTTAGACTATTATTTACTATGTAAACACAAATTTATTTATTTTATATGCCACGGTAGCTACCTTTGCGGAAGCAGGTAACAGGTCAAATAAAATTCAGGTTGAGGGGTAAATTGGATTTAATATGGTTATTGCTAAGAACACTTATAATCACAGCGACTTACTAAACATGGTTTTATTAAAACATTGCTGGAGCCTGTGGTTTGAAAATAACACAATTCGTTAAAAACCCCTCACTACAGAAATATTTAATAACTGCTAAATACGTATTTAGACAGCCAAGCTGCCATCATCAGCAGCTATAAAAACTAGCACAGCAAAATTGCAACGATATGCTCGTGACCAAATCACAAATGGAAGTGGACGATTCCCGCACATTTTACAGTTATTTTTATTGTTTGACTCAGAGGGCGTGGCCGAGGGCCATTTAACTTCAATAAATCATACAAGACGGAGGAAGGAATGGGTCCACCGTCTTTGTTCAAAAGTTTATTATCTCGGTTTTTAAAAATGGCCAAGCTTTCAAAAGAATTTAGTTGCTTTGTTGAAGTTAACGCATTTACAATTTTTAGGTCATCATCTTTTATACTATGACCCGTTTCCTAAATATTTTGGGCAATACTCGATTTCTTTAATCTAAAATGAGCACTATTCTCTTTAAACCTAGTACTAAAATTACGACGTGTTTGCTCAATATATTTAGACTCACAATGGGAACATTTCTTAAATTCCAGATCTCTCCAGAGTCCTCAGTTTGTCCAAGTTAAACTCCATAACTATTACAGCTTGGTAACACTAGTAAGAAAAAACAACTAATTTTTATTTTAAGAATGGAATATTAAAATTTTGTAATCTCTATAAAATTAAATAAAAACTTTATAACACTTATCCTATTTAATTAAAATATTAACAAGGGTACAAGTGATTAGTTGTGGTACATAATATAACTCTAAAGCAAGAAAAATTGAATAAATAAATAAATTGGGTTTTTTGAAGTGAGTACTTGCTAATTAATTCGAGATTATGGTATTGGAAGAAGATAATGGACACATGGTAGCAGTATTCAAGTCTTCGGTTACATCTACAACAGAAATTTATTTGGAGCTGGACTGCGGAGTCATTACTTGCTGTTATAGAGGAGAGCTGGTCTTCAGTGTTCCGATGTAGGTCATTTTTCCGATTTGGTTACGGCTTGGAGCTATCGCATATACAGCTGAGGTTGATTTAGATCTGGACGGTGCAGGAGTTATTACTTGCTGTTAAAGGGATCTTGGTGATCTTGGTAGTTTGGATGCTAGTTGGAGCCCTTGTCGCAGCTGTAAGTGAAGTAGTTCCTGCTATACATCCAGTCGTCGCGCCAGAGACATTGTTGGTACTACAAATTGAGACAATTAAATACAGCTGCAGTTATAGCTGGTTGGGAAAAAAAGCTGCAGAGACAGATTGATAAAAACCGCTTTTTACATAGAAGTGTTCACTTCTCTAGCTCAGTCCAAAAATTTCATTCCAGTCAATTGCATAACTAAATTAACTATGACCCGCAAGGTCCTTGCAGTACGGGAAGACCACAGGTAAGGAGAGCCTCAAAAGAATGTTTTTATATTTACAGTAAGCACTGTTTAATATGTTAGGGCACAAATGTACACATGAAAAGGTTTGTGGGTGTACGAAATTATTAATGAAAGACATGTGATCACCATCGGGATCAAACAGTAATGACGTCACTTTCGAGGGAATTTCTTAAAATTACTGATTTAAAAGTAGCTCTTACCGACATTATGTATTAATTAATGCATGGATTATCGACAATAGTGTTTGGCGTCGCCCCATAGAGCTACAGGAATTATTAAAAAAAAAACGGAAACTATAATTTTTCTTCCACGTTTTTAAAGAATTTTAATTTAAAACGATTTTATTAAATTTGTAGATAAAATTGATATTCAAAATACAGACTAGGAATCGCGTGCCGAAACACTATGCATTATGGGGAATGGGGTAACTGTAAATGTTGAAGGTAAAGCGGCAAGCAAGTGCGGGCGATAAGCATTCTCACCTGGCTGTAGAAAGAAGTTACTAAACAACCGTTCTAGGGCTCAAAGCGCCAAGACGAATAACTTAGCAAAGTAGGGTCGACGAAACGTAAAACCTAACAGAAAACACCTAAAGAGCTGGTACAGTACGAAATATCACGCACGGTCACAATTAGAGAAGCTAAATAATGTAATTACGAAAATACATGTTGCAAGTAATGTCAGAGCTGGGTTATTAGAGAGCCTATCTCAGGGGATCAATTGTAGGGATGCAGACTCAATAAATATACTAAAAATCGCTAACGAAATATGAGCATACCTACATAACTTAAATTTAAAAAAAAGTTTTTTTGGAGCGTGTAGTGAATTAAACTGTTGGAGCTAATTAAACGCAATAACGCTTTCAGAGGTGTATAAAAAAGTCAGAAATCATCGCAATACGGAAGAGGGGGAATGCGAGACTCCAAACCAAACACAACGGCGACTAAATGCAACGTTAATCGTAGCAGGTGAAACGAACTATATCAATTACAAATCCGTGGCAACTAAGTAGGTATTACTGCAAACTATGCGTGAGAAAAATCACTAGTACTAAACTTAGAAGATAACAAAAGAGATGAATTATAAAGTAAAAAGTAATAACTTAAAACATAACTTAGTAAAACTTACCTATGATCTCACAGAAAGTAATCAGCATTGTTATGAAAATAAATGTTTCCGGAAATTTTGAATTTTCCCTTGATCACTTTATTCTCAAAATGTTCCTCAGATATGCTCAGATGCCCATGGGTTGACACTCAAATCTATAATTTCAAGGAAAATACAATGTAGGAATAAACTATATAATATGTTTAACTATATAAACAAAATAAGTCGTAATTTAATAAAGCGCTATAGACATAACTAGAATAAAAAAAATTCCTTCGGAATTTCGTTATTTCAGGGACGTTGGGCAGTCCACATTGCACGCTAGCTTGGCCCGGTTGCTGCTTTCAGAGTCTCTCAAAGAACATACGAAGACAGTATGAGTAGCTGCTCTGTAGCTCTGATGTACTAGGGCCAACAAATCTGATACAAGGTATATTTGGGCCACCAATAAGATGGCGCTCGTTTGTTATTATTTTGCAAGCGGTCAAATCCAATTGAATTAAAGTGTTTTACGGTGTCGGCGTTTACTGGAAATGCATACAACCGGACTCGACGTGGTACGTCCTTTGTACATAACTTTGGGAATTTGCGGAGTGATATAAATTGGAAAGTTTTACTTTTCGCAAGGTCCGCGTTTGGCACTTGGAATCGCAGGGAAACCGCCGGAGGCTTCGCGGTCAGTCCAAACTCACGGCCGCAGGGCCTATTTCCTACGTCGATGGCCCTGGATTATGCTGCCCTGGAGATTTTTCCTAGTACGTAGATAAGTCGGGTTTAAAGTTAAATTGGTGCAAAAGTTGTGATAATAATGGGCTGGGGAACTCGGCTGGTGCGGGAAGTTAAACGGAGTTTCTAGCAAGATCGGAGCCGATCGGTGCTAGCGAGTCAGGACCGATCAGCTGGGGCTGGATTTTAAAAGGCAATTCTAGCAAGATCGAAACCGACCGGTGCTAGCGGGGTCAGGAGGGATCAGAAAAGCTGGCGCTAGGCCCGGAGGGGAACCTGGTAATTAGGATGGGGTTTAGGTATAAAGACTCAAGTCTCAAGTGTCTTGAAATGACTGCTGATTCTTCTTTTATACTCTTCTGCCGCCTCGTTATCGGACCGTTTCTGGAGAGGTTGGAGGCGAAATTGCGTGGAGTATCGGTTTACATTACGTCCACGCATAGCGGCTAAAATCGTTTTATGGAAAACCAGAGCGCTCATTAAATGCGGGTTAATATTGCAACGGGAATTACCGCCATTCAAATTTCTAGCACACTATTTGGATTTTAGGTAAATTTGACGTGGGGCTAATGTTACAACATTGCCTTATTTATTTTCATAACCAGGTATAAGGTACGCTACGCTAACGTCTAGTGTGAATGGTTTTATGAAAAAAGTCATAACAATGCCTTTTTTAAAACTTCCAGGATCATATGACCCGAGATGGTAAGATGGTACATCTTACTTCAGATAGCTCAACGACGACGATGCAAACGAATTTCCAATTTTTCACATAAATATAGGCCTGTAGTACTCAAATTTTGCAACCTTCGTGCGACTGCTACCACTAGACCACTCCAAGACCTTTTTAGTCTCTGTGGCCAGAGATGGAGATTTTTCGAAAAATAGCTTGTAATTTATTAAATACCTCCTTATTCTCTTTCCAATGCTTTGTTCTTGTGCTTTATTTAAGGAATAAAGGTTTAAAATATGGAAAAAGAGCAACTGCTTTCTTGTATTTACTCTTATGTTTTAGCTATCTCTGAACAGGTTTATAACCTAGGAAACAAATGGTTATTACTACTGCTGTGCCAGAGCATGGCTCTCTTGAAGCAATGTGAGACTTGAGGGCTGCAGTTGCAGTAAAAAATCTTACTTCATGCTATCCAGAAGCCGCGTTCAAGTCGCCCATGCATCACAAGGTCGTACTGCCCCGTACTGATGAAGCGCTAAATATTTGATGCGTAAATTTGGTATTTGCTCTATTTATTGTATTTAATACCTTACAAGCAAACCGCGCGCTAAGCGCGCACGTGAAATAGGATACGCGAAAGGTCAAGCTCCGATCCGAGCGCTAAGATAAGAAAAACAAAACCTAAACAAATATAAACATCTGTGAAGCCGGAACGTGAGATTTTATTTTGTGCCACAGACACACAGACAAACACACATTAAGGAAAATTATATTATAGAAGATATTTCGTGTTGCCGCAATGCTGTGCATTAAATTATTTATTATGACGCATTACTAATTTTGCATACTATGTTTACGTAATACTGAATTATTGCTAATCTACACTAAGAGCCTAAAAACAAAAGCTTATCTCGATTCCGTTGGTTTCATTGGGCATTTGCTTGAAATTAAACAATTTTTTACAAATTCGTTTCCCGTTATTAAAAGTTTTATTATTGCTACCTTAAAGTCAGTTGTTAATTACACAGGACTCTATTAATGTCTTTCGTTTTGGGTATTTATTATTGTTTGGCGTTGCGTACTTTCTCTTATAGAAAACTCGTTATACGTTATACCTCTACTATCTCTGATGACTCTATCACAGTTGATTCTTAAATTTTAAAACTGGCGCTTTTAATATTAGGTTTGTTGTTGCTGATAGTATTTAATTAAATCCATAAGTATTTTTAATGTAGAAGCGGACACTTATTTAATAAAATTATCGGATAAACCAACACCAATTAATTTCATTGTGCTGATTATTTTTCAAAGATGACGGCTTAGTGTGTCAGTTATTCGATTGAATGTAACAAAATGCCGTATTAATTTATATTATCGTTTGTTCAATTCTTTGGCTATCTCTGAAGTATGGAGAATATTAGCTGATGGGTCAAAGAATAAATTGTTGTTGAAACTATGCTATTCAAACATTATTTTGCATTCGTGTATGTGTGACCATCAGTTAAATTCGGTGCTATCACTGCAAATTAAAGATGTATTTTATTCGATTCGCAAAACTTTTCGTTGGCGAACTGTAGCATGAAATTCGCATTAGGTGTCGTATGTTATTACTGTAAAACAGGGCTTTGTTGGAGGCATAAATTGTAACAATTGTAAATCACACTCTGTACATTAGGTTTACAACGTAGAACATACAACACAGTTTTGTCATCGATGTTGGGTTCAGTCCATTTATTGATCAGAGCTAAATGACTGAACAACAGTGTAGCTTATTTTTTTTTCAAAATGATTTTCATTTCATAAACTCAATTTAAAAACTGCTCCAGTCACACTCATTCTAAAGAACGAAAAGTTACTCAAAACCGTAGCAAGGATGTTCATAGTTCTAAATTAATATGTAGTGACCTTATTCATAAGTAAATAAACAGATGATAAGTGACAATATATTTATTAACCAAACACGTTAGTGAGAACGGAAAGGATAATGAATAACGCTTAGCCAAGCTACAGTAACGCAATGTAGATGCATATGGCAGTTCAACACGAAGAGAAGTAGGAGAAAAAGCAAAATTAGAGAGATGAAGCGAACGTGGGTTATAAACAAAAAAAGCAGCTGAAGCTGGAAGCATGACAAAGGATGATGTAACGACAAATACTTTAAAGAAAGAGACATAATAGCACATAAATACGTTATATAAAGGCCATCTTATTAGTAACTTGATCAAATCAAGAAAACTGCAATGATTAGAACATTGAAAAGGGCTGCACTATGTCAGAGCCGTTAAACGTATTGAACGAAAAGCATCAGAAGAAAAAAGAAAAAAGAGACAAAAAAGTTCCAGCGTCTCAACACCCGACTTATAAATCTAAAATTTCAATTCCAGTCTCGTGTTAAAGAGTATTGAGGAGTTTCACATCGACTGATGCTTGAATACATTCTGATGATGTGTCTATACACCTTGTACAGCCTCAACCTATTATTTTAACCCTGAAGAACCCCGACCAAGCCTGGGATAAATTTTTTGTTCATCGCGTGTAGATTCACTCTAACTGTTCGTACACATTTTTCGATGTCCATCCTTCA
Source organism: Agriotes lineatus (assembly GCA_940337035.1). NCBI lineage: Eukaryota > Metazoa > Arthropoda > Insecta > Coleoptera > Elateridae > Agriotes > Agriotes lineatus. Next base: position 32,951,415 of record OW679201.1, read on the forward strand.
AACGAAGCTTTGCAGAAGTTCCTTCTGCCTAACGTGTGGCAGTAACGCCTTCGGCGTTCTTTTGTGTGACTTTTTCAGACAGCTGCTGAGTTTTGCTATGGGGTGACGTCACGACGAACAGGTAGACTTTTTAGGAATTGTTTGGGAATCCCTTTGTTGCGGTGACAAGACTGACCCAGTTAAATGTAAGGTTATCAATGTTAGCTCAATAGAATTCTTATAGTTATTGTATGATTTAATTTTGTAGAGAGTAGTTCAGTTAAGCGTACTTTGAAACCAAGTAAGCATTTTCAGAGATCCAGAAAGAAGGTAAGGTTCAAATGTGGGAGTTGAGTACAGCACACATTTTCAATCGAGTGGAATTTTTTATCGTGCAACCACGGAAATTATCCCATAAAGGCAAAAGAACAACAAGAGCTTCAAATTGTAGAACTGCGAGAGTTGAGGAGGCTTACAAGTAAGAGGGAAAGAGACAGTAAGAGGCGAGAGAAAAAGAAAGAAATTAAATGCGACACTCATAAACTAGTGGATAAGCAAAGAATTACTACAAGGGAATGTGGATTAAACATCTATCAAGAATGAGCAGAGATTAGTTAAAACCACTAGTGATGCCTAGGGGACGCAGAAGTATTGGCTGTCCACAATGCGAAAGAAGCTGCAGCCTTGGTTAATAAAGAAGAATAAGTGAGATACTATGCTCTTACGGCATGAGGACATTATTGTACATACACTTACAGCCCTTATGGTCAAAGTTTATTGATCATAGTAATAACTATAATTGGAAACAACCGGAAGCATCCAGATTCAATAATGTGGACTAAAGTTATATAAGGCTAATTATTGGTTTAGGTAGCTTTAAACCCCTGTCTAAACACGAAATTAGAAACCCTTTCTGTTGCATTCTTTTCCACACAACCATCACGGGCGGCATAAAAACAAGAAACCCTTCGAACGGTTACAACTCGACTCCCGAACACGTCGAACCCAAACTCTCTCCAACCGCAACCCTCGTCAACACATCGCAGCAGCGAATTAAAATATCTCGCGAGGCGGTGAGGGGCAAAAATTCGATTCAGGTATGTCGAAAGCGGATATTTATCTCCGCCGATCAGCGCACATTAGGTAATTACTGCAACACGTCCGTGTAATCCCATGCAGCTCCATCAAAGCACCACCTGACCCCCAACCTCTTGATCTTGTAATATATTAACCTTATCTCGATTTATCACCTGGTAGCTACATCGCACTATTACGCTCAACAACCTGCCGACTTGTTCTCGTTTGGTAGAGAATTTGTCTCGCTTAACACGTGTTGTACCTGCTGATGCTGCACGAACTCCGTCTACCTGTCACGAGTGGCTCTCTGCGAAAATCCGGCCTTCACTTGTCTCGGATCAGCGATTTATTCGCAGCGACGCTCTGACTAATGTTTAAATTCACTGTTTGCTACAGAGGATGGTTATTGTCTATTAGAATAAAACTAGTTGATTTTTCAATTAAGACAGAATTTTCAATTGATTTAATATAGTCTGGAAAAGTGCGGAAATGAAAGGTATAGGAATCGAAATCGGCCTGACGGAGAGGTCGAGCAAATAGCTACAAAGCCACTACAGAGCAAAATAAAATCTGGTTCTACAAACGATGTGCGAAAGCTTTAAATGGAAAAAAAAATAAATCTGGTATTCAAATGGGTATAAAAAATACAAGGGAAATGGAGCATTATATCAACAACTATCACACACAAGAAGTATTAATGGAGGGCGCAGGAATGATAAATAGAACAAGCAACAGTGTAGAAGATCACAGAAGAACCTACAAAAGCAGAAATTAAAAAATATTACTGCAGAAATGTTCAAGCAAGGGGCCAGCTACGTTAAAATACTAAGTTAATTATATAAATTTGAAAGAAAAAAAGAATACCTGATAATTGGAAAGGTGCAAAGGTATGCCCTATATACAAATAAAGAGACAATACTGGATAAGGTAAAAGAAGCTAAAGATAATGAATAAATAAAACAATAAGGACAATGTTGAACATTTATTGAGATGAAATAGTGGCAGTAGCGGGTCGTGATAACTGTACTTGGAAGGCTCTTATTTTTTAACTATTACTAAGCAAAAAATAATAATGATCTACATTTTGTTGACGTTTTAATTCAAATATAGCAATAATCCAGTAGAAACAAATCATATGCACAAAACAGAAAGCATTCAAACTCAACACAAAATGTACATTAGTGTTAAAAAACGAAACACGATCATATATTTAAAAGTGAAAAAAATATAGCATGCATCAGATCTATAGATCCATTTCTTTTTCTTGTAAACGCCCACCGAAAAAGATCTTATAAAATTGCTAGTTGAAATTATTAATATCATTGTTATGTTTAATACATTTTTATATAACTACATTTCTTTATTTTCTTTCATTTCGATTTTTTTATTATGCAATTTAGAAAAAAATTAAACGCAATCTCTTACTGAGTCTTACTGAGCGTAACTAAAACTGCATTCTCTTTACTGTCCGTCTACGTTGAATAATAGAGAAATTAAAAGAAAATGACGAAATTGAAGTAACGAGATTACCAAGAGCTCAACCTAAAGTTGAAGTGGTAGATGAACCCACTGTTTGTAGAGGTGACTACGCATTAAATGCTGATGTAAAGTTCAGCACAGAAAATATTGTGGGAAAAATAGGGTACTGAAATGCAACTGGAGACGAAAACCTCAGCAACCACTGAAATATAGAATTTGAAATTGTCATCGAAGACGGTAGAGAAAATAGCAACAGGAATCGAACAATTCAGTATGAAAAGGGTTGAATAAAAAACGGAAAAATGGACCCTTTTACAACCAAAATAGAAAAGGAAATACGAAGAAGGACTGAAGGTCTAAACTGCCCAGCACAAGAATTTGAATAAGTGATGGGAGCCTGTCATGAAGCATTTAGAAGAAAGATAGACGGGGATGGCAGGGCACCAAACTATTGGTGAATTGAAAGAACTGCATAAAAACTAGAAGGACAATACTTATAAGCAACGCCAACTGCAGAATAGCGCTTAAACACAAAAGAGCCTCCGCATAGAGAATGCGGGACTTGGCGAAGCAACCCCAAAACCGAAATATCGAAGGTTAAAGACTATAGAGAGACCTGTGGAAGACTGTGGAGGAAGACGTATAGGGAAAGTATACAGACTGGCAACGAAAAAACTAAACCTCCATCCATATATTAATATGGAGAAAAAGGAAAAACTGGAGTAGGTCAAAAGACTCTTTCGCATGGACGGTGAATGTAATTGGAACCAAATAGTACCACCAGAGGAGGAGGGAAAACAAGTCAACCCGAGACCCTTTTCGGAAGAAGTTAAACTAGTGGTAAACGGAATAAAAAAAGTAAGTCCTAACTTTACGAGTTATTGTACGAAAATGTTCAACAAAATTCTGGAAAAAAGAGAAGTATGGAAAACCCAAGGAAAGGGAAACCAGACAAAGCTAGCTATAGACGGATCTGCACTATAAATGCCATTGCTAGCGCCTACAAATACCAGATACTCCAACATTTTCGAAGGGAATTGTATGGAAGAAACCGGAATAGAAGGCATAGTGAATAACTGTTCGGCTTCTGAAAGAGCAAGTCATCCATTGATGTCATGAACATTTTTAAGAAGGCGAAGAAATAAATAAATCAAGGGCAGTATCGTTTCAAAAATGCGTGTCTACTTATAACGATAAATGTTAAAAATCAGAGGAGAGCTGATACAGTGGTAAAATTTGGCTATATTGTAAACACCGTTGCAGAATATTTTACAGAGGGTTGATGATAAAGAAAATTCTTAAAACTAAAACCACGAGGGGGGGTATCACAAAGTGGAGTCCTGGTTTCCTTGCTCTGAAACATTAATTAGAATGACATTTTGGAATTAACTCTGCTTCTAGTAGTCCTAAGTGTACCTTATGCATGCTATTCTGTGAAATGTTAATTTACTTATATTTTTCATGGTACACATTGTAGTAGCATGGGACTCACAACTTTATAAAACTTCCGTAGCTAGAATGCTTAACCACTGAGATACCGCGCCCGGTACTTATTATCTTACTCTTATTGATGAAGCTTTATTCTAAAGATAATATATGTTTCATGTAGGCGCTCACATGGTAGGTACATCTATTTAGCGTTTATATTAAGTATTTTGTATATTGCCGTGGATTTAGTATGAGAAATTCTCCTCGTGTTGCGTGTCAAAAATTGCCATGGGAAAAATATTTTAATTAATAGAAAATTGTTGTGTACACACGTCTTGACACACCAACCCCAGAAAGCAGCTATTTAAATAGAAAAGCACCGCCAACACAGTTAAAGTAACAGTACTCCAGTACTAATAACATAGTTCAGGGATAACTCGAATTTAACTGACACTCATTTCAGTCGCATTCATTAAAAAACATGGCTGCACTCCGGGTTTACAAGTAACATGTGACGATAAACTAGACACTAGAAGTAACCTTACAATTTGGTCCAAATAAATCCAGTTAGAAAAATTTTAATTTCAAAATTAGACATATTAGTGCAACAATTCAATAACTTCCACCCACCTTGAGACGACAATGCTTTATGCTGGGTTGGCTACGCCGCTGGGTACATTTGTGGAAGAGGAACTATTAAGTAGGCAAACTTACGTTAATTGTTACAGTTTAATTACTTAAATATAGCTTTGTTTGGCTTGTATATACGAATTCACTTCACGACTGCTCTCAGACATCGCCGGTAGGCGATAATACACCGACTGTTTTACGACTCTCTATTGTTTTAAAATAACACAGAAAACAAGGAGGTTATATTTACAACTTTGTTATCATGGACCGCAGTTCACCGTGAAAGGAAACTGAGAGCACTGTTTCCTCAAAAATAACCGATTTTCTAACTTACAAAAATTACAGTTTCCGTAGAATTTCCTATGATGTCATCGATCAATTCCCGCAGGTTCCCAGTCTACTGTGGCCTGAAGTCGTGGCTGTTGTTCTGGGTTTCTGTAGAATCGCATTGAATCGTAGCTGGTTATATTATATTGTAACGTTTCGGCTGACGGTTATTTGCCCTGGTGCCTCGATTATACTAGAAATTCCAGAGGCGGCTGCCAGCCCGCGAATCATAGGCCGCCGACGGGCCGCCTTGAACGCAGGTGTACGCGGATGAATCATTTTCCAGTCGATGCTAGAGCGGCCCTGACGCGACACGTCACCGTTGCCGAGAATATCTGGAGGCTTCTGGAAGAAATTACCCGGCGTGATATATAAGCGGGCGGAGTTCTTCGGGGAGTTCAGTTCTGAAATAATTCTCCGGCAGTTCGAACTCACGTCGAGGCTTGTTAGAAGCCCCCCCATATAAATAACCGCGTGTACATAACCTCTCGTGAAATAAATAAATAGATAACCGTATAAATAGAAATACATCGTTAGTGTTTAAGAGTGATATAAATAAATAAGTGTGTTAATCCGTATGTAATAATAAATAAATGTATCGATAGTTCGTTAGTGCCTGTATTAATTTGTAATCTGCTTGATAATTCTAGTGTGTGCTTGTAAATAATAATCGTAATAATTCATTGTTGTACATAAATGTTTGAACTCATGTTTGTCGTATAATTTTAAATAGCCCGAACGTTAAAAACGTAACAGTATTTTCGACATGTTGCCAAAGCTCGAGATGTTTGCGAAAGTTAGCTGTGGCCCCATTGAAGGTTTTGATACTGTGAAAACCTGTAATAGACTTGTGCACCTTTATAACTACGTTCGCCATGTATTTTATCTCTGTCGTTTATCGTTGCAAACATGTCCTTCAGGCATTGCCCTATGTTAACTTATAATTTTTCTCCATTATTTGGCAGACGTTTAGTGCTTACAATTGCCTCAATAGATACAACCTTTCCATTAATCAGAATATGTTTATATTACTCATATGAGCCAAGTTTCCTGTAAAAGCGGAGTATGTCCAAAGATTCAATAACCTTAACTAAAGTGAAATACAGGAATTGAGCTATTATTGCAAAATTGGCTGTTAATTAGTTAGCGAATCACTTTTTTCCTTTTATGAAGCATTAAATTACAAAGTAAGTTTCAAATTTAAGTTTTATTTTAGGTTACGTGAAGGGTTTATGCGAATAAATTAATTCATTGTCCATGGCAATATATCAGCGTGTACAGTATGTAGTTGCATGATCTTGTCTACCTTTCTCTATATTTACAGCCGATGCCTATACCATTATCGTTCACAACATTTTTCAAGACAATCGTCAATTTGGTCTTCTTTGTGTTGAGCTTGAAACCTCATTTTCCGTATACATATACGACCTCTTTCGCTAGAAGAGCTAACTTCTTTTAAAGTGCGTTTAGATTTTTCCATTTTCTTACAATATAAAAAGTTTATGTTAATTTCTTCATTTTCTAAGGAAACTACATTTGGCTTCTAAGAGCTCATTTAAATTTGTTATAACTTATTAGCGGTTCAATCTGCATTTATTTAGATCTAATTTCGTAACATTTCTTGATGCATGTTTAGCTCATTACGCAGACTAGCACCGGATCTATTAGCGGCCGTTATTCAATGTTTAATCAACAAAATGCGAGTGTGTTGTCGTTAGCGGCCCCCTGGGACGAGGAAAGTTGGGCAACAAAGCTTTTACTACTCGTATGTTATTGACGTTTGGGGCTTGATTAAGCCCTATGGTCGGCCTAGACTCATACTGCTCATTAGTGAGCATGTAAAGTGCAAAGGTGTAAATCATGAATGTCTGGACAAACATAAAAGGCTGCTAATGTAGTTGCGTTTTGTGTTTAGACGTCTGGACAATTTTTTGGAAAGCTTACAAAGCCACGTTCTAACGGTTGCACGTTTCAGCTAAAAACTGTTTAACTTGCTTGACATGCTCTCGACCATCTGTGACAATGATTATTTTAAATTTTATCTTCAAGAACTACGTATGCAGATCAGTGGCAGATTTACTGCCGCGGCTAGCATTTCGTAGCTTAAGAAAACTTTTACTGTTAACCAAAACGAACTTACCACTAATTTTATGAATCGAATTTTATTTACATTTGTCTCATTTCAAAAGTTTGAAATTTGTTCATAAATATACAACTTTAATTTCTAAATTATTGGTTTAAAAACAGTTTTTGTTTGCATACCGCTAATTTTAGAGTTTAGGTTTCAGTATATTTAAACTTTTAACAAATGGGAGTTTAAAAACATAATTTTTAGTTGCTTGAGAAATAATAAATAATAAATAATAATAAATTTATTGCTGAAGAGAATACACAATTTTTTGCAAATAATATAACATAAAATTATAATCATGAAAACACATAAGATTAAGATAAATAGATATAGAAAAAGTAACTACTTTTCACCAAAATAAAACTTTTTTGGAACTAATAAATAAATTTAAAAAATTTTATGCTTCTTGGTAATTTCGGGAGATTATTTTAAATTGAAATTTAATTTCTATATTTAAGGAAATCTTTTGCATATTCCTGGGTGAAATTTCGCTCTTGCGTCAGTCGTGGGTTAACAAAAAAGTTTTTTACGGCGCCGCCAGGTCAAGCAATATTCATAAATATTTCCTCAATGTCAAAGAACTCTCCACATATACCGACCAAAGTTTCTACTAACGCTAAAGGCTTCTAAAAGCAAGCGAGTAATCATAATACAACTTCAAATAACAAGATTCAATAAATCCATTAATGATTAAATTTTTATATAAATTACACGTAAATTACTCAAGTAATTGTAATAGAATAAGCAATTCGCCAAGAATGTAAATTGTTTACCTGTATAGATATTATTCAGTACGGGATAATATCACATGGACTACCTGCACCAATGCCTTCGTTGTTTCTTTCATTAATTAAGTCGTAACTTTCAAATCTTGACCTACGTAGTTGTAAGCGCTTACTGACGACTCAAAACCATGTAAGTATGTAACGCTTAAACAGCTGTATTATGTAGTGTGGTTAATCCAATGCAACCTGGTGCCAACTTATGTTGCTTCAAGAATAACTTGAAATTATAATCTATATTTAGGTAATGACCCCTTTAAATGGCTACCTCACTAAGCTCCCTAATTAATTTCAGGTAAATGATAAGCTTACAAAATTCAAACTTAAATTACCAACTATATCTGCATAAACAAGCGAAGTACTTTTGAAACAGAAAGTAAATGATAGACGCTGTGATTGTTAGGGAAATTTATACAAATTTGAATGATCCAATTTAAAAATTTTCAAAATTGAGAGTGAATTATACACAGCACCCAATACATAGAAGTTATTTAGTACACATATAGTAATTTTTAGTGTGTGTAGATATTAAGATTAGTTTAAAGTGGAATATTTATTACTTTTTGTAACAATTAATTAACTCATTTTTATGTATTTAGCAGTTAACCTATTTAAGCAGGATTAGTTTTGCTAGCCCTTTTAAACGTAAGAATCGAAAGAATGTTATAATTATGCCTTTCATTTTAAATGAGATTATTATTATAAAATATACACTTTCTACTTCCATTCTCTGAAAGACGAAGGACGTATTGTAATCGCGAAAAAAATTGTTTAGATTTGCTCTAATTGAGAAGTAGACAGAAGTAACAACAGATACGCGATAAATGTTATAAGAGGCAAAAAGGGGCAGCGGATAAGTACCTTGTATTGAATATAGCTGCATCGCAGTTATCTGAAGGCTCCAATGTGGTTGCATGCGATGAACGGCTATGTACTGCCAAACTAGTCCAAGTTCGAATCTCACCTCCGATATTGCTTTTTATTTGAAAATTGATGTAATTGGCATTACTAAGTGATTTATTTATTGTTTCAGTATTATTACAAACGCTAAAATATTTTTGACCCTAGTTTTTCTGGATTTTCAAAATTGTTGATGTCAGAACGTCCACTTGCGAGGAAAGTTCTGAGTAAAGTCCTCTACAGACTTTAACGTTCTATTTTGTGACCTGATAAACATAATTTAAAATTTTCCGATAATTAACGTCACTCAAGTGTTCGTCAGCTTTCACGGGTGTTCTATATATGTTGTATTCCTTCAAAATATGGTTTACTGTCGATTGGATATTATAATTTATACAGGAAAGCTAATTTTTACATGACAATAGATATTACTTGCTTACGCGACTGTGGCGGGTATTATTGTCAATACCACCTGTTTTTTTCTAGAAAGGTCAATGGAGTTAAGCAAGCTGCCGATTTCAAGAAAAAATTGTTACAGGACAAAATCGACTTTGGCGACAACGCGCCAGCTCATACGAAAAGCCACAAAAGAACTAGACGTCTAGCGCGTACGATAACTTTTAAAATCGGGAGAGTAACTCACCTAGAACCGCTGCCCTGCCCGTAACAAGAAGTGCCGACTAAGCCCAGTCAGAAAGGGGTGGTTCAACATGAGATATCACAAGGGCAACAGCCTAGAGAACGGTAAATAAGTCTAAAATAGAATGAGCGCCGTCCAGTTCCATCAATATAAACGGAAATGCAAAGGTAAGCCTACAGAGAAACCGGGAAGGAAATGAGGCTATCTTTCAATTTTTCACCTTGGCAAAACCCAAAAGCTAAACGGGATATAGCAGAATCGGTGTGCAGCCCTGCGACTCTCCAGCATTGCGACGACGGAGCGCCCTGACCTACCTTTGATGCTTACAACTTCTTCCAGGCTCCAGCTCACATCGATTTTACAGTGCGGAAAATTCAGTCTGAAAATATGCATGCAACAGGCTCGAGGAAAACACAAGACAACATATGACAAACCGATCTATTGGTCTAACGTACACATATGGTCCAAAAGTACACCAACACATATAATGATTAACGTTCGTTGCCGTACAAAATACAAGGAATGAGTGTTACTATTACATCTGACCCAAAATGGGGTTACTAGCGTCAATTTAGTGCGTGAAACATGATAGCGGAACACAGAATATAATGTTTGACGTTAGCGCACAAAATGAAAAAGAAGAATATTACTATTTAATCGGGCCCAAAATGGGGTCACTAGCATTAATTTAGTGCGTGAAACATGATAACGGAACACAAAATATAATTGTTGACGTTAGTTAGCGCACAAAATGCAAGGGATGAATATTATTATTAAATCGGGCCCAAAATGGGGCCACTGCCATTAATTTAGTGCGTGAAACATGATAGCGGAACACAGTATGAGTATTAAATGCATGTGGCAACGATATAACGGCTAACATCTACAATACACGCTACCTTTGTTAATGCAGTATCACCTGGCTCTTACCTTGATGGCAGGACTCCGCCTCACAGCTCGGAATGTCGCAAGGACGCAGCTGCACTTGTTGACTTCGGGATACCTTCACAGGACACGATGCGATGGATTTCGCATGGGAACGAAACAGGGAGACCTTTTGCACGTTCTCGTTGGATATGATCCCACCTATAAACTAGTGGTAACTTGCCTACATGGTACACGACACTAAGGGGGCGTTGTTCAAAAAAGTGGTGCATCACCAGAAACCACACAACTGCAAAACTGCACGTCTCAACGACTCGAAAAGCTTTCTCGACAGCCCACTTTCGCGATCGAAGCCAGAAACGAACTGCCAACACTGCCTGACTAAACTCAACTACATCACTTCACCCCGCCGACAGGGAAGGGCGGCCATAACGCAGACAGACGGAGACCAAGCAAAAAACATTCGAAAACCTCTCTTTTGCTCTCACAGGCTCGCGTTTTAAATTTAACCAAGGAGCGCTGAACGCCAAGCTGGCCACAATTACGAGGCGAAAACAGCACACGTGTTTAGCCACAGTCCAGATCGAAGACACAGCTGCGTGACGGGACAATGCCAAAACTTGCACAACATTCGAAACACACTTAAATTTAGGCGAAAAAATATTAAAGGAAGCTATATACAAGCGGGGCCGTAATCTTGAAAAATCGATAAATAACTCATACCTTCGTAATATTTGAAAATGTCCTGACAAAATTGATTTAGGGAAGTATTACATTAACTAATTCCATTTTGTTTGAACTTCTGTTCATATTTGGCATTGTGCGTTAAAGTAGTATTATTTATACAAAAATCTGCTATTGGTAGAACCTATCTGCCTGGGGGGGGGGGGGGGGGGGGGGAGTAGGGGCGTGGAGAATCGTAAATTTTAGGTAGAGCTCTTGAGTGGTGACCTTTTAGATACAGCGTGACACATTATTTGCTTTTTTTCTTAACATGATGTTCTACCGATATCTGTATAATGGTACTTGGGAAACATTCACCCGACCGGTAAATTTCATTGCTTTGGTTGTGTAGGAAAAATAGAATTCAACCTGAAAGGAGATATAAATCTGTATGATATTGCCTCTTCCCAATGATTTCAATAATATTGGGGTAAATACTTATTAATCCAGATACACTGGTTTAGCGAAAAAAAAAGGCAATTTACTAGTTTATATGTCGGGGCGCTACACCTCTTAAACAGATCACAGTATGTGGAATTTATGTTTGAATTTCTTTGTAGTTTAACTAGGTAAATAAGAACCTCCATGGGGAGCAGAACTAGCATCCGTTATCTAACTGAACTAAGTCTTTCGAATGAGAGTTTACACTGATAAACTAACAATGTTACTTTAGGATGTTCATTTGGGGTTGTATAATTTTGATTATTTTAGTATAACTTGTTAACAATTTTATGTGTTCCATGCCTAGTTGGCTTTAAAATCATATTATACAATAGTTTTAGTTGATATTGTAGAAAGGTCCTTGGAATAGAATTTCGACATCTGGAAGTGCTCATTTTGGATTTTAATTCCTAATTTCGGTAAATATCATCGACTACTATATTGTTTGGCAGCGACTTACGTTTGTTTGTGCACATCAGAATTCTTAAACAATTATTACAGTTTGAGCTGAATGTATAAAGCCATCCATTGTCGAAACTGATTAATAAGTTGTTTATAAATTATTGTCATTTTCTTGTAAATTCTTAAGAGCAGACTTAAATATTTAACAAATCACTTTAGAAGCATTACCAAAAGCAACATAAATCACTAGTTTTGCTGTTTCTGGTATTGTCAGAGGTAGTACGGATGTAATGTACTTCCACTTATTAATAGCCATTTCAAGATCAGTTTTGATATGAAGTCAGAAGTTGATTCAATTGTAGTTGGACGGCTGGTAAATCACAGTTGTGACTTATTCGAATTAAATACTAAGTCGACCTTCTTTACAAAGTTCTGCGTTTTAAGAGCACTTCTTACGACTCTATGTATATATCCATATAAGTTAAATTAGAATGATATTTTCGAAATTTTATTCATTACAGAGATCATAGTATGAATATTTTTTTTAGATATTTGTAATTGCCGCAATTACTGCATTATCACCGTTAATAAATATATCTGCGACGCAATTACATTTACTGCTTGTAGCCGTGCTGCAGATATTCTTTCAAGCGGCGTGGCGATAAATGTTAATTGCCGTCGAAAGCTAATTGCTGTCATAAACGCAAGAGCTGCTTAAAAACCGCAATTAAATAAGTGAAATTGATAAATAATGATCTAGCGGTTCTTCTATAAATTACAGCGTGGCCTTCCCTTTTATTAAACGGAAAGTCGAGCGCTTGGTGTAATGGCTTTTGAAAAATTAGAACGCCTACCTGTTTGTTTGTTTAATTATTTGTTTACGTTCAATTAAGGAAGTTGTGAGCAAAAAGCTGAATAATCTAGATAATGATTGCAACTGGAATTATTATCTGTTTGATTTGTAGAACGATTTTCTGCGTTTGCTTTAATTTAAAGGCTGAATTTATTGGAGCATGTAATTGAATTTAGTTATTATGTTAATTGCTCGAGCGTTGCCATACTTTTTTTCATATATTATTGCTTATTATAATTATTCATTATAATTACCTTGCCTTGTAACAAGATGTATTTTAACGATAATTCTTAAAATTATATTTTTAAGTTAACATGATTTTTGTCTTTGACATTTTTGTATTGTATGTCAATAGTTGCAGTTTTTATATAAATATACTTTTTAGTAAGCGCAGTCAAAATGTTTGACACCTAAGTATGTTACATATGCTTTTTAAGTAAACAGGCTTGAAAGATCGAAACATATGGGCAAGTAAACTTAAAAGCCAGTTAACTTCAGTAGTACACAGAAGAGGTATTACTTGGAATGCGTAAGTGTCTCTGTGTAAGATAATTTAGTACGGACGCAGAAAAAATGCATTAATGATATGTCAGGCGCCACCGAGTTAAAAATTCTCGTCTAAACACGTCGTCGCATTTCACAACTCAGAAGAAGGCGGCCAAGGTGTCGGGATGAAGTTGAAATCTGAATGACTGCATGAACTTACCTTGCCTCCACCTGTTGGTGCTTAATTCGCTCACAAATTAACTGCATGCAGTTGTTCAGAGTACAGGTAAACCTAGTGGTATAATTGAAACATTATATTGCGTATACAATAATACAGATAAAATCAGCTGACCCGTTATCAATTTATTAATATAAGCGGGAAAATTTCTGAGGGTCACGTCATGAATAACATGCTGTGATTGACGTACGGAGTTTATTAGGCTGGTCGCAACCCAGCTGATAACACTGTTCATATCCTTTCCTTATGGGAAGAAGTTCCAAACTGGTATCCGAGAAGCGAATATTGTGGTATATGAAGCATTTTTATTGAACTAACATTTATTGAGAGCTTTTCTCGGAAAAAAGTTATCGCGAGTAAATCTTTCATTATAGATTATAAAGAAAGGAAGGGTTATGGTAAATGCTTTATGAATTGCAGCACAAATTTGGAGAACATTATTAAAGAAAGTAAAAGTTAACGTCAATTATACTATTCAAAGAACTGCGGCATGTTGTATTCTCCATAATTTTCTGATTACATATAATTACCCTTTATTACAATCAAGTGCAAATACTAATATATGAGAGAAGCATTGCTTAAACAAAATAGTGGCAATTCTAAATGATATGGTAGACCAACTGGAAATTCGACGAACATTCATAATCAATTTGCTCCTTAGTTTTCTTCCGTGGCAGTATAAGACTACTGAAGAATAGTAAAATGCTTTTATTAATTCTTGTTGTAGATAGTTGAAATAAACTGGTACAAGTATTTACGAATTAATTTAGTGTTTGTCCAAAGGGCTTGTCAAATATTTGTAACTTTTTGATATAGCATTTGCGCTGGTTCGATTAATTTTGATTATTACTTATTCGCATTAATTTTTTCTATACGCCACAAATCGAATGATAGTCGAGTAAAATAGATTAAGAACAAATCAAGTATTTCTTGTATAGTGGTCTATATGTTACAATTCAAATGTTATTAACGTAAAATCCATTATACAATGCATGCGCCATTGCATGCAAAAGTATCGGGAACAAGTCTTGTCGCTGATTTTCGCGATCGTTAAGCTCCACACACTTGCCTTATGCAAAATCTGGAATGATAAAATCAACTGACTGACATTGACAGTAATCGTGACAACGTTGTTTTGATATTAAATACATATATTTCTATGTTTACGAAGAGTAATACACACTTTCGCAGATACTTTTACATACAATGACACATAAAATAACAAATTAAAATTGCATTCGGGTGGCTGGAAGCGCCGGGAGATTGCCGGCAAGGTAACCTTTTCGTTGAACGCCTGCGGGATTGGGCTACCAGCATCGCCTCTTGGCAACAAGGCCTCGGCTCGGCTACTAGCAAGGGTTTTGCATTGCCTCAGCTCTTGAGCGGGAGCTGTAAATTACATCTGGTGGAGCCCTAGGACCTCATAATCGAGCCTGGTCGCATTCTTGTATTAGGTAAATCGTGATTTTGACTAAATACTTGGGCGATGGGACTCGGAATTTCCTGTTTCCCTGAGTACGGGAGGTTTACGTAGCGCACTGTAATTCGGTGTGCGGCTGCTGGCAAGAGGTCTGTGTCGGTTAGGAGCTGTAAGTTGGTGCACAAGGTACCTTTTCTCGGCATCGGAGACGGCAGAGTCGCCCAAAGGGTGCTTTTCGTTGTAGGAGGAGGCGGGGCCGTTCTAGAGGAAGCCGAGAGCAGTGTTGAGAACTAATCTTACCACTGATAGTGGCTAACTGAGTAAGCAGGTGCGGCAGAAAAGCTCACCACCGATGACGACTAGATAAAATGTAGACCAGGTTTCTAGGAGGATCTTTAGAGGAGAAGATCTGGGATCAAACATAGTAAACGAGCGGCGAAATTGACAGGCGGTGGCAGCGGCTTCGCACTAGCAGAGCTCAGGTTTGCTTTGGATGCAGGATTCGAGACGTAGGACTTGCCCTGGGGTTTAAGGCTGCTGGCTGCAGCATTGAAGTCAAGTGCCATTAGCAGGCCAAGGATGTTTCTTTTATATCGTTTATCTGGTTTATCCTTTAAAGGAGGTATAATGGGACTACGTTGTATAATTTTGCAAATTGTTGCGCACAGGAGATTCAACCGCCGATTGTGACTTAAGTTGTCGCCATACATATTGCAACATATCAATTGTGTAAATTTAACTAGTCGCATGTATTTTTACATATCAACCGCAACAGAATAAGAAAATTAAATTTTATTTTCAATTCAGTAAGGCAGCAAATCTGCAAATTTTTGCCTAGTTAAACAAATAACAGACTATTTGCTATAAATTGCTTACCTTTTATTTGCATCTCTTTTATTATATTTCTTCATATGTTTTCTTTAGCATTATGGCTCTTATAGTGAGAAAGCTAATTATTGTAGAATACTGAGGTGCGCTCCTTCGCATAGTCTGTAAGCCATTCTTTAAAATTTTCTTTAAATGCGATAATGTCATTTAAAACAATGTTCGTGTGTTTTGTAGTTATCAACCGTATGGTAAATGTTAGGTATAATACTATACACAAATTCTTGTTTTATTAGAATTATAAAGATGACTTGAAATTTCTAAACTATTACTTTCTCGCTGATATTTTTTAAGTAAATTTTTATTTTGATCGTTTGAACATATGTTTTAGGTCGATTCATTTACATTTTTATCTCTAGAATATGATTATTGATAGCTCGAAATTTAGTTGGTAGGTTGAAGTATTACACTATGATTTTAAAAATTCTAACCTACAATAACTCTCCACCTTCTGTACTAGTGCTGTATGTTTTATAAAATGTAATTATAATTTGGAGTTACTTTGACGGTAATTTTGGGAAGTAGGATTTAGTTGTAAATGATAAAGTTTCAGTTCAGTTGAAGTGTTACTTTAGTGTTCATTTTGCACAATTAGTTTATAAATATTTTATTTCCAGAAAGGAGCTCATTAAGATATTATGTTGACATTAGTTTTAGCTGCAGAGCTGGACATGTTTCTTTAAATGGATATTTAAAGCAGTAAGATTGATTTTTATCTTAGCTACTACAAAAGTTGAGAATTCTACAAAAATTATAGTCAGGCTGAGATTTTAATTTAATTTGCCAGGAAAACAAAATTAAACGTGGTTTTCTGTTAAATTTGATTCTTTGTCACGATCAATAATTCTAGAAATTCCAAATTGAAATCTAAATATTTAAATTAAACATATTGAGCTTTAAAAGTATAATTTTGGTTCTATTTTATTAACAGTTTACTGTGTCGTAACTACAATGGCTTGCAGCACTATGACTGCATTAAATACGTTTGATAAGTTTTTTATTATTCACAAAAATTTGTTTGAAAATAATAGAGCAAAAAAAGAGCAATAGAGATAAAACCTTCAAGGAAAATAGTCGACATGACAAAATATTCCATTTCGGATACGCAATGAGGGTATATGGGAGATTATGGACTAGCAGATAATATTGAAGCCCATAAAAGGAGGGCAACTAAACCAGAACAGACATGTTCTAGACACAAAAGTTAAACAAAGGAGGGACGGGAAGACCTAGAACAACCTGGATGGAGCAAATTGTAGGAGTAGGAAGAGTACGAGAAAATTCACAGAATGAAATCAGAATACATTCTAGCAAGAAACAAAAAAGAATGGAAGAAATGAGCTCAAGAGGACAAGGAGTTCTAACTCCCACCACCTGAAACGGCAAAAGGATGGGAGAAAAATTTAAAATATATATTTACATAAGTATTTAAGGAATATATGGTGTGGATTGACTTTAATCATTATGAATATTTTAACCCCTTCATAACTCGAATTTCCTGAGCACCAATTTGACCAGTTTTAGAGTTGGACTTCTTTAATAATCCCTATATATAAACGTATGCTTGTCTGCGCCTCTACGTCACGTTTTTATAGGCGCTGATCGACGGTGTCGTCACCGTGATCTTTATAACGCAGCCGCAAGTAAATACAATATGTGCGCTTTCCTGGGCTAGCGGCTAAATCACTTAAATTCTTTCTCGGAGCGAGGGTTCGAATACCACATTGCATTGTTTTCTTTAAATTGATGTAATTCGCATTTCGAGTTTCTGTATAATCTTTCACTACTATTAGCAACGCTAATATATTTTTATCTATCTTGTACGTAATTTTGAAAGTTCTTGCTTTGGTTATTGACGCCGTTCGAATATTTTCTTTTGTATCTTTTTTTATTTACAATTCAATTTTCGCGTTACATAAATTAATTTTCCCGCTGCTAATCATGTAAGTCAGTGATACAGTCTGAGTAACCAAACGTGTAAGTACATGATTATATTTGTTTGCTGTTTGATTATAATTGCAAGTGTTTATGTGACATGTGATACTCACAGGTAATACGACTCACGAAAATTAATCCTGGTGACCGGTGACAAACCTACCTGTTAATAGGTCCTTACATGCCTTGTTACTTAAATAGCTATTTTGGCCTCGTGACATGTAAACAACACATTCATGCACAGTTGACGTCCACCGTAACTACGATTTTATAGTTAGTCAGTGCTTTATCGCACCGCGCTGCGGTAAAATAACTAGAAAATTTTTAGCTTTCAGAGACACTGAAACAAAAAGTTGCTTTGTAGTAATAACGGGTGTTAGCAGAAACGCTAGTTACGTGTTTTATCGTTCAGTTGCGTTTAGGAGAAATAAAGAAAACTGATATTTACGTCTTTGAATTTTGACGTTTCAATGTGTCAACTACAATATTTACTAATGCCAGCTTGCTTGACGGCTTGATATTCGAAAGCGAAGTCATGAATTTATAGAAAATGTTAAAAAAATATATGTCCGCCAAAAAATTTAATACAATACTTGGTAAGTTAGGCAATTTACAGCGCTCGCTTTTAAAATTAAAACCTCGCTCTGTAAAATGCCACCTACCGCACTTGTAATATAAATAACTATAATTGAATAATGCCACCAATGTGGTAGTCTAAACACGAGTATATTATATTCTAGCAATTTCACCATTTTCATAAATTGTAGTTCTATTAGGAGATATAAGCACAGCGATTTATTTCGATTTTAGTTCCTGTAAAAGTAGTTTTTTAATTTTAAACATAAGTTTTGATTGTGATCTTGACAATTTTCCCATGTTGCGTTTTTTATTTACATTTAATTTGAGCTACAGATCTGGGCATTACTTTTTATAAATACATTTTTTTAGATCTTAGGTGATTTTAAGTATCATTTCTAGTAATATGACTTTTAAAAATCCAAATTTGACTTGACAATTTAAAAGTTTGAGAGATTTTGACCTGCATAATGTATGTGTAATAAAATTTCCATTTAGAGATTGCAATGCTGAAGAAAAAACGTTCAATTTAGATGACCGAAATATAATTTAAAAAAATCTCTGTTCCTGAATTTCATCGCTGTAGTTAGCTAACGTACTGCACTGAACTGTATTTTTTAAAAATTTATAGAATCTACTAAAAATGGGGTTCGTATGAATTTTAATATACGAGTACAAACATTCTAACATAGTTTAACCTACGAATTTGCATATTTCAACTTGAACAATTTTAAAATGTAAATATGTTCATCGTTTTTGACTGGCTGAAAACATTGCGTAGTTTTTGCTTTGAAAATTGTTTTATTATTTTTCATTTTAGTAGCTTTAGATGATGGTCAGCAATGCATTTGAACTTTTAAGGAAATTAAATATGTTGGTTTCATGATCTGCTTTGTGTCGGTACCTGTGTGCTTGGTCACAGCTTATTACGACTTGAATGTTGCTATTAAAACACTTTTTTCTACATATTTATACTGTCCAGGTCAAATGCGGAGTAGCAATATTGAATAATTGGCTAACAGGTTTGAAACGAGCACAGAAATATAGGCAGTTGCAGGCTCATCGATCATTGAAGTCTCCGGAGCACCGTCCGCTGAAACGAAATTGATGATCTTTACAAAAAGTCTGCAGCAATTAATGATAGAGAGATGCACATATATGCAAACAAATATATTTATTTTATTGTTTCCTGTCTCAAGTTTCGTGGAAAAAGTGATTGATTGCTGCAGAATGGGTTGGACCAAAATTAAAAAGCTACGGGAGTGTTATTAAGATTTCTTTCTGTCTTTCTAAACGAGTAACTAAATTAGTATTAGTAATTTGTTATTCTTTTTTATGGCCTCTTATTCCGATTAGGTTGAATTAGAAAAGTATTTTGTTGAAAATTGCAAAACAAAACCGAAAAACGCATTTGATTTGATGGCAATTAATTATAACTGATTTTAGTTTCTGACGTCTAGGTCGACTGGTGCTTACTAGAGCCAGTTTTTAAGAAAAAAGACCAACTATGACCATAAAGTAGAATTTTAGGTTTACTAGGTGTCTCAACCTATGCCCTTGACCGTGGTTACGGAAAAGTGATTGTTAATTTTTTTACACATGAAATTTTATTTGAAGCAAGAAGGAGAACATGAAATGACTAAGGAATCATCCGAGCTACGCTTCGGTTCGCTAATTTAAGAAAGATTCATTAATATAAATTAAAAAAGGATGCATCTGCCGGGAATCGAACCCGGGCCACCCGCGTGGTAGGCGAGCATTCTATCACTAAACCAAAATGCTTCGTTGAATAAGGCGCTGCTATAATTGTATATAGTGAATCATCCGAGCTACGCTTAAGTTGTTAACTACACGATTTAATTAAAACTTAACTTTTTCGTACTTTTTGAAAATAAAAACCGGCCTACGATCTAAGTCTAGAAATTAGCAAAATTGTATGCTATCATACAATTCAATTGGTCCAGTATCTTCGGAGGAGATGGCGAAAAAACATACAGAGACCCCCAATTTTATGGTATAGGATTGTAAGCTTTAAATTTCCCTTTAAGCCTTTCATTCTCCACTTTAATGATCATTTTAAATATTGAGAAGTTATTAAATATTTGAAATAAGTAAATAAATTATAATCGTTATTTGTATATTTTGTGTACCTACCCTAGCTAGCAGCGGCGGATTCGCCCCCATCTTGCTAGACAGTTTCCTGAGCTAGTTAGTACCGGTGGATTCGGTATCATCTTCCTAGAAACTCATTTAATGTCCTCACCAGGTAATTCCCCAGACCATTATTATCATAACCTTTTAATAAATTTATCCTAAAACACGACTTACTATGGAGAAATCTCTTTGCCGCCGGCATAATTCAGATGCCTCGATGCAGGCAAATTGGTCTGCTTGCCGTGAGTGCGGACCGACCGAAATCTTCCAGTGGCTGCTCGCGATTCGAGCAGTCAGAGCCAGACCTTGTAAAACGTAAAAAAGTCTAGTTTATATTATTTCGAGTGGTCAATATTATTAAAAAATGGAGCCACGCATCTAGCCAGGAGTTATGTGTTCGCCGTACGCCTCACAGCCACCCTAAAACACTTTCCTTCTATTGAATTTATCCGCTGTCAACTATACATAACAAACGCTATCTTTGCTGGTTCAAATATAGTCTGCTTCAGATCTGTCGGTTCCAGTACATCAGGGCTACAAATCATCCGCGCCTACCGTTTTCTAACTTTATTGAGAGGATCCAGGAACATCAACTGAGCTAAGCCAGGGTGCAGTGTGGGTTGCCAAACTTCCCAAAAATAACGAATGGCCGAAGTTCAAGGAATTTTATTTTATAATATTTATGTACATAACATTTTCATTAACTAAGAATTATGTTGTTTATATTTAAACACATTATACCATTTATTTCTACACTGTGTTGTTCATGTATTTTATACATTTGAGTGAAACGGATTCTGGGCATCTGAGCTTTACGCGAGGCAACCAGTTTAATACTAATTGTAGCGAATTTTGGTCAAGTTTAAATAAGCACCCTTCGAACGGATTTGAAATTAAATTCCGGAACGAGTTTGGTTGATTACAAGACTATACACAAGACACATACATATCTGTAACTATTGGAAAATCGACGGCTATGGTCCTGTCCTTTAATACAACACGTGCAATACGTGCACTAGGAGACACAAGGTCCTGAAGAGAGTCCAGTGGCGGTGGTCCCACAGCGAGAAAACGCTCCCTTATAGAGATAGCTGGAGTGAAAATCAACACAGGGAAATGCCAACATTTTCTGTTTTCTGAAAACTTTAAAATCCTAAATCTACTCGTCGAGAGGAATAAGGTTTAAAGTCCGTAAGTTATGGTCCTGTTTGTTCTTTGCTCACATTTTTTAAGACGCCCCTAACTTAAGCTTATCTAACCTCAGCTAACCTAACTTAAACTAACCTAGCCTAACTTAACCTTAGCCAAATCACATTGCATGTTCCACGTTCTATTTGGTTTTGGTGCGTTGCAGGTATTGTTTTAATCTAACTTAACTTAATCACGATTATGTCTGGGTTCTCCCTGTTCTGTCTGGTGGTTGGGCGTTACTATGAGAACCTAACTAACCTAACGAAATTTAATCTCTCAATAAGCTAAAAACTAATGTTTCCATCCAGTAGGATATTTTAAGATACTACCATTCTAAAAAAAATCGAAATTTTTTACTTTTCCTTATGCTAACGCCCTGTTCAAGAAAATTTTCAATAGTAATATAATAAGGGCGAGACATACTTACCGATGATTTTGCACACGCCAAGGGTCGAGTGCTGGTTGCAATGGAAACCGTCCCGAGGGCTTGCCCGAGGGTAGTTTTCTAAGGGCAACCAGCACGATGATTTTTGTCACGGGCAAAATTATATGTAAGTGTGTCGCCCGCGTTTATATTTTGAAGATTATTACACAAAACCCATATACGAATTATGATTTAAAATTGATCTAATACTGCCAATAACCTCAAATTGCGTGTTTCTTGCATTTCTATTTCTAATTATGACTCCATCTACGAGGTCGATAATTATCCCTAGGGCGCTTATCGCTTGATGATAATAATAATCATCCAAATCATAAACATGCAGATCAAAATAATGATAGACAAGGCAAGCGTGGCCAGGGTCTACTGCCCTATACTGAATTTTAAATAAGAATGCAGTAGATGGCGCTCTGAACTCAGTTTTACATTAGGAAAATATGTTTGTTTGACTATTCATGTTTTACAAAATCTTTATTCTACCGGGTGTCTTAAAATGAATTACATCTAGTATGCTTTGGATTGCCCATAAGGCAATCTAAAATTTTACTTGAAATTGGCATCACTTTAAGTTTATGTCAAATTCGAGTTTAGCAGGTTAGGTTTTGCCGCAGTTTTGACACAAACCTACTCAAAACATAACCTGCTAACCTCGAATTTGACATAGACTTACAGTCTTGCCAATTGAAGTAAAATTTTAGATTGCATTATGGGAAATTCAAAGCACACTAGATGTAATTCATTTTAAGACACCCGGTATATAATTTAAATAAACGTTGTAGTCCAGCCTTTTTATCCACTATTTACCGGCTTTTTTTTTACATATTTAGAAATAATACCGAATGTCAAATTGACATTTTGGGAAAATAGTTGAATTTCAGATGGTTGTAATGATGACTTTCTTTCAACCAATTGGGCCAGTTATGATTACTACTTAGTTCCAAGTACTGCATGCTTATTTGAAATTTAGTATAGGCACTATCGCCCGAGTGCCTTGCACCCCTGCTTAAGACGCCCGTGTTTTTGCTACATCCCATTGCCCAGTTCCAGTCCAGTCACAGCAATGGTTTAATAATAATGTTTACCTTTACATTCTTGAATATTTTCTTCTAGTTGAGTATTATTTTATTTCTTACGTTTTTTTAGAAATAAAACTTCTCTTGGTTTAAATTGTACTTTATATGCCAAATTATCCAAAATAAACTTATTGGATGATTTTAAATTTATTCAAATTCTAATTACAGTATATTAAGTTTCAAAATAATATTCATCAAAACTTCTTTGTTATTTGTTAATATCTCCTATGTCTTAGGAACCACTTTAATTACACAATTACTTAGTTTTTGTTATATTAAATAATGTACTTTATTAAAATTACAATAAATATAAATTTAACAATTATTTTTATTTCTTAAATTAGTGTCATCCTTTAACTAATAATTTGTATAAATTTTATAAGATTGGAAAATTTGGACATAAAAAAAGTTTCTCAGAGAAATCAAATATAATTCAAGTTTCATATTAATTATGCAACTGAACATGTATTATCACTATTTTCTATTCTTCCATTATAAGTATATACTTTCATTTTCTTATATGGGTATTTCGCCACTCTGCAAATTAAAATATTAAATAACGAAAATATTAACAACGAACGTTTCGAGGGACAATCTGCCCTCGTTATCAACGAATAACAATTAAAACTAACAAGAACTTATCTTTTTTTCACTGGAAGAAAAAACGACCAACCTCCAATGAATTTTCTGACATTGACGTTTGTTGATATCTGTACCTACTTGATCTCATCTTTAAGAATCGATAGCCAACTATTGTCTAAAAATATTGAGAAAGACGACACGCATTTTTCTTCGTTAAGTAAAATGTATGCCGTTTCCTTAATTTTTCGCCTAGTTGACATCGATTCTTTAGACAAGATCTTTGTGTTGTCCCATTGTATTTTATGGTTTTCATCCCAAGCATGTTCTGCCAGCTTAGACTTATTGAATTGATACGTTTTCAACATATTTTTATGTTCTTTAACTCTTACTGCTAAAGGCCTGGATGTTTCACCGATATAATATTTCCCGCATTCACAGGGAATACTATATATACAATTCCTTGAATGTTGTTCTTCGTTGAACGGTTTTGTTTTTGTAAGAACTGACCGCAAAGTATTCATCGTTTTGAATACCGTCCTAACATTGAATCTATTTCCAATTCGTCTAATTTTGTCAACGGGAACGGGAAAACGTATCAATTCAATAAGTCTAAGCTGGCAGAACATGCTTGGGATGAAAACCATAAAATACAATGGGACAACACAAAGATCTTGTCTAAAGAATCGATGTCAACTAGGCGAAAAATTAAGGAAACGGCATACATTTTACTTAACGAAGAAAAATGCGTGTCGTCTTTCTCAATATTTTTAGACAATAGTTGGCTATCGATTCTTAAAGATGAGATCAAGTAGGTACAGATATCAACAAACGTCAATGTCAGAAAATTCATTGGAGGTTGGTCGTTTTTTCTTCCAGTGAAAAAAAGATAAGTTCTTGTTAGTTTTAATTGTTATTCGTTGATAACGAGGGCAGATTGTCCCTCGAAACGTTCGTTGTTAATATTTTCGTTATTTAATATTTTAATTTGCAGAGTGGCGAAATACCCATATAAGAAAATGAATTATGAATTCACGCCACAAAGAAGTTTCAGAGATTAAGTATATACTTTACTACAACTTTTAAAACTGAGCATTCCCATTTCCCCAAGACGCTATTTTAAATAACAAATTAATAGCCAAGTGTTAACTAAACATTTGAAATCTGACTCATGCTTGAGAGATTAGACACACCGGATTTCCAATTTTACAGTGTAGCAATCATACACACATCGTGGGAGAGGCGAGTGGGGCGGGAAGCTGAACCGTATCCAGCAGATCAAGTTGGCAGGTGCAACTGGACCTGTCCGGAGGACTTGCAGTCGTCCTGAGAAGTCGAGCTCTTGCAACGGTCGAGATTCGAATCAGAGATACATGGAGTCTTGTGACGACGTATTTAAAGCTTGCTCGTTTTGCTGTGGAAATTTAATCAGCTCGTAATTGTAGGAACATTTAAAAAATGTTACGTGAGCTTTAAACAGTTTTACGCTGGGTTTTTGAATTATTATTTTAAAGAACTGGGGCAATTTTCTGATTTAGAAGCAGCAATTGTTCTTTGGTTCATCCTAATTATTACAAGTGATAAACATAATGGAAATATACAAGTATTCTTAACGACACAAATTCAATGCAATATAAAAACTGGCAAGGTATATATATAGGGCAGACACGGAACCACTTCAAGGATTTAAACTACAACGTATATAGTAAAAAATGCAAAACAATTTGTGAGCTTAAGGGCTATTGCTAAAATAAAGTCTGCTAAAGAATAATTAATTTATGAAACAGTCGAATTCGTGTCATCAATAGAGAATGTGTTATAGATCATAAGTTGAATAAATAAGGGATAAACAGAGTAAAACAAATAGTGACACAATAGTTCAGTACTCTAATAGTACTTTCAAACAAGACACTGCAGAGTGATTCATAGAAAAAACGAGTTTCCATTCTAAATCTAGTAAATTTTGTACGTTTCTTTTCGCAGCTCAATGTGGTTCTCAAAACAAGGACTTAAAAAACTGATGTTATTAGAAAAAATAGCTGTAACTTGTTGGCACTCACAGATTAAATATCACACCCAGAAATTGAATGTAGGGAATTTAATGCTTGTTCTTCTGGTCATAACGTTACAGTAAATCACAGTATACTTTTAAAAAAACATCTTATTTGATTACCTTTGTTCATTTTCAATTGTAACGTATAGATTTGGCGCTTCGTAAGTAAATGCTCATATCTGTAAAATACTACATCTGCTTTCCTGTAATTGCCGCTCACATCGTAACCAGTCGTAATTGTCAACAATAAAAGGCGCCCGAGAGGACTGCATTACACTAAAATTTAATTACAGAGCATGAAGGTGCTTGGTTTCAGTTACCTACATTCTGGTAAATGCAAGAAGTCGTGCTAGTACAGTAACAACTGGCCCTTTAAGTACTGTAATTAAATCCAAACGTCGAATATAGCTTGTTCACATTACGGGCGTGACAGTAATTTGGGAAGGAGGTGGAATTATTAAATAATTTTCAAGTCCGTTAATTTCAAAAATACTTTCTTGGGCGAAAGATTTTAAAGAATTTAATCTCCTGCGGTCTATAGTAGTTCACTCGATACTTTTGGAACAACCAGAGTGGAGATGCGGCACTTCAGGGTTGTCAGCTTTGAGGGTGTATATTAGTTACGTTAGTAATTTTTATGTAGGTAATAGAGATTGCAAGTAGTCAGTAGATTTGTAAACTTAATTTGTTTAACGTTCAAAGAAGAAGAAGCTGCAAGGTGCAATAAAGTTGAGCACGAAACTCAAAAAATTAGAAGTTTGAATAATACTCTAAACGTTTATACGAACGCAATATTTAGTGCTGTGATTTTCGTATATGGCAATGGTTTCAATAATATCTACAAACCTTGCCATTTGTACCCAGTTCCCTCTTGAAATGTGTGCAACTTTATTCCTGCTTAATCATGGTGTTACTTTTAAAATGCTTTTATTAGAGATATTAACCTCTTTCCTACTAAGGTATTCAATCGCCCTCCGCCGAGACCACTTTTTTAATTTGGCAGATCCACATAAACTAGACATTTTTCAGTTTAAATTTAATTAGTAGTTTTGAAAAGATTTAAATAAGTTAAGCAAATCCGTTATCAATAAAAAAACTATTTCTTTCCTTTACGAGGCCAAAACGTCTGTTCTATAGACAACACTGGAAACTCGAACGCCAATGCCCAAAAAACAGCCAGAAACAAGGAGACCATGTAATCGCTCCAGAACGTGTAGGCCTGGAATAACGAGACATAATTAGATAATTGAAAAAAAACAGGAACATGGGAGACTTACAAAGTCGTAGCCTTCAAACACCGGAACAGTTCTCCGTGTGTAAGCGTTGAAGAATATTATGAAGTTGTGCAACAGATACATGTTGTAGCTCAACTTTGATAAGACTTGCATGAGCTGGTTTGACAGTATCCAGTTGATGGGCCCTAAAATGCAATTTTAAGTAAGAACTGCTTTTGGTGCTAGTAAATCACCGCGATTATTACACACAACCGTCACATGACTGATATCAGCCAGTGAACACCATGCATTTTTTGAAAATCGACCAATTCTGAACTGATTTCCTGATAAGCGCCCGTGGGCTGCTTACCAAGCGATAAGCGCCCTAGGGATGATTATCGACCTCGTGGATGGTGTCATAATTAGAAATAGAAATGCAAGAAGCAAGGAATTTGAATTTTTAGGCATTACTAGATCAATTTTAAATCATAATTCGTGTACGGGTTTTGTGTAATAATCTTCAAAATATAAACACGGGCAACACACTTACATATAATTTTGACCGTGCCCAGGGTCATCGTGCTGGTTGCCCTTAGAAAACTGCCCTCGGGAGAGTTTTCATTGCAACCAGCACTCGACCCTTGGCGTGTGCAAAATTATCGGTAATTATGTCTTGCCCTTGTTATATTACTATTGATAAGACATCAGAGGTGTTGAATTTAGGTCTAAGGTGTGGTGGAGACGTTATACGGACGCGCAATTATAAATCATGTTGGAAGGGTGGGAGTGGCTTATAGGCTGAGAGAAAAGGCTCGCTTGCGATAGAAGAAACAAATTATGCTTTGGAATATGCTGGAAAAAATCCGTGTAATTTACGCGGTCACCACCGTGAGCTACGAATGGAACAGGAGTGTTTCACTAGGAGGATTACCCCTCGCCTGTAGGAGATGTGATCAATTGTGATTGTATGACTTACCTTGTATTACTTAACAGGTTAAACACAGCTGGATGCCATAATTTACAGTTGGAAGGGGATGTAAGAATTAAAGTAGAAAACTTTCAAAGTCGATGGGGTAAAATGAGCAGCTGCAGCTTCAAGTATCTAAACTTGCCTCGATATAATGTAGCGTTCTCAGGTCTACATCAGCTTGTCGAATGGAGAATAGGCAATGGCAGTTCGAAAGATAACTAAGGGTTAGAGCATCGATCTACAAGGCCTTGACTGTACCATACGGAATTCATTCAAAGGTTTGGCCCGGAGGTAAAAATAAAATTTCACGGCACAACAAGGAGACGGGAAACGGGATTTCAAATTTGTTACCTTTACCTTGAGAGCTATTAAATCCTAAGATGTCGAAATTGCCTCTAGGGGCCATCAATGCTCCCGAAATAGCTATCATATCGCGAAGAACTATACAGTAAAACACGCGCACCCTATGTGATTGACGGTGGCTCTGCCAGATTCTCCGCGCTAACTTGAGCCCGTGAGAAGTCTTCTCCCCGTGCATAAAAAGGCAATACACATAAAGCACGCCAGTAACAATAAACTTGAACAGAGTGGTGGAAGAATATGGAGTTTACAAAAAAATTCAAGAACACTGTCTGGAATTATTAGGAAAATAATAATAATATGTAAATATTATAAAAATAGTTGTTCATGTAGACAATATAAGAATCAGTGTCTTTAATGTAAGACTACTGACGTAAGAAACATGTCAGTATTCTATAAGCAATTATCACTAGATGTTACATGGATTTGAACTTTTGCAGCATATTTTTCGTTACACGTGCTCAAGCAAGCGCTCTCTCATAAATTAATCAAATTGACAGGCGCACAAGTCTGCAGCTGCAGTTCATTACGTTTCAAAGCGACCAGCTGCTGCCTCACAAGTCAGTCAAAAGGCAGTAAAAAGTCACTTCAACATTAAGATATGGGTTAGAGAATACACACGTTCAGCAGATAATTTCCAGATTTCAATAAAAACGCTCGTTAGGTCAATAAAAAGGTCGTAAAAGTCGTTTTACGATTGATATATGAGCATAAAATTAACGTGTATTCAGCAGTAAACTCAGGCAATGAAGAGCATTTTAAGCCAATAGTCGCAAATATCTAATTGTTTTCCCGCCACAACGTTTTTGCATCTTTTAAAAAGATCCTTTGCACACTTTTCTGCCAGATAGAGGCAGTTCCTTCAGTTGCCGCATCGAAGAAAGTTGGTACCGAGTTATTTGCGTGTTTTGCCCACGACCGTTTTAATTTCCGGAGATATTTTCTCAATCCGCTCTGGGGGATTTAATTTACGGAATCGGATCGATTTGAGTTATTTAACCTGGAGTGTTTACCAGATTTTTGTTTGTCATATCGACGCCCTCCGGAATTTTCCTGCACAAGGGACCATACACGAATACTAAATTCTCGCACTGCATTCCGTTTTATCGATTTTTCCCCCTGATTATCCAAGCAGTTACGGCGACCCCGCTTACCGCAGTCCATTCCATCGAGCTTTCCGCACTTCTCTACAGCACTGCAGCGCCACGTCCAAGCGCGTTTCCTGAGGGACTTCAAGCAACTCAAACCGCAGCAAGGATCTTAGAAGGTAAAATTTATATTAATGTAGACTCCCATTATTTTCGCTAAGTGAAATAGTGTCGCGGAAGGGAATTAAGTTACGCACGTTTAAAACACCTCATTTAGTGTTCAGATAACGACAAATAGTCAGTATCATTTCACAAATTCATAACCCTGTATATATTTAAATATAGAATACGGAATGAGAATATTGTCGTCATTACCATTTCACGAATTCATAATCCTGTAAATAGTTAAATTAAGGTTACCGAACGAGAATATTATTTAGCAGTTTGTAAAACACAATGAAGTCATGTAGGACTTAGAATTCAAGTAAGCAAATCAGATGATTTCATTGTATGTAATAATTCTGTGTTTGACGTTAATTTATTGAATATTATTTATTCTACGTTTTCTTGGATTTAACGGTTGTTGCATGCGTTCTTTCCTATGTTTAAGTGTAAAAGATTCTATCTGTAGGAAATTACTTAACGTGAGTTCCATCCGGAATAGTGCAACAACACACCTACGGGTGATTTTCTCTTTCCACTTTTAAGAAATCACTCAGTGGTATTGTTATTCCAAAAGTGGTGGCGCCTAGGAATTTCACCCTCGTTTAAGGTACCAAGGCCTGCCCGGTGTAAAACATCATCTCAAAATATCCTACGCCCTCGCGACTAGCTGCTGGCAAACCTTTTTTATTACAACCATTCCGGACAGGCTAGGCTTATAATCTCCCAATATTGTCGTAATCCCGTTCTATCGTGTAATATAAAGCGTCTAAGAATTTCTATATATTGTTTGGTATATCTGTGCAGTATTTATGTTGCCGAAAAAAATGAAGAGATCTACTTGAGCTTGTTTTTAATTGTATTCTTTACCAAGAAACCAAACGACCTTGGCGATGCTGATAGCGTCAGTCCATTGTTTTTAAGGCTAAAGTTGTCAGTTTTTGCTTAGTCATTACCTTCTTGCATTTTTTGTTTCTTAGGTTTTGGCAATTTCTTTTTACTCTGCTCTCTCCGTGGATCCTGTGATAGTTTTTACTTGAATTTAATATATTGTTAGTGCCTGCACTTATATTCTACCTTCGTGAAGTTAAATTGCAGTTTAAAATAGATTTACAAGTAATCAAACCAAAAGTGCCAAACGAGCTAGTTATAGAGGGACACGGCTGCATATCCCTCGAAGATGTACATAGAAACGGCAGAAACTCGGAAATTCTGATGTGAGGCATAAGAGGCCCTCGAAGTCCGACCCTCGGTATAGAATTGAGTAACCCAATCGAATAAGGAATGAAGCGGTTATCAGTTTCTGCTTAGTAATTGCCTCTTTACAATTTTGATTTCTTAGATTTTGGCGATTCTCGTTTGCCCTACTCTCGCCCTGGATTCTGTGACAGTTTTGAATTGTATATCTTGTTAGTGGTTGCGCTTATACTCCGTCAACATAAATTACAGTTGAAAATAGATTTACGACAAGTAATCAAACCATAACTGCCAAACCAGCTAGATATAGAGGAACACGGTTGCAGATCTCACTAAGATGTTTGCACAAACGGCAGAAACTCGGAAATTCTGACCCAGAGCAGGGTCTCTCCTAGTTGTTCGTTGGAATGTTAGAAATATGAGATTTTTCGCCTGAAGCACAAGAAACTCTCGAAGATGTTTGTTGTCTGTCACTCCGGTTAAGATCTACCAAATGATGATATACCAAAAGACAGAACCACTGAGTGCCGCATTTGTACATCTGTATCCGGATGTCATTGCTTCCCTCTAATCTTGTAAAGTGCCGAAAACATAAAATAATGGGCCCAATTTTCCACCACGCTGAAAGCCAGGCAGCCAGCCAAGAAACCGACGGCGTTGCGCATTTGTAAGTTGCGACGACAAGTGGAACTAAAATATCCTTCCTTCCATGAAAACGACAATCTAGTAGTACTTTTAAAATATAAAAAACCTAGCAGCTTATATTATTGCTATTCTATTTTCCACTACATAGGAAGGGAACTGGAAGATCCGTCTTAGACAGACACTGATGAGTTTGCACATGTATGAAAAAGTAAGTGTTCAGCTAGTCTATACAGGATGTTGGATTTTGCTTTTCTGGCTTTAGTCTTTAGACATATCTATCACTATTGGCTTTTTGATTTGTTCTTTCTATTCTCTATGAAGAAGTTTAAGAATTAGAATAGCATAATGGAGGGCACTTTAGGCAAACACTAGGGCACATGTCTCTCACATATCAAATGGCAAGGTTAAGTCAACGTGGTAATTAGGGTTTGTATAAATTTATGCCAAATAGGCATAGATAATTAATGCTGCTATCAAGCAATAGTGATGATTAAAAGCAACGCGATGTTGAGCTAGGTTAAGGAAATTTAATCTCTATTTTACACACAAAATTCTATTTAAAACCCAATGCCAAATCTACAAAACGCTAAATTTCTTCTTGAATATTTAATTTTGTATTTTAATGGTTATTTTGGACGCTTTGGGTGGGTACTCTTACTCTCCCCCTTTTTGCTGCTACTGTTTAGAGAAGCAACATTGTTCTAATTTAGATTTGCTAGCCATAGTACAGTAGTAAGCTGTTTACAATTTGGCTAGTCATGCAAATTACCTGCATATCCATGAACGCAAGCATATATGAGACCACTAACAGCTATAGCCCAAGCGGAGCTACCAAAAGCTAAAAAAAAGGAGTCGAAAATTTGTTTGTAGTCCAAAAATACAAAAGAACCAGATGACCAGCATAGCTACCCAAGCAGCTGCTACCAGCATGCGTGGCCACTGAAACGAGCACAATATAAGTTCTAGTTTGCTCTTCTGTAACTACTTACCCTTTTTATGGGGTTTTTCAAGTTCGCCTGCTTAGTGGCGTAAATGATGTATCCTGTCGCGAAACCAATCAACCAAGGAGATGCTCGAACATGAGTGGGGAAATAGATCTTGGTGAAAAAGTTGTCCCACCTTACAGGACTAAACTTTCCATACATGAAGTATTTTTATGCAGCATTTAAGTATTCACTTACTCTCCATAGTCGTTGAAAACACGGTGGTGCTCAGTCCAAGCTACATAGAGCGGGAAGAAGGGCAAACCAATAATCAAACTGCCAAGTACTAGTGGCTTTAATCGTGCAAATTTGTAGAAGAGGAGAAGTAGAATAGGCGATAGAAAAAATAGCTGGGTGTCCACTGATAGGTACCAAGTTGGAGTTATGCACTAAAATAGAAAGGATATGAAAGTGCGAACAGCAGATGTATTTTGTATTACAATCGCATCGGGATTCACGTAGTTCTGGATGTACAGTAGAGATGACCACCAATACTCTTGGCAAGGATTTTCCAGATCTCTTTGTAACATCTTTAACCATCTAGGTCCAGATCCCAAATGTTTTACCAGTGATGTGGAAACTAATGTGATTGCTGCTAAAGGAGGAGTAAGTCTGAAAGGTTAAAGTGAATAGCCATTAACATATTTAGAAATGTTATGAGTATCGTAACTGCCGCAGATGTTGATTTTAAGACATCTAAGGATGTTATGATTCATAACATCCATAGTGTGTTCAATAGCTTATCGGTTACATTGTGGTAATGGCTGCCATGTACGGTAAAGGAATATTACCGTACAGATACGGGTATGACTTGGTTACCAGCCTCTACCAAAAAACATATTAACAACACAATAACATAAACACAGTGGTTACTACATAATATGACAGAAAAGAAAAAGTTAATGAAAAAGATAATGAAGTGATTTTTACTTTTTGCATTAGTGCTTCTATTATCTTTGCTACTAAAAGCAGTTCCTGATACCACAAGTTGATAAGCGCAATCCTACCTGACATATCGATGAAACCAGTGACCGGTTACACTAAATTTTACCCTTTTTGCTGAACTAACCATGAAGCCATAGGAGACGAGAAACCTAGATATGAGGAAGAACGTATCGACGGCAGTTCGCAACGAAAGCACGAACATATCAGTAAACAAGCTGTAAATACAAACTTTACAAGCTTCGAAAGTAAAGCAACAGGCTAATTGGCATACGATTGTTTCGATTTCGTGATGCTGTGGAAGTCTAATGCCTCTAAAGCGCCTTGTCTGTGAATTAGTATGATCATCATGACACTGAACACTCGAATGCCGTGAAAACATGTTATTTGGTCAGGACCTTTGGATGTTTCCAGCAACTTTTTGGTATTGGTTAGAACCGAAAAAGACAGTAGAAGTTGGCGTGGCTGTTCTGAAAAAGAACTCTGGCTAGATATTGCATAGCTCTGTAAATGGCATGGTACTTATTTTTCTGCAATAGCTGTAGATATCGTAGGCCGTTGACATTACCATTAGTTTCAGGACGATTCCCAAAAGCATTCCGTAAAAAAGGGTATTGAAAAATACATACTTATAAATGAACGTTGTTATACTTACAATCCCGCCGTGTCAAGTAAATCGAATTCAAGTTGAGAGTCTTTGGACTGGCAGTCATCCTCGGAAATGTTGTAACTGAAACCTATTGCTGAATAAAGTTTACTCAAATCATTGGCAGAACATGCATTTGGGAAACAAGATGCAACTTGAATTGGAATAGAAATGCTGCTATCATTTGTAGACATAGTTTGTGTCCCCTAAAATAAATTACACTGTCAGTTCTTCGAAAGAAAAAACAAAGGAAGCGAAATTATTATGGAGATAGGTAGACAGGTATTACATGTTTTTTAGTACGAAGACAGCTGTGAGTGTAGTAATGGCAAAACGACAAAAGTAGTGCAAGTGTAAGTGAAAAGTAAAAAAGAAGAGACATAGCAGTGAGTAGACTTTCAGGGTGTATCTAAAATGCCTTCAGAAATGATCGAACGTTTTTCAATGGTCATGGTTATACAACTTATGAACAATATGTTGGTGGCACTGTACGTCTATGTCAAATTGGAGGTTAGCAGGTTAGGTTTGTAATATGCTCCCCTGCTTATAAGGGGTTTTAAAATTTACTTACCACTGGTTAGCTCATAAATCGGAGGTAGGTTCAATCGTTCGCTCAGATATACCATAAATAAGCAAACATCAACGGAGTATCCTGTATAACAATTTATTCTGTATAACTATAGTACATAATTAAATATTCGTGTAATTTAAATAACGTTGCTGGTTCCTGCGGCTGCTGCAACCCGCGTCACGTCCGTGCCGGGAGTATCTGCCGACGTCCTAGGCGCTCCGCTTTGAAAGCGTCGAGAATTGTCGGCGCTTCCCGATCGGCGTTGAACTGCGCGCTGTTGGCGACGCCGTGCAGTCTGTCAAATTTTCCGGTTTGCGGTTTCTGGCTTCTGTAAACAAATCACAAATTAAAACTGTTAACGCGAGTTCTCACCCTATACGTGTAACTACAGTTTGTTGGTGAAATACTCCGAGAAATTCGCCGCACGACGGGGCTCCGCTCGGAGAACGAAACTCCGAATCGGTGTGATTTTTGAGGTTAACCACGGCACCTCCAGGTGAAATCTTTGGCGAAGCTATCAGTGCGGTCCGCAGAGTTTCCAAGCAAGACGGCCGCTGCAATTCTCAAGGATTAATTCAGGTAAATTCTACTTAGGTAGCTTGAAGCTTCTAATTCTGCTTCAATAGCAAGGGGCCAAATTTAAAATGCAATGGAGCTGGGATTTAAATATTACGTTAGTTATTACTGATTTACAAACGGTTTTCGGTGTAGGATATTTACAAGGTAATTAGCTGGCGTTCCAGGCGCCTTCACAGGACCACTGAATTAAACTAGCTGTCAGGGATTTTCAGGCATAAATAGCTACGTTTCAGACGCCTTTTACAGGACCACTGAATTAAATTAGCTGTCAGGGATTTTCAGGCATAAATAGCTACGTTTCAGACGCCTTTTACAGGACCACTGAATTAAACTAGCTGTCAGGGATTTTCAGGCATAAATAGCTACGTTTCAGGCGCCTTTTACAGGACCACTGAATTAAACCAGCGGTCAGGGATTTTACAGAATAAATAGGCTAGCGTTTCAGGCGTTCCTAAAGAACCACTAAATTAAACTTAGCCTCGGGACGGTTTGACGGAGGGACTCTCTGGAAGGTCAACCTATCGGAAGGAAAATCTCTGTAATAAAAATCTCTCTGGACAGGACAGGACGAAGGATCGGGAACTAGGTGTTTGCTGGAATGAATGCTGGGGGAGAATCAAGAATCTCTTGGAAAATCTCTGTTGAAATGCGTTCTGCAAGCCCTTTTATATGCTTTGAAATGCTGTTAGGTGGGGAGGCGGCGCGCGTCTCGCCTTCATTCGCGCTGTTTTCACGGGCCGAACTTCGGTCTGCGCTATCTTATCTTGCTGAAACACACCGGATTCTTGATAACGCGAAAGGTCGGCGACGTTTAAATTTGCAATTTTTTTTTAATATTGAACTAATCAAATTCAAACGGGAGCTAGCGTTACAGGTTTTGCATCAGTCTGTGTCAAAAATGACGAAAACCCTAACCTGCTAACCTCGAATTTGACATAGACTTACAGTGCCACCAACATATTGTTCATACGTTGTATAACCATAACCATTGGATCTTTTCTGAAGGCACTGTATATGACAGTAAAATAGATCAGAAATCGACCTACTCATTAAAACACGAAGACCAGAAACGAAAATTACTAAAAGATGGAGGAAAGTAAATATCACAACGAAAAATGGGAGCAAGCATAAGGGATTAAAAATAAAATTAA
Source organism: Agriotes lineatus (assembly GCA_940337035.1). Taxonomy (NCBI): domain Eukaryota; kingdom Metazoa; phylum Arthropoda; class Insecta; order Coleoptera; family Elateridae; genus Agriotes; species Agriotes lineatus. Next base: position 32,987,632 of record OW679201.1, read on the forward strand.
ATATTCTTCTTAATAAAACAATAATAATAAATAATTTATTGTATACCAAAGAATTATATAGACCGAGTAAGTTCTATTAAAACAACGACACACTCTACACCGATTTGTTAATCCCAAAAACTTGCAAGCGCATACAACAAATTAGCAGGAAATGGAAGCAACCTCGTACGGCAGCCATCCATTCAACCAACTCTCAAGAGAAAGATGAATCAACGATAGCCACAGGACTTAGTTTTGTAACCCAACCAGAACTAAAGTAAAAATTCGCCTAGAGAATAACGACGGACAGATTGATATCAATTCCAACCAATTTACTTAAATGTAGATTGTAATGGAAATATAATTTAAAAAAAAATATGGAACTTGTATCAAACGCAAGGCAGAATCAAGGTGTGGAGAAGGAAGACTTTAATATTTAACTTTGCAAAATTTCTTAGAATGGCTGCCATTAATTGTTGAAGAAAAAGTTACCTCCAACTCATCCCAAATTTCTAAATCACCAAAGCAGTATTTTCCATAAATATTGTCTTTGCCGGCATCAGAACTGCTAGAGCTTAAACATTGATCAAAGTTTCCCAGGTCGACTTCTTCTCCAGGAATAATTCCGGCTGGAAGTTTGGATGCTGAATCAAACACTAAAACAATACTTCATTATAATCTAATATTTATAATTTAATACATGGGCCTAGCCAAAGTTTGCAGAAATGAGCATTCCCAGTTTCAAACCGATCATTCTTGTAAATATTTAGACGAAAGTTTCAAAATACTCAATGTTACTATTACTATCGCCAAAAAGCCACAATTGTGGTAAATTAAAGTCATCAAGAGTGTCTTACTTTTTAATGCCCACAGTTCTTCTGAAGACAAACTGTTCGCATAGCGATTAAGTGCCAGAGAGCATTCTTCAGTTACGTTCCTATCCAGTCCCTTCATGTAGTCATAAATGGTTAGCGCCAAGTCCTCAGGTGTACGTAGTTTTTTGAAGCTGAGTGGGACATTTCCTGCAACATTGAAAACGAAACTCACAAATAAAATACAAAAATTCAGGGTAAGCATTATCGCTAAACTACAGCTAACGAAAGAAACGCAGGGATCCCATGTTAGTTATCATTAATGAGTGGCAATTGCCCTTATCCACCTTTTTCAAGTTCAGCAGTAACTATCTAACAGTAGGTACGTTATATCAGCTTAGATAATAAATTATTTTTTCTGGTACTCTACACTTTGAATCTTTGCTGATTGTGCTCTACGTTTTCCTTTATTTGCTCTAATTTGGGCTATAGTTTTGTTCCATAAATGCACGAAAATAAAGTAAATAAAGTGTGTTGACCCACTTTATTTCTATGGATAGATTAAGTACGATAATCGTCTCCAGAAACAAAGCCAAAGAATAAACTAGAAATAGGAAAAAATGGGCAAAAATGTCATTAGAACTCTGTAGTCACTGCAATCTTTAGTACTTCGTTCCCTCGTATTTTATTTTGAAGGATTTACTTCTGGAAGATCAAATAGATGGTGCTTCTAATGGTTCCTTACCATCAGTGACTCCTAAAATAGGTAATTCTTCCTTAATTAAACGGATTAGGCTAGTTATGTGTTTGAGGTATGTTCAAAGATAATTCACTGAACTGCAATGTGTGGACTTCTCGTTTGACTTTCAACGAGGAAAGACCATCGGTGCACGTGCAGTGACAATACAAGTGTTCTCCGATAATGAGACATATCGTCGTAAACATTAATAAATTTAAAAATTTAATTTCTGTTGATTAAGTTTGTGACAAGATTAATAATTAACATCTTGTACGCTGGTAGTGATTGTGTACAATTCTCTTTATGATAACGAACTACGACGCAGCTGTGTCAAAGATAAGACTCGTAAGTAACATAATAATCTCTTTAAAGTGTGTACAAACTTTCCAAAATAAGTAAATGTTTTCGCACGGAAACGGACCTGGCCCAAGCAATAATATGCAAAATGCATATTATGTGCCAACAATACAGCCAGGAAATCTCATGCAATCTTATCAAACGTATCAAACAATAAATCCAATCACAGCAAACATGCAACAGCAGCAATTCTATCAAAATAAATGTCCTAATAATCCTAATCTTAACTTACATCAATTCTTACCACCTCTAATTTTAAATAATATCTTTCCTAATACCTATTCAAACCATCCAACAAGTAATAAACCTAAAAATCCCAACGATGCATCACATTCTTATAATATATCAAGTGACGAAGAAGATGCGGTCATGTCAGAACAGGACCTCACGGCGCCAGAAGCAGGAAAGTCCCCCGCATGGCAAGTGATTACTCAAAAAAGGAAACGCCCGAAGACGCAAACAATGGTAGAAAATGTTCAGCTGACTACAACATCGAATAGATATCAAGCACTATCGAATGACTCAACACAAGACAATGAGACAAGAAATAACAACATTACCAGTACGAATACTAACCAACAAGTAAAGCAACAACAAAAGGAGCTTAAACCACCGCCCATATATATTTATGGGGTCAAAAATTACAAACAAATGATAGATAGTTTAGCAACAGTAACGCCTCAAGAAACATACTACACCAAAGCGCTTCCTAATAACGTAGTTAGAGTTAATCCTCATACCCCAGATACTTATAGAAAACTAATTACCCACATGAGGGATGAAAACATAGTCCATCATACTTATCAAACAAAACAAGTGCGAGCATACAGAATAGTCACACGAGGTCTCCATCCCTCAATCCCACTAGAAGATATTATAACAGCACTTGCTATAAAAGGTCATAAAGTACGTAACATTATCAATGTCAAACATAGAATCACAAAAGAGCCTTTGCCCCTCTTCTTCCTTGATCTTGAACCCATGACCAATAACAAAGACATATATACCCTGCAATTCTTACTCCATACTAAAATCACAGTTGAGCCACCCAGACATAAAAATACAATTATCCAATGTACAAGATGCCAATCTTACGGACACTCCAAAACATATTGTACGAAGCTTTTCAACTGTGTGAAATGTGCAGGCCCACATGAGACTAAAACATGCAAGAAAAGTAAAGATACCCCAGCTACGTGTGTACTTTGTAATGGAGATCATCCTGCGAACTATAAGGGATGCCCAGTCTATAAAGATCTAATCAACGCACGAAACAAAGCAAGTCTTACTACTAGGCCTATAAAATACGTCAAACAAAAACATAAGTACCAATTTTAACATGAGACTTCCTCCAAACACTCAACAACTATCTTTTATCAATCGCACATATGCGCAAGCAACCATTGGAAATCAGAATAATCCTAACAATCTTGACATTGCAAACATCATGACTTCCTTCCTAAATGAATTTAAAAATATATTCAACCAACTCCTCAATCAAAATAGCATGATTTTGTCCATGCTAACCACAGTCATCAGTAAAATTACCTCATAATGGCTACTACACTAAGAATAGCAGCCTGGAATGCTAATGGCCTGCCAAACCGCGTCTAAGAAATTAAGCTGTTTTTAAATACACACAAAATAGACATTCTGCTCATATCTGAAATTCACTCAACAGACCAAACAGTTATAAAGATTCCCTTTTATTCCATATACCTCTGTCACCATCCAGATGGCACTGCTCATGCTGGTTCTGCGATAATAATTAAATCTAATATTAACCATTACGTATTGGAACCATATAGTACAGCTGAAATCCGAGGTACTCAAATAAGGGTAGAAACCTCCAAATATCCAATAACCATCTCAGCTAGAGCAATATAATGAATTCTTTCAAGAACTTGGACCTCGATTTCTAGCAGTGGGAGATTGGAATGCCAAAAACGTAATGTGGGGTTCAAGACTAACCACACCAAAAGGACCTCGTCTTTTTCAATGTATTCAGCAAAATCATCTAATCGCGCTGTCCACAGGGCAACCAACCTACTGGCCATCCGACCTAAATAAGATCCCGGATTTGCTAGACTTTGGTATCACGAAAGGTATTTCTGACATCTATACCAAAATTAAATCAAGCCTTGACCTCTGTCATGATCACAGTTCTCTGATCATCACTCTAAGTACAGCAATCGTCTGGAGAGAGCCGTGTCCCAAACTTCGATCTAATAAGACAGACTGGGAACATTTCCACAATATCATCAATGACAACATTACTTTAAATCATCAAATTCAAACACCTTCTGAGCTTGAAGATGTTACACAACACCTTACAACACTAATACAAGATGCTGCATGGAAGTCCACACCTCTCAATACTAAGACTACGCAAAGAGATCATAACCTACCTTTATATGTCAGAAATCTCATAATTAAAAAAAGAAGGGCGCGAGCTAGATGGCACAGAACAAGGAACCCTCTAGACAAAAGAGTTTTCAACAGGCTAACCCATCAACTATACGCAACACTAGAACAAATCCGCAATGATAGTTTCGAGTCCTACATCACAAGTTTAACACCAGATGATCAATCGCTATGGCGCGCAACCAAAAAATTTAGACGGCCGGTACCAGCCATATCACCAATTAGAAAGACAGATAGAACTTGGGTGCAATCTGACAACGAGAAAGCGGCAGCCCTCGCAGAACATCTTGAAACTGTTTTCGCGCCTAACAATGATGTACACAATGATGATGAAATTACCAGTTTCCTCAGTGCACCATGCCAGCTATCCCTCCCCATAAAACCAGTTTCGCCAGCAGAAGTCCGAGCAGAAATTCGAAAACTCAAACCATTCAAGACTCCAGGACATAACCTAGTAGTGGGAGAACTACTAAAACATTTACCCCGAAAAGCTGTCGTATTACTAACGACTATCTACAATGGCATCTTGCGGTTATATCACTACGCTATACAATGGAAAGCTGCACAAATAATTATGATACCTAAACCAGGTAAACCACCCAAAGAACCCAGCTCGTATCGCCCCATCAGCCTATTACCTATAATGTCCAAGCTATTTGAACGACTCCTATTAAATCGAATACAAGACAATGTGTATGATGACCTTCTGTCCCAACACCAATTTGGATTTCTTCCACACTATTCTACAGTACAACAATGTCATCGCATTATCACCAAAATAAGAGCCTGTCTGGAAGAAAAGGATATTTGTGCTTCTACTTTCCTTGACGTGAAGCAAGCCTTCGACAAGATCTGGCATACCGGTCTCTTATATAAATTGAAAACACATCTGCCTAGCACAATCTACCTACTGCTTAAGTCCTACCTCACTGATCAATTTTTCCAGGTTAAAGTTAATTCCTCAACTTCAAACTACCATCCTATAAAATCCGGTGTTCCTCAAGGTAATGTCCTTGGACCGTTCCTTTACCTCATATACACTGCTGATATACCCACTAACAACGACATCCTACTTGCCACATTTGCTGACGATACGGCAATCCTAACATCCTATGCTGATCCGCACAGAGCATCCAGCAAGCTGCAGAATTACCTGGACGTCCTTCAGCCCTGGCTTGAACGATGGAAAATCACAGTTAATGCCGAAAAATCCACGCAAATAATCTTCACTACACGGCACCAGCTCTGTCCCCAAGTCTCCATAAATAATCTTCCAATACCACAAAAATCTGAAGTGAAGTACCTAGGCTTCCACCTGGATCAGAGACTAGCGTGGAGACAACATATTCAAGCAAAACGAACTCAGCTAACCTTAAAATTCCGGGCAATGCACTGGTTACTAGGTCGTAGGTCCAAACTCTCTTGAAAACAAAATACTAATTTATAAGACAATTATAAAGCCCATTTGGACTTACGGAATAGAACTCTGGGGATGTAGCAAACCTTCACATACCAAAGTACTCCAGCGTTTCCAGTCAAAAACCCTTCGAATGATATCAGATGCTCCATGGTATGTTACAAATCAAACCATTCACGCAGACCTTGGAATTCCTTTCATAACAGAAGTTATTAACCTTCACGCTACTAGAACCAAGAACAGACATTCAACTCATCCTCATGACCTCATCCGAGGACTTTACCACCCACCGCCACATGCACGACGCCTTAACAGAAAATGGCCGGACGACCTGGGTGACTAGGTGACGAAATGGAGAGCTGTCATTGGACGGTACCCATACAAGACATCCTGCGTTCAAATCATTTACTAGATACTCTTTGTATTGAGTAGTTGTAAATACGCTGTAAATAAATTTAAAAAAAAACTGTAATGTGACGTCAACATGACGCCATCTGCTTATTAATCAACGAAGGGTGGACTTTTTGAATTATCAAATTGTATTGGATAATCTCATGTAATATTCTGGGTAAGTAAACTTTACTCTGGTTATTTCCATATTAACTATTTGCTTTTATTCTCAGTTCAGAAACCAAAGTTCGATTTATTCTCGAGTGTATAGATTTAGAACGATTTAGATAGAATCTCTATATTGCGTCTTACGTTGGTTGTCAGGTTTTCTTAAGTAAATTCAATTATATAATGTTTTCACTTAGAACTTCTTCTTTTTCGTCAGGTGTCGTTTCTCCACTCCTAGACGTAAGCCTCTCCCATATGCTTCCATGCTTTCTTGTCTTGTGCTAGTCATTGCCATTCATGTCCCGCTCGTTTCTTGATGCCATTGAGTCATCGTTTAGGCTCCCTGTTTGTATGGGGCGCCAATTTACTATGTTAGAAGTCAATCTTTCCTTCTCTTGTCGGGCCACATATGCGACCCATTGCCACTTGAGTTCTGCAACACGCTTCATCCAACTGCCACTCCTGTCTTCCTACGGATTTCCTCATTACTCGCTAGTACCCAGCATAGGCCGTTCCATAGCCCTTTGCGTAGTTTTCAAGCGATTCGCTTTTTTGTCAAGACCATAGTTTCTAAACCGTATGTCGCTGCTGGTGGTAAGCAGGTGTTATAAACTTTGTATTTTAGGTTTTCGGAAAGTCAGAGTTTTTGAATATGTAGCTGAGTTTTCTAAACGCTGTTCATGTTAGACCGGTTCGGTGTTTGATTTCCGCTGTTTGATCTTCCTTTCCGATTTTTATAGTATATCCTAGATATATATATCCTTCCACTTTTTGCAGTATTGCGTTGTTTACGTTAACTTACTAACTAATTACCGAAAACTAAAAAGTAGAAATATGGTCAGGTTGTGGCTTCAGAACTGGTCCTGAAGAGTCTGAAACTCAATGTACGTGACATATATTCGGCCTGGAAGGTCGGTAACTCACGGTGCGCAGACTAAGGGACTTTACTTGTCGTTGAAGATTACATTATGCAGTTGTTTATGAAATTAGAAGGTTAAATGTGGCCGAGCCTGGCTCTTAGAGCTACGTAATTATTTAAATTTTACTTTGTAAGATCCCGTGGGCCAGCAGCAACGCTTTTCCGGGACTTGCGCGGAAACTGCAGGTCCGAACTTCGAAATTTGAGCGACAGATGTGATTTTGTAACCGTGGACCAGAAAAGTACCCTCGTAACAAGTAAGCCGTGCTCTTAATTAATTCTGGAGCAAATTGACCTGCAAAGCGCATAACGCGCAGTAATCTGTGTTTTCGCCGTGGCCTTCTTAGAGACGTAAAATTTTCATTTCCGCGGTACAGCATTGGAGCCCTGTCCCGTACGGATGTACGAAAGGGGAGGTGAACTGCAGATACTAGGTCCAACAACTACGGGATTTAGTGTAAGGGCTGATTTGGAGGCCGTACTCTCATGCTGAATTCAGCGACCACTAACGACGTAGAGTGGTTGCAAGGAGGAATTTTTTGATACCTGGTTTGGCAACCAACCAAATACGTTAATGGTGGGTCCTAGGGTTGCAAAGCAATCAATTGCTTTCTCTCCAAGCGGTCGGCCCGGGTTCAAATCCCAACGACTCTAGAGTTTAAAAATCGTATGCTACCACGATAACAGTTGTGGCACTCGTTAACCCCTAACAAAGGAATTCCTTCTCACTTTTTACGTGAAAGGCTAGCCATCTACCCTCCCTAAGGGCAAAGAGGGCTCATAGAACCACTTTGTGGTTACAACAATCCACTGGCCTATAAGAAGAGGAAAAAAATAAGTAGAATCAAACGACGACCTCTGGATCTAACAGAAAAGCCTTCTCTGACCGGAGGCAGCCTTGGTCCATCCCAGAGACCCTAAGAGCTGATGGCTCTTCCAGTTAGAGCTGGCTGGATTGGTAGCTGCACTCAAGTGCCTTCAGCAGGTTAAGCACATTCCTTTTATGCCTTTTTAGGCCACTATATTTGGAGCATTATTGGGGAGAAATTGATGGATGCGCTAGGCTTTGTTGTACGCAGAGTTTTGTACCGCTGAACCATTTCGTTTATCACCAAGTTCTGGTGCACAGGAGATGATAGTGCCGATTGCGATTTATTGACTGCGCACAAATTCTAAGCACATTATTTACGCATACATTCAACGTGTGCAAGGGCTAAGTCAGAAAATTTTTTCTCCGTCCGGGCTACTCCTCTGGCAGATCTTTCCTTGCAGGATGAGGTGGAGAAAACCATATAACATACTCTTAGTCTTCGCCAACCGTAGATCATTACGTCTTCTTGGTAGCCTTCTGAAATGATTCTGTTCTTACTGTCACGCCTTTCGCACAAGATCTAGGAGTAGTTGCAGTTACTTCTCACTCTATGCGAGCAGTACGGTTTTATCTACATATCCGATGTTGTTAACCAGTACTCTATTGATACTTCTGACTTCTGACCGTGACTTTGAATTTTTGCTACCGATACAGATTGGCCATAAATAGTAAATCTTTGTTGCCTATGCCCGTAAGTTGCACTACGCTCGGCTTCTGATGACGCACCTTTTCGTTTCCTTCTCCAAATTTATGAAGCTATACTTGAACCTGAATGACAGATTTGTCCTGATCTTGCATGTCGGCGATACATTCTCTACTCCATCTTTGGCGTTTATACAGGGCGTTTCAGAACTATGGGATCAAGCTACCAGGGGGTATTCAGTGCGATGGTAGAAGACATTTGAGTATAGGAACCCATGTCCGGAAATGTCTCCCTGGGGCACTGTGACTCTATGACACGTTAAGACAGTTTAAAAACAAAATGTGTTTCAATTACTCAAATGTCAACGATAAGGTACAGCCAGTAACAATTCATCCGTTCTTATGGACTTCACCAATCAAGAATTGGCGGATATGCATCTTGCATATGGAGCAACAAACTGCAATTCATTCAAATGTTTTAAACTGTCTTAACGTGTCATAGAGTCCCAGTGCCCCAGGGAGACATTTCCGGACGTGGGTTTCTATACTCAAATGTCTTCTATCGTCGTACTGAATAACCCCTAGTAGTTTGATTCCATAGCTCTGAAACACCCTGTATATTCTATTTCGAAGGTGGCGGTCGACCCAATTCTTGATCCTCCGCTGTAGATGTTAGAGGTTACACTTTAATTATGGTGACGTTGAAAGGAGTGGCCAGAACTTGCAGAAACGAAGCTGTTTGTACCACCTTTAAGACAACGAAAGCCACGCACTGAGATGTTAGTTGATGTCCTTTTTGGGGCACTTGGCGTAGATGGCGCGAGTGTTTATGACTTATGTCCGTCCGGGACCACTGCATCTCACTGATATCCAGCACCGAGAGGTTAAGCCTCACATTAAAGATAACTAAAATGGCAATGGCAGTTATAGATCTGTCTTGAAAATGTGCATGAAAACTTGAAGAATAATAAAACGGTTATGTAAGAGAATGAGAAAAGAATTATATACATCTGTAGAAATAAACAAGTTCCCGGAAAAAAGTATTGTTAACGACACAAATTCAATGCCATACAAAAACTGGCAAGGTAGATATTACAATGGTTTTGTGTTATCTACAATTCTGCTTGCCAATTGAACTAGAATGCATTAAAAATCAAACCGAGGTACAGAATTAATTATTTTAATTGGTGCAAGCTTAGCTTACTTTTAAAGTGCGATTGCAGTTAGATTGTATCTGACGATGGTAGCGCTAACGTTTGCAGTATTATGCTTGTTATTGTACGAAATGGTTTGCACAAGTACAAATTTATGAGCACTATAGCGGTCAGAAAGCTAGGGTCAGAATAGCAAAGTAACTGAACGGTATAGTAATGCAGTACGAGGATTAGAAACCTTGCAAGAAGCAACCGACAAGAAAACGATTAGCATTTTAAACAAAGGTAGTAAATAACATGATTTATTCACAGCAATATTTTGTGTAGGTTACATTAGGTACAAAATACATTATTTGTGTGGCTAATTGATTGCGTACGATTACAAACGCTCTGTTTATTTAAATACCAATTATCCAACAAAATATAAAAATGACCGATAAGCGTAGCAGAAGATTCAAGAAAGCTGCAGAGAGCAAGGAGAAAGAAAAACATGTAGAAGAAATGGTCACGATAACAGAAGAACAAGCAGTGGAGACACAGCAGGGAGATCAAGCAGAAATGCAAGAAAGCCAAATGCCAAAAGAGGAACTGAACTTGAGCCAGCTAACAGATATTACTCTGCAAATAAATTTTGAATATAAGAAAGATGCAGAGGAAACAGAGAACAGATTGAAAGAAAGAGAGAGTAGATTGCAAGAAGCAATCCAATGCGACGCACATGTTAGAGAGAACAGATTACAGAGCAGAATGCATGAAGCAATCCAAAGCGACCCACAAGAAGTAGAGGAGAAGTTGACAAATCAGGATGCAGAAATAGAAAAAAAGATCAAGGAGGCAGAAGACAAGACCCATGACGAACTAAATCATTGCTAAGACAAATTGGTAATGGAAATCGGGAATCTCGAAAGAAAAACAGACGAAAGGTGGGCCACTTCGCCAGAGGCGCGGACCCGGAACACAGAGTATATAGCGATGGTCGAAACGAAAACGACCAGGGAACTACAGAGAGTTAACGACAGAATCCAAGAAGCACAAGGGTACCTGGTCACAATTACCATACACCCTCTATGCGGTGAGATGATCCCACGATGAGGGCAAGTATGGAGAGCTCCCGGTGATATTTCTATCCAAACTTGATGACCTGATGAAGACGATACTATCCGAGTGCAGGATGCTTCAAGTGATCAACTACGAAAAGTTCAAGGATTTATTTATTCAACAATACTGGAGCAATTCACACCAGGCCCAAGTCAGAACCAAGCTGACATTAGGAAAGTACATAGATAAAGGGAAATCAAGGGAGATGTACATCATGCATCGTTACAACAAGGCCCAGACTTGATGCCGAAGCTTTCGGAGGAAGAAATCATCCAACATCTATCGAGGCACATGGAGACGGAGATAACAACAGCCGTAGACGCTCAAAATGTTAAGACGCTGAAAGATTTTATAGAGATTGTTAGAAATTATGATTTGACAGTTTTCAATGAACGCGAAGCCGGGAATAATGACAGACCAAATTATCAAAATTTAGAAGGAAGTAAATTGGGTGACAACTTTAGAAATAACTTTTGGCAAAATAGAAGCAATTATAACAATAATTACAACATAAATTTTGATCAACGCAGAAACTTTAATAATAATTGGAATCAGAACAGGCAAAATTACAATAGGGGGAATGACAAAAGGAATTACAGTGAATTAATCAAAGAAAAAAACAATAAAAGGCGCCAAGAAATGGACCAGAAACAAAACCAGAGAAGGCAGTTCGTTAACACAATGCTTGTTGAAAAAAGTAACGACAACGAGCACCTAAACCGAATTGAAATAGCGGAGTTACACGAGAACCCCGCTGGGGATACAAAACCTCGATTTACGTAGACATTAATAAGCTTGCTAACTTTGTCATCACCTACGATAGAACGGGGGAATATTTATTAGAAGAACAGGAAAGAAAGACTCATGATTATCCTTCATCAAAATACAATTTTTAGGCCAAGAATATTATTCGCTAATCGACAGTGGAGCAATGGTTTCATTAGTAAAAGAAGAAGTCTTAATTAGTCAAGTAAATCTTTTACAAAGCAACATAATCAAAGTAAACAAAATCGATTTATTATCTGCAATAAGAAGAAAAATCTCAACGACAAATAAAATGTAAGTAATAAAGATCAGAATAGATAAAAGAGAATATGATGTCCGATTCTTAATAGTATCTCCTTTAAATGTCGAATTTGTGATTGGGGTTGATATTATTCAACAAATGAAAATTGAAATTGATAGAATGCAACAGTGCACCCAGATAAATAATACGATAAAGCCTTGGTTGAATCCCGAGTGCGGCGATCAAGAGCAGAAAAGTTGTTGCCTTGCTAATATAGAAGCTGGAGACGATAAAAGTTGTTGCCTAGCCAATAGTGCAGGAGACGATATGGTTAATATGGAATGATGTAAAAATATACAGGATCGTATAGTGATAAACAATTATATTGTCATATAGGAAATACTGAATGATGAGCAAATAAGGAATAATTAGTTACAATATAAATTCGGAATTATGGGAATTATAAGGGAGAACATCGAAGTAATAAATCAGAAAACCGGACAAGCAACAAAATATTGTCATAAATTTGTTGTCGATGAAGCGCAGGGCTTCAAAAGTAAAACTTATCTAATAGCGTTTGCACAGCGCGAGAAAGTAAAACATGAGTTGCAGAAAATGATTGAAGACGGAGTTATAGAGCGTTCAAAAACGAACTACGTTAATCCGATGTTGGTGGCAAGGAAAGACGACGGTAGTCTTAGGTTGTGTTTAGACGCATGTAGAATAAATCAAATTACCAAACCCCAATATGAAAGCCCACGAACAATTGATGCCTTATTAAGTCAAATATAAAATGAAAAGGTGTTAACGAAACTGGATCCCAAGAATTCATTTTGGCTTATTCCACTACATGAGGAATCAAAAAAGTACAAAGGATTGTGCATAGAAAGGAAAATTTACCATTTTAAAGTAGTCCCATTTGGTTTGACAACTTCATGCGCAGCTTTAGTAAGAGCCATGCAACAAAATTTTGAACAAATATCGACGATGTGTTAATATTTCTGCAAGACGTGGAACAACATTTAGTACACTTAAAATTAGTTATAAGAACGTTAAATGAAAATGGGTTGAAATTGAATTTAACAAAATGCGAGTTCATGAAATCAAATGTGAGCTACTTAGGCTACGAAATTAGCAACAATGGGGTCACAATCAGCGATAAACGCATTGAAGAAATAAAGAACCTATCTCCCCCCAAGAATCTTAAAACTTTGGCCTACTGAACTGTTATAAGAAATTCATCGCACACTATTCTGAATTAAGGTTACCGTTAGTAGAGCTAATGAGAGAGGATTGTAGGTGGATATGGAATGACGAGGGAGAAAGGCATTCAACACTTTAAAACAAAAATTTCATAAACGGTTATTACTTAAATTCCCGAATTTTAAGGAGAACTTCATTTTACGAACTGATGCATCTGAGATGCCCATAGCCGCTGAACTGATGCAACAACAAGAACGAATAGAAGTCCCTATTTGCTTTATCTCACGGATTTTAAAAGTGTATGAAACGAGATACACCATCGATCGCCGAGAAAGAAATATTGGCAATAATCTTCGCAGTCAACAAATTAAAATTCTATTTAACAGGAAACAATTTTTTTATAGAAAGCGATAACACAGCAGAATCGTTCCTTAAGAATGAAACATTCCACAACGACAGATGGGCATTGTAGTATTTCGAACAATACGATTTTGAAATTAGGCACAGACCAGGAAACATGAATGCAGTAGCCGACTTCTTAAGCAGAAAGGACACAGCAAACAACCGAAAGCAGAAACAGTTATTGATAGGGATAGAGAAAATTTATCAACGAGGGAGATTTTCAAAATAAGATTTGTTAAGTAAACAAGAGAATTTAGAAATTCAGTAGATAAGAAATTTACTACAGTAAAGCCCAGATCAAGAATACAAAGGTTACAAAATCACAGAAGATTTATTAGTAAAATTATTGAGTGGTAAGGAATGGTTAGTATTATGTAAACAAGATGAAATGAACGTAGTGAGAGAAATACACCACATATTTGGTCACTGTGGAGGAAGGAAAACTTGGTTAATGTTCCGAGAATGTTTTTACACAGAGGACGATACAAAATTAATTAAACACTTCACAAATTGTTGCAAAGTCTGTCAATTTGCAAAAGAGAAACATCATACAGTCCAAAATTTGATCAAAAGCATACAAGTAAATGATCCTTTAGAGTTAGTTGCCATCGACTATTTAGGAAATTTAGTACCAGGACAATATGGGTACCGACACATATTAATCATGGTAGATCTATTTTCAAAATACATAAAATTATATCCAGCGAAGAACAGCAACGCCGAACACGTAATTAGATCCTTTGAGAAGTTCGAACAATAAGTAAGAAATCCGAAGAAGATACTAGCCGACAATGCAACCTATTTTAAGAACGCCAGGCTAATTAACAATCTAGAACAGAAGGGGATTAAAACATATTTCTGAAGCATACGACATCCTTAATCTAATGTGACCGAACGTTACATAAAAGAAACAATCAAATACCTGAGAATAATGACTCACGAACATCAGAACAAATGTGTCCAGTGGTTACAATAAAGAAGCTGACCTGCGATTAATTAGATAAGATAATCAGTGGTAGTAAAAATCGCAGATAAATTTCCTTAAAGTACGTACTACACGAAAGCTCTAAAAATGTTCACTTACCGAGCAGGCCGAACTAGCTCAAATTCGGCGATAAGGTCGTGGGTTCAAACCACCAGCTGTGTATCCTGCAAATTCTTAAAAAAATGGGCGCCAGAAATAAGATGATTTCGAATAATATAATTAACTACAAGTAATCAGAATTTATGAAAGGCATAATAAATTGGTAATCACCAAATGTAATCTATGTAATTCATAAAATATTTGAAAATGTTTGCTACACTATGCAGCCAAAACTAATTGAAGGTGGCCACACGCATTACCACAAAAAAAACCCTTTTTGGGTCGTTAAATTACTTGAAATTGCAACATAAATCTAGAGATATGCATATCGCTGTCAGTCATAAAAATCTTTCTTTCTAGGTTGCTGAGAGAAAAAAACGTGGGTGCTCCTTTTACAAAAAATATAAAATACACATAAAAATCCAATAGTTTTAAATGTTATATTTAATTAAATTTACTGAGTGAACGAACTATTATCTTGTAATGAATTTAGCATCCGGTATCACCAGCACAAGATTAACTTGGTAGGTACATAACCCGTCCTCGATTGGCGTTGTAATAAAAAACGAACTAACTGACCTACTAGGCCCCCACAAGTTTAGGGTGTAAACGCTAGTCGGGAGCTGCTATCACTGGTAACCCGCATACAGCAAGGAATCAGCCTTACGCAACATGAGTGCAGAAGCGATGCAGAAAATAGCAGGTGTTAGTTTCGAATTAGGACAGGAAACTGGACTCCAATTGTTAATCCCAAGTGCAATTTGAGAATTATAGGTGTAAATAATTCCTGGTAAAAGCTAAAAAATTCAATTAATGTGAGAATAATGGAAAGAAAAACCCATCGCACCTGAATTCAATTTTCAGCTCTTGGAAACAAAATGCTTGTAAAAATTGGTTGAGCGCACGTACTTTTGACTTATTTAAAAATCTAACCTCGACCGCGCGAAACGCGTCGGCCGAGGCCAGAAGACAAGTCCCGGGCCCGAAACGTTCGCTTTAAAATGCAAGTTCGCATTCCTACGGCCAGCGATAACAGATATAGCGGGTCAAAAGTGCACCGTGCTAACGATAGCAATTCAATACAGGTACAAAATGCGCTGGTTTGGAAAATTTAAGAATTCGAAATGGAATGGATTATAATTCAAATAAAAATATACAGGTTAGGCATGAAATAATTTGGTAAATGGCGAAACAATTGAGCGGAGCCAAAAAAATGTTTCACAGTATCTACCAAAAGTAGAAAATTTTATTAACAACGACCCGAACATTACTACAAGAGTAAGCCTAGTAATGTTATGTAAAAACATCATACCTGCAAGACCTTGGAAGAAGAAAGAAGATGCGACAGAAGTAGGAGAATTGTTGGAGACGATAAAGCAACGTGTGAAGAAAATCCAAAGCAGATACGAAGAAAAGCAGAACAGGAAGGCGAAGAAATTGATGTGCAAAATTTCAACCTCCTGGTCTGCAAATTTTATTGAGATTTTCGAATTATCTATCAATCATTTTTTATATTAGATATAAATTTTAAAACTGCTTTCATTTCTTTATATTGTTTCGCGTTTAGTTGCAGATTCCCTGCGATCTGTTAATGTTCACTTTCTACGTTTTTATTTTGTAGAAATATCAGTACATATTATGGTTTAAATTGGCACCAAATTCGATAACACTGTAATTCCCAGCATTAAAAAAAAGTAATAACAAACAATACTGCCCGTGCCATAATCATTAATATTATTATTATCTTCTGTATGTAATGACTTTAAATTTATAATTAGTAAATAATTAACCTATAATATAATAGCTATTTGTGCAGCAAGTGTTAAAAGTGAATGTTTATGCACAAACATGAAAATTATGAAACAAAGCCGAAGGCTGAGTTTCATAATATGTCGAGGGCAATAACACTTTTAGCACGAGTTTGCACACAATATTTTTTCTACGGCCTTAAATTTACTGTTATTAATCCATAAATGTCGATTTAACAAAGGTTTGTATTTAAGACAGTTACAATTTATGTCATAGTAAAGAGATGGCCGTGACAGCGCAAGTGACTGTTTCTGTAGTCGGTAGCTGCCAAAATTAGTTGTCAAAGGTAATTATAAGAGTACACATTTTACTTTATTCATTACATAATGCTTTAATTATATAAAAACACTTTATCTCTAACGAAAGAAGTAACTAGAATAACTATATAATCTCATTTCCAGTTTAAAATACTAAAGTCAAAACCGGCTGTTTACTTTTAACAGTCAACAGCTGATTTCACTTTTAGCACACTGCTTAATAAAACGTCATTTTTAGTTCAACAAGCTAGTGCTAAAAGGCCTACTTTTAGTAGTGGTCGTAGAAAAAGTTTATTATGACCGACGTGTTAACTAACGAGGGACATAAGATTTTCGGAATTTAACGGAGTGTTAATGGGAAAACTATAAGATTAATGCTTATAGGGCCCAAGAAAAGATGATCAGAGCAAGTATTGTGAAGGCCGAATAGGCACAAATGCCTAATTCATGTAGTGAAGAAGAAGGATTCGCAAATGTATCTCAAGATCGTATTTATAGGTTTTATACAAACTATATGCAACGGCTCTGAATAAGTAATTGCCATAACGTACTGTATGTATAATTAGTATCCACATACTTTGAACGTCAAACACTAAATGACGATGCAGCTGTCGGGCCGCCCGTGAGTAGTTCGAAATGTTGACATGCGGTGAACTATAGGACGCTCAAGCGTACGCGAATAAATATTTAAAATTTATGTTTTTACAAATTTAAAAACCCTTAAAAAAATAAAATGTGGGTAGTGAAAATTATGCGTAAAAAATTAAAACCTATTCCTTTACTTTCAACTTTACTAAAAATTTTCCAGAGTTTAGTACCTCTTTGAAAATGCAAAGCCAATCTAGTCCTTAATATATTCAGTTAATTTTTAGATAATTTAAAACTATCTTGTTTCACAAATGAGCAAACCCGTTCCAGGACCTAGCAAAAAGGTACAAAAATGCTGTGTTCATACTAGTCAGAACAAAGTGTAAAAAGATGAACATAATTATTACTTAATGAATTAATTTTGGAACATAGGTTAAAGTATTTTAAGCTATTTGGAGATTAAATTGGTTAACCAAACAATAATGAACATTAAAATGTGGTTGATGTTGCACAGTGATTAATGTATCTAACGATGCAGGTCAGTAGTAACCATTTTAAAAAATCATGCCGTAAATATAGAAAAAATGTTTGAACAATTTAATGCATTGTTATTATGTAAGCATCATACGATGAATAACGATTACTTACTTACCTCCAAATGATTAACTCTGCTATATACAATTTGATATTAAAATGTTTCTTCTTCGTTCCTTTACTTCATATTTTTTGCAGCACTTCTTCATTTCAGTTGTTCTTTGTTCTGCACTAGTCTCATTTATGCTCCTTTGCGGGTAAAAGGTAAAGTAACATACCCTTGCTTACCAAGGAAAAGATTAACATTCAATTTTTATTACAGTCATTAATAAATAATGTAATATAGATCATAAGTTGAATAAATAAGAGATAAACAGAGTAAAACAAATAGTGAAACAGTAGTAAATCATTTAATAGTACATACTTTTTTCAAACAAGAAACTGCTAGATTATTCATGGAAACTACGAGTTTGCTGTTCTAAAAATAAGAAATTTTCCACGATTTCTTCTCAGCACAAGGTGATTGCCAACGCAAAGGCATACAAAACTGATATTATTACATAAAATATGGAGCAGTAACTTGTTGGCAAGCACAAACTAAATTTGCAAATCTAGAAGTTGAAATTAGTAAATTTAACGCTTGTTCGTCTAGTCATAACGTTACAATAAATCACAGGCCATTTTATGAAATAGTTATTTGTTTCATTAGTATAAAAAATGCATGATTTCCGGACAACTAAGACAGATCGCGTACCGAAAACGCATTTTTTGTGCGAATGGAACATACTATTTTTTCTCCAACTACTCATAAATTCGGTAATAAGACTTCTATTTGGAATCAAATATTGTAGTTTATAGTGTACAACTGTCACGGTGCAAATAAACAATCACTATACGGAAAAATGAATATTGATTTTTGTACTAGTGCAAATATGAATTGAAAAGTGTACAGTTGCCAAGGTAATTGGTGAACGTCCCGAAGTGACTTACTTTTTGTACTAAATTATTCGACAATATGGCGTCTTATTCGTGTGGTTGGAGAAAAACATCTTATTTGATTACTTTTGTTTATTTACAATTGTAACCTATAGACTTGGCGCTTCGTAAGTTAAAATTGAACAAAATGCTCATATGTGTAAAACACTCCATCTGCTTTTCTGTAATTGCCGCTCACATCGTAACTAATCGAAATTGTCAACAATGAAAGACGCCCGAGATGGCTACATTACACTAAAGTTTAATTACAACACATGAAGGTGCTTGGTTTCAGTTACCTACATTTTGGTAAATGCAAGGACAGCAACAACAGGTCCTGAAAGTATTGTAATTAAATCCAAATGACGAATACAGCTTGTTCACATTAAGGGCGCGACAGTAATTTGGGAAGGAGGTGTAAATATTAAATTATTTTCAAGTTTGTTATTTTCAAAAATATTTTCTTGGGTGACATATTTTATAGATTTGAATCTCAGGCGGTGCGTAGTAGCTCACTCGATACTTCTGAAATCAGAGTAACTGCAGAGAGATGCGGCACTTTAGGGTTGTCATCTTTCAGACAAGTTAAACTTCTTATATGGGTAATGGAGATTATAGGGTGTCAGCGGATTCGTAAATTTGATTTTTTTAAATGCTCAAAGATGAAGAAACCGGAAAGTGCAATAAAGTCAAACTTGAAACTCAAGAAATTAAAGATCTGAATAATTTTCTAAACGTTAATACAAGAGCGACATTTACTGTATTTATTTTTATTTATTGCAACGGTTGTTACAAGTCAAAAGTAATTTATAGATATCTACGTAATTAATTGCCCTATCTTATCTATAAATCTAAATATTACCTACAACATTATCAAACTATCATTCAACTTTTATATTTCAATGTATTAGAATCTCTAAATAGTTTACGCTATTTTATGCTGCACTCCACCCACCATTATGCCATGTTGTGGTGCTGCAGAAAGGCTGTTTTGTGAAATACGTTGTTGCAGTTAAATGTTTGTTCCTTTTGGTTCCTGGAAGAGGTATTTTTGGTGATTTCTCAAAACCGAACATGGTTTAGATTTTCAGCTGAGCAAGTACATGTCACCTTGGCGAATAAGGCCAAAACATCTCAAAGGTTTATTTACTGGTCTATTATTTCCTGAGAATCTATTGCGCCCTATTCGTTTTAGCTCCTTTTTCGTACGAGCAGAAGCAATTTGTCCTTGAGTTATCGCAACTTGTTCACCTTCAAAGAGGTTCGAAGTCAGATAGATTACTTTTGAGGCCCTATCGTCGAAACGGTACTCTACCTGCAGTCGAAGATCGGTAGGCAGAGCAGCTGTTCAAACACCTGGTCCCTCTTGAAGCTTACCGATAGGGCTTTGCCTGAGATTTACCTGTTTCGTACCTGGGAGATCAACTACAGAAGGTCGGTGATTAATCTGCTCTATTTCACTGCCTGAGTTAAAATATTGGACTTCGACCTGACGTGCAATTCGAGATTCTTTTTATTGTATAATAGTGTTTCGCGTTAGATAATTAATAGCGTAACGTAAAGCTTACCTGTGTAGAGATAATTCTTTTGGAAATACTCAGACAACTGTTTACATACTATCAATGCCAAATCGATTTTGGGTATGTGACTCACCAGCCAAGTGACTATTAATTATAATTTTGGATCTTGTAAAGCAATTTCTGCAAGTGCCTTGTGATTTAAAGTTTTGAATTTTCACATCGTGTAAGCATCCGAACATCTTGGTTGAATTAAACTTAATTGATTTCTTCCTTGCAAGATATTGCGTTAATTAAATCGATCGGACGTATTAAAATCGATGAGGATTTTAAATAATTACCAAGCATATTCCGGGTTAAATAATGGCTTACTCTAACTAAGATCTTGGGGGCTGTAGGACCATTCTGCTAATTATTATTAATAATATCTGAATATTCTTGAAATTAAGTATTTCGGGTCAAACACGAAACCCAAAATTTAACCTTTAAAAGCATTACCGCGGTCATACCGCGTTACCTAGTAACCTACCGGTAATACACATTGCTAATTTAACAGTCAACTTGTACTTCTTTTCATTCATTCATTCATAATCTATAGCCTCATTTACTTTTCGGTGTCGAGGACCATTCATTATATATTTATAGTAAATATTCATAAATTAATTTTATATACGTATTTTGGTGACATTTAAAACAACCCCTACTACTGTGATACTTTCCCTTTTGTTGAGATATTTATGGTGATATTTTCATTTGGTTTGCCATGTTTTTGTGTATGTAATACCGAGCACCTTCATTTTTATACATTATACTGATTCGTTATCTATACCTGCAAATTATATTTGATTATTTGCGTTATCTTTCTTTTTCAGGCATTGGTTAGTAGCGCCGTTCGATGTGTACCCTTTATGTG
This sequence comes from Agriotes lineatus, assembly GCA_940337035.1. Classification (NCBI taxonomy): domain Eukaryota; kingdom Metazoa; phylum Arthropoda; class Insecta; order Coleoptera; family Elateridae; genus Agriotes; species Agriotes lineatus. Next base: position 33,008,890 of record OW679201.1, read on the forward strand.
AAAAGTGCTTGCAGCTTAGCGCCCATATATTTTCAGTTTAAGATTGGAATCTTTGGCTTAACCCACGACCACCTCCGGCTGAGAAGTCGACTGCATTTGCTCATTTCCTATTTGCTGTCAGAGTAACGTAACACGGTTTCAGTAATACATACAAACTATGGTATTGTATCCAGTCCCTTCCAACCAACTTTGTTGGTGCTTAATCGTGATGTAAGTTTTCAGATGCTTTTCTTGCAGATATTAACCTCTTTCCTAGCAAGATATGCTGTAATGATGCGCTCAACTACTAAAGGCTTTAATGAAAATACAAATAATTAAATAGGGCAAGTCACCACACAATACTCTGGGTAGTTATATTAAATTTTAAAAATGTAAAACTTTTCCTGCCAGTATCTTATGCTAATCAAAATGAAATGTGTTTATTACTCTTTAATAAAATGGTCAATTGTCCCTTTCTATATTTTATCGAATTGCAATATTTCTTTGGGCTTGCTCCGGCTAAACACAAGACTAGTATCTCAGGTTAGGTTCAAATTTGAATTTTATTTTAAAATTATTCTTTAAAATATTTAACTCAGAGTAGCTCAAATACGCCAACTTTTAGTACAACCGCGCTACTCGCTTCAATTACTTATAACGTCACAAACTTGACTTAACCACAAAAGGTTCGCGGGTGCATACAGTGTTTTATTTTGATATTCAAAAGCTAAATTTGCAAGAAATCACAGGTAAATTAAGCAAATCTCCCGCATAGCAACAACTAACTTGATTTTGTTTCAGATTGTGAGGTAAAACGACGCTAGCTATCTTTTGTTCTACTTCCTGTGATTGCTCCTAATCCTGGCCAAAATCGCATTTTCTAGTGACGCCACGCAATTTACTCAAAATGGGACAGACCTGGATGCCCAGAAACACGATTAACCTCTTCAGCAAAGTGTATTCTCAAAGTCCACTAGCTTTCCGGACTCCAACCACATAAAACATGCCAAATCGTACCTTTGAAATTCGCGCCGATCTCGCCTCGGAGCTGGTGCAGCTAACGCTGATGTTATTATTCGCTGGAAGTCGCTTCCCTGACCCCAAATTTTGTTCTGGGATGTTCTAACATCTCTTCCTGGCCTGTGTGACCTGCGATCCCTGGTTTCTGAAGTTCAAATGGTCCGGTGTCCCAGCTCGAAATATCCAGATGCTCGGGACCGAACTCAAGCCGAAGTTGGTTTGCACAATTTTTAAACTTTTTAAAGGGGAAACTTTTACTAACACTCCTACGGATGCCCGGTAACTTGTAAAGTAAATTGGTATACTTTTTATACGTGGCAAACAGCAAAATTCTGGAGCAGCATTTGGCCACCACTTAACCTAACAGGAATTAATTTCTTATTATTCAACAAAAGAGCATGGCGTTACCTGCTATCCGCGATCTGATATTGTTTAGAGGAAAAGAGTATTAGTTAGTATTTCATATAAAGGAATACAATTTGATTAACATGTTTGTTGCTTAAAACTAGAAATTGTCTTTATTTCTTATACATACAAATTGTTCTTTCTCGTCACACAAAACGTTATTTATTACATCTCTGCTATGAACACTTAGTTTTAAAATGCACTGGCACTCGAGTTCAATTTTAAACATGTCACTGATTATTCTTCATTTCAATTGCCCTCCTTCTGAATTGCTCTTTGCAAATTCTATCTTATCTTGGTTCGATTTCCATCTACATTTTAGCTTGCTTGCCTTTCACTGGCCTGTACGTTTATTACTAACTCTACGCTCATATTCATTATGCACATAACCAACCTTTTGAATTATTTACTTTCATTTGGACCTGCTTCAAATATGCTCAAACCTATCATATTACTTATATTATATTAGCCATCTTAAATCTTTCTTTTACTCAAACTTCAAATTCAATTCTTCTGAAATCTGATTTTCTTATGCTAGCCCTTATTCCTCTAATTATACATCTTGCATCGCATTACCAATGCATTTAATAACTTCAACTACTGTCTAGATTGGAATTAAATAAAATATTTCAACTCTCTGCTTTAATTAACTTTGTTCAATATTTCTCTCTGCATACAGAATTAAATTGTGAGCTTTAAACCATCTCAATGCAATCGTCTTCCGTCGATACCAGTTTCTTAACTTAACAGGCCATTGCTGGTTTTAATGAGTAAAATGGGGTCGTAGTAAAATATAGGTACACATTTCTACATAAATTCTATTTCAACAACACAAACTATTCATTTTTTGTTTAGTTAAACGTTAGTGATTTTGAAGTCATTTGAATACGCTTAGTAAATTCGTTATTAATAAAAAAACTATTTCTTTCCCCTACGAGGCCAAAACGTCTGTTCTATAGACAATACTGGAAACTCGAAAGCCAATGCCCAAAAAATAGCCAGAAACAAGGACACCATGTAATCGCTCCAGAACGTGTAGGCCTGGAATAACGAGACATAATTAGATAATTGAAAGAAATCAGGAACATGGGAAACTTACAAAGTCGTAGTCTTCAAACACAGGAACAGTTCTCCGTTTGTAAGCGTTGAAGAAGATTATGACGCCGTGCAACAGATACATGCTGTAGCTCAACTTTGATAAGACTTGCATGAGCTGGTTTGACAGTATCCAGTTGATGGGCCCTAAAATGAAATTTTAAGTAAAAACTGCTTCTGGTGCGGGTAAATCAACGCGACAAGACATCAGAGGTGTTGAATTTAGGTGAGACGTTATACGGACGCGCAATTATAAATTATACTTGCGGCGATATAATGTAGCGTTATCAGGTCTACGTCAGCTTGTCGAATGGAGAATGGGCAATGGGAGTTCAAAAGATAACTAGGGGTTAGAGCATCGGTGTACAAGGCCTTGACTGTACCATACGGAATTCATTCAAAGATTTGGCCCGGAGGTAAAAATGAAATTTCACGGCACAATAACGAGACTGGAAACGGGATTTCAAATTTGTAGGCTTTACCTTGAGAGCTATTAAATCTGAAGACGTCGAAACTGCCTCTAGGGGACATCAATACTCCCGAAATAGCTACCATATCGCGCGGAACTGTGCACTAAAACACGCGCAACCTATGTGGTTGACGGTGGCTCTGCCAGATTCCCCGCGCTAACTTGAACCCGCAAGAAGTCTTCTCCGCGTGCATAAAAAGGCAGTACAGATAAAGCATACTAGTATCAATAAACTTGAACAGTGTGGCGGAAGAATATGCAGCTTAGAAAAAAATATAAAAAACTGTCTGGAATTATTGGGAAAATAGTAATAACATGTATAAATGTTATTAAAAGTTGTTCATGTAGACAATATAAGAATCAGTGTAATTAATGTAATACTACTGACGAAAGAAATATATTGTTATGATACACTATATATTGGTCGTAGATAAAATTAAAATGTATAAAAGAAATTGGGTACAATCCATATTAACTTATTAAAAAAGTTGATAATGTTTATAAAAGTTTAATGAATAAATTTAATTTAAAGCAAATTATTAATTAACGTTTACATGTAGTTTGAATATAAAAAGAATATTTAAGAGACGGTGGTATCAGTAACGTCGAATGTGAAATTCTGATAAGGATAATTAGAGTAGGTAGATATCAAATAAGAATTAGAATATAGGACGCATTAAAAAGGAAAATATGGCAGTTAAGAAGTTTGTTCCAATTATTAGAAAATAACAAGTAGAAAAACATGAAAAGAAAATAGTTTTGATCTAATTAAAAACATATTAAATTTAACTCTTTTTTAATGTTAAAGTTTTGGCTTATTTAAGAAGGGTAGTATAAGTCTGCGTGGTGTATATAATGAAGTGAAATAATAAATAACAAATACGTAACAGAAGTAATGAGTAAGTACAGAAGAGAATTGGTATTGCCGAACTTAATGGATACAAGAATGGTTAATTACAAGTGATTAATTGAATAATTATATTAAAACGGTTTTATTCGAGGGAGTACAGTTGACAATTGACATAAGTAAAAAACTGTATCCATCAATCTAAGTGTTGCTGAGTAGAGAGCCGTAGGAGTTTCGGTGAAGCTGGAGGGTCCTTTCAAGAAGGTGCTAGCAGGGACAGCAGCAGATTTGGAATTATTCTGTTGACTAGTTGCTGTCCAGGGTTTTGAATTTCATAGAATTGGACATTTGCCATTAAGATTTGAGAATTACTGTTGACAATTGTTTGACATTAGAAGTGACGTTTAATTTGAATGAATAGTTGAAAATACTTGGAAATCATTTCTTCAGAACAAAGTAACTAGATAATTGAACCTAAACCCCTGAAAGAGTCTCAGGCGCTATCATCCAAATAATTTGAAACTTTTGCATATTAAAAGATACAATTCAATTTAAAATAAAGAAGCCAATGCAATAAGTGTATTCTATAAGGAATTATCACTAGAACGTGTAAGAATTTCTAGCTAGAATTAAGTCTGACCCTCAGCATAGCTGAAACTCAACCGGATAAGGAATATTGTCAACTTAAGCAATGGAATATACACCAGCAAGCAGGAAAAATTAGCAGGGCCAGAAGAATGTGGGCAGGAGAAATAGAAAAATCTAGACAAAAAATACGAGGAACTGAAATAAATAGTCAAGATAGGTGTATATGTTGTTTGGTATATCGGGGCAGTATTTGGCAATATATTTCCGAAAAAAAATGAAGAGATCTACTTGAGCTTGTTTTTAACTTTATTCTCTACCATTAAACCAAACAAAGTTGGCGATGCTGATAGTGCCAGTTCTTTGTTTTTAAGGCTAAATTTATCAGTTTTTGCTTAGTCATTGCCTCCTTACAGTTTTTGTTTTTTAGGATTTGGCGATTCCTTTCTACTCTGATCTCTGCGTGGATCCTGTGATAGTTTTTACTTGAATTTAAAATATTTTTGGTGCTTGCATAAACTCTACCTCCGTCAAGTTAAATTACAGTTTAAAATAGATTTGCGACAAGTGAACAAACTAAAAATGCCAATTGAGCTAGCTATAGAGGGACACGGCTGCAGATCCCTCGAAGATTTACATAGAAAGGGCAGAAACTCGGAAATTCTGAGTGGGTCATAAGAGACACTCGAAGCTGTTTATCAAAATGGCATAAATACGAGATTTTTGGCCTGGAGCACAAGAGACTCTCCAAGATATTCGTTGCCGTCATTCCGGTTAAGATCTACAAAATGACGATATAAAAAACACAGAACCACTGCAATCGCAATCGTATAATACGTAAGGCAAGGGCACCGCATTTGTACATCGAGATGCCATTGCTTCTCTCTTATTTTGTTAAATGTCGAAAAAACGAAATAATGCGCCCAATTTGCGACCACGGTGAAAACCGAGCAGGCAGCCAAAAAACCGACGGTGTCACGCATTTGGAAGTCGCGACGACAAGTGGAACTAAAATATCTCTCTATCATCGATCGGGGAAGGAGTTCAAAAATTAGAATAGCATAATGGGGGTTGTTTTAGGAAAAAGCTAGGGCACATGTCTCTCACATATCAAATGGCAAAATTAAGTCAACTTGGTAATTAAGGCTTGTATTAATTTATGCCAAATAGCTATAGATAATTAATGCTGCTATCAAGCAATATTGATAATTAAACGCAACGCGATGTTGAGCTAGGTTAAAGAAATATAATCTATATTTTACACACAAAATGTCATTTAAAACCCAATGCCAAATCTACAAAACGCTAAATTCTCTCTTGAATATTTAATTTTGTACTTTAATGGTTAGTTTGGACGCTTTGGATGGGTACTCTTACTCTCCCCCTTCTTGCTGCTACAGTTTAGAGAAGCAACATTGTTCTAGTTTCGATTTGCTAGCCATAGTACAGTAATAAGCTGTTTACAGTTTGGATAGTCATGAAACTTACCTGCATATCCATGAACGCAGGCATATACGAGACCACTAACAGCTATAGCCCAAACGGAGCTACCAAAAGCTATAAAAAGTGAGTCGAAAATTTGATTGTAGCTAACAAACATTACAACCAAAGGAAGGCCAAAAATGCAAAAGAACCAGATGACCAGCATAGCTACCCAAGCAGCTGCTACCAGCATGCGTGGCAACTGAAACGAGCACAATATAAGTTCTAGTTGGCTCTTCTGTAACTACTTACCCTTTTTATGGGGTTTTTCAAGTTGGCCTGCTTAGTGGCGTAAATGATGTATCCTGTCGCGAAACCAATCAACCAAGAAGATGCTCGAACATGAGTGGGGAAATAGATCTTGGTGAAAAAGTTGTCCCACCTTACAGGACTAAACTTTCCATACATGAAGTATTTTTATGCAGCATTTAAGTATACACTTACTCTCCATAGTCGTTGAAAACACGGTGGTGCTCAGTCCAAGCTACATAGAGCGGGAAGAAGGGCAAACCAATAATCAAACTGCCAAGTACTAGTGGCTTTAATCGTGCAAATTTGTAGAAGAGGAGAAGTAGAATAGGCGATAGAAAAAATAGCTGGGTGTCCACTGATAGGTACCAAGTTGGAGTTATGCACTAAAATAGAAAGGATATCAAAGTGCGAACAGCAGATGTATTTTGTATTACAATCGCATCGGGATTCACGTAGTTCTGGATGTACAGTAGAGATGACCACCAATACTCTTTGCAAGGATTTTCCAGATCTCTTTGTAACATCTTTAACCATCTAGGCCCAGATCCCAAATGTTTTACCAGTGATGTGGAAACTAATATGATTGCTGCTAAAGGAGGGGTAAGTCTGAAAGGTTAAAGTGAATAGCCATTAACATATTTAGAAATGTTATGAGTATCGTAACTGCCGCAGATGTTGATTTTAAGACATCTAAGAATGTTATGATTCATAACATCCATGGTGTGTTAAATAGCTTATCGGTTACATTGTGGTAATGGCTGCCATTTACGGTAAAGGAATATTACCGTACAGATACGGGTATGACTTGGTTACCAGCCGCTACCAAAAAACATATTAACAACACAATAACATAAACACAGTGGTTACTACATAATATGACAGAAAAGAAAAAGTTAATGAAAAAGATAATGAAGTGATTTTTCCTTTTTGCATTAGTGGTTCTATTATCTTTGCTACTAAAAGCAGTTCCTGATACCACAAGTTGATAAGCGCAATCCTACCTGACATATCGATGAAACCAGTGACCGGTTACACTAAATTTTACCCTTTTTGCTGAACTAACCATGAAGCCATAGGAGACGAGAAACCCAGATATGAGGAAGAACGTATCGACGGCAGTTCGCAACGAAAGCACGAACATATCAGTAAACAAGCTGTAAATACAAACTTTACAAGCTTCGAAAGTAAAGCAACAGGCGAATTGGCATACGATTGTTTCGATTTCGTGATGCTGTGGAAGTCTAATGCCTCTAAAGCGCCTTGTCTGTGAATTAGTATGATCATCATGACACTGAACACTCGAATGCCGTGAAAACATGTTATTTGGTCAGGACCTTTGGATGTTTCCAGCAACTTTTTGGTATTGGTTAGAACCGAAAAAGACAGTAGAAGTTGGCGTGGCTCTTCTGAAAAAGAACTTTGACTAGATATTGCATACCTCTGTAAATGGAATGGTACTTATTTTTTTGCAATAGCTGTAGATATCGTAGGCCGTTGACATTACCATTAGTTTCAGGACGATTCCCATAATCATTCTGTAAGAAAGGGTATTGAAAAATACATACTTATAAATGAACGGGGTTATAGTTACAATGCCGCTGTGTCAAGTAAATCGAATTCAAGTTGAGAGTCTTTGGACTGACAGTCATCCTCAGAAACGTTGTAACTAAAGCCTATTGCTGAATAAAGCTTACTCAAGTCAGTGGCAGAACATGCATTTGGGAAACAAGATGCAGCTTGAATTGGAACAGAATTGCTGCTATCATTTGTAGATATAATTTGTGTCCCCTAAAACAGATAACATTGTCAGTTTTTCGAAAGATAAAACAAAGGAAGCGAAATTACTATGGACATAAGTAGATACGCCTTACATGTTTTTTTTTAGTACGAAGACAGCTGTGAGTGTAATAATGGGAAAATGACAAAAGTAGTGCAAGTATAAGCGAAAAGGGAAAAAAGAGAAATATAGCACTGGGTAGACTATGACAGAAAAACGGATGATAAATCGACTGACTGGCTAAAACACGAAGACCAGAAACAAACATTTCTAAAAGGTGGACGATAGAAAATATCACAAAGAAAAATTAAAATTAAAAATTCTTCTTAATAATAACAACAATAATAAGTAATTTAGTGTATACCAAAGAGTTATACATAGAAACGGGATAAGTTACATTAAAACAACTAAACACCACACTGAGTTGCTAATCCCAGAAACTTGCAAACGCATACAACAAATTAGCAAGGAATGGAAACAACCTCGTACGGCCGCTGTCCAATCAACGAGCTCGCAAAAAAAAGGTGAAGCGACAATAGCCACAGGACAGACAGATTCCATTTATATCATTTCCAACCAATTGACTTAAATGTACTTAAATGTAGATTGTAATGGAAATATGATTTAAAACAAAATATGGAACTTCTATCAAGCGCAAGGCGTCTATGTGTGGAGAAGGATGACTTTGATATTCAGCTTTGCAAAACTTCTTAGAATGACTGCTAATTGTCGAAAGAAAAGGTTACCTCCAACTCATCCCAAATTTCTAAATCACCGAAGCAGTATTTTCCATAAATATTGTCTTTGCCGGCATCAGAACTGCTAGAGCTTAAACACTGATCAAAATTTCCCAGGTCCACTTCTTCTCCAGGAATAATTCCGGCTGGAAGTTTGGATGCTGAATCAAACACTGAAACAATACTTTATTCAAACCTAATTTTTAAAATTTAATGCATGGGTGTAGTCAAGGTTTGCAGAACTGCACATTCCCAGTTTCAAACCGATCATGCTTGTAAATATTTAGACAAAAGTTTCGAAGTACTAAATGCTACTGTTACTATCGCCAAAAACCCACAATTGTGGTAAATTCCAGAAAATTATCAAGAGTGTCATACTTTTCAATGCCCACAGTTCTTCTGAAGATAAACTGTCCGCATAGCGTTTAAGTGCCACAGAGCATTCTTCAGTTACATTCCTATCCACTTCTTTCACGTAGTCATAAATGCTTAGCGCCAAGTCATCAGGTGTACGCAGTTTTTTGAAGCTGAGTGGGACATTTCCTGCAACATTGAAAACGAAAATTACTTGTAAAATACACAAACGCAGCGTAAGCATTATTGCTAAACTACAGCTAACGAAAGACACGCAGGGGTCCCATGTTAGTTATCATTAATGAGTAGCAACTGTCCTTATCCACTTTTTTCAAGTTCACTAGTAATTGTCTAACAGTAGGTATGTTATCATCTTAGATAATAAATTCTTTTTTTTCTGGTACTTTGCACTTTTAATTTTTGCTAATTGTACTATAGATACGTTTTCTTTTATTTGGGTTCTAGTTTTGTTGTATTAAAAAAAAGATAAATGCACGAAAATAAAGTAAATATAGCGTGTTGGCCCAATTTCTTTCTGTGGATACATTAAATACGATAATCATCTTCAGAAACAGAGGCAAAGAATAAACTAAAAGTAGAAAAAAAATAGACACATATTAGAAGTTTATAGATAGGTACTGCAATCTTTAATACTTCGTTCCATTTCTATTACATATGTTTCTACAAGTGCTATCCACTCTGAAAGTTGTTCTAGCTGCACCATAACTTTACTATGCGTTATGATAGTCTATTTTGAAAGGGGTCGTTACAATACTCAATTTACTTCGAACTGGAAGATCAAACAGATGGTTCCTCTATTGATTCCTTACCATTAGTGCATCTTTAAAATAGGTAATTCTTTCTTAATTTAACGGATTAGGCTAGTTACGTGTTTGAGGTACGCTCAAGGATAACTCACAGAACTGCAATGTGACGTCAACATGACGCCGTCTGCTTATCAATAAACGAAGGTAAAATTTTGGGAGTTTCAAATTGTACTGGATAATCTAATGTAATATTCTGGATAAGTAAACTTTACTCTCGTTAATTTTGCTTAAATACTTTTTTATATTAGCTATTTGCCTTTATGGGTAGCTCATAAGCCCAAGTATAATTTATTCTCGAGTGTATAGATTTAGAGCGCTTTAGATAGAAACTGTATATTGCGTTTTACGCTAGATATTAGGTTTTCTTAAATAAAATTCAATTATATAATATATTTACTTAAAACTTCTTTTCCGTCTTCGTTAGCTCTCGTTTGTCCACTCCTCGACGTAAGCCTCTCCCATATGTTTCCATGCTTTTCTGTCTTGTGCTAGTCGTTGCCATTCATGTCCCGCTCGTTCCTTGATGTCATCGAGTCATCGTTTAGGCCACATATGCGACCCATTGCAACTTGAGTTCGGCAACACGTTTCATCACATGTGTCACTCTTGTCTTCCTACGGATTTCCTTCTTATTAACTTTATCTCATAGGCTAATACCCAGCATAGACCCTTTCATAACCCTTTCCGTAGTTCTCAAGCGATTCACGCTTTTTTTGTCAAGGCCATAGTTTCTAAACCGTATGTCGCTGCTGGCTATGCAGGTGTCATAAACTTGGCATGTTACATTTATGGGGATGTCAGAGTTTTTTAATATGTAGCTGAGTAGCATGTCCGATATATATATAGTTTCTAGATTTAGAAAGGATTTAGAATTAGGGTTCAGAACAGTGTTTAACAATTCGGAAAAAGTTGTTCGGGCAGGTTTAGATCTCAGAAGAAGACAGTTCAGAACAGTCCAGATGGGTCTGTCTCGCTTTTAAGGATCAAACTTCCGATGAGCGGATGGCCCAGCGAGCAAATTCTTTCTTCCCAAGCGGCCGGTCCGGGTTCGAATTCCGGCGACTCTATAGTTTTAAAATCGTACGCTACCTGGCTACCACGCTAACACTTGTGGTGCTCGATAACCCTTAACAAGGGAACTCTTTCTCACTTTCGACGGGTAAGGCTAGCCATCTACCCGGCCTAAGGGCAATTAGGGGTTATAGAACCACTATGTGGTTGAAACAGTCCACTGGCCTAGAATAAGAGAAGGAAAAGAAGAAAGTAGGATCAAACGGAGGCCTCTGGGTCTGACAGAAGGACCTTCTCTGGCTGTAGGAGGCTTTGGCCCTGCACAGAGACCGTAAAGGCTGCTGGCTCTTCTAGTTGGAGCTGGCTGGATTGGTGGCTGCACTCAAGTGCCTTCAGCAGGTTTAGCAGGTTTTAATTGTAAGCACATTATTTATGCATAGATTAAACTTGTGCAGGTGCTAACGTAACACTGACACTAAAGTATGATGCATAGTGTAAAATATTGAGGGGGCTAGCACAACTAAATCTTCTTCTTTCTGTGCCATCCGTTACCGGATCTCGGCTATTATAATGGCCACTATCACTTTATCGAGGTCTGCCCTGAAGAGAACAAGTACTTGTAATTAGTAGGTATCTTATAAATACAAATTTTACTACACGTAGCTATTTACTAAAACTCCTCAAGACAAAATTTTTTGCTGCTTCGCAACACAATATTTGCAGCGTAGTAGATAAAAATAATATTAAAAAAATTAAAAAGTGCAATAGAAATCACTACAGAGCTATAATTTATTAAGAAAGATTATTCAAAAAAATTATTTACTACAGACGAAAAGACAGTTCTCGTTGTTCAGCAGTACAAGAAAGAGAAGATGAATACCACAGAAATTAAACCATCTGAGGGGTTGTGAGTAACACTCGCTTCTATAAATTTCTGTTTACAAGAGTCACTCTATGGTTATGTTAGTGAATTATAATTTTGATCACAGTTAACTGCTAAGCTTGGTTGGGTTCATATCAATGGTATTGACTTCCTACTATTGTGGTTTCATGGGAAATACATTTAAAAACAATAAAGTTTTGCTCTTTTAGGTTTTTTCCACTTACACCAATCTGCTTGATTTTAACTCAGATACCTTAGGTAAACTGCTTTTAATTACTGACTTTGTCTTTGCAGGAAAATATTGTTAAGGCGCAACAACGCAAAAGTTTTCTAGTCAGCACAGTGGGAAAAGGGGTTTTGGCCTGGAAACAAATTGTACATTAAAGGTACTGGGACACAATCAGGCAATTTGTTAGGCCGCACCTGATCGCACCTGATGTGTCTGCCAGAACTCACAGAACTGAAATTTACTTTACAAAACGTTACACAGTATTATCATATTAAATGGAAAAAGAAATAAAATTGGTATATTAATACAGTCAAATTTAGGAAATTTTAAATAAGATTGTTGGCTAACTTGAATTGGGTAATACAGATTAAATTAGAGACAAAATGGAATTTATTTGGAAATTTATAACATTTGAGTATTCCGTAATGGTGACGGAAGATAAGATAATGTTAGTATGAAACAATATGCTTGCTATGAAAATAAATAAGTGTAGTATGTATAGATCAGATTATTTAATTTTAAAAGTGGGCAGTAATAATCGTAACTATATAAAAGGAGAATTTTGTTTAAAATATGATGATTGAATAACAAACTAAAATTATGTACAGACGTTTTTGAATAAATCTATTTAGAACAAATAAAAACTTAGAAATTATGCCTTTATTTGTATGAGATTTAGTTATATGCAAATAAGAGGGGTTGTTTCAAAATCTACGAGCTGAACATAAGCGAAAATGTAAACTAGAGTTGATGTGAGTATACAATCGGTGAAGAGATTGTGGAATACCGTTTAATTAGCTACAAAGAAGAAGAAGACGACAATATTTGAATAGATTTGAATTTATTGGTGCATTGCAAGGTATAATTGACAGTCATTATTGGAGTTGAGGATTTTACAGAGGACTGGAATCAGTTTGCTGAGGTTTGCTGGTGTGACTTGGTTACTACAGGAGCTGCGGACAAATAAAATAAGTTGGGGTATTATCTGTTAGTTGTAATTTACTAGGAAACTGATATTGACGGTCACACACGGGGGATGTAAGAAGTGAAGTTGGATCTGCAGGAGCCCAGAGTTTTTACTTTGGGAGTTCTTTAGTTGGTTGAAGGTACATCGAGGATAGGCTGACATTGAGCTTAGCTGAGAAACGTCAGAATCAGTGGTGTTTGATGTGGCTAGCTGAAAAGTGAAAGGTGTGTTTTAGTTAGTTCTAATAAGGAATAAGGAAAACAATTAATTGAGTAAAATAAAATAATAACACTACTTACTTTGGTGAATTAGTCATTGATTTGTGAAAGGGAAAGGATATTTGTTTTATACCTGTTAAAAGTCAAACTGACTTTTAGTAACAGTCAGTGGTAAACAATTCATATAAAATTTAGAATATCAAAGAATAGATAACTTGATTAACGAACCACACCCTTATGAGAGTCTCAAATGCATTGCATAATATTAAAATAATTAATAATAGGATTTTAAAAAGTACAGTGGTATATTCATTGTAGATTTATATAGCCCAAAAGGTGGGGCTAGCACCCCATAAATTATGGCGCCGCAACTGTGGGGCAATTCTCCATTGCATATTTATGTTGTCCAACTGTGGGGCTTGTAAAAGTTAGTTTTCAAGCTATATTTGGGGCGAAGTAATTGTGAGATTTGATTGTAAATGATAAACCAAGTTTAGGGTCAGTTTTTATTATTAATAGAGAATTAAGAGAGAGGATTGTAAAAAGCAATTTATAAGAATAAATAAAGCATCGTATAAAGGTTCAATTTGTGAATAAAACACAAATATTTACAATTGAATAGAAAGGTTTTTTAATCAAAGTAAATACATTTGAAAATTTAAATTAAAATATGGCAGACAAAAGGGTTACAAAAAAAGCAAGAAGACTGAAGAGGAAAAAGACGAAGGACAAGAAGAAATGAAAGTGGTAGTGAGTAGTACAGAAGTAAAAATGGAGGAAATACAGCAAGAGTTAGGTGTACAAGGAGATTAGGTGAGAATTCAGGAAGAATCAACAGGAAAACAAGATGAAATGAAACAATTCAGGGAAATTATGCAAACAATGATGTTAGATTTAAAGATAGATTCTTTATGAAGATTACATTGTAGATGCTAAATTATAATAATTTTGTAACTAGTAAACAACCGTCACTTATTGATCAATTTTATTTTCCTTGTGTATTTTTAGGATTCATGCTATATCTTATTTGGTAAAATTAGTAGACCGCTGATTTCGTTTACACATGCGCGCTATTAGACGAATAAGCGAAGAGGTTGCTTTTGCATGCTATAAACAGTACTATATATATACTAATTCAGTGAAGGCCTCGTGTTCGAAAGAGCCCGCGGATCATTTTATTTTGAGTTTTTTGTATACTAGACTTCTTTTTCAATTAGGGTTTTTCCACTTCGTGTAATCGATTTCGAGCGCTTTTATTTCATCAAATCATTTTGTGCTTGCGTAATGCGCCTGCACTATTTTGAACCTTTTGTAATATTTTATATCGTAATAATTTAAATTCTGGGTTCGTCTTGAATCTAATGGTTCTAGTGTTATTTAAAGAGTAATAATTCGTTGTTCATGATAATAATAATGATATTACTTGATTTCGAGTATAAGTGCAACTAAGAGAAGACGTGGGTTTGGCGATGACTGACGAGCCCAATGCGGTACCTGCACACTAGTTCTAATTCAAAGCAACGAAACTGGCTACATAGTTTAAATGAATTCCAATTTTAGTGCACATAATGAATTAGGCATTGTTTATATTTTAACCGTCATTTTTTATTTAATTTTCTAAAACATTTACTGTTGCCGGGTTAAATTATTATTAAAGCAGATTCTTTAAAACGTAATAATTTTAATTTATTATAGCGTTGTCCCTACACGGAAACTGGAGCCAATATTTTAGTGGTTAGCAAGAACCAATTTTTTATCTATTCTGCGGTCCAAAATCGCAGAGGCTTTCGAGCTATCTAAGGCCGCGTGTTCTTCTAAAATCTGAAAATTCCGGGACAATCTCTGCTTCGATGTTATTTTTTCCACACACTTCTCTTGTTCTTGATCTGCTTCTTCAATTCCTACATTTTTGTCCCTGGGTCTTCCTCACTCGTAATGTTTATAATATATCTTTCATCACTCGTCTGTGTAATGGGCTAGTTCGTGTCACCTTAGTATTTAATAATCACTCTGCTAGATTTAAGCCAAATTGTATTTCTTACATTGTAGTAATTAGGTTAAGACTAATTAGGTAATTAAACAAGTGTTGCGATTGTTCCCGCAAACCAGCTGATGCACTCGTTGATTCTATTAATAAAACTAAGCTGTGCCGAAACGTAGAAAAGCGGGGGGTAGTCATTTGCTAATAGGCGACCCGTGCGTTCGTTCGAACAAAAGAAACGCCACACGAAGTATTATAAAGTGCGATTGAGAGCTTCTGTGTGGACCTGCATTTAGAGCAGTCGACACTTCGTTATTCTTGAGCCAAAATACAGCAGTTTATGGCAAACATGTGCTATTCCAGTTGCCATTCGAGATTCGAGGAAGACAGTTAATTGTGCCAACGCACAAGCCAGGGAGCTGACCTCTTCATTACCTTGCACCGAGGTAAAGGCAAGTTTAGTTATTGTAAATAAAACCCACGCTTGAATTCCCGGTCTAAAAAACTGGGAAAACTAGAAGCGTACCTGCTAAATCAGCGCGTCAGCACAAAGTGCTTGCATCATCCTGTAGACATATCGCGTCAGCTGATTTTAAGCGGCCGAAGGCAGAGCCGCACTACGTGAATTTGTGTGCGAAATTTAAACATTGTTAGCACTGTTGGTTATTTGACTTGGCGTTGATAATTAATAAGTCTCACCTACACTTAAGGAATGTATTCAAGCATGCAGACTCAGCATTAAGCTTGTGGAAATTTTTTAGCTATTGTTGATGGCGTATAAAACATTTCTATATTACCATTATGTATTTTCATGCATGTATGTTCTTTTCCAGAGTATATGTATTTTTATGTAAACTGTTTGTTTTTTATTTTTGGCAGGATTTGCATGTATGATTACAGAATTATAGGTGTTAACGGATAAGGTCAACACGAGCTATATTGACATTACCCTTAGCCGTACTGAGGTAAGAGCAGGTCTTGTGTTTCTACGACTGGTTTAACTACCAAACAAAGGGCAATCTCAATTCACAGTAAAGTAGAGTATAGGGTACAGGAAAAAGCCGCGTTACAGATTATGGTGCCTAACGCTAGGGCTAAATATGGTACCCTTATATCTCTTGTCTGTTCCTACATGATATTTGTATCTATTCTCCATGTTTTTTATCTTATTCGCATAGTTTTATTCTAGTATATAGAACTAAGAAACTGAATATGCCAGGAAAAATTCTAGAAAAACTTGGCTACCCATGCACAAGGAAGGTTAAGATTTTAAACCTGTATTTATATTTATAGGTTTGCCATGTAGCTACATAAAGTATGAAAGCGTTTCTGGTTTAATATTTGACTCTTCCGTTGTTTACGAAAATTGAGTTAATGAAACATGTGAACTTTACTCCGAAAAAAATACTTTATTAGAGAATATTAAATATTTTAAATTTACTTTTTGACACTTCTATAAAAAAACTTTTAAATCTAAACTTTTCATTATTTAACATATTTCCAAAACACATCATGAGTCAGAAAGTTACGAGACAAACTTCGTTAAGATATGTTTTCCCGAACTGTGCGGCTAAAATCACAAACGCGTTGCATCGAATTAGCGTTTAATAGTTTAATAAAGCGGTTGCAAATGAGCAAAATATTTTTACTTCTTGTCGCTCACGCCAAAGCGGCAATTTCACGCTTTGTTGTGCCGGTGCGTGTTCGTGTAATCGCCTGTAACATTTTTAATTAAAACCAATTATACGTATTTATTAGTCGCTTCTGTTATTTATCTCCATCTGCATGACTTGCAATGAATCATGCACCGTGAAGAAGTGCAGGATTAATTGTTATGCGGTACACGAAGGAAGAAAACGAGCTAATTTGCTATTTTTTCATTCTGCAACGAATAAACTCATTTTCTCGCTTATTAAACGTAGGAGTAAATCTTCTTCAAGCAGAGCTTTAGTCGAGAGTTTTACTATCATATGGTTCAAGGCCGTCCCGTAATGTCCATGCTGCAATTTCAGGATGTTAACCCATTCATGCGGTTGCTGCAAATGTGCACAGCTACTGGATAATAGAAAACCCGCCTGATGTGCCTACAGACAACCACTTTACGAGTTTTTCGTGCGCTTTTGAATGAAAAGTCATTAACCATCGTTGCAATTTGCTCTGGGAAGTAATGGAGGTTTGTGGTAATTTATTAGGCAAAATTAAGAGATGGGTTTGCTGATCCATTCGTCCCACATTATATACACAATGGTGGTACAATCATGTACTGATTGTTTACTATCTTTCTTGTCTTTTAATATTGTTGAAGAGTATGCACCTAGAACAGAGTATTCTCAGAATTATGTTTTCTTGGCGTTGAAAGCAACCAGATCAAGTCCACAACTGAGGTCTGCTAGGTGGCCTACTACGTCATTATCATAAGTTTCTTATGAAATATTAAGGTAATAGATTAGATTAATCACCGACCTTCTGTAGCTGGTCTCCCAGGTCAAAACAGACAAAACCCTGTTGGAAACCCCAAAGGGGACCAGGTGTTGACGCCAGCTTTGAATAGCGCAGCAAGAGTAATGTGACTTCGAACCTCTTGCAGAAATAGAATCCTCACCCACACATATTACAAGCGAGCAGGGACAAATTACTAACTACCAATTACAAAAATGGAGCTGAAACGAATTTAAGCAAATAGTAGAAAGAAAACCTACCCTTGAGATGTTTTGGCTCCGTATGCCAAAGTGGTGATATGTGCTTGTTCAGGTATAAATTTAAAGCATGTTTGATTTTGAGAAATCACCAAAAATATCTCTTCCAGGGACTTGATCAGATTTCCTCGAAAGAGTCCATAAGCCAATATCGAACCCTCAATGCAGGATGTAAGTAAAAATCCCAAATTAAAGGAACATTTGACTGCAACAACGTATTTTACAAACCAGCCTTTATGCAGCAGCGCAACGTGACAAAATTGAAAAAATTAGGGGCCTTGCCCAAAATTTAGAAAACCTTGAGGAATTCAAAATAGGCAACCAAAGCAGCTCGGTGCATGGAGTGAAGTATAAAATATCGTAATCTAATTAGAGATTCTAATACATTGAAATATGAAAGTTGACTGATAGTTTAATTATGTTGTAGGTCATATTTCGATTTATAGATAAGATAGGGCAATTAACTACGTATATACCTATAAATAGCTTTTGCAATAAATAAAAATAAATGCAGGAAATGTCGCTCTTGTATAAACGTTTAGAAAATTATTCAGACTTTTAATTTCTTGAGTTTCAAGTTTGACTTTATTACACCTTCCTGCTTCTTCTTCTTTGAACATTAAAAAAATTAAATTTACGTATTTGCCGACTCTCTGTAATTTCAATTACCCATATAAAAAGTTTTGAATTTACTGAAAAGTGCATCTCTCTGCAGTTACTCTGGGTCCAGAAGCGAGCTACCACAGACCGTAAGAGATTCAATTCAATAAACTTTGCCACCCAAGAAAATATCTTTAAAAATAGCAGACATCAAAATCATTTTTTAGGATACTGCATTGGTAACTAGCGTTTACATAGTTACAAACGAGTCCGGTAGATAAAATTTACCGGCCTAGACCAGTAGTAGAATTACCGGCCGGTAAATTTTATCTACCGGACTCGTATCCTAAAAAATCTTATACGATACACGACCGGTAGCATTTTTATGGCCTTGCCAAACATACAGGTCTCGCCCTACGGGCTCAACCTATGGCGCGGCCATAAAAATGTTGCTACCGGTCTAATAACGTAAATAGCTATTATATTTACATCTCCTTCCCAAATTACTGTCGCACCCCTAATGTAAACAAGCTGTATTCGTCGTTTGGGTTAATTACAATACTTTAAGGGCCATTTGTTACTGCACTCCTTGCATTTAACAGAATGTAGGTAACTGAAATCAAGCACCTTCAGGCTCTGTCATTAAATTTTAGTGTAATGCAGTCCTCTCGGGCGCCTTTTATTGTTGACAATTTCGACTGGTTACGATGTGAGCAGCAATTACAGGAAATCAGATGTAGTGTTTTACAGATAGAAGCAGTTACTTACGAAGCGCCAAATCTAAAGGTTACAATTGAAAATGAACAAAAGTAATTAAATAAGATGTTTTTTTACTGTAACGTTATGAGTAGAAGAACAAGCTTTAAATTCACTAGATTCAACTTCTGTGTTACAGTTCCATATTTTTTGTTTTTTAAGTCTTTGTTTGGCAACCACCTTGGGCTGAGAAGAAGACGTGCGAAATTTACTAGTTTTAGAACGGAAGTTCGTATTTTCAGTGAATCATGATGCAGTGTTCTGTTTTAAAAAAGTACTATTAGAGGACTGAACTACTGTTCCACTATTTGCTTTAATCTGTTTATCTCTTATTTAATCGACTTGTAATCTATATCACATTAATGACTACAATGATAATAGAATATTAATTCTTTCCTTGGTCAGCAAAGGCATGTTACTTTACCTTGTACTCGCAAAGGAGCATAACTGCGCCTACTGCAGAACAAAGAAGAATTGAAACGAAGAAGTGCTCTTCTAGTACGGTAAAAAATATGAAGAAAAAGAACGAAGAAGAAACATTTTAATATTAAATAGTATATAGAAGAGTCAATCGTTTGAAGGTAAGTAAGTAATTTTTATTCATCGTAGGATACATAACAACAATACATTAAATTGTTCAAACATTTTTTCTATATTTACATCATGATTTTTTAAAATCGTTGGTAACCTTCGTTGTTAGATATATAGATCATGTTACGGTACTTTTGGAGCGTCCCCTGTATTAGTAAACATTTGCTAGTTGAATTTTTAGCTTTGAGTATTAATAGGTGGCTTTTTGGTAATTTTGCATGCTTCAGATTATGTCTGGTTAGCTGTATCCTAGTTTTAAATATTTTCCTATAATTATTAAGCAGTTTCGTAAGCAACTCCCCGAGTAATTACCCTTATTTTACTATTTAAATTTATTCTGGTTTCATTTCTACAGATATTTAAGCCTGGTGGCTACGCAACCGTTATTGCAATTATTTGAAACTATTTCTTTTGTGGCTAGAGCAAGGTTATCTCTTGTTGCAGTCACATCTTTCAGAAAGTTTTTTTCTTAGTCCACTAGCCCAAATTTTGTTATCTGGTGACCTTTTGAAGCTGGTGTCGAATTCTGCTTGCTCTTTCCAAACAAAACTGCGGCGCTAATTGGTTTTCCCTGCAGCTTCAGTGCTTCGAAAAGCCCTTTTGCTGGGCTCAACCCTTACGAATAGTTTCCATGAGGGATCTAGAAGTACTATTGCTCTGTTTCTGACGTTCGTAATGGTTATATAGTTACTTCCCTACGTCCTGCCGCTTTGCGGATTTCTGGGACCAACTTTAGAGCGTTCTTCTTGGCTTCTACCAGCGTTAGGTAAGATAAGGCCTCATCTTCTTAATCGAGGGTTCATTTGGGCATTGTACGTTTTTAGCCATTTCCTGAGGGGTTCGGACATTTCCTGTGGGGTTTGTACAGTTCCTATGGGGTTTGGACCTTTGCTGGTGGGGTTAAGCATTCCCCGTTCGGCTGCAATTTGCTGGAATCCAGTCCGTTGACCTGGGCTCCTAAAACTGTCGAATTGCCTGTGGATTTTGCAACGCCTGAGAGCTACATTAGGAATTACGTGATTGCATTACACCCACCTGCAGTTCACTTGCAGCCTTCTTCGGTTGCACCTCCCCCCACAGCTGCTGACGTGACCTTCGCTCCCCGGCTGTTTGCTACTGCGCACAACTACATGGAAGCCAACGAAAAGGTTAGATCGTGCCTTCCTGCAGGCAAACTGCTAACATAGTTAGTACACGTTGCGCCTGGAGTATTTTATGATAGAATAGTTGTGCTTCGTATAGGTAGAAATTAGGGCATGCTTGGCCAATCCTACCCCTCGTGTATTTTGCTTTTTTATGTGCTGTCGTTTAAGTTATGAATGTTAGGGCTGCCGCAAAATTCGTGCGGTCACTTTTCGCAGTTTATTGATTAAAGTCAATTAGTCTTACCAAAGTTCTGTCGGCCTCGGCTCCGCTGCTCTTCAGTGGGGCCCCCTATAAAATTACAAATTAGATATCATAGGACTCCGAGCTTTGACAACATCCTATTTGAATGTCGCTTTTTACTTACCTGGTAGCATGCGGTAGCTGTGATTAACCGCTTAGCGCGTTAAACCAGCAGCCCCGGTATATATTTAAATGTAGATTTGTATTTACACTATTCTATTTTGCTCGCACGCAGCCATTTGCGGTTCAAAATTTTGCAGCGTGAAGATAGCCGCTAGACGACGGGAGTGGTTGGTGAACCGACCACGGTAGCTGCAGGTTCAAATTCAAGTCTCCGCGACCAGGTTATTTATTTTACGCTCATATCAAATTTGTTAAAGAGCAGATACAAGTCTTTGCTACTTTATTCATGATTACCATGATGCCTTTCTATTAATAGAGACCTCGGCGTAAGGTGTGGCCACGCTAGACGTACGTTGCTTCCGACCGCTAGAAATTTTGGAGCGTAGTTTTAACGTCAATTAGAGCTAACAATCGGGGCTAAACGTTAACCTGAATATACTTGCATTGCTCTGTACCGGCGTAGTATTCGTTGAACCCGCTCTGAGACCAATAGTTGTAAAATTAATTATTCTTCTTTCCTATTTATGCTCATGCGGCGCCCGAACATAATTGTTCTTTTTTTAAAGTGTATGATTTGTCCGTCGTCCACCTGCTTAAGCTCTCATATATTTATCTTTATATTTGTACTTATACATATATAGTTAACCATGCATGCTTGTGATATTGCACTATAGTATACACCAAAAATTAAAATAAAGCTGTGATATTTTATTAGTCGTTGCTTTGATTTTGTTTGTTCTGCTGGGAATTATCTCCACCTTGTGATGGTCCGACGCAAGGATTAGAACAACGTCGAGGACCTGGCGCCCTCTCCTTTTTTTTCCTCTCGTTCTCTTTCAGCGTATCTGGAACCCCGACCCTTCTCGGCGAGTTAGCCCAATTTTAGGCCGATAGTTACCAGCCGGCAAAATAGCAAATAAAACTTTCGCCAACAGGTAAGGCCAAAACAGTTATCCTTCCTCACAATCACTATGCAACCTTAACTACATTTTATATTTATAGTGTTTTTTATTAACCAATTTAATATGCAAGTAGCTTAAAATACTTTCACCTATGTTTCAAAATGAATTCGTTCAGTAATAATCCTGTTCATAGTATTACACTTTGTCGTGATTAGTAATGAACACAGCTTTTTTATATCTTCTTGCTAGGTACGAGTTTGCTCATTTGCAAAACAAATTATTTAAAAATTAACAGAATTTATTAGGGATTAGATCAGCTTTGCATTTTCAAGGCGCTATTAGTTTCTGGAAAGTTGCTCGTAAAGTTGAAAGTAAAGAAATAGGTTTTAATGTGTTACCTATATTTTTTATCCTGAAAAACTTAAGCCCCGTCGCAGAAACACAACCTAATAGGTAATATTTACTGTAATCAATACATATATTTAAAAGAGTAGGCTGATTTTTGTTCCACTTTGTTTACGAGTCTACAAGACTGATTTGCATGATCTTTTTTCTACATTGAAACGTTCACTCTGTAAGTTAGCTAATAGTACTTACATTTAATTTTTTAAGGTCTTTAAATTTGTAAAAACATAAATTTAGTATATTTATTTGCATACGCTTGAAAACGGCAGTCCACTTGCAGCGGCCCCTTAATTCACCGCATGTCAACGTTTCGAACTACTTACGGGCGGCCTGACAACTGCTCTGTCATTTAGTGTTTGACATTCAAAGTGTACGAATACATAGACTAATAATTATACAAATAGTATTCAGAGCCGTTTCGTATTGTTTGTACAAAACCCAGAAACGCCATGGTATGTAAATTCTTCTTCTTCACTACATGGATTAAGCATTTATGCCTGTTCCACCTTTACATTACTTGCGCTGACCATCTTTTCTTGGGCCATATTGGCATTAATCTTATCGTTTTCCCATTACCACTCCGTTAGATTACGAAAATCGTATGACCATGGATAGTGAATACGCAGGTCATATTAAACTTTAAATTATAGAACAATTATTTACTAATTTAAAAATGTAAAGTACTTACATAGAAAAGATATTAATAACATTGATGATTATGGCACGGGAAATATTGTTTGTAATTACTCTTTTCTGGATGCTGGGCATTACAGTGTTATCGAAATTGGTTGCCAATTTCAATCTGTACTGTACAAAATGAAAACGTAGAAAGTGAACATTAACAGGCCGCAGAAAATCTGTAACTAAACGAGAACAGTGGAGAGGAATAAAAGAACTTTTAAAATCTGTATCTAATACGTATAAAAATCATAACTGACACACTGATAGATCATCCGAAAATCTCAATAAAATGTTCAGACCTCATTCACTAAGACATGGTTTTTCGAAATCCCAGCCTCAAGGAAGGTGGTAAAAGGCTTTGATTGACTGCGATTTTATCTGCATGGACGGCAAACCAGGAAGTTGAAATTTGGCACATCAGTTCCTTTTACAAATAGGATCAAATAATTTTCAATGTTTTTGAAATTCACCCCAAAGGAATTACATGGGGTAGATGTGCTTTTTAGCTGCTACAGGTACGACCTTAAACTTCTGCAAATTAATTTTCTTTACAAATCAAATAAAACGGCTTTCTGCCCCCCCCCCCTAAAGGAGTTAAAAACGAATTATGGTACCCCTCCTATATCCTGCGGTTGTTAGAAGATCTTTTTAACATGTGGGTGTGTTTTAGGAGGTTTAGACAATCTTTAAAGGTTTTTTTTAATTTAACCTCTAGAGGGAGTAAAAATAAAAAGGAGTAAAAAGTCTCAATAATCGTCTTCACCCACTTACTACGTACAGACCCACTGAAACGCAGTTTATCGAAATTTCAACCCGAAAGGCTATATAAGATCTAAAGGTGGATTTTTATTTACTGCACTTTTATCCGCTTGGCTGGGCGCAGTCTCCTAAGAAGTTAAAATTTGGTGAATGAGTTCCTTTTACAAATAAGGTAGGTAATTTTAAGAATTTTTCAGAATTCACTTCTCAAAGGGGTTGGATAGGGTAGAGGTGTTATTCTAAATATCTCCACATGGCGGGAACTATTGCAGGTATAAGATTGATATACAAAAAATCAGTTTCTTTTACAAATCGGGTAAAAAAATCTGGGGTTTTCAGCATTCACGCCTCGAAGGGGTTAAATATGGTATATTTTGCTTTTCTGAACATCAGGTAAGAAGTTGAAATTCTGGAGTAGTTGCTTTTGCAAATCGAGTCAAACCGCTTTGACCTTATAAATCAATCCCATATAATAGCATGCAGTAAAAACAATGAACTCAATCGCAAAGTATTTCTAAAAGATTATATAATTTAGTACCTTGAAACAACATATTGCCTGTTATTAAAGTGGGACCAGCTAGTTTTGCCTTTTTCAAAAGTTCGAAGAAACACTGAATGTTCTTTTTTTTATTAAAATCTTTAGAATAGAAGATCAACATTATTGTAACATACTCTATTATTTCAGGTCATGTTTGCTATACATAACCAAAAAAGCAGCATCGGCAGAACAATTAAAAAAAGGAAAATTGCGAATTTTTAATGAAACTGCATTTGGATGCATTTTTTGAAAAAATTTTTAAAACTTGTTATGACTTAATAAGTTGTTTTGGATGCATATGAGATTGCCATAGTTAATTTGTTTTTAATTTTGTAAATACCGGAATAAAAAGTAATATTTAAGGCTATTTAAAAGCATCCCAAATTTAAAATATATTTTCGAACCAATAGAGAATAACGTTGAAATTTTGGTGTAGCACACGACAGGGGCACACATTTTTAATGATTTTGACTATTTTTTCTGGAAAAATATGTTAATATTCGACCAACGAGTTACTCCTGTTAAACATATCACTACTCGTATCAACATCACAGTTTATGTTGTTACGTGAATAATTACTTGCCAGCTCAAACAGATACAAGGAAGTTTTACTCTGTCAGACATTGGGATTGACAGTTAGAATTGAAGTTGTGTTTCTACGAGAAGAAATTGCCATGCAAGTTCACATACATTAATCTTAGGCGACTGGTTATCAGGTTACCTGCAGGATGCAAATGTACAGATATTTATGATTCAGCGCTAATTATTATAAACCAAGAATAAGTGAATACTACATGTTGAATATTTTTGCATATGTTATTAGCCAACAAATATATTCGTTATCAAGTGGCAGTAACGACGAGACCAATTTAAATTATCAAGCGATTAATAATCTTACATCTCTAACACAATCGAACTTGGTTGTTTTTAGATGCGGCATAATTGCTTATTAACACGTCGGAGTGTAAATCAACTGATAATCGAGCAATATACAGGAACGATAGGAATTTCTGCTTATTTCCATAGTAGTCTTGACACTGGTTTTAGCCTCTTATTATTTGATAGGTAGAATTTAATTGAAAATAGAGCTTTCTGTATTTCTAGTACTTTTGCATCAATACTGAAGTATCAAAATTGTTTGAAACAATAAATATGAAAGTAGTGTAAGAAATAATATTTCTAAAATGGAGGTCTTACACTGATAGAACACGTCGATTATCGTTAGATAATGGAGAAATAACGAAATCAATAAAGCAGCATAGGGAAGGCCCAGAGTATAGAACCTGCTCTGAGCCTTAGATGTATATTGTTATGATGTGTGTATGATTTGATATTACTACACTTACCGAACTGTTATTTTTCTTCAATGCAGTTACTATGTTTAGAGCATCCTCCAAATTATCACCCTCCTCTTCATCCGAATAACCATTGGTTGTGCTACTTTATGTATGTTCATATCTGGTTTTCATACTCTCTCTTAGCATTAAGGAGCTCTTTAAAATGCTCTGCTGATGTTTCCAAGGCTTCCATCTGCTCTTTATTAATATTCCCTATTTGCTTGGTATCCATTTTTTCCACTTCTTCACTCCTTGAATTATATTGTCGGTTGTGTTGGTATTCTTTTATATGATCTTATTTTGCTGCTGTAGTTAGCAATATTTTTTCAGATTCTCAGGTGGTAGCATTTTTCGATGGTTTTATTGTTTTCATTACTTTTTTTGCACTGCTCATCAAACCAATCTTTGCTCTAATTTTTGTTCTTCCGTATTTCCTTTCCTGTTCCATTCATTGCTAGAGCTATGTTTCCCGTTTATTTCATCATTTTGCTCTTCCCGATTTCTAACCAGTAATTTTCCAAGGTCTAAATGTGTTTTTTGTTCTTCTTTCTCTGTTTTATATTTTTAGTCGCTTAGTCATTTCCGCACTACCATCATCACTATAGAAATATATACCATATAACAGTTAATCGACGACACGACTGGGATCAATAGTATCTCTTCGGAGTTACCAGAGCGTTACTTTCAGTTAGTTGTGGGAGTACACACAGAAATAGGAAATAAAGAAAGCCAAAATTCGAGGTATCCAAAAGTATGCGGCATGGATGTTGCATTGTTACGACGCTATGTAAATTACATTTCAATGAAGCCCTGAATTGCAATGGAAATGGAATTCCGACCAACGACTAAACCCTAACTATCTACTTTACTTGTAAACGGATGTGGATACAATTAACTATAAAGACATTAACATCATTTCCCATTGATAGGCAGATGTAGTGAAAATTAACTTGAATTTTTTAAATGGATCGCTTTGTATATTTCATGTTTTTTTTGGAATCTACTACACTAATTACATAACAATGTTGCCAAATTTGCATAAACGTTAACACGTATTTTACAAATTTACTAAGTAAACGTTTATCAGTTTTTGATAAATATAAAGTAGAGCATGGTCCTTAAAAGATGCAATTTAAAAATATGACTTTTTCTTAAAAACACGTTTTGTACACTTAATCCTTTCATGAAGCATTTGTTATTGAGTTAATTGACCAAATAGTTATTAATATGAGTTACTGGACTCAATTAGAATAGATTTGGTCCAGTCACGGCCTTATATGGCCGAAATAGAATTGAAAAGTAAATTGTTTTGGTTTGGAAGAACTGTTGTGTGTAATTGCTAAAAACGCATGGCATACAGGGTGATCCATTTAAAAAATTACAGCTAATGGCACTTCTGGCACGTCTGTCAGTCAGAAAGTATGTCCAGTATTTCAGTTCCAAATTTCAACCAAATCGCGTCATACATGTAGGAGACATACGTGGGTGGGCTGAAATGTAATCCACACATGCTTGTAGAACGCGAACGAAATGATCTACAGTGACGCGGATGGTTGCATTCGGAAGCTACATCCCTCCTATATGCGTATGCCATGTTTGAAGGAGTTTCGTTCAACAGTTCGTTTTTTAGTAACGAAAGTATGGAGACGTATTCTAGTGCTATGTTAACGCGAGTTAAACAGCGCGAGATTAAAGAATTTTTAACTGCTGAAAACGTGATTCCTACTAAGATTAATCGCCGGTTAAAGGCCGTTCACGGTGACGATACTGTTGATAGGAGTACTGTGAAGCGATGGGTAATAAAATTTCTAGGTTGCGAGCCCCAAAAAGCCATAACTAATGATGAAAAACGCAGCGGACGTCCGATCATTGCCACAGACGATGAACATCGCAAATGCTTCGACAATTTGATCCAAAATGACCGGCGGTTTGCGATGCGCTTCTGAGTGATTCTTAAGGTTGGAAATTACTTTTTTGGTGGTGCTCGGAATTTGTAAGCTTGGCATCCCGGCTTTCCCTTGTTCATTTATGCAGCGTTCTATGATCCGATGGGGCAGTTAGTCTGCTTTTGATTCTATGTCTGTCCCACGCCGTTTGCGGAGTTTTGGTGTAGAAGCGAAAGGTAGACATTCAGGTCCGGGTCAAGGAGTTAATCGCTTCTGCAGACATTTTCGTGCAAGTTTATTTTTGTCCGCTCTCATGTTAAGCGGATTTGGGTTATTTAAGCGATTTTCTAGCCGTACAGTCGTGTTCATTAAAGTGTTGCACATCATTTCTGCTTTGTGAATATAAATTAATTAAGCTCAAAAACGTTATATATCTAAATATTTTGAAAATATACATCTAGGTCTACTTAGATAATGATACAATATGAGCCTTTGTGATAATTTATGTTAATACAACCTTATATCATATGTGATATTTGAGGTGCATTCTACGTAGACATTTTATACTGTACTGGCTATTATATGCAGTAGACCAATCAAATACATTACACTGTTACTGTTTTCATAGATCTTATTTTGTTGCTGCAATCTGACCTTGTGTGCTTTGCCTTGTAGGGTTATTTGGCATATGAGTACATTATTTAAACTCTGCTAACTAACTGAACAGATCGAAAAAATTAGGCTTAAAAAGAGAGAAACGAAATTAACAACTCTGTGTGCAAGAATGTCATCAAAATTTTGAAGATGGTTCGCAGTGAAGAACCTATGAAGACTTTCTCGAATATTAAGAGCTCAGATTCTACTACAATGTAAAGTGACATGTTGATTCTCTAATTAAAAAGTATTGGAAACCAGATGCCTATGTTGGTTTCACTAAATAACTGTAGTTCGAGACTCTTGTTACTTGTCAACTGTTGTCTAGCATGCTCTAAATTGTTTTACATTATTGTAGAATCCTCATTGTTGCTACTTGAATTTTGTGTTTCCCGTGCATCGTGATATAAATCTTCGATAAAAAAGAGTTTTTATTTTGTGGCATCTTTTATTGGTTAATTGTGGTATCGGTCCGCATATGGCGTCTGCTTATTAACCTCAGCTAGTTATTGAACTTTCCTGTGAAGGTGGAATTGATTGTGTCTCCATTGCATGCCCTTCAGTTCTTAGCATTTTTTCTTCGTTTAAGTTTCTTCAGCTTCTCTGTATATTCGTGTCGACACTTCGACACGTTTCTATTCGGTGTTCTGAACAGGCCAAAATGTATTGACGGTAAGTTTTGTTAACATGATTAGCATTAGAAGAATATCGATTATTCTCCTTTTATAAATCCCACCAGAACCGTTTCATGCCATTCAATAATATTACGTCTGTACAAATATGTTGGGGGCCAATTCCATATGAGGATTTTAGTAGCGCCGACGTTGTGCTTAATTTTTGTACATTCGCTGTCATAATTACTCAAAAATTAACGCAATCAAGCTCAGGAAGTGGACTCAATCTGGATCGTAACAACTGACAACACGTTTACATTTAAACAACTCTAAAAGGACACTGAACTAACTGTCTTTTACACGTAACTGTTATACTGCATGGATTCGGCCGCCATGATTTGGTGCATGGAAATCCGGCTTCACGCGGAATGCGTAGCTCGTAGAATTTCACACTGTAATCAGATACAGACGGCAAAATGACGGTTGGCGTCACGAGTCGAAACAATGACAAGGCGGCTCCAGATATCTCCCAAGTTTTTATATGATGCAACCCTTAGGTCTCTCAAATTCGAAATGGGTGAAAACACACCAACATGTTTTGCATTGAAGGATGCCAATTGGTAACTTTACACCTGGGACAGGCTTCTCCTCGGTGCTAGCTCCTTGCTGTCGTCCGCTTTCTGGCAAGTCGTTTTATTTGAAATTACCGTTTTCGGAGCCCGAATTACGCTGATACCTGTCTCGAAGTAGATTCGTAAAGCCGGTATGCTTTTAAATCCCCATACAAAAATCACTTTTTTTACGCTGTTAAACTTAGCAGTCGAAAGGAGCAAACTGTTGTCTTTAAGGTGAATCCTTACACGCTAAACACATTAACTTACGGCACACTGCTAAAAGTAATGCACAAGTGAAAACGAGGCGTAGTTCTTCCGGGTGCGTGCGTCTTGGCGCGTAACCTTTTCAAATTCAAATAAACTAATCAGTAGACTTATACTTCAATATTACAACATACGTATGCTCAAATTGGATACATATTATATTGTATTGTATTGTATTATCGATAACCTCATTTTACCTTGCGGTGTAGAGGCTGGTGCTTTATGCGCTTGCGTCTGGCGGTACAATGCTCAATTTTCCCCGGATTCGCGATACAAAGTTGGAGCGCCCCTTTTTGTGCTTACGGAACAATCATTGTGTGAGGTGTGTCATGGTAATGTGTTGGCCTTGTTACTCTATCTCTTAGGTTTGTGGTTCTGAGTAGAGCACACTTAATTTGGTGCCGAACTGTGAATGGTCCTAGGACTTGCTTAACGCACGCCTAGCGCCTACCCAACTGCGCTACCCAGATTCATTGGATACATATGTACCTAAATATTAATTAGTAGAAATTAGCTTGGTCAAATCGTGTTTCAACAATGAAAGCAGGGTATATTATGAGGTGAAGCAGAGAATGAAAGAAATGTTATCATTTTATGGTAATTTATGGTATGGGGTTTCTTTGTAGTCGTATGTACGAGTGTGTTACCAGAATAAAGAACATGCAATAATGTAAAGTTTGTAATGGTTTCCTCATAGGAAGACAACTACGAAAGTTAGTATTGGAAAAATTTAATTTCTCCAAAATAAATAAATTTGAATATGTTTAGCGCGTTCTAGCAATTCGCATCTTCTTTTGGTCTACCTTATATTTAAGTAACGTAGCAAAGAAATCAGGTTTTATCGCGTAAAGCGCCTGACGCTAGAGATAAGGCACCTGCAAGGCTTTTCTGTTCGAAGCGCGTTCGCTTGGATTCTCAGACCAAGATCGCTCTTGTTTAAACAAATGAAAATCGCTAGCTGATTGTTTTCTTCACGAACGGCAGTAAACAGTTACTCAAGGAATAACTAGGCCCCCTGTGTTTTCACTTAGACGTGCGAGCTGGCTAGAAACTCCAGAGTGCACTAGGCCGCTTTTTGCTCAGTTAACTGCTCTTCTTGCTCGTGGCGTCCTTGGGTTCTACGAAGTGAAGCAGCCAAATCCTGCTTAGAAGCCCTATTTGTCAGGATGCAAGATACCAGGATTTCCCTCTCACGATCGCTGGACATAACTTTGAAACAAAATGTAAGTGAATGCATTCTTCAGCGTTTTTATCGACAAAGTAAGTTGCCGCAAATATACTCAGTTCTTGCCAAGGCCTTAGAATGTCCAACTAAAGCGTGTTTAACTATTGCTTTTAATCAATCAGTTTATAACGGTAATAGCGTGAGTGATTAATCGTTTCAAAATTACTGAAATACGTATGTACCCATAACTCACTCCCGCCGCGTCCTTTGGACTTGAGCTCACATGTCAAGTGCAATACCCACAAGAGGCAATTCTGAGTTGCACCCCGAGCTATTAATTAGCATATCTTGTGGGTAAAATACTTTGAAGTTGATTCTTATTTGTTGTATTTGTTAGGCAATTGTCCTATACATCTCATGTTGCTGACACCTTAGCCTTCATGGCTTATATATATCATTCATGTGTTACTGCACTAAAGGTGGTGTGGTGTGTTATTAATTAGCTAGATTTGTTTTTATGTTGTGAGTAACGACAACAGGCCCATATTTTCATAAAATTCGATTGTTCAATTTGAAAGCCTTAAGGATCTTTGCCTCGTCCTTACCCAGGACATTATTCTACCTAGAATTCTTGAGCTAGCCCAGGCAGTGTCCAACCTTCGCTTAAGGGAGCGATATAATATGTTTGTTTTAATAATCTTATTTGTAAATATCGCAGTATGGAATAGCGGTAAAACAATGATGAGTTTTCAGATATAAAGGAAATTTGGACCACATCGAGACCACGCGGTTGCAAATTCCAAATTAAAATGTTTGTGCCAGTTTATTTTCATAATTCATGCCAACAATTAATAAGAAAACACTTTATTGCCATTCTCCCATCGTCAATAAATTACCAATACTCAATACCTGCTAGAAATAGCGCGATTCGATAAACTTACAAGCTGATTAATTGCTGGTCGCAGATGCAGTACATTTAAAATTGCTATAAAGATTAACATTTACTGAATTGATTGTAGCTGTAGTCGTCGTTTTGCATTAATTTGCAATAAAAGTGTTCTTCAGCTATTGGAAACGGCGACAGTAAGCCAATAATTAACTCGCGCGAACGATTATTTATTGGGCACCAGTGCAGGTGGTTGTTATCGAGCTCCTTCTTGTTTATCTGTTTACTTCAATTCATCCTGAAATAAGCATTTTTAGATACACACCGATTGCTGCTAATAAACGACTACAAGGTGCCTGAAAACCAAGATAAGCAGTAATTTAAGTGGAAGCTGTAACCAATACCCGATCAAGGTCACCGGAGGTGCTATTAGTTGTGTGAGATGGGAATTTATAACGAGTTGGATAGGAAATTATTCTTGTTATTTCTTGAATGAATTTTAACGAACCGTGAAATTGCACGCTTTTTCGAAATATGAATACAGCAGGCGTCATAAAAATCGTGTCCGAGTGAACCTATTAGACAGAATGGAAGTTTTCTTTATTTAATTGGATGCTGGACTCGTTTAAGGTTTTTAATCGGTTTACACAGCAACCCTTTGTTTAAAAAGCTAAACGTTGTTAGCATATTTTATATAATTTTTTAAATTTCAGGACTTTCAACTCCATTAAATGAGTGTAGCTTTTTCAGGCTTTCTATTTTTACAAGCCTTGCTATTATTGCTGATATTCTAAGCCCGAAGTTATTCAATTAATTTTATTTTAAAATTTAAATATCCTGCACGCACAGGATATTAAAATTAGTGTAGCCGTTGATGTTGGCATATAATTATCTGCAGATTAGCCTTATAACATATAAACTATAATTAGGTTAATCTAAAGTATAATAACAACGAAAAATAATGTAGCTCTTGAGGAATTTAATCAAAACTTGGGCGGATCTGTTTCATGTTCAGTTTAATACAATACGATTGCTAACAAAATTAAATTTAATTATGTTAGGGGCGAATCTATTGGTTTAGTTCCTCCATTTATAGTATATTTTTCACATTTTTGACACTTACTTCTACAGTTCGTTAATTCTCAACCACAATTTCGGAAAAAATCTTCAATGCCAAATGTCAAGCAAAAACACACTCAAATTTAATATACTTAAAAACCAATCTCTCTGGGAATCCTGTAAACCCTTAGAAAGCGCGCCCTTAGACGGCGGATCAGGGAATACCTGTTGTAGGTGGTAAACGAAATAGCATATGCGAACCAACATGCACAGCAATGGGCAGCAGGATCTTGCTATTATATTTAGGTGGAGCCCAGATCCCAGTACGGTTGGTACAGCTGGAGAAAAATGCAGAAGCCGAGGCAAATTCCTCTTCTATGTTGGTATTAGTTATTATTAACTTGGTTTTTTTAGAACCATAACTAGAATAATTATATAGCAAATAAGTAAAAGAAGGGGAACTGGTCTCGGATTCCGATTTTAGCTCAGCTAAGAAAGAATGTTAAGGTCAAAGCGGAAGCCAAGTGGGAAATCGCTACACTATACGTTTCTTAAGAAAATCGTCGTAATGGTATTATATCCACAGAAAACGGCCTCGAGTCTTCGGCATCTCTTAGATCAGATGGGTATGCGAAGAATCACCGAATGGAAAATGAGAACTATTTTAATAAGGTAGGTGAAGGTCCAGGGTCATTTCAATTCCCCTAACTGGAAGCGGACTGCTTGCGTCCCTATTGAAGAAAACCACCTAAAAACCTGAATCAGAGCGGACGGCTACGGGAACCGAACTTGCGACCTCCCGAATGCCAAGCAGACGTGGTAACCACTAGTCTTCAGAGCTCGGTTTTTTTAAATAATGCGAACGCCAGAACTTTATATGAGACAGAACCATAGTGCTATAGAGTAAATAAAAGGGGCTGAAGCTGAAGGTACAGTCATGGTACTATGCGAAGCCAGATAAGCTGAAGCTGGTATTTTCAGTTCATATATTCGGAATATTTTTACGGCAAAGAGGCTCTCAGATACACAAAAACAAAATCACTGTGATTATGAAAGAATCTACTGCAAAGCCTATTATAAACGTTGTCGCTCGTTCTAGTTACATGGTAATCCAGCTAAGAGTAATGTAATACAGGGGTGCTCCAACGATGGATGCAGAAGACCATATTGTCGAAGTTTTGTGCCAACAAATCGAAGAAGTTTTGAAAATTTCCGAAAAACACGATATTACGTGGACCATAGGTGACTTTAACGCCAAAGTGAGATAACAGTTCACCGACGAAATTGCAGGTCAATATGGATTAGAACTTTTTCCAAAACGGGTATAATGGAGTCATCGACATGATGAAATTGAATTGACTTAGTTCTTAGTGGAGAATCTGTAAAAAGTATCCTGAAGTAGATATTTACTCGGACTTTGTTCTACTGTGTGTCACAATGAAACATAGATTGAAGAAAGTATCTACAAAGTCTAGACGATTAAAATAAATACAAACGGCCTTATGGCACCATAAGTTGTTTTAAGCGTTTTACAAAAAAATAATAGCGGGATTTGTTCAAAGCAGCTTTGCCGACGAAAGCTGGACCCAAAAACGTTTCTAAGACGACAGAAAGTGTAGTTATAATTGATAATAGTTCGATTCGCGTGAATAAAAAAGACAAAGAACCGGTACCTTCACACACATCGTCTCATTCAAAGAGCAAAGGAAAAGTGGTTAAAGAAATTAGTGCATGTGTAGAGATTGAACGATTGCAGGTGACAGATACACACGAAAACATTGAGGAAGTTGATTTTAATAATGGCCCAAGTATTTTAAAATTTGAAGTTGAATTATCAATCAAGCAATCTAAGGCAAATAAAGCACCCATACCAGATTTAACGAATGCGACATACACCATACACCACAATGGTGGCGCCAATGAGAATTTATAATTTTATCAAGAGAAAATAAGGCTCTTAAGTATAGTGATTTATACTAATCAGTTTAATGCCCGGATATCTTCCATCTTCAGACATCGTTTCCATTACCTTCTGTACTTTAGTATTTTTCAGAGACACCAGAACAAACAACAAAAAAAGGAAAACTCTACTAAGGTGTGAGACAAGGGTATTCATTATCACCCACACTAGTTAATACATTTATAGTAGTTGTTTAGACTGGAAATTCCGCCTTCACAGAAGTATCACCAACTTGTGCTTCAGATCCATACCTACACTACTCCTGTTATCAATTCTGGCAAATGCTTCCTCGCAGCCATGCTGGACATTGAGAGACTGTTCGACTTCGTCTGGCATTAAGGACCTCTCGTTTCTCAAGCCCGCCCTTTCTGTGTCCATACCATCAACGGATACCTCACCTCCGGTCAGTTCCAGATCACAGTCCGGGGTATAATTTCGAGATCGTTCTCCACAAGAGCGGGAGTTCGTCAAGGCTCAATTCTCGCTCCTCCGCCCTTCAGTAACTTCAGCCCCTTTCCCACTCAACACAGGAGCTCAGCTTTTTCAGTGTTTAGATGATACCATCTGGCGAAAGCCTCTGCTGTTTCAGCATAGAAGAATGAAACCGAACACTAACAACAAAAAAACAAGCCATCACGTTTCATGCAGTGAAGGAATGCCATCCTTTCCGTATTCCTCACTTACAAGACCTGTATTCATTCAATTAGGTATACAATAAGGTATAGAAATAAATAGAAGAAACTGTGAAGGGTGGAAGATATCCGGCATCCTAGAAAATGTTCGTCTTCCTCTTTCTTTATTGTATACGACGCCGACTTGCGGAGATCATATAGATAGGCTAAATCATTTTATGCCTTGTCATATATTGACGTATAAACACTCCGTCTTCTACTTATGCGGTCTACCCATTGTGTTTTAACGGTTTTACCAGTCTATTGTCTTCCAGCTTGTCCATGTGTAGTGTTGTCCCAACTGTTCTCATTTTCATAGTCTCCATCATTTTGTAGCGGGCATACATTGCCATGTGCAACACAAATAGATAACCCTCGCGAAAAACTGAAAGATGCATTGCAGTAATTCCTTACAGATTCTCTTTTGATGAATATGTTGATCGTATTGTGTCAGCGAGTGGCTTCCTTGGAAGGCACACTAAGCGCGAGTGAGTAGAAGCACTTTAAAAAGTGTAGCGAGTGATAGACTACACCCGGTGATGCAGTGTCACTACTCTCAATTAGCAACGAAAGTAAGACAAATTACTGCACTTTCCAGATTTCCAGAAACGCAAGAACACACGGCAGGGTTTGAGCTTGATAATTACGTTACAAGGATCGAGGTAGTAAAACCCTTGAAGGGATAATGGCCATCGGCCTAATTAAACACGAGCAGACTCAGGAATACCCAGACGAATAAGCGAAGATATCATAAACTCTCTCGCTGACGCAAAACCCACGGACAATAACAGTTAGCATCAAACTCTTTGTTGTATTGCTTTATTATATTGTTCACGAGCCTAGTTTTGACAACAGAGATTTAATTGCAAGCACGCTAGTTGTTAATCGCGCGCTATATTTGTTTTTGTACGTAATTGTGCATTGGTGTGTGTATGTGTGTACGTTATATTGAATTTTATCAAGAAGTTGTTGTTATTCATAACATACTTACTATTGGGATTTATGCATATGTGAGTGTAGCTCAGCAACTGGTTTTTGAAGTTTTTGCTCTCGCTTCAGCTGTATATGTCATTACAGGTCTTATAGTTATTTTATAAATTCCTGTATTACTTTGCATGTTTAAGTATTTGCTTCTCTACATGGCTTCCTTTACGGACGCTGTATACTACTAATCTGTACACTTTTCTACTGTTGATTTATTTAGAATATCAATCGTCTTAAACATGGATCTTGTTATAATGTTCTTACACTCCTTTGGTACTTCTTCTCAATTCATAATATTCCTAAACAAAGTCAATAGTTATTTTCTTATTAAACTTTCTCGATACTTTGTATACTTTTATATCGCACGCTTTCTATTCTAGGGTTTAATTCATGGATGGTTTTGGATGAGTAAATATATTTTACTTTGTGGAAGATGAATATCTAATTGGAATTTTACTTTGATTCTTATCACTGTATCTTACGGCTCTGTTACGTTTCTTCCCACGATGATTTAAATATTTCTTTGTAATTCAGGAGTAACACGAACCATTCTTTAATAATTCAGTGCTTCAGATGTATTTGTAATTTCTTTGAAATCTACTACTAATTTCACTTTTACTTGAACTACGTTAAATTGTTGCAGCAAAAACGAGGTGCCTTATAAATTGGAAGAAAACTAAAAGTATATAAAAAAAAGTTTTCGGCACAAAGAAGATAGATGGATAAATGTCTCATGAATTAAGAAACAAAATAAATCTCATAGGAAGAAGGAATAGTTTAAATCAACAATATCGAAATAGATAGATCGGTAAAGGAAACGATGCTTCTGTAAACCTGCCACCACGCTATCATGATGTGACGGTGTTGGATTACTTTTTATGAAGATTTTTAAAAGTCGTGGTGTAGTCTAGATCCATATTGCAATGAATGGACATATTATAATTTTTATATTGATTTATATTTTTATAGTTACTCAAAACTTGCTTGTATAAATATTAGGTACAAATTTAATTAATAGCCCCTTAGCTTAATCGTTAAATTTTTAATTCGATTTAACGATTTCGTATCACATCAATAACTCAAATTAGAGCTTTAACATTTTGGTAAAGTAATCGCCTTTATTAAATTGCCATTAGAAACAATGCAAAGTTAGTTAAATGGTATTCGCCCACTATTTAAAGTGAAGCTGTATTTATGTTTTGAAATAACTTCACTTCCACTTAATACTGAATAAAAACAACCTATTACAATCTTTTTAATCAGGTAATTTTCATCTCTTTGTATTTATTAATTTGCATGTGATAAAAGAATACTTATCTCAGGTACCTGTGTATTACTTCACCACAACGTCGCAGATGTCCTATTTCCCAGGGGCTCTTTTCAACTCTACTGCTCTGCTGGGCAGTCTAGAAATTAAAAACCGCAACGAACTCTAAACCCAGGATTAGCTGCCGATGCTAGATGGCACAGATTCAGGAACCACCGAACATTGTACTCAGTCCACATATTCTACCCGCGACACCATACATTTGCAGTCGAACTCCACCAATTGCCTCTTCTTACACTCAAACACGAACCACCTTTATTATTTATGGGTTGTGCATTAATTTCTATCTCCTGATCCTGATCCCAACCCTTAATTCAGATAAACACCATTTAACTTGATCATTGAGTTTTATTAATTTAACATGTGAAAACCAGCCTCAACATGGAAATTTCACTTGTTGGAGTTTTTTATTTTTATGGTTATTATGTAGCTAGAACTTTGTGGAACTAACTAAGCGACCGACTTAACAGGAGGAAGAGAGGTTAACAATTTTGACAATTAGTCACTTTCTAGACGTTTTACTATTTTTTCAGTTCACACTTCTGTCCCATTTCTTATTAAGAATTACATATTACACATTACATTACATTACACATGTGCAAATATTCCTTAAATTGTGCTCATTCGATGTAATTGTCATCATGCGTTATGTGACTAACCTTGCTCTTTTTAAACAGCTAATACATGTCTTAACATTATTTAGCATTATACTTTTAAAGCCGTTTTACCATAAACTTCAACATAATAAAATTACATTACCTTATCATACCCATCTTTATTAAAAGTGACACCCTATACTACCGATCTAAAATCAATTAATAACATTGATTTCCAGTTAGTAGTCTTTCAAATAAAAACCTGCTTCAAGAGGGATTGTAGAGACGCACTAGGAATGAAGTAAACACTGCAAATCGATACTGAAGTTATTCAAGGAGTGGGTTTTAATTTTCTACTTCACATTGATCTATAACATTTGATATCAGCGTTTTTATTGCATTAAACTCACCTATTAAAGTAGGTTTTATTACCTGTTTTGAACGCCAATAACTTTTTCATTAGTTAAATTATGGCTGTAGTGCATGGCGTGCAGAAAATTATTTTTTACCTGAAACTATGGTAGGTAGCGAAGTCGAACAAGAGACAGCAAATTTTTAAGGTAAGAATGTCTGGCTTTAAAAAATTTGAAGGTATTAGACTATTTAAAAAAATAGTATATGGATGATAAACTATTGACCACTTTGTTAAGACCTATGAGCCGAACGATGCCAGAAAACACCTTTTTCCAGTACATATTTAGACCGCAAATCCAAGAATTCCGTAACGCTGCTTTGGTATAAGAGTTGTGAATAAAAAATGCGCTTAACAGTCCCGTTCTTGTGGCATGTGGTCACACACACAGCCAAATTGCAGTCAAGCATGTAAAACATAGTAAAAAATCATCACTATTTAGCAGCACAGGTTTGGGATGATGGTGCTTAGTTTTGTGGTTCTTCACGGCGCTTCTACGTAGCATCTAGTAGAATATCTCGACCAGGGATAATATGCAGGTGCACCGCATCTAGTGTCTATTAGCCGAATGGTAACTAGACGACTGAGCTAGAAATTATGTCAGTACGATTTGCATCTACGGTTGCCGCCTCGTTAGAATACGAAAATTTGAAACAATTTGGTAAATGAGCATACCATGGTTACTCAGGTGCCCTTCTTGGATCTCTGATAATGTAGATGCTTAACGGGTCAAGGGTTAGTGGTTATCTTACCGGAGGCATGCTAGACTGAGATATTACAGTGCACTAACGTGGTGTCCATTGTGTACGAACCCAAAAATAAAATAATGAGCAGCGACTCCAACAACAAAGCTCGCTACAATCAATGCAGTAATATCAATAATCAAGCAGTGTTAACTCAACTGCACCATCGAACTGCGTGCAACACGTAATTACTACAAGTAGGACTCCAAAAAATCACATAACAGCTCTCGCAGTGGAGTGCCACCCTCTGTGGTATCAAATTTCAAATCCAAGTGAAAGTATGCACCGGCACCGACTGACTGTTTAGCCCCGAGATTTTTATAGCTAACACCTTGGCGTCTTAAGATAACTTTCTGTTCTGTGCGATAAAACTATTTAAAACGTAGTATATTTAGCTGTTCATTTATTTTAAAGCTTTTAATCATGAAAATGCTAATAAATGAGAGACTGCAATACTTTCAAATACAAATAAAAGGGTGCTGAAGTAAATACTCTAATCATAGCTGAATGTATTCATTAGTAAAAAATTTTTCAAAGACTTGAATAGTTGGTACTGTTTTGTACAGACCTTCTAGAGACACCCCGCGTAACCACAACACTATGTTCAATCAATTGTAAACTTTATATATTGCTTTATGGATGTCTCGTCATTAATACATCAATGGCCAGCTAAATTACCATCAATTTAGATAAATCAGATAATTCCAACCAAATTATATTCAATAAAAGGGATCTAATTTTTCATGATGTAATCAGATGTATCCCGTCATACTTTATTAATACTGACCATTGTAACTCCCAACTTTCCACGCCTCACATTACACCCAAAAACTTTCAAGAATCCTAGAAATCGATGCTCAAGATTCCGGCTAAATTAAGACACTCATTGCGAAGTAAATCACCGGTGTTTTTGAATCGATTACGCGAGATCGATCACCTGCCCATGGGACTCCCCGGTGTAGCTCCTTCCTTGTCCGGAGCACGAGCAGCTCGGGGCCACGTAGCCCAATTCCTACGAAATTTATAGAGCTCGATATAATGTCGAATAACAAACTCGCCGGTATTTATGCGTTGTTCGGCGCTTTGAGCCGGCCGGGTTATATTTTCTGAATAAATTAGCTCGATATTTAGAGGTTTATTATGCCGCTGCTTTGTAATTTGGTGATTAAGTTCGGCCCGCGTACACGCCGGACCTTGGGTTATTATTTCGGATAATCTTATCGCAAGGCGTGTGGCTGGTAATTTGGGTAATGAAATTGTTGAGTAAAAAAACGGGGGATCGCTTCGCGATCCCCTTCGAGATTGCGTATCGTCCCATCGCGCCCAGCAAGAAGCCGGGGATCCACGGGAATTTTTGTGATAATTTCCGGCAGTAATTAATGGTCCCGGGCATAGGCAGCGACTTGGGGGCGCCTTGGCGTCGATGTGAGTTTTAAAAGTGCTAAAAGTGCAACTGTTCCTCAAATAATATGAACCTATAGGCATAAGTTAACACAGCTTTTCACCTGTGCTATCGCCATTGTTGAGTTTTTAATTTTATTCTGATGGCTTCTTCCCATTGTGAAATTACTATTTTACAAGGGACTTTGTGTTGGCGAAGTAAATAACTTCAGAATTGGGAATTTCCTTGGAATTCTTATTGGAAATTTAGATTCGGTGACTTATGAGTGAATCTTAATATTTAGTAACTGTTTCTTGCAGTTAATTGCATTCCTTATTTATTTAAGATTCCTTAAAACAAGACTACTTGCGAATGATTATTGCAGAATAATATTTCCGGCAAAACTGACGACTAATAAAAGTCAGAAATACCGTTTATTTTACAATGATACTAATAAAGTTGAACGTCAGCTCTAGCAACGAAACAGGCCATAAACTTAACCAGAAACGAATATAAATTTAAACGTTTGACATATTTTACTATAATTTTGTATTGTTACAAATAACGTCTTACTTTAATTAGATACTAGAATTTTTAATAATTTAGAGCATTAACAGTAAAATTCGCCGCCCCTGATCCTGGTTTCTCACAGGCAGGCTCCGCGCTAATTGCATAATAATTGTACATTTTAATATCTGGAACCATTGCCGTGCTCCAGATACGCACAACAAAAATTCTGCCCAAAACCAGGTTACCGGGATGCGCCTGTAATTAAATTATAAGTAGATTAACCCAAATTCGGGCTGATCTTCGGCTTCTCTGCAACGCAGTTTTGTTGTCGACTCTGGAAGGAAGTTTCAAAAATGCGTAGCTGCTTTTAACCGTATTAAAAT
The DNA here is from genome assembly GCA_940337035.1 of Agriotes lineatus. Lineage (NCBI taxonomy): Eukaryota > Metazoa > Arthropoda > Insecta > Coleoptera > Elateridae > Agriotes > Agriotes lineatus. The sequence goes on from OW679201.1 coordinate 33,050,891, forward strand.
GTATAGCTATTCTTTAGACCGGAGTAAATACACAAATGTTTATTATAAAATTCCAACACGTGAAACTATTCTCCTTAAAATATTCACTTATTGCACAAGCATGGTAAAATAGACATGGATCTACGTTTAAATGCTGCGATAACAATATTTGCATTTATAAAATAAATTTTGCTTGACTTTTTAACCCACTTACAAGGAAAATTACGTAATTTAGAAAAAAAAATCTCTCGTCGAAGCATTGTACTCAACTGACTTAACACTTCCAAAAGTTCGAAAGACGTATCATCAAAGGCATGCCTTTCGACGTGTTGTAAAAGTAATGCACAATATTTTTAGCAGCACCTTTGTTGTACATTAAATAGACGCCCAGTGACTAATAATGTGGCGTAGCTTATAAACCAGTGTTCTAAGTCAATTGTGTGTGTTGCATTAAGAAAACCTTTTAATGTCAAAAACTGATTTGTGTACGTCGCGCTTGCATCAAGGGATGGCAAGTTGCTTCCGCCGTTTTAGTAAAATTGTCAAGCCTCTCATAAATACCACCGAACTGCATTATCTAAAAAAAACTCTATATCGTTACAGCACGAAAGAACTCAACTAATAGGAGTGCAATGGAATAACCACGCCTCCTGCAAGGTCGACAGGTTTCGACACAGCGAAAACGCGTTCAATTTTTTTCGACAAAAGGGACGAGTCTCAGTTTCAGCCCGCAAAGGATATTGACGCAACCAAAGCAATAACCCCGATCTCCGAGACTTGTTATCCTACTCGACGGATGGGACCATTGTAGGCCCAAAATAATACGCGGCAGCTAAGAATCATAAAAAGCTTTCCCATAACAGAGAAGATTCCGGATCTAAAAACATCCCAGACGGGACACCTGTGGAGAAAAGGCGAGACAAAGGAAGATTTACGTAAATTGCAGAAAGCCGGTAATAAAATACTGTTGTACTCTGAGACCTTTGTGCACAGCACGGATGACCATAGGTATTGTTTTCGAAGAATTCTCCGAGTTTTCTTCAAATAGGCGCCTGTTCAAGAACCCCTTCTTCTGGCGTAAGAAGCAGTATTTAAGACCAGACAACCTGGCGTCTCAACAAGGCGTTTGCATATTCCGGCTTGGCTTACTTTAACCAAGACGAGGGCTCTGGTTAGTTTCAAGCCTCTTAAACGCCAAATAAACAAGCATTATGTATTACGATTTTAGTCTACTCTAAGTTTTCTGGATGATCTGGTCAGTTGTAGTCCGGTATAGTTTATTCTGTGTTCTCATAATAATAAAAGAAATTTTATTGTTGCCACATCGGTTATGCTTTGTTAAACCTACAAGTTACTCTTCACCGAAATGACGCAGCCTCGAACTAATTTTTCTAGGCAAGAAGAAACTTTTAGAATAAACAAATATTTTGAAATAAAAACCCGACATTTACTTTAAAATACGCAAATTATGCACAATTTACAGAAAGATGCATCTAATGGAAATACTTTTAAAAGTAAATTATTGTTCATCAGATCTAATTAACGAATTTCGCCCAGATATAAGAGGATTTCCATCACGTTAATATTGACTAATATACATTTTTACACTACTAGCCTCAGAACGCACCGTTATTGGCCTATCTTTAGGTCGTGAAGTTGATTTTCTCCACCATGGGAGAGAAAGTAAAATAAACAATTTTCACCGTGGTAACTAATAAATTGCTAAGTTACCAAATATGACCATTTTAAATTTTGACGTTTTAAACAGCTGTATTGTCAGGTTGACAGTTAAAATATTTTCGAAATTTGTTGGGAATTTAGGTATTAAGCCGTTTGGTAGTGGCAAAAATAGTATATACACCACGGCAGCGAATCCTCTTATAACCTTCGCGCTTTAGATACTTCGCGCTGCGCGCTCAGTATCTAATATACGCTCAGGTTATTATACTGCGCTTCGCTACCTTGATGTATAATATACTATTTGCTCTGTACCTGCTGCAACGGTTCAGTTATTGATTTTGATATAAAGTTTCCAACTAATTAGTAGAATAGCAGAAAATAATGCCAGCACGCTTCAACTATCGGGTTCGCTTTGCTGATCTACACCGCAAAACACAGGTAAAATCCACAATATAACATTAGTTGGCTGTTTGTATTTATACGTGATAATCGACATCCTCGCTTCTGATAATTAAGCGTACTGCGGATTGAAAGGGGTTCTGTTTGCAGTTAACTGTTTTGAAACGAATTGCATCATACAGATTCATAGTCTTCGTGGACCAAAAAAAGCAAGAATGTGCCCAAGAATTTGGGTTAATTCGTGTTTCGATGCCTAATGACTATGAAAATAGTAACGGCAATCCAATAACTTTAATTAGTGAAAATGATGAAGCGTTTCCGAATGTAGACGCCAGAAGTAAGCTGCGCCCCAGTACTGTCACTTGGGTCTAATTTGATTGATATTTAATCCAGTTTTAGAGGAAATTAACATTTATAAAATCTTGCCTTGATTGAGATTTAAGCAATTTAGTCTTTATCTGATAGACTACTCAATAATAATATTCGTATTAATGAAACTTGGTCCAGAGAAAGCAATTTCCATGAACATTAACTGGGCAGTTTTGTGTCGAAACTCGCGTAGCGAAATATTTTTAGTAAGATTTTGCAATATTAAAGGTCTATATATATTTCTGTTCATCCACTTGACTGAATGGCAAATGATCTAGTCCAACATTTTGTAGAACTTCTGAAGGTTGGGTTTCAATTAGACTGGTGAATATTACAATAAATATGATTGAAATTGCAATGTAGTGAAGCTATTCAGATTAAAATCAACAGTGTGCAGTCACTTGTACGGTAGGTATTATTTGTAATATTTAAATATATAATGCTATGAACACAATTTTATGCCTCCATAATTATAACTGTAATTAATAAAAAATTATGAATGTAAGATAATATCTACAAATGTTCCATAATGTGCTGATTTCTAATTTCATCTTTGTACAATATTGCTGTGGATGTGACCATAATTTTGTTGAAAACTGTATTGAAATAATATTAGCTATGCAGTGAACAAATGTAATCAGGGTAGGCATTGGATTGTCATGACAACAATAAAAACTGTAAACAAAAAAATTGGGGATAGGAAACCAAGCTTGGTGGCTGTTCATTTTGGCTTCCCCAATTTGAACTTAAATTATCTAAACTTCATTAAAATTCAAGATAGAGCAAAATCTGCAACCCAAGTTACACATATCAGCATTCAGTTGATTACTAATTTGATTTTATTAAAATGTAGATCATGGGATGTACGTAGTATAATATAGAGGTTATAGTTTTTGTGAAATTTGCAAAGCTTGAAATTGGAAAATTGTGCAATGTCTACCTAAATGAAATCTGCTGAATGTGACCTGAGAATAAATTTACCCCTTAAAAAATGCTGCGAATAGTTTCCTTAAGCAAAGATTTATATTAAATACATGACATATTGATTTTGAGTCTCATCAAGACAGCAACAAAGCCATATCTCTCTGATCCAAATTTTATTTTAGTAATCAACTTACTGCTGATAGTTGTAACTTGGGTTGCAGATTTTGCTCTATCTTGAATTTGAATGAACTATATACACAAATATTCCAGTTTTTATTAAAAGGTGTATATTTAATGGGAGTGTCTTGTGGAAACTGTGGATGTTTGGTTGGTGTTGGTAGTGCTTCCGTCCAGGTAAAGTAGTGCTTCGAAGTTTTTTGAGAAGTATTTGTTGTTTCGGAGGCAGTTTTTTAACGAGAGCAGGTAGCTTAATGAAAGTCTGAGGCGAGTGTGAACAACGCAGCGGTTTGTCCTGGAGCAGTTTCGAGCCCTAGGGCGGGTGGGGAAAAAGATGGAGTGGTGCAGAGTAGCAACCGAGAAAGTTTCGGGAGGCGTCCAAGCAAGGTGTGCGGATAATTACAGCCATATGCATCAGCGCATGGGCCTACAGCGACGCCGACGTGGGATTTAATGCGGGGTTCTTTAGAGCCTCATCTATTACAGGAGCAGTAGAACAGGTCAGGAAGGTAATTCTAAAAAGCATTATAATTAAAATTGTGAAGTGGCTTCCCTTTTATATGAACTTCCGACCAGGACGTCCCTTGGGTGTTTTTTTGTGGCGCCTATTTACTTACGCTTTTGTGGTCGCCTAGGAAACGTGTAATGACTTAAAAGTGTAATATTTCTCGAAGACAAGCGAATCTGTTTGGCATAATTTGTTAGGTTGGAACGCCATATTTAAATTTCAGTTTCCATTAGCTACAATGTTAGCATATAAGCGATCCCAGTAGTTAAATACGTATTATTTATAGCTTTTAGTTTGTAAAATTATTATAAAAAGATTCAAATATTGAATTTGATAGCAAATCTATTTGAATTAGTTTCTATAATTTAATAATTCTTGCTAGGATGTAGAGACCCAACCCATGACATAACAGTAATTTTAGCCATTTATATTGCTTTTATTTTTTTTAATTGTACATTAAAATCTACGAAAACATTCATAGCATTGTAATATATTTAAATTTAAAGTTACTTTAAAATTGCATTCACGTCAAGAATATTAATTAATTTAAGAAAATTTATTCGATCTTTGTTTACATTAAATACAGTGAGACAACTTGGATATTTCTCGCAATATCAGCATGAACGATAAGAACAGTATTCAGAATTTACGAAGATTGGTTGTTAAAGAAACTTTGTTGCGTAAGTCTACTAAATTTTTAAGAATCAAATAGACGCGCTGGTTGTAAGTCAGCGTAGGAGCGAAATGTTAGCTGTGAATGCAACACAAACGAGGAGCGGTAAAAAGAAAGAAGCAGCCCACGTGTAGCTTTGATGATGCTCCACTCCTCTTGAATCATCTCGTACCGCGAGGTGTTAGCAACCGAAGGCTAATCCATCGATATTAGTAACATATAGGTTGATCCCGAATTAATTACAAGCTTACGTAGTGTTTTAAACCCTTGAAATTTGGCTTTTCACCAATGCTGATTGATCTACAGCTCTCGCCCTAACTTTTCGAGATCGGGGAATGGGCTAGATCGGTCGCCGAATCCTTGAGAAATTATCTGCGAACTAGCATCGTACACATCTTATTTCTTCGAGATCATTGTTTCGAGCTAGAGACCAGTCCATTCCTTCAGAATTTGGTATCGTTAAGTTACTGAATGAAGCTGTAATCACTCATGCCATCTGTGTGTAATTCATCATACCATCCTTCATCTTAGATATAATATGTATATATGCTAGTTACGCGTATTACATTGGTAACACTTCGTCTACCGGACACCAGGTTTGTGTTCTTCCTCTTCTGGGAAAGCTAGACGCCGTTTGAACGCGTTGATTGGTTGGCTGTTACTGTGTAAAAATTAGTTTTCCTTAAAATGTACTGCCGTAACGTCACCTTTTAGAGATTTTTCCCAGCAGCAAGAGCTTGGATAACGGGGCATCCCCGACTGGCTTCTGAAAACCTTCCTGTGTGTCGAATATAGCGAACCTGTTACTGTTTCACTGATTTTTAGAGCTTCAAGTATATGAAGGCAAAGGTAGGTCCACTTCGAGCAGAAAATTCATCTATCTCCTCAAGGCCAGAACCAGGTCGTCCATGGCGGGACCTGTTCAACACATTCGTGGCTAAAGGGTAATCTTAATATGGTGGCGCCTAATCTCTAATAAATACCCCTGCACGTCTCTATCGATTTGATGTTTACAAGTAGACACGTACACCCTTAGCGCAAGCCTCGCTCATTTCTCACTGCAGCTAGTCACGTAAATATTCTTAGTCTGTTACATACTGTAAATGGCAAAACGTTATACACTTTTGTTAGTGTATAGAGAGCTAGTAAATGTTATAAATAGCAATAGAGCATACCTACCCTAATAGAAACGCATGTAGCACTCTGCATAAGAATACCTTAAATACGAACGATTCGTCATTGAATATCTCGAATAGGAAAGCCGCTATTAAAGAATTTGTCAGTACTAGCAATAAAAGTAGCTTTATTATCCAATCAACATTTCAAGAATTGCAGAGCTATATTTTGCTATAAAGTTGAATTTATTATTGATTAAATAAAAAAATAAAAAGAGCTAACGTTACTGAACGAGAGCTCCTCATAACAGCGAAGATAAGAAAAATTGGATGCATTGGCACTTGGAGGTGATCGATATCAATTCCAAAGGCTGGTATTCGAAAGAGGAATAGAGGGGAGATAAATCGGAAGAGCTTATCGTGAAATGCCACACTTTGACATAGAAATACACGATCGCCACCTACGGACGTTACGTCTACGGTACCGAAAGAAGGTTAAGCATGTCACGTTACATCTCAGGTTCTTCAATTTCTGTGCGCTGTAATGTACGTCTCTGTATTTGATGTAACGTTATTTTTTCCGCGTAGAATTTTAAGGGCCCCGTTGGTAAGGATGTTCTTGCTCTGGACGCGAAGCAGGCTACTAGCATCTGCAGCTTCTTCATTCTTCAGCCCGGCACACGACTTGAAGTAGCAAGACTGTTCTTGAACCAAGAATGTGTGTTTGTGGCCAGTTACGTTGTTCGTGTGGAGTTTTTACGCGGCATGATAAGTGAATTTTTGCTTGTAGGCTTACTGGTTTATCACCGCATATTTACTACGTCTGTACTGTTTAAACCTGTTGCGTTTCCAATGTTGCCGCCGCTCCAGCACCCTACTTCGTCGACCAGCCTCGCCCCACAACACGTGGCAGTCTTTAAACAGCACCAGGTGAACCCTTTGAGAACTGGCGCGGTCTGAAATGCTTCAAGCATAGACGCTTTGTCTTCATGTCGACATTGTTAGACATCTTTTAACTGTGCGTACCATTTACAGTATCAGTTATATCCTGTCTGTTAAATCCTGTTTGGATTTCAAATTGAAATTGATACCGTTTTTATGCGTCAAGTATTTTTGAATATCTCTTCGCTATCTACACTTTCAGAGTAAAACCTCGCCCGCGTACTGTTGGAGCTAGCTTTGTGCACTTTCACCGGTCCTACATTAAGTTCATGATTTCCTCCTTCATGTTGACTTCTTCATCAGCTGAGCATCCTTGATGCGTTCGCGGGCCTTCTCTGTGTTTTTAGTTCTGCGAACTTTCTTCTGGTTTCTGGTCTTTGGTTCTTTCACTTTGTGCATATCTATTACGTGCTGATTAGAAGCCATTGTTGTTCGCTGAAGTTGTAGTCTTAGTACAGACAGGAGTATGTTGTAGATACAGTTAATATTAGTCCCCGGATAAGTTTTGACTGATTTCGATAGGGCGTATTGATGACAGTATAGTCAATCCAATTTCTAATGATGTTGGTTGTTGTCAGTAGAAAACTTCTGTGTATATAACTGTCAAGGTAGAAGTTTGACAACTAACATATCTCCTCTTTCGTTACATGTTCCAAGACAATACTTTTCTAATACTTCGAGCTCTTCTACGCATCCAACTTTGGCATTGAAATATGCTACGAGCAGAGTTTATTCTTTTCTTTGAGTGTTTTTTAAGGCACTTATTAAGTAGTTGTCAAGTTCTTCAGTGTTGTTGTTAATTGACATTGCATTCAATCTGACCACTACCACTCGGTCTGATATGGGTAGACAGCCCATTACTACTCCTGCTAGATTTTTTGTTTCTTATGATAAAAACTATATTATAGTACTAAGGATGGTCATGTGATGTCTTAATACACCAGATTTTTCTTATCATGGACATACTAAAATGTAGGGATGGGCGCGTGAAGTGAAAACAGTCGGGTCCCGCAGTTTCACGACGGGTCCTGTCGTGAACGCGAGTAATAAATTTCCAAGGCGTGATTCACGTTTCTCGTTAATTTCAAGTTAAGTATTTAGTCACTAATAAACGACTGCAGTGTACCCCGCTCCCCCGTTACCCTCCCATGTGAAAGATCTAGAGCTGGAGCAGCCTGCAGCGACGGAGCTTCGCACCTGTGTTGTGTTGTGTCTACAGTCAATTGCGTGTCTGCGCCTATAGGCGACCTAGTAGAACTTACTTTTAGTTCCTCGGACGTAAAAGTTCTTTTAAAACTAGGAATGAAAAGTGTTGCCTAGGAACTAGCAACAAACACCTTCTTGTGCTCGTATCAGTAAGGGAAAGTCAAGTCCAATGGCAACTTTTATCCATTGTTGCAAGCTATTGTAGTCAATTTTCATTTATTTCTTTTTGTGTCTACTACTCTGATTGCAAAATATCACGTAAATTATTTCACGTGCAAAGCATATTATATTTTAAAGTTTTTAGTTCTGTTGCGGGTCCTTTATTGGTTTTAAATTTGAACATTCTGTTCTATCTGAATTGGAATTTTCAAATGGAAAAACGTGAACGTGGGCGTGAGCGTGCGTGAACGTGTGTTTAAAATAAGCTTGAAACGTACGGGACGTGAGTGAATACTCAGTCACTCGCCTATATCTACTAAAATGTCTGTTATAGTGGCTTCATCTTCTTGATTAGGTTGGCAGCTTTTACGTTCCAAGTTGCAATCTTCTCGAGTATTCAAAAAGATACACCAGAGGCAGATAATAGAAACAATGTCTGGTGGAGGATCAGGGTAGAGAGGTAGTGACAATGCCAACTATCATGCAAGACAAATGTTTCAGATACGAAATCAGAAGATCGTAGAAAAACACAGGAAGCATCGAAGGCAAACGATGAATTTATGTTTAGCTGTGTAAATCTATGATTCGAAAATAAATTGATAACAACTTCTTGAATTGTTGCTTTTTGGTATCAATCAAGGATTTGGCTTATACTAATTGAGTCTTTCAGAGACCAATTGTAAATTTTTATTAAAACTATTAAAAGTGAGATCAATTTTGTTAGAAAGCGCTGAACAATCATATCATCAACATTTTTGTAATTAACAGTAGGAAAGAAAGCTTAGTAATGGCATTGTCTGGTCACCTGTTGTATATAGGAATAACGTTAATTGTAATGTGCTGTTAATATTAACATAAATTACCATTTTACACGCAATTTTGAAATTCCACTAGCAATAGCTAAAATGGAAAAAAATTATTTGCATAAAGTTTCATTTTTTACACGAAATCGGCAGCTTTCTAAGCTCGTATTTCAAACCTCTAAATCAGTACACATTTACACATAGATCTTCTCAATAAGTCGTCGTTTGCGTTCCTTGGTCCACAAAAAAATGTTGCGTGTCCTGCTAACGGGGCATTTTTGCAGGAAAGGGAGCAAGTTGTCCGCAAGTGGCGATGTGTAAGTGAAGCGTGTACGTGGTTTCTTTGCTGGTAAGCATTTCATTTACAGCGGATCGGCTTGATGTCGGGATATTATAATTTAGATTACGTAGCGGATTGTTCTTTGAATATTCATGCACCGTGATTGAATATTGAATCCCGTGCCCTCGTATGTAAATCACGTCAGACTACTTTGTTCCTAAACATCGGAAGCCTTTTGAATTTTTCATTTTGTTAATCCCAAAACACTCTGGGTGGTAACTTCGTGTTTACATTGATGTATTTATTTAATGTATCAGAACTACACTGCGCTAAAGCTCAACGTCCGGCGCGTACCGTACTGGTATTCATGATGTTTTAGCTTCTTCGCTAATTGGTTCATAAAAACTAGTTTTACAGCGCGATAAAAACTCATCTAGACCATGATTTTTCCAGAATGCTGCTGTGTCGAAACTCAGTAATGCTTGACTACTGCTTGACGCAATGCTACCTTTATATTCATTAACAAAAAATACACCAATGCCTAGAACTTTTTTTAAAGGAAACAAGTTCTTGAGTTGTTCCCTTTCTAAGCCAGACCAACTGTTATTATTTTCTTAGAGTATTTTCATTAAATACAGCTTCCTTTCTACCTTCTTGTTCATATTCAATATGTTTCAAAAAGTTATTAATTTAGAAGAACCATTACTGGAATGGACAGTAGTCTATACTACAACTATTTTTAAGTTAACTACCGAAGAAAATTCCGTACAACAAAATGCTTGACATTAGTTCATTGTAATTATGACTTTGCAGGATTTGCAGTTTTAAGAATTAACAAAGTTACTACCAAAGAAAGAGAGAAGATATAAGATTAATGTGAAACACCTGGACAGCAAGAGTCATAGAATGTTTTTTAGACAGAAGAACAAGAAGCAGAAGTCATGGAGGTCTGAGGAATAGATTACGCTATTGTTCCTAATATAATTTGTCTCAGATTCCAGAAAATCATTGAATCTTGCTGGCTGGAATATTATTTTGTAATGTAATTCACATTACTAAGTAGTACGATCACTCACACTGCACTCCAGCAAATTTTTGGATGTCGACTTTCCATCTAAAGTTCGGTCTCTCAATACTGCGTGCCAGTCTTGAGATTCAAGTGTTTCGTTTATGATCAATCAGTTTAATACTCATTATTATACAATTGTGAGCCCTTTATATCCTGACTAGTTTCTGTGCATGCTTCTTTTTTTGTTAAGCACCATGTTTCTGCACCGGTTGCCCTCATTGACTTCACTTGGTCCCATCACATTCCATTTTCTATCTTTTAATTCGTCTTCTCATTTTATTAGTATTTCGTCTGCTGAGAGCGTTTGAACATAGTATGCAGCCACATATATCGCCGTCGCTTCATGTTAATTTGGTGGCCTAGTCCTACTTAGGCACTCTTCGCACTTCTTGCTCTCCTCTGTATGTGATTGCTACGTTGGTCAGAGAGTATATGGCTGCTGGGGGCCTCTGTTCATTAACTTTAGCATAATAGATTTAAGGAGAAAGTTTCACCATAATAGACCAAGTCGGCCAAACATCTTGGTATGTGGAAGAAAATGTAGTTAAATCAAAATAGAAATTTCTAGCTTTCGAGTGCTCTAACAGCATCAAGATTGGAAGAGAACAGAGGGCGACCAAAAGAGACAAAGTAGTAAAGATAGAGAGAAGTTGAAAAAAAGAGTACATTCAATTAGGGTACCGTACTCACAATGTGTGAGCCTCTTTTCTTCAGTAATAGCGTCAGACTGAGAGCTTCAGATCTTGTTATAAACAAAAACCTTATATAAGCAGCAAAAATTTGCTCGACGGGCACGTTGAGGTCATACTCATGATATATTTGCCTGTGCCATATCTGACTGTCATGTTTGCTTCCCTCCATAATGTATTGAAATGTAAAAATTATGTTTTCAATTTGCACTATGGCATCTCCGCTACAAAAGGCCCACCCACGTAGGAGCCTAACGATGCGCGATTTCACATAACATCGCTCTTCTGCCCTACCTCTGTTCTGCCACTATTTGCCCCACTTCGGTTCTCTCAGTTAGGCAAGATGGAAGGAAGCCTCGAACGGATATAAGAGGATGATACCCGGCGAGTTAAATTCACTTGTTAGTCCAGCTGCACCTGGAGGAGAAATCAGCCGAAATCTCCAGACTGGCTTCAATATTAGCTGCCAGGTCAGATTTGTGAGTCAAGCTTCATCCGGAGTAGCCCTAAGCACAGGAGGGCTTAAAGCATAAGAAGTTCAGCTTAGCCCAAGAAGCGGGTTCCCGCCAGTACGAGAAGAGCCAGAACGTTAGGCCAGCAGCATTCGGCGCAGCAGGCCTCAAAGTAACGCCGTGAGCTCAGTTTGATCCCGCGAAACAAGCTATCGCCAGAAAAGCTACGAACCCAATTTTATCTGGCAAAGTAAAAATGACTAGAGTACCTGCCAGACCAGATCAGAATCCCCAAATCTACCTTGTCAGCTGTAGTGCGCCTAGTATTCATGTGATGAGCTTAGTAGCCCATTACTTAACAGCACCCCTGTAAGCTGTAGAGCGCATGGTATCTATGACACGAGTTTAGTAATTCCTTTCTAAAACCATCCCCTAAGCTCTAGATCACCTGGGGTACAGGTGGCAAGCTTAGAGACCTATTCCAACGGATTGTCCCAGTGATAAACACTGCTGGAGCCGGCATCTAAGCTCCGATCAGTTCATGTTGATAGCAACACTCATATGGTAGTCCGGAACAAACCTAGGGCTGCAGGTCGCTAAGGTTGCTGTACAAACAAGGGCACGGCGCACCACTTGTTAATATCACACAATTCAATCTAAATGTTCAAGTTCACTTGCACCGGCGAGTGCTGTCTTTTCTTCTTCTCTTTAATAAAGGTGGCTAGCTTATCTCGTTGCTCTTAGTAGGAAGGACGCCGTTTCCAGGGGTCACTACCACCAAAGGTGGCCGGAGAACATTCGATGTTACCAATGTACCGAGTGTGGGACGCTGTAATAACAACGTCGAAAAAGCGATCGGCACAGTTCTTAGTGAGACTGACCAGCAACACAACGCTGTCACTAGGGTGGCAGTCCCACCAGGCGTTCGGGATTCCAGAATCGCATAGATAACTGAAGAATACCGTTTTATTTTAATTTCGTATACATAAATTATTAATCGTGTAGTTTAAGTTTACTTGTGATAGAGTGTTAGTAGATACGTTTACACGAGCTTCTCTGACTAATTACTCAAACATCTCCACGAACGTGGCTGATTTGAGTGGCCAATAAAGGCGTTGTGTAACTGAACAAAGACAAAATTAATAAACCCGTTCTTTTATGTCACTATTTTACTGAAATTGTAAGTAAAGTTAGTTTATGCGGAGATAAAGAAATCATAAATAGCAACTACGTGAGATATGTACAATTACTGTGAGCGGTATAGCATGGTTAAATAGTCAGATTAGTATTTTTGCGGAGTATTTATCGCTGTGATATCATCCTATCATATTATATTATTTAAATGCAAGAGTCTGACAACATAAAGTGATTGCTTATATAACGTATCAATATACTAACCCCTCATATCATAATGGCGTTCTCTTCCGTACAAAGCTTTCTCCAAGATTCAGCTTTACAACCTAGTGGGCGAACTTCATAATCCTGATAACGGCTCGTCTTCTTTAATTCGCGCGCCGCGTTAAAAAGTGGGTCTTAAAGAAATCATTAAAGATAAGGGGTATTAATTTGCTTAATAATGACCATTAGTGACGTGGAAGTGCTTCGCGGGCCGTGCGACGCGATCCCAACAGAAAAATAAGCGCGCGCGACGCCGCGATTAAGAAAACAAAGAGGAAACATTACGGCCAGGATGGGATTTTTCCTGCAGATCGACATTAGCGCCGCAGGTGTGTAATCCTGCTGAGTTTTGCGTGGCGCGAACCTGCAACGCGTTGCGGTTCATTGATATTCCAACAAAGAGGATGCTTCCTGGGAACGTCTAAAGCTTCCTTTGGCACTGTTTTGAAGTTTCGCTTTTTAATTTTTTATCTGTAGTCCGTCACTTCTATGAGAAAGTTCTTGCACACAGATAATTTAAAATAACACAGTCATTCAAGGCAATCTTTAGAAATTTTCTCCATGGATAGTTCTTTGGATTAGTGCTTTCAGGTTCTTTGAAAAATAAACTAACCAACAGTAACTTACATAAGATATTTATTTCCGCTATGCTGTGGTAGAGATAAAATCCGTAATCCTAGTTAATATTAATTATGTATTTAAAAATAATAAAAGTTAACTGAATTCACAAAGAGTTATTCAAAGTTAGAATGCAGGATGACATCAACAAAAACATTATCTATAACATGCACAAGGTTTTTCACCCCTTCTGGTTCACAGTTATTGTCTAGAATGTTTAATTTCTAAGAGTATTTTCTCAGTGTGAAGCTTATTGATTATTATGGAAATCGTTGTCAGAATGAATAACGTTATTAGTGACGCTGGATCTAATTTAGTTATCGCATACGCAGTATATATTTTCTCTACTGGTTATTTTAGCCGTATTTGTCACATCGTTAATTTGTTAATATTGGTAAAGTATGTTGGATTTCGGTAATCATTTTTCTCGTTTGATGGTAAGTTATAACATTTCTTCTTACTATGTAGCTGAGCTATTCTGCTAGTCTTCTTTTACATCTCGGTTTTTGTCATATACACTTGATACTACTCCCAACTAACGTTAGATATGATGGTCCTGGTGAAGCCTGGAGGTTTGTTTTGCCTTGTTTTTGGACTAATTTAATTGCCTTAACTACACATATGGAAACATTATTTGCACTATTTTAAAAATAGCCTTGTATCCAAGCACATTTAGTCGTAAGGTATTTTATTTTTGTAAAGGCAACTCGCTGATTGTAAATTATTGTTTTATTATAGAATTTAGTCTTTGTGGAGGTATGAATAGAGTATTCCTGTGGGGACACTGCAAAGGGTTTAGTTGTTTAAGGACCTATTTATTATCAATCTGTATTAATGAGGGATTCTTTTGTAGATAACTAATACCCTACGTAAGTGCATATATGTGGTAGATATACGTATTTAATCGGTTTTATATTATTATGCATGAATCCTGAATTATTTGAGATTAAGCAACAAATGCCCAAATTCGTAATTTAGTGGATTTGTTGCGACTCCTTCTTGAGTCAATCGCACTTAAGTCGTTTGGTGCATTCTGATATTGTTTTCTTGCTCGGATTTGATGCATTTCAGTTGATTATTGCTCATATCTGCTTGTGTAATGGTGCGTTTGTGTGCTACGAGAAAAGTCTCTTTTAAATTAAATAGAATTAAACTGTGTCTTCGTTATATTTATTTTGTGACGAAGCTACAAATATGGTAATTATTTTCGTTAAGAAAAAAACGTTAATTGTATGGTGACAGAGCTCCAATCGATGACCAGCTGACAGGAAACTCTAAAATTGCAACAGTCACATTGCTAGCGTGGCATGCCGGCCGCCGTTGAAAGCCATAGGATAGATGCCATGTTGCCATGATGCCTATCGTTTTGCAGCCCTACTTCAGGCGTTCCCCGCTTTGCTTTCGTTTTCAAGCCACAAGCCCCATAATTGGCAATCCCGCCTTTAGCGTTCAACTTTAGCGGCAAGCGATTCAGTATGTCTGTAATGCCCCATTTTATTTTGCGTTGCGTTTTTAAATAATTCCTCAAGACAGTTTGTTGTGAACTATTCCCGCGCGCCCAGCTCTTGGCGTTGCGTGAATTAGATTTTGCCTATGAAATCCTCGACCTTCGAGATTGACATCTGCGAAAAATGTCTAGGTGCGAGCTTTCTTTCGATAGCAACCTGTAGTCAAAGCAGGCTAGGCTTCTGTAACAATTGAAGTAAGCACAGCGGTGTCTCTCCAAGCACGTGCAGGCCGATTTCCAGCTGTGGTGAGATTTTTCGTTTTGGTTCTAATTTCGTGGTAATTAGGCCTGGTTCCATGTATAATGCTTCCATGCTTTTGCTACAAGCCACCGGCTTCCAGGCATCAAGATAATAAAGATTGCGGGTTTATAGCGATGTGTTCCTGTTGGGGATTCATAGTAGCAAACGGCTTTTACGGCGTTTGCTCAGATGTAAGCAGTTTTGGGGGACGGCCGTCTGTATCGGGTTCAAGGCCCAATTAAACGATTCCACGAAGAGGCTGGTGAAACCCCTCCTAAACATCGCAATAATAGTGCTTTTAACTATGTTTCGTGCTTAGATGGATTGATTTTCGGCTTGATTGTTTTATTTGTCGGTAAAGGGCTATTGCCTAACAATGAACAGTTTTATGAAGGCCTTCGATTATCAAACTGTACGCTATAAATACTAGCTTATTTGCAACGTTTGATGCGTTAGTATTTCATCAGTTAAGGTCGCTAAAATTTAGAATGTACTTAATACTTACTTCCATAAGCGTCCTTGAGGCGCCTAGCACTAGCAGATGGTTGTATGGTATCTAGATGTCAATTCTTGCTATGTCATGCTGGCACGAGCCTTTTTTAGTTTATTGTATTTTACGGTGTGCTTCGAATTTTAACATTTCATAATATTTGTGTTAGGATTTGGGTGACTCCAAATTCAATTATTTGTTAATTACCCATTCTGGGCCTAGTTAAGCCTCCAGCTTTATTTATGCTGGATATTTTTTACATCGTTATTGAATATTAAAAGTCTATTTATTAATTGTTACTGGTTCACATTTGATTTGGGTATTCGTGGTACGACCCTACATGTACTGGTTCGTCTGTTTTTTAGATTTATGTTGAAGTGCGACGCTTATAAGGTCGGTGGTGATCATCTGTTAATTTATGAAGTTTATCTTTAACCTTAAGAATCGTTGCCTAGTTCTTACTCACGCCATTATTTCTGCCGAGAGACAGAGCTAGCTTTGGCTGTGCTCACCCCTCGTTTAAGGGTGGTATACGTCCGGTGAATATTTTGGGCCACGTGACTCCCTTGATGTTCGTAGCTTTTTGGCAGTTGAATTGCAATTCAGTCTGTGTATCTGTGATACTGAGCACTCTTAAGTTTGTTACATGTCGTAAACTTGTAAACGGGAACTTACCGGTAACAACATCTTATCGAAGTAACAACCATTAAGAGATCATCCATTCATGGGTTACCGCATTTCCTGGAAGGAATTTATATGTTTCTATCTTTATATCGCTATGTGCTTTAAGAAATTGTAGTAGGAAGTTTAGAAGGGTTTTTATGTCTCTTCCATTTACTGAGACCTAGTATCTTAGGATCAATTAAAAAAGCGGACATTTTAAAAAAATGCGTTTGAATCTAACACTAAATTTTGGCATTACGTTTCTGTTTAAATCAAGAAACCTGCAAAGAGGATGAATGAAATTCGGTGAACCATCTGTTGGTTGGCAAAGTTAGAAAAATGTTTAAATTAGGAAACGGCCGATAGTCTGTTACATTTGAAAATTGCGAGTAGGCAACCAATGTAGGCGACAAGTATATTTTGCATTTGTCTGTTTGATCATTCTTCTGGTTAATTTTTACGTATGTTGCGGGATTTTAACAAGATTGGTAACCTATTTCGTATCCATAGTGAAAAAATAAAGATGCAGATTGAAAATTAACAAATGTAAACATTCGCGTACAAAACCGCTATCTTTAACAGATGATTACTAAAGGGTCGAGGACCCATTTTGGTGTTTTGTACGCTGAGCCTTTAAATATTATCTTGTGTGGCATGTGATGTAGCCCGAAGGGCATTTTGCTGGTAAGAAAATTTGCACAGTTTAGTTAAGATTCTATAACAAATATTTCTCTACAGTTTTTTATGGCAGTCGAATACAATAGAGGTATTTCTTCTTCAACCATTTGGTGTGATTGGAATACGTTGCTGTTCGGTTCAATTTATCCTTGCTGGGATTGTGTCAGTTGGTCGTTGCTGCACGTTTCTCCACGATCAACATATATCCCAAGTTTCCAGACTTGTGACAGAAGTTCAGGCGAGTTGAAAATAGTCAGTGTGTCAAGGTTATGACCTAGCCATAGAAATAATTTTGAATTATTAAGTTTGGTAAGTATTTTGACAGTTGAATGTGATAAAGTTACATTAAGAATTTAAAATAAATATAATTTTGTGAACCAATTTCTAATATAGTTTAGGTATCGATAAGAAGCTTTCAAGTATTAGCACATATATAAAAGTATATACGGGAATTCTGACACAAAGTTACACTATTCTCTCAACATTTGGCATTGATATTTTGGCTGGAATATTTTAATTTGTTACGGATACAAGTATACAGAATAGGTAAGTAAGTTATTTAATTGTTATTATACATATGCTTTGACGTTCCATATTAAATGATTGAGGTTACAATCTGTTTTTCTTGATCATTCTGTTAACAGATACTTCGAGGGGCTCTATGGTAGTATTTGAAAGGTAAGTATGTTTTAAGCATAAGTAATTGTCAGTATTATAAACTTTGGACCTATGCAAAGTAGCTAACGGGTATTTTACCAATTATTGTATGCGGTAAGATTTGAGTAAGAAATTTATTTCGTTACGTTTGCCGGTACCTCCACGTGACAAGTCGTTTATCGATTGCACAGGTTTTATTCAAAGATTTTATTTCTGCGACGGGTAATTTTCATAACCGTCGGAATTCAACAATGGATGCGCTTACATTGTAAAAAAACCTTACCATAATACCTGTGATATTTGTTGGTAAACCCCAGAGAATCCTCTCGTGCTGGGCTGGCGAGTATAGGTGTTGGGTTTTTCCTAGCGTTGAATCAGTCACTCAGTAGGCGATCAAAACGGCATGCAACGTTACTTCACGCTTTAATAGGCTTCCGACGACAAGCACTGCCAGTTCCAGGATCCGCGCAGGTATACTTGAGCAGTAATGCACAATCAAAAGAAGAAAATGGAGGGAAAGCCCTGAAAATAAATTCTCCTGAACATTCGTAAGTAAATGTTTTACCTCCACAAAGCTATCATATCCTGAAGTAATCAGACGGGTGCAGCGATCCACCAATAAAACTCAATCTCTCCCAGAATCGACGATTGTTTTGGGAGCAAACTAAAAGAAGACCACACACAAATATGTTGTATAGGTTTGGATGAAGAATCATCAAAAAGCTATTCCCACTCTAAAACTGCGTACGGGAAGTTTTACAAAAAATGGAAAGCACTCAAGAATCGAAATTATTTATCCGATTCGAAACTCAAGACCACGTCCAAAGTTACCGGACCTATAGCAAAATCGGGCTTAAGTTCGAAGCGACACCTTCGGACCGAAACAAATCTATATACCATTTAAGTGTAGATTCGTTGTTTTTGGCTATTTAGCAGTCACTTCTAGTGGAATATAGATCTTTACTCTGTGTAACAGTTTTAGGTAAGAGGAAGCTGTGGTACTATTGGCCTTCTATTACGCTAACGTTATTTCTGGTTAATGCTTCGACTTTTGAGAAAAGGAATTGCTGTCTTTTTAATACACAGGGTGTTTCTTATGTCCACCGTATAACTTTTGGAGGAGTTTTTTCTAACTTCTTCAGGGCAGTAGTGTGGTTTTGAGCTAAGAGCGCTTTTGAGTCGCTGATTTTATGTTAGCGGTTTAAAATCTTTGAACAAATAATTCGGATATTTGAATGGCTGGTGTCCTCCACAAGTGCAACCGATACGTCTGTATCGGTTTCAGAAGGTCTAATGGACAAGCAGTTTAGTTTGCAGTGATACGTGAGAATCTTTACCAGTGAAGTATATTATTCAAAGGATCCGATATGCTTTCCTAAAATTCATATTTGATTCAGGGCGCTTTATTTCATTCGGAGAAATATGGCCTGGGATGCGGATCAGGGCCATCAAAATATCTTTTTCCAAAACCCAGTCATCTGGCACACCGTTGACGCAGTACTGGATGCCGTGGTTTCGGTACTCAATTTTTAAAGCGACTGAGTGGGCCGCCTGCTAGTTGCCAAATGTGGGGATTGAACCCTGTACCGTGACACCGCAACACAGCTCCCTAACCGCTCGGCCACACTTGAATTTTTAAACTTTTTATGTGTATAAATGAGAACAATCGACTCCTTTAGGGGATATATATATATATATATATATATATATATATATATTTGGCAATACATTCTTCGTAGAATTGATGCCGCTCCTTGGAGCCCTTCTGACTTTATTAGTGGGGTGGTCCGTACAAGAAGTTAATACGCATTATGTAGTGATATCCTTACAGAAAAGAAATTAATTGTTCACGCCAGTTTCCCAGAAATAACATCGAAGTTATAAAGCGTAATGGGTTAATTGCAATTAACTCCTGGCGAGATACTCGTAATTTCATTGCTTTAGCCGCGAATAACAAAATCCATTACCTTAATTTAAAATCGTTTTGGAGTGTGGCGTTCTTAGGCCACAAAGCAAAATGAAGCGTGCGGGCTCGGAGCGAGAAATATTGGAAATAGAAAAGTGCGCCGCAATTGTTGCCAGATTTTCTAAAGCGCACTTGATGAGGAGTGCTTTCGTGAAAATTTCACATCACGCGTCCCCGGACTGTTTCCAGCGCCCATGTGTAATCAGACTCGCCGCTGTTTGCGGTTTGCGAAACTGCCTGCAAATCGATTCTTGGATTTATCTTAAGAGCAGTTCAATTGGGGAAATATGGGGTAAAAGCCGGGAAACTCAGAGCGCGCGAAAAACTGTCGAGCCTCCCATGTGGCCGCTTTTAGGGAGCGAGACGCCACAAATCAAACCGAGTAATAAACACTAAAACCTATAACAACGTCACGTGTGATTCGAGCAAGAATTCTTGGGAAAGTGGCGGCTGTTATTGGATCAGCGATTAAATAACTTCTGCTATTGGAATTCATTACTTACTGCTTGCAATCTTTTGTATTATATTATAATCTACTATACAATGGTGGACAACACCTAGATTTGTATTGCCTTAATAACAGTTACCAACAGCAAATTAATATTGGACGTAAACAAAATAGGGTTAGGACTACCTAGCCTTGTGGCTAATATTTCTCTATTGCTATAAAGGGTTGGGCAAATATTTTTACATCACAGGAGCAGATACTATATTAAATTGTTATGCAAGTTCTCCGCTCAAAGGCAGTTCTAAGTTTTAAAGAAAATGAAGGATCGCGCGAGCAGGAAGAAATAAATTAAAGATCCAAAATCTGAAATATTAAACAAAAAAAGTAAACAAATAAGACAGAGACAATACACTAAATGCATCACAGAGGTTGAGAAATGAGAAAAGCCATTAAATGAAGATGAATGATCTGTATGTCAGGAGCATTTCAGGATATAAAGAAAACTTTCCAAATAGTATAACAGACATATCTTTAGTTGCCGAAATTCTTTGCAAAAAAGACAGCTCTTACAATACCTTTTATCGATTTTCACATAACTTGAATTTAGTTGTTGACTCTAGAATCTCCTCAGAAATTTCTACAAAATTTACCACACCGTATTGGCACTGATTTTAGAAATGTAGACTAGATAAAACTGCCAGCCAATAAAGCCGAGAAATTGGGAGAGGTCTTCAAGCCCAAACAAACTAATCGAGATCGTTTAATAGATATTAACGATTTGAGTTTGATTATGACCATCTTAACGATACGAGTTTCATTGCCAAAACGAGACGGTGAGCCGAGTTTTGCGGTATCTATCATCGCTATTACCGCACTCAGTGCGGTAATAAAGCTCTTAGCGATACCAAAATTAATTTGGATTATAATCTATAACAACATAGATGAAGATAAAAGAATTTAAATAGTGAGGCTGCGTTATCTAGAGATAAATATTGAAACCCAAGAGAGGAAGTAAATTTGTTTAAGAAAGGCTGTATATCCCAATTGACAGCAAGCAGTAGCCTTGGCATGCGTACCTACCTTGTACGAGTTAACACAATTTTATCATAAACATATGACTAGAAAAATTAAAAATCCAAATAAGGAGTAAGATGTGTAAATTATATATTTTTTAAATGTTGGCATCTGAAGCAGCTGGCGCTCCTCATGCTTATACTTTCCTAATTAACAAGAAGCAAACAAAATCGTTGTTATGTTATTAAAACAAAGTTATAGCGATTACATTTTATGTTAGTTTAGGATAGAACGCCGCTACTGACTTTTTATGCACCCGGAAAGGAGCAATTCGCTGAATCTTGGGGTGGCAAAAGTAAGAGCAGGAGAACTGAGTAGGCAGGCAGCTACCGTCTAGCAGCCACGGTGTGCGTCTTTTGAATTTATCGCTCCATGCCATGAAACAGCCGCTTCTGAATCGGTGACCCTTAGAGGCAATTTTTACGTCGTTGAATCTAATAACTCTCAATGCATAGCATATCAATTTCAAATTCTGTGCCCGTATTTCGATCCCTTGCTTCAATTGTTTCGTAACCGACATGTAGAGCAACGCTTGTGGCCGACTCAGGACTAAGACATGTGCTTCTCACGGACGGCATCCCGACGCCTTGAGCTGTAGCTCCATATTATTGTGTATTCAATCCGCCGGTTTTTCACTGTATGGAAATTTTTTACCCTGGGAAACTTTAGCTGCTATGGAAGAATTGTCAAATCTGTCTCAGTTTGACTTGTTTTAGTAGTTAAGTCATGGATGTGGTAAATCACCACCAAATTTGACTATGTTATACTGAGTTAAGCAATGCATGTGGTGAAAAATTTAAGAATTTATCGCTTAAGCCGATCTAAGCGTTGTATGCATTGTCGTCCTAGAGTGGAGAACGTCATTTGAAATCGGTTGCTACTGTGTCACTAGGCAATACTGGTTTTCTTATCTTGTGTGAGGTACGTGGGTCACTGCGTGCAGGTAATTTAGGGATGATTTATTGCAGCCCCAGCATTTGCAACTGCGATCCGCCAAAAATGTATTTTTTTCGCAACCGTCTTAAAAGGCATTACTTTTAATACCAAAATCTGTCATTGAAGTTGAATTTCCCTTCCTGACAGAAAAAAATGTATATTGCCATGTAACACTTTTAGTAACTAGCGTCGTCCGCGTTGATTGTTTATAACAAGTCTGTTCAATGCTCTAAAAGGTGTGCTTCCTGACAACCGAAGCTTTATAACAGATGTCACCAAGAACGCGTGTTACAGAAAACTGTGGGTTTCATATTATTACTATGTGTAGAACATGTAAAGCATCCTTTGCTATGTTTGCAATTTTTTAGTCTCCGCAAATTTCTAAGTAGGACTTTGACGATATGAGCATAGCAGTTGATGTCTAAGGTACCTGGTACTCCGTCTGCCTAGACCTTGTCTACAACAAACAAATACTCAAAATAAAAAACCACGTGGATTTCACTCTTTGTAAGTTGTTTACGAGCAATGATTACGGTGCCGAAAGAAACTTTTGTTGCCGTACTAGAATAGTTGCTTAGTTCTGCTTGACGATTGATCACAAATTGTTATACAATTGTCTAAAAGTGGTTAGAGGTCCGAGCGATTCCATCACATTATCATAGTTCATTTGTGTAAGAGAAAATGCAGGTATCTGAATGAGTAGCCCTCGATTAGATAAAAGTAGGTTTTTCATAAATTGATTTATCATCTTTCCTTATTTTTTAACCTCATTCTAATGTGTGTTCTTAGAACATGCCTCAGCCATTTTAACTCTTATGGTTTTGTTGTGAATAACTGGGAATTCACTTGAACTTTTAGCACTGGTTCGGTAGAAATTTATCGAGACCCAGGAATAATTTCCCTTGTGGGTCTAAACCCATAAATAAAAATCACTTGGTAAATTTTAAAACGTTTGTATTGAGATACTGGGGGAAAGTGTCCGAGGCTGCGCTTAGCAACTGGTTTTTAGCTAAGGGTTGCAACTTTGCGCGCGCAGACCAGCCTTACACAAATGTACAGTGTTAACATTAATTAACATTCCGCCCGCCTTGAACTGACGGGTTCAATATTATGTTTTTACAGCTTGAATATCATATAAAAATACACACATAAAAACAACAAACACAATATCATGGAATTAAATGAAATACCTTTTGAACAGGAAAAAGTATTACACAACTATATATACCTACACAAAAACAAATGCATAATCATGGAAATAAAAATGAAATACTTTCAAAAAAGAAGTATTACATAAAAATATATACATGAAAACAACAGACACAATCATGAATTAAATGAAATACCTTGACAACAAGGACAAATATTACATAGAAATATATACACATATAACAGATAGAATTATAGAATGACATAGGTAATAGATCACTAAATGAAACCAAGAATAATATCGTCTACTGTCATTATTTATAGGCGCACACCAACACATCGCAAATTGATCGCGTTTCACTTACGTCACTGGCAAGATGCAAAGTTTGTGCACTGTACGCCTCACGGTTTGGCCGTTTGCTGTTACGACCACTGCTGCTCTGGGAACGCCGTCGTTTGTAGGAAGAACCTCGATCACCCGTCCTAAAGACCATTGCAAGGGAGGCAAGTTTTGGTCCTGTATTAGAACGATGGAACCGACACGTAACAACTCGGGCAATCGTCGAAACCATTTTACCCTTGCTTGTAGTTCAGGTACTACTTCCTTGCTCCACCGTTTCCAAAACGTTTGGTGGATGTGCTGAATATGTTGGAAGTGTCCCAATCGGTTGGTAGGCGTCCCTAGGTAACTTTCTTCTGGCAAGGAGCTTAGCGGTTTGCCAATAAGAAAATGACCAGGAGTTAATGGATTAAGGTCTGTTGGATCAGTGGATAAAATTGACAAAGGACGTGAATTTAATGTTGCCTCTATCTGAACTAATAATGTTTGAAATTGTTCATAATCTAAAAAGGTAGTACCTAAAACTCTTCTAAGATGCAACTTAATAGAGCGTATACCCCTTTCCCAAATGCCACCTTGGTGGCTTGCACGAGGAACTATAAATTCCCATTTTATATTCTCTGTTGTGAGAAAGTTCGAGATTTTAATATTTGTATCTTTAGAAAGTAAAAATTTTGAAATATCGCGCAAATGATTTGCAGCACCTACGAAATTCTTTGCATTATCCGACGTTATGGTATGGGGCTTGCCCCTACGCCCTATAAATCGCCTAAGTACAGCAATAAATGCATCCGTAGTTAGATCTGTCACAAGTTCCAAATGGACAGCCCTCGTAACTAAGCATATGAATATACAAATATATGACTTTATCATCTTTGGCCTCCTTGTTTTTCTATCCTTAATTTGAATAGGCCCTGCGTAATCAACGCCAACATTAAAAAAGGCCGGTGTATTCGGCTGCAACCTTTTTGAAGGCAAATCACCCATTAAAGTGTTGGAACTTTTGGGTTTGCCCTAAAACATGTTACACAGTTATGTATCATGGTTTTTACTAGATTTCGTCCGGAAATAGGCCAATACTGTTCCCTAATACAGGCTAGCAATTGTTGAGCACCACAATGTAACAGCGTTTGATGAAAATGCTTTATTATTAATTGCGTTAGAGGATGATTTTTTGGTAGTAATATTGGAAACTTTTTATCGTATGTGTAAGACGAATTCTTAATTCTTCCTCCAACTCGTAAGATACTGTTCGCATCCAAAAAGGGATTTAAGCGTAAAATGTTTGAAGGCATATTATTTAAAGTTTTATTGGATTGCAACATCTTTATTTCTCGAGAAAACGTGTCTGCTTGACATAGTTTGATAAGATTAATTGTTGCTTCCTTTAATTCGGATATTTGAAGTGGTACAAATAACCTTGCACTTTTAGACGACCTTAAATTGTTTTTGAAGCGAACAATCCACGCTACTATACGAACCAACCTGGTAAAATTTGAGAATTTTTGAAATAAATCAGTGGAAAAAATATTCAGACAACTCATAACGTGTTGAATGTTACTTTTTAGTTCGCTTGTAGGCAAGCTACAAGATTGAATAATTTGTTCGGGCCACTTATCGGCAGCTAAAGATAAAAATTTAGGACCAGAGAACCAAATTGTAGTGCTTAATAGATCAGATACAGAAGCACCTCGTGACACCAGATCGGCAGGATTATCGGCGGATCTCACATGAAACCACTCATTTTTATTTGATAGCTCTTGTATGGAAGCTATCCGATTTGCTACAAAGGTTTTGTATTTATTTGCCGTAGAATTAATCCAATGCAAGACTATTGTGGAGTCGGTCCAAAGAAAGGTTTGATCGAACTTAATAGCAACAGATTGTTTCACCTTCTGCACTAATTGTACTAACAGTAACGCGGCACACAGCTCCAATCGCGGAATCGTGGCTCCTTGTATTGGACTTATTCTAGATTTCGCACAAAATAATCGGACGGCAATGTTGCCGAATGAGTCTTGGGATCTAACATAGACACAAGCCCCGAAAGCATATAAACTACTGTCACTGAACCCATGCAGTTGATATTTTTACAATTTGCTAGTTTTATACATCGTGATATTTTTAATAACCTCAAATCTTGCAATTGATCCTTAAAGGCAATCCATTCGAAGTTCAAATCAATTGGGATTGATTCGTCCCATGAAAGACCTAATTGCCAAAGCCTTTGAATTATTAACTTGCCCTTCAAGATTAACGGTGCAAGTAAACCTAAAGGGTCAAACAACCTTGCTACCGCGGACAGAATAGTTCGCTTAGTGTTTTTTGAATGGGTGTTATCACTCACAGTATCGTATTGTATCATATCCTCCAATGAGTTCCATGAAACTCCTAACGTTTTTGAATGTTCACGCTCGCCTAATGGTATTGTGAAGTAATTTATATCACTGGAGCCTTTTTCCAAAACTTCAGCACGATTTGATAGAAATTTGCGTATTGGTAACCTGCACTTGCTAAGATACTAGTTATATGCAATCTAATTTTTATAACTTCCTGAACTGTATCTGCTCCAGTAAGCAAATCGTCCATATAAAAGTCCTTTTTAATTACTTCCGAAATTTCAGGAAAATTTTCAGAATTTAAGTCGGCCAAATACTGAAGACACTTTGTTGCAAGGTAACTTGCACTTGTTGTTCCGTATGTTATAGTTTGTAACTGATACGTAGTTACAGGCAAATTAGGGTTTTCTCGCCAAAAAATTTGTTGAAATTTACACAAGGCGGGGTCGATTAAGATTTGCCGATACATTTTTTCAATATCAGCAGTTAAGGCTACAACATGCTGTCTAAATCGTAATAACGTTGCAAATATGTCATTTTGCACGACTGGTCCTGAAATTTGGGTGTCATTGATTGAAATGCCAGTAGTAGTTTTAGCGCTGCCGTCATAGACTACTCTGAGTTTGGTTGTTAATGAACTAGTCTTGACTACAGAGTGGTGTGGCAAGAAATATTCAGGTACAGCATTTAATCGAATTGTATTATTGAGTGTATTTACACTGTGATTATCGTTGGATTCTGCCTGATTAAGTTTGTCGACATTTTCAAGAGGCTTCATATGCCTTAGTTCTATGTATTCTTTCATAAACCTTGAATACTCGAAATGTAATTGGGGATTTTTTTGTAATTTTGATTCAAGTCGGAAAAAACGATCTAAAGCTTGGTTTCTTGATTCGCCCAAATTGGCTAGTTTTTGGTTAAAGGGAATAGAGACAATTAGTCTACCATCAGAATTTCGTTTTACCGTTTCTTGAAAATGACGTTCACAAAATTGCTCTTCGACAGATAATTTGGAAGTTTCGTTTTTTGGTTGAACGTTTTCAAGCTGCCAAAATTGTTCTACAGAAATTTCGAGCTCATCTCTGTGTTTTACAGAGTTATTGTTTAAAGTTAAATTTGTAAGAGCCAAATTTTGATGTAGGGTTTGATTATTACAACTGTAGTTTCCTGAAACGATCCAACCAAAGAGAGTTTTTTGTAAAGTAGGCTTATTTTTTCCCAAAGATATTTGACCTACACAAAGCAAACTATAGAAAAGTGAGGCCCCGATAAGAAGATCGATTTTCGATGGCAAATTAAAATCGGTGTCGGCCAATCGAATGTTGTTTGCAAGCTCAACGAGTGCTTACCGAATGAGTTTAATGGTAAGCTATCGGCAATTCTTTGAATTGTAACGCAAGTTAGATCTGTGCGGTAATTATTACAGAGTGACGCTAGTTGAATTTTAACAATCGAGTTTGATTGCGACACGTTCGAATTAATACCTAAAATTTTAGTCATTGATTCTTGTTTACTTAGTTTTAATTTGCTGACCATTTCGTCGGTGATGAGGTTAATGTGCGAGCCAGAATCTAACAGTACTCGTGCCCTTTGCCACCTTTTATCTTTGCCTCTTATTTGCACCATTGCTGTTGGCAGTATTACCTGTGGAGCATTATCCTTAAAACAAGACAAGGTTGTACTAACATTTTCAGTAACAGGTTCGGTGTTAGGAAAATTAGATTGTACGCCACTGGTACTGGCTAGATTGCTATCTGAGGTGATCGTATTATTGCCTTGCTCTAAATGCAACAAGGTATGATGCTTATTCTTGCATATCTGACAAAGATAGCGTGAATGGCAAGTATTTTGGCTGGAATGGTACAAACAATTTTTACAAATTTATAATTCTCTAGCCTTGTCAATCCGTTGCCTTACGGTTCGTTCTAAAAATTTAGGGCAATGGTTCAACGAGTGGCTAGATTTGCAAAGCGGACAAACCAATTTGTTGGTGATAAGAAATGATTGTTTATATTGAGGTTTTGTTTTAACGTAACTATTTGGAGTATTTGAGTAATAATTAGGTCGGTTATCTGCCCTTATGGAATTTTGAGAGCTATTAGTATTACTAACAAATTGTTTGAATCGATCTCCTCCAAATATTGACAACGCTCCTTTAAAAATTCGTCGATTTCTTCTAGAGTGGCAATCTCTTTTGGTTTTAATTTCGAAAATTCCCGTCGTGTATTTTGATCAAATTTGGACATTAGAATATGAGATATAAATATGGCCTTATAATCTAAAGAAACAGGCATATTGTCCAAAGCCCTTAAATGTTTATTTAGCTCGTCGTATAAACGGCGTAATTCTATCGAGTTGTCCCTAGTAACCGGTTTTAACTCAAAAATCGCCTTTACATGATTATTTATTATGAGCTTTGGGTTATTAAAACGTTCACAAATTAAATCAAATGCTATTTTGTAATTTTGCCCTGTGGGCTGAATATTTGAAATTAATTGCGCTGCCGCGCCCTTAACACTGTCTTTTAAATACATAAATCGTTCGACATCGGTTAATGAAGGATTGTTATGGATTAGCGCAGTGAAGGTTTCCTGATAGCTAGTAAAATTCGTGTAATCACTGTTAAAAACGGGGACGGAAAGTTTTGGCAGACGGGCATTGACATTTTGTGCACCGACTGAAACACTCGACTGGGATGAATCATTAACACGCGAAACATTTCTTTTCCGTAAAATCGTTTGAGATTTGACATTAATGGCAACATATTTTGTGAAATAATCGGTAGCGCTCATTATCTGTAAGGGTTCGCCATCGGCATTGGCTGTTAGTTGTATATACAACTCCTCATACTGAGTGTTTGCGTCTTTTATGCAAGATAATCTAAATTCAACTTCAGAAAATACTTCCTCAGTTAACTCGGCTTCGCTTAAAGAATTTAAATATGCTTCAAACTCGTTTAATTTATTTTTTAATGTTTTTGCAGTAGCTACCCATAATTTAATTTCCTTTTTCGACATCTTCGGAACGTTTTACGAGCACTACGCAATGTATGAAAGGGAATAAGCAAATATCGACTCGATTTATCGATTTGTAATTACTCAACAATCGCTAGCAAGAACTTGCAATGTATTATTACTTTAATTTACATCGGATGTGCTTTTATTAATAATCGTAATATGCCAGCAAATCGAATTGTAATAAATGTGAGTACAATAATCGGTTTTTAAAATAACAAGTAAATTTCGGTTTCATTAAATTGCAACTTAGAAGGCAATATTCAATTTAAAATTGCTAGGGGCAACAATAAAATCGGAAGGTAAGGACAAAAATAGAAATAGGAAGGTCATTCTTACAGCTTACCGTAAATTTCCATAGCAGGTAGCAGTTGCTGCAACAAAGGGTCTGTTTCTTTCCCCTGGCGGAGGCGTCGCTGCGTCGCCACCAAAACGGCCCTTGACCTGTCCCTTGTAGTGGTTGTAGATAATGGCGATCAGGTTGATCACGCTAATTCGGCTTCGATAGGACCAATTTATGTTGTGAATAACTGGGAATTCACTTGAACTTTTAGCACTGGTTCGGTAGAAATTTATCGAGACCCAGGAATAATTTCCCTTGTGGGTCTAAACCCATAAATAAAAATCACTTGGTAAATTTTAAAACGTTTGTATTGAGATACTGGGGGAAAGTGTCCGAGGCTGCGCTTAGCAACTGGTTTTTAGCTAAGGGTTGCAACTTTGCGCGCGCAGACCAGCCTTACACAAATGTACAGTGTTAACATTAATTAACAGGTTTAATTAAAAAACATATTTCAGAACCCATACCATAAATTAATATCTTATTGAAATCTGAAATAAATTTTAGTTAAAAAATTAAACTGAAGTAAGTGAAATACCCATCAGAAGAAGACAATTTGCTGTAAGATGTTTTAAATAAACTCCTAAAACTGCATGTATGATTATTTATTACTTAATTAATGCTGAACTATTCCTATGGGTAAAAAGTTGTTTTTATTTCTGTTCCGTTTTTCCACATCCCAAACTTTTCCTTTAGCTATCATGATTTTCAAGCGTAGTTAACGACAGATCAGTTGGATTGATTTGCTATGCTTTGATTTTATTGTAACCTTGTATCTATAATAATAGTAATGTCGTTATAGTAGCAGCGCTAATGCTAGTCGTAGTGATAGTAGTATTGGTGGTAGTGGTAACGGTAATGGTAGTAGCAGCGGTAGTGGGAGGGGTAGAGATAGCAGTAGTTATAGTAGTACTAGTGGTAACGGTAATGGTAGTGATAAGGGTAGTGTTAGTGATAGTGGTAGTGGTATGGTAAGAGCAGCAGTAGTAGTCACAAGAACATTGCCGTAGTACGAATTCTGCTATTAATTGACGTAGTACTAGTAACCTTTGTTTAAAAACTTGAGCGGAAAGTGTTTTAAAAGTAGTTTTTCTTTGAAGATACGTAACAATGGGGAAAGCAGTCAATAAAGTGTGTTAGCATTATTGACGATTATAAAAGAAGGTATTTGCCGAATTGTAGAGATTTTACTTCAAACGTAGACAAGTAGGTTGTGTTGAATGGTTACATCCGTTTAAAAAAAAATTATTACTTCCCCTTTTTGTATGGCTTTTATCATCGCTATTTTTTTAATAAAAGGAGACTAATACAACTCTGAAACCCATTACAAGGAACATCCCCAATTATTGCCAAGCAGAAAAACGTTGGCTGTTTTGTTGTATTTTCAGGCCATTGAGGCACTTTCTCAGCGAAATGAAAATGCAAATCGCGAAACGAAACAGAAACTTGAGCCCCGGCACTGGAGAAGTATAAATCCGGGTTGAAAAGCGATCAATCACGGTTTTGACAGCTACCTGCAAAGACGCCGACGTATTTGTTTTCATTTGGAGCTCAAGCTCCGCGGTTTAATACTCGTAATGGCAGCCTTAAGAGTGTAGGGAGATGTAAGCGCTTATAATTTGCTACAAATAGCCTTATCGATTGCAGAGTTAATAGTCGCACCTTAAGAATCTGTTGCTGGTGATTTATGGCGGTGTTCGCGAGAAAATCACCGTAATCATCCATATTTTACTTTAATTGGATGTAAGCAAGCTAAGCATATGTAAAGACGCCTTTTTATGGTTCCGGCGGTCACCATCATTAGGGCTGCCACTAAATTGGCAATTATTGGCAAAAAGCTTTGAAAATAGCAAGCTAGATAAATCGCCGGTTAAATCGTTGGGATTTTATTGAAACGCCAATTAGAGCTACTTTTTGTGTGGAAACTAGTTTTGTTTTGCTATTAGTCGATAATTTTGACAGTTGTGGCTTGTTCGCTTAATGCGCTTACTGTAATATGGAAATTTAATAGAGAATTAAGACAAATTTTAAGGTAAATGCTCGTTAGCAGCTTTTCCGTTGATTTAATATCAGGAAATCTATTAGTCATTAACCATTGATCTGCCACAGTAAGAATTTTGCAAGAGGCGAAAATTTCTATTAAACCCTTTAATTTATAATTACTATGTTTAATGCTGCATATACTTACAAGCAAAGATATTCCAATCAATTTAAGGAAAACATTTTATAACAGCTGCATCCTCCCTGTAACAACTTATGGAATGGAAACTAGCCCTCACGAAGAAAAGTGCCGAACAGCTGCTGAGAATATCACAGCGAGCCATGGAAAGAGCAATGCTGGGCGTAAGCTTACGGGACAGAATACTCAACATAGAAGTTCGACGTAGATCAGCGGTCACAGATGTTATAGAAAGGATTGCACACTTGAAATGGCAATGGGCGGGACATATCTCGCTGCAGGACGAAGACAGGTGGACATATAAAATTATGCAATGGAGACCACGACAAACAAAAAGGAGTGTCGGTAGGCCCCCAAAAAGATGGGCCGATGACATTAAGCGAACGGCGGGAAAGAATTGGATTGGAGTAGCTCAGGACCGACAAGAATGGAAACTTATTGGAAAGGCTTATGTCCAGGAGTGGACCACTCTAGGCTGAAGAAGAAGAAGAAGAAGAAAATGTTTAATACGATCGTCAACGTTCTATATCAATTTTATAATGGATTTACCTTCTGGGGAATATTTTTCCAGTTTGAGTGCGATTAACTAACAACAACGAATGTTCAACCATAAGAAACATTTATTCTAAACAGTTAACATAAAGTAGAACTTTATACCCCCACCACTTGCATCATCTACCAGTTTCGATACAGTTTTTGTTATGCCTATTCCATCAACATCACAGGAAGTTCTGGTAAAAATTTAACTTCTTCCGTCTATTTTATACAGGAGAAAGAAGCTCTTGTACCTTTTTCAATGTACCTTGAACGATAGTGCGATGTAATTTGTGTATTTTAATTGTTTTTGTGTAATAGTGCTTTTAGGTAGTCAGATTCCAGAGCTTGATAATTGCTTTGACTGATTGGATTCAGAACACTTTAAAAAAATTAAGTATATTATATTACTATTAGATTAGGACTGCGGACTGCTTTTAACCATAAATTCATGGTTCTATCAGCTTTCTTTGCTTGCAAACCGAGTAGGTAGCTAGCCTTAGGCGTCGAAACTGAGAAAGTGTTCTATTTTTAGAGGTTAACCAGTACCCAGTACCATTGGGCTGGTGTGCTATCTTAGTGAAGCTGCTAATTATCGCTTTGCCGGAGATAAGGTTGATTGCTGCTCACTACACCTTTCAGTCTTCTTAAAACAAATGATTCATCGCCTGTTCCTAAATGTAATTTCTTTTTGTCAAAATTTGATGTAAATTCACTCAGTACATTTGCGACTGCAAAGAATTTTAAAATGGAAACAACACAGGTTTACCACCTCACGCAACTGTGTATCATAGTCGACCAAATTACAGTGACTATATAATCACAGTGTGGCCATACAATTGTTGACTGGTACTTTTGAATCCAATGTCAAAATCAGATTTTGCGAAAAACCATGGTGATGTAATAAAAAAATAGATTTTTTTAACGGCGTAAGCGACATTTGGTAACAAAAAATGACTAAAGTCAAAATAAAATTTGATAATTTATTTGCTGAAGTGAAAGATTGTTATTCAAAATGACTGATCTCTCAAATGCACTAAAATACCACAAAGGGGTTTAAATGTTGAAGAAATATGAGTCATAAGGTGTCTTCAATTTATTACAATTAATGGAAATCGGAAAGTTCAAATCTATTTGTAGAAATCTTCTCGGTAATTTAATATGCTTTATTAACATCTAAATTATATTAGATAGGTAAATCATTGAAAATGAACAGGGCTATGCAACCAACATTACAGTAGTTGATTTACGTTTTCTGAATAGTCTATACATGATCAGAAACATTATTTACATGGATACTTCTATAAAATTTTTGATAATTATAGTAGTCTGCTAAAAACATTGTTTCAAATCTGTAACATATGTTGCATAACCCTGTTCATTTTCAATGATCGTGTGCGTACATGAGCTAAACCCCAATATAGCCCACTGGTGCTTAGGCGCATGCGCGTGATAATGTGATTCTCAGTTTGTCGGAGGTTCTACAAATGTTCAGACAATGGAGGCAAAACACGGGAGTCTCGTGCCAGACCAAATCCTGACTACCGTCAAGGTGCGAATTTAAGTTAGCTGCAGTTTAAGATTTCTGTGTAATTAGTACAAAAATGAGTTTGCATCACCGTAAGAAAAGCAGTTAGTCCAATCGTCGTATATAATTGGGAATTTGAATTTCCCAATGAGTATTTCCCGTAGCCATAGCTTAAAATCCAGTTCTTTTATGGGCATACTCCGTAAATGTCAAAATGTACCAGTGGGCTATACTGGAGTTTTCCCGATACATGTTTTATAGGTGTAATTTGGCAAAGTACTAAATATTTTGAAGCACGAGATGTAATTTAAAATAAGACAATTTCGGACTTACAGGAAAATATTTATTTGTTTGTTAAATGTTCGGGTTTGTTAGATGTTAATACTGAATATCGTAAATAATTAATTGGAAAACTATAGTTTGGAAAACTCACGGCCACGGGAAAACTAATGGCGGATTGCATCACGTGATACGTCGACTCAAACTTTTGACAAGTTATAAAATTCCAATGTCTTATTTTGACATTAGTAACTTTTTGTAACTAAACATTTTATACACTGTTAAAAATGACAATCACTTGGAATACTTTTGCCTTCAATCAATAGAAAACATGACCAGCGTATGGCAACACTGTGATTATATAGTCACTGTAGACCAAATAGCTCCAGGACGACGCCACTTGGCAATGATGTACACTAATGTCTCCTCAAACAGACCTCCAAATATCATTGTCATGGACGGACTAGTTGAGGGAATTCTTGTTTGTCCAGTACTTCCAGATAAACTTCATGTAGATTAATACTCCTATTTTAATTGTAATCACTAAACTGCTTGGTACAGCAACACTCGTTAACGGATATAACTGTATGATGTGGACATATTTAGATATACCATACATATACATTTGGACATGTGTAACCCATTTTGGAGAAAATTAAGATTGCTGCCTTTTATTCCAGAATTTAAAATAGCAAAACTAATGTCCTTAGGTCCCCTTTCTGCTATCATATTGTAGAGTGTTTTCCTGGTTTGACACTGCAGCTTGTGACGTTGACGTAAAACGTTTATGCTATCTTATAACTGGTCTCCCTGGCGGTCTAGCACGGCCTGGTCTCTGGGTGTTTGCCTATCTTGCAATACTTTTAGTGTTCATGTCTCTTATCGATTTGATGATGTCACGCGCTTCTCGATCCTCTTTGATGGATCGGCTTGTTACTCGTATGGTTTAACGCCTTTTAGCTCATGTTTTGAATACGTATGTCAAAATTGGTCCAATACACATCTCATATGCCTGAACTGTGCATAAATTTATTTTTCCAAACAACTGAAAGATCCAGATATGCATGCGATTTTGTTTTCGGTTTCTCTTACTGCATTCATCACCTGGAGGTTACTTGAGATCTTCTTCTTTTAAGTTACATAATGTATTTTACTACACAAAGAGCATCTAGCTAACCATTGGATTAATTGTGGCTTGTTTTAATATCACACCATCGTTTTCCGTTCTTATCACAACTTTTTGCTTGAGAGCTAGGACCAGCGTTTTTGAAATATTTCTCTTAGCCTAGGGTCTTCCCATCTTTCAGTGGATTATTAATTTATCCAAATTGTTGTCTTTTTTCTGAAGCTATGACCAAAGTAACGATACGTCTGTATTACTCGATGAATACAGTTGCTACCTACCTAGTAACTTCCTTATGTATTCTATATCCGGTTTGTTGTTGGTAACATGATCAATGATCATAACTTTCACCTTGGCCCAAACCTGGCTTGAATACCTTGCCTGCAACGTTTATTTTCGAATTAAAAGATATAAGCCAAGTTGTATTTTTCATATGTATTCTCTTGCGTACTGTATTTAAGCACTGTATTCAATATAAAGTTCGTAAAGCCGGCCCTGAGTAGTGAACGTTTTGCAAGACTTAATTTGAGCCTGTAGCGTAAACCGCGGAGCTAGAGCCTGTCCGCGTGATAAGGAAAGTTTGAGGTGATGCAGAAGAAGAAAGCGGTTATATCCAGCTGCAGGTGTGGCCTGCATATATTTACCGCTCCATAGTATACCGTACCAGTTTGTCCCAAGGCGAGTTAAGTGGTGATAAGTCTGCAGCAAGCAATTGCTGCACACAGTTGTAAAGTGCAGCAAACAAGCGTTTAAAAATTAAGTGAAGGAATATTTACAGTCTACGAGGCAAACATACAAATTATGCAACAGTTAACGGTTGGATTTTGCAACATTCGAGTTTTCAAGATGAAAGTGTGATTCTTGACCTTAGAGTACATACAGCAAAAATCAAGATCATGATGGTTGATAGACATAATTGTGATGGACCTAAGATTAGGCAAATAGACCGTATTGTAGTAGTCGACCAGTATGCATACTTAGGATCATTAATATGCAATAATGGTCCAAATGATAAAGAAGATGTGACCTAGCAAAGGTTGCAATGATAATATTATAGAAAATATTGTAAGGTATAAATATTTTCAAAAAACATAACTCTCTCAGTTAACTCGCTAGTGTTTCCCATCCTAAAGTTAGGGCTGTGAGAACTGGAGACCAAGATAAGAGAAAAAAGGTCGATGCGACTGAAATGCTGATAATACCTTGAAAGGCACGTCGGACCAATATATCATTGCTTCATGAATTTTTTATATAGTAACGTTTCTCCTCGACTATTTGATACGCATAATTTCGGTCATATTTCGGTCATTCCATAGGAAAAGTGAAAAGAATATGAAAATAGTTGTAAGCCAAAGTCCTAGTTAGTAACACGACCTCGAGGTCGCTCACTATCTCACTGGGTAGAATAAATAGCTGAGATGACAAAGCCCGAAACAGAGAGATATCAAGAAAAACTGTGCAGACGCTTTATCCCTGACTACTATATTTTTTCAAAGGAATTAAAAATGAGGCGTTTTATCTAATGTTTTTCGAACGACGAATTCGGCTTTGAGCTTGAAGACTTAACAGGATCTCTAGATGCATTGGCCCATACGAACTACTGCCTTGTTATGTTTGTATAATTTTTGTATCAATCGCTTTCGTGACATGTCAAAACGATTTCCGCATGGATAGGGTTACGCTCGCCGCACACCCACTGGAAATGTACTGCCGGAAAAGTGGTTCGGCAGCTTTGCTGTACGTGTGTGAATGTTATCTAGCAAGGGAAAATTTTCTTAACGGACTGCAAACATAACTAAACGTGATCGGAAAGTCCAACAGCTCTGCCAATGGGTTAAGACTTTAATATTTCCAATAACACAGCTTCCAATTATGGGCCAGTCCTGAAAATTGCACGGAGCCTTTCACGGGGCACACGCGGTGCATAACCAGTTCGCAACAGCTTTATCTTCACTGGTACGTAAATTTGTAGATTATAAGTGTCCAATATTCAGCTTTTTGTAGTTGCAGGTATATAATTATGAACACACACATCCTCCTCAGCTACTCACTTTGGAATCTGCAGCCGTAGCCGCAATTTTGTGTTGTCAGCGACCTCAAATTCGTGTACAACAACAGCCGCACCTGCTTTTCCAGTGTTCCTACTTTATCATTGCTTCTGTTGTGACCCAAATTTACACATATTTTAAACGTAGCTTTGTCGAAAATTTTTTATTCTGTGCTCACTAAAGCTAACATGTAGCCCTAAAAATGAACCTTAAAAAGCAAAATATATGGGAATCACGAAAAACAACCAGACCTTACAGGCATAGTAATAAACAACAGAACAATACAACGAACATCAACGTATAAATATCTGAGTACCATAATTAGTGATAAGGGAAGACAACTGGAAGTACGCTGCCGTATCGGACAAGCGAGACGCAGGTTCAATAAATTAAAACACCTATTATGTAACCGCAGTTTGAGCATACAGCTGAGGAAGCGGTTCTCAAACTGTTATGTTTTTCCCGTGCTACTGTATGGAATGCAATCCTGGACGCTAACTGAAGGCCTGTACAATAAAATAAATGCCTTCGAAATGTTGTCTTATCGAAGCTTGCTTCGCGTATCGTGGGTTGACAAAGTGACCAACGTGAAAATACTACAAAGAGTGAACTGCTCACTAGAAATAATTCCAATCACCAAGAGGCTAAAATTGGAGTAACTGGGGCACGTGATGAGAGGAGAAAAGTATAAACTCTGCAGTTAATCCTACAAGGACGAATAGAAGGAAAAAGAAACCCTGGACGTAGACGAACTTTCTGGCTAAAAAATCTTCGCAGTTGGTACAATAAATCCACAACAACATTGTTCTGAACTGCAGTCTCAAAAATACAGATTGCCCTATTGGTCGCCAACATCCGTTAGGATAGGCACTAGAAGAAGAAGTAGCCCTAATCGTTTGATGGCTCTTTGTGTGGCTAAGAAATGGGATTCCCAAGTATATTTTAGCTTGGTTTTTCCAAACGTAATTCCTAATTTTCTTGTTAAACCATGAAAATTTCTTTAATCGCAAATGATGTTATATGAGAAGCAGTTTGCATATGAGCTTATCTTTAATTACTATATGTTAATTTTCTATAATTGCCTTGATTTTAGTGGTCTCACAAATGAAATGGGATTTTTAAACCACCTTTACTTTCACGTTGGAAAATATTTTCGCACACAGCCATGGGACGCCGCAGTAACGTGAAATTATTGCTTTTTGCTATGGAAATTCAATGGATAAGAATAATAAGCACCTTCGCAAGCATTTACAGTTTATAATTTCAGTTAATGAGCTGTATATCAATATTTAAAGAAAATTTGTCAATAGAAAAAATGTGAATCTTGTTTTTCCTTTGATGGCTGTCTGAACAACGACCAAAGGTTTTCCAGAACATGTGTTATAGAAATATAACCTGCTGTCAAAATATTCAAGATTTCAATGTAGTGTATCCAACTCTACAGTCAGAAATTCAGGAGTGCTAATCTATAATGTCATACTGAAAGATGAAACTGTGTTCCAGTATTAGATTATTCTTCATTAAGTGCTCTTCAATCAGAAAGTTGAAAGTAACGTTTCCACTCATAATTTAAGATCATATAAGGATATATAGATTATATTATTTTTTATAGGAACCATCTTATATATTTTAAATTTTCGAAGTATATTCGAATTCGATGCCGTTAATATAAGGTTTTCTGACAACGCTAATGTTTAAACAGTTATGGAATTAAAATTTAAGAAACATTTGTGTTTCTTGCATATAACTGTTACCTATTAAGAAATATCTTAACCAGCTCAATAATTATTAAAATTCATGCTTGCAATTTACAGGTTCGGTAGCCTGATTTAAATTATCACTTATTTTATTTTCCTAACGCGTGCACACTACGATCAATCTCACAAGGAGATGTTATCATCGTTATTAAATTCTAATGGCATTTCGATGAATGAACCTGTTTGTTGTCACCATTTATTTGTAGACAAAGGAGCAACACTTGCAATCGTATAATAGGTTGGTGAATTTGTTTTTTTATTTATATATCTAGATTGCAGTTCAACTATATTAATTTATGTTGCTTACGGTATTGCTTGGAAATCCTAGTTCCTTCTTCTATGTATATTTAACTAGATGATACATGTTCAATTGGAAAATTAGTTTTAATGATATTATTTATTTATCTGCCCAAGTTTGTCAAAGATAAAAATCTTTTTGTTATTGAAACACATCCTTGATGTTAGATTTTTTTACAGTTCATCGACTTATGCCTATTTTCAATTATGTCTTACTAAAATTGTGAAATATTATTATCTGCTTCGCAAAAAAATTGATACAATTGTATTTGGATTTTTGCAATATTTTTGACATTCAAAACTTCTGCTCTACTAAATTTTGTCAAATGACAATATCCAATTACTTGCCCTTTCGTAGTTACACAGGCGGGTAAGCATAAATAACTAACAGAAATCCATAAATAGATCTATTGTTTTTTTATAAATACATAAAGTGTTTGTACACTTTTGTGGACATAAAACAATAAATCGCCTCCTTCAGCCTTGTGGATAGCCAACCAGTTCGGCAGCGGTGTTAAGTTGGACGACGTGGTGACGTCTGAAACAGGTTTATCGATCGGCTTCAGGTCGGAGCCGCATAGCGGCAAAGACGCACTGGATTATTGATCTGTAACAGGACGATTAGTGTACAAAGACAGCAGTTTGATTTCTGACCAGCTTCTGTGTCTTAATGGTGGCTTTAGACTTTAGTATAACCCCCCCCCCCCCCGAGGGAAGTTTCGTCAGGTAAGAGGATTCGTGTTAGCGACTCAGTTTGTAAGAAATTACTTTAGTTGGGTGGGTTAACCCTCAAAGCTGTTTTCGATAAAGACTGCGGAAGAGCAAATCTCCTTTATTTTAGCTGCATATTGGTTCCTGGCTTTGATTTATGAGGGCGGCATTACAGGGAGGAACAAATACTAAAGTCAGGTTACGATCCGAATAACGGCCACGAGAAGAAAGGCTCATCTCGCTGACACCGAATACCATGTCAAGAGACTATACAGGTTAATAACTCAAGACAGATGACTGTCTAGCGAAGTCGGGGTTAGATAACCAAAAGCTAGCATTGTATTTCCAGGCAGAATTTAGAAAATAACTTTAAAAGTCGGACTAGCCGCGAGAACGGGCGGCGGTCTCAAATTAACAAAGATCCAAGCCGGAAATTTTAGATCTCGATTCTGGGCTCAAGTCAAGTCGGCGCGGATCTCAGAGCGCCAATTTGCTCTGATGCGGCTTGGAGGTATATATCCTCTGGCTGGGACACCGGGCTGAAGTTAAATTTTCAGAAGCGTGGCAGCTCGATTATATACTATCTGTTATCTTCTGGGGCGCTTAAGGGGAAGAATTGTATTGTTGTGATAAGGGGAGCGGGCCTACGTGCTCTATCAAGATATTTGTATTCGATATTTTTACCCTTGTTGTAATTTTATTATCGAGTCAAGGCTTAAGAAAAGCGGCCAAGGTGACCGTAGATTAGCTGCGCGTACATTCTAAACGCATTAATTATTTTTTTAACTAATTTTTGCCAGGATAACGTCACACATCATTCACGATTAATGCAAATCTGCAGATAGATTATATTTGATCTTCTCAACGTTTATTTTCGTTTATTTGATATGATATGGTTAATTGGTCTATAATAGCATTATCATTATATTCTTAATGAGTAGATTTTTCGTCTTCTTGATTCACTTGTGATTTTTTGCTGCCGAATGCCTCAAGCTACCGTTTTGAAATTGTCTATTTCATTTGTGGTACAGGGCTTTTGTTTACCGAATATTTTACGTTCTATGTGATGCCTTTTTTGTGGATTAGATTTACTATAATTTTTATTGAATGCTTTTGATTATTCCAGTTTCGTTCATCTCATAGTTATTTTGAGTATTATCACTGCAGTTTTTGATTAGTTTCAAATGCATACTCTATATTATAGTTATTTTTATTTCCATTAGAACTCTCATCAGCTGCATTTTGTAATTCCTTAAAGGCTGTGACTTTTTTTATTAACACCGTCTAATATCACTACATTTTTAGGTTTAATTGGAAAATAATAAGAAACATGCAAGTTTCTAGAGTGGATAATTTTTGAAAATTCTTTTTTGAATCAAACCAGAAGCTTGATGTCAATTTTCTGTTGTTAATCATTCTGATTTCATAGCGAAATTAAGGCTAATGCGTATTATGATATGTACTGAATGGAATTTATCTCAATAACACTTTAACTGTTGTTCGTCTTAGTAAAAAATATGTATGTATTGCTCGGGTATGTGTCTTTATTAAAGCGAACAGGTGACTGCGTTTCCGGGAAAAAT
The DNA here is from genome assembly GCA_940337035.1 of Agriotes lineatus. Taxonomy (NCBI): domain Eukaryota; kingdom Metazoa; phylum Arthropoda; class Insecta; order Coleoptera; family Elateridae; genus Agriotes; species Agriotes lineatus. The sequence continues at coordinate 33,092,212 of OW679201.1, forward strand.
CTGTAAAAACCAGCATTTCAAAACAAACAACATTAACAATTCTAAAACACCCGCCGCAAAATAAACAAAAATTGACAAAGAACAAATAATCCCTAGGCTCAGCAAAGCAAGAATGTTAGAAGAATAACAGAGAAGATAACTTGGTTTAATTGAAATAAATACTGCCGGGAAGTGTTGCTGGCTGATTCAACAACTGGTGGCTGCAGGGGACGTGCATGGTTGGAACAAACTTTTTTCACGGGCAGCAACCACGTCCATAGTTCAGCAAATGTTACATCGCGGTGCTGGCGTCTATTAGGTTTTCCAAAATTTATTTATTCTCATTCCTGAACGTTTTCGAAGCAATGGAATAGAATTTGGCCGGCTTATAAGCTGCAAGGGGCGACGTCGGTCGTACGAATGTGCCTGAGCAGCGAAATATTCATTTCCATAGGCAATCTGGAACAACATTTCCTTTCGCTTGTACTTGACGATCTGCGAGGCAAAAGCCTTATTGAATAAGCCAAAATCTCATTACGGCCTTTCAGCTCTCCGGCGTGCATGAAAATAATGCATTAGCTGAGTGGGCGTGTGCCCGATCCTGTACGCTGTAATTCATCTAGTAGGTGACAAAATCGCTTATCTGTTAGACATGATAATGTCGTGCTCCTCTGACGATTTTATCGCCAGAATGATTAAGCGAACTTTAATAAGTTTACATCATGCGTTCGCTATTCGCACTTAATACGACTGTATCACAATAATGAGCAGTGGCGTTGCATGTGGCTTGGAATAGACAGCAAGATGGCGATTTCTTGAAGGGACTAGCATTAATTTCGTTGATGTTCATATCAAAATATTAGGTTACAACCTTAAGTAAGTAGATAATAGTTATTCTTCCATTAATTAAAACTTCTTTTTTCGTCTGTACTTTCAGAAAATAATAGCATCACCTCTTGCTTGAATCTACGGAGTAGCTTCACTATTCTAAAAAGATGTTCGGTGCTATGAACATAAACCTTTGCCACCATAATAATTTTCTTCTACCTACGCCACATCGGCAACCAATTTGTCTTCTTTGTTAATTAAAACAAAAAATATAGTCGTAGGATATAGAAGGAAATGCATTTACCAATGCTTCGAAAATCATTAACATCACCCAACTTCAACAGAAGAGCTACAGTTAGAAACTTCACCAAAAACTTCACAAATTGTTTAAATTCTGGAAATTAGCATGTACCGGGGAATATCAATGGAATACTGCCAAATGTGGATTAAATCCTTCGAAATCTTCGAAAAGTTAGATCAGCCTGTGTGTATTGCTTTTGCAACTGCTGAAATTCGACTGCTTAAGCCAGGATTAAAAAATATTTTAGAAGCTACATTAACTGTGGCTACCTTACATCTTCGATATGTAATTCTGGGTTTACCCTTGCACGGTGCTCGAGGTTTTGGAATTATTCTAAGCCTTTTAATCTCATTTTATATGTTTCCCCTTTGGTTAAGCTACCATCACCTGAAACCTAGCTGGTTTGGGTGTCATTGTCGAAAGCTCTGAAAATTATCAGTTCGGCGAGCTACGCTTACTGTTTTGTTATATACTTCTTCGTGTGTGTGCACTCCATATCTGGAGATAAGCCTATGTAGTTCGACAGCCTTCCTACAGCTCTTGCTGGAACCTCATGCTCGCTTTGAGCCCCTTAGAAATTGTGTAGGTTCGAGTATTTGCAAAATCCCTTGTTGTAGTGGAACTATTAATGGAATGCTTACTTCCAGAGTCGGTAACACGCTGCATTATTGCATATGTCAATTTTTGAATGAGGTTTGGCATTATTGTGATTTGTTTACTTGTAGTTTTCTAGGTTAGTTTGATAATTTGGCTACACTAAGTTGGTTACATTCCATTCTTGTAGCTAAAGTGTTCGAAAACCACTGTGTCCCGATAATATAATTGCGGGAGCTTTTTACCCGTTCTATACCAATATTTGAAGTATGAGCGTCAATTCTGACGCAATAGGCTTTTCGTAAGAATTCAATTTAGTAGCGCAAAGAGAATCACACTTTCGAATTAGAGTATCCGTGTCCCGTTATGACATCGAGATTACTAGCGTGTGGAGCATGTGCTATTTAAGAGCATTGCGTAGTAAATCACTTCATTCGACAATTCTACCTGTAGTACTGCGTCTGGATCTTTCCACAGAATTTGTATGTCATTTTCTCTTTTTAGAAGTAAAATAGTCACTTCGCTGGATTTTAATTTCCATGGTGTCTGACATGATTGTATTTATTGGTACCTTTATGAGTTCGTAATACAAATGTTGTTTAGGCGGTCCACAAAGGACTTCCTAGTCGTAGAGCTGCTCGGGGTTGTTATAGGGAGTTGACACTTGGTGGTGGCTCACCGTAGGTCTTCTTTATATATTCACCATGCCCCTGTGCAGCGACTTTATGAGAGACATTGTGAGCAATAATTTATTATGACTGTTTCTAATTGAAGCTATTAGGAGCACACAATTACTACAGATATGAGAAATAGAAACAAAATAGTTAGTAGACAACAACAGGCGAAAACAGCGTTCTACAAGAAAAAATTACCTTCATCAAGCAAAACATTAATAAAAAACAGGATGCAAGTTAAAAAAAAGACATATGTACGGAGTATTACATTGCACGGATGTGAATCGTCGACTGTGACAATACCTGAAAAAAAAAAAGACTGGAATTATTGGACATGTGGTGTTACAGGAGAATGTTGAAAGTGAGTTGGGTATACAAAACAATAAACGAGGAAGTACTGAGAAGAGCAGAAGAAACAACTTTATGTGTTAATTTGAACCACCCCTTTTCCTTGAGTATTGGTCGGTCAACTATCTGTTACAGAACAGTTTAGAAGTAATTAGAGTGAGCTTTACCTTTGTGATTGTTAAGGTGTCCTAACGATTCAGTTAGACTGTACCACATCTATTACATTCTACGGCACGGGCAAATCCGTCTCAAGTTAGAAAAGTCAATTGCCCAAGTCATCGCAAAAACACTAAATGCGAGCATATTCTAAACGTTTGCGACGTCACAGTGGCAATACTAGACATTGGAACATGTCTGACGTAAAATGACGCAATCTACAATTTATAAGTTTGCATGGAGTCTAGCAACGCTAGAATTGCACGGAAGGCTGAAACGCTTCACTTCGCTGGTAGTATGCTGGTGTAGGACGTTAATAAGAACTGCTGCAGCTGCAGGCTTAAATACGATGATAAAAGAATACAATGCGAAAGAACCCTTAGGGACAAGCGATACGGGTTTAAAAGTACCGGACTCACTCTAACCGACATTATAAACCAAGGTAACTTACCGTTGAGGGCCTCTCACAACCGCAACCTTAGAAACACTAGAAGATATCGATTGGTCGAATATAAGAAAGGATCACAAATAAGGCTAGGTATCAAAGATTTAATAGAGCTTCAACATGCAGTACAAATAAATGTTATGTGGAAACTTGGCAAGCATAAAGAGATAGGTTAAAAATACCCCTGGTACTAACCCTAACTGAGTGGAGCTGTGGAATGTGTTCCAGAGAAGCTGTTTACTAATCGTACATCACGTAACGCATTACGCATTACCGACAGGCGTTTCGAGAACAAACGATATTTAATCTATAATCAGTCACCGAACGAGTTAGTCCTAGTAGCTTCTTTCAGCAATATGTCTCTCTCTCTCTTTCAAAATTTTTCATAATCCAACAAAGCAAAGCTTCTACCACTAAAAAGTATTTTAATAATGTTAAACAAACAACTGTCTCCCCACTCTCTTTATGTGGAGGGAGTTAATTTTTCCGCGCAAAGTTGTTATTGTTTTGCGCCCGCTAACTTCAGGCGTCGCTGATTTAACTTCTCTGGTGTGGTTTACGACAAAGTTGTCGCTTTAAAGCAGTGCAGAAGCGTCCTAACGTAATTGTGTCAATTGTTCAAAGTCATGTCGCATAGTGGCACAATTCTTGCCGAAATTGCCAGCAAACTAGCAAGAGCGGAAAAGGAAGCGCGGTTTTGTGGCTATATTCAGAATTCCCTTGATTATGCGCCTTATATTGCTGACAGGGCTCTTCAAACAATTTACTATTTTAGTTTCTCTCTCTGGCAGCCTCCGTCAGGCCCGCGGCCGCGGAATTAAGCGAATGAAGGGTTGGAAAGGAGGCAAGCTTTTATTTAAATATATTCGCGTTAAAAGCCGCAGAACGGCTTTCATGAGATGTGCTAAATAGCTCCAGATGAGGTAACTTTGTCTTACTTTGCCCGGATTTGGGCTTCGCTTGATAAATTCCTTAACGAAATTAATCAGCCTATGTAAATGCCTAAATATCTAAGTTACTCTGCATGCTATTGTGTAAATACGCCAATCTTTGCGACTCTGAATACCAATTCATATACAAATTTATTCTGTAAATGGTGGAGGCGCCACCGCGGGAGCAACTATTTCTAAGCATTCGCGAAGCAAAAGAAGCTTTTACGAAGCAGTAAACACAAATCAGAAACGAATCGACGTTCTAAGGGCGAATTTTGAGCATTGGAAAGACGATTTTAAGTATAATTGTAGGCTTACAAATAGAACTTTCGTAGGCTATAAGTGAAGCGAATTAAATTATTTACTTTTTTGGTATAAGTACTATTACGGCATATTACTTCATACAGTTGTATGTAAATAATTCCCTATATTATAAGCTTGATATCGTGCATTGCAAGCACTACGTTAAAATGCATGTGAACGTTTAAATATATTTTAACAAATTGTTTTATATTTTGTTGGATCGTCGCCTTAACAACTAAACATAGGGGGTGCGGTCGCAATATTACTTGCCCCCTGCCATCCCCAAAAAGAAAAGAAAATATAGGGAGGGAGGCCAGGTAGGAAAGCTAATATAATCCCGGATAAAGATAGTAGGATTATATTTAGCTACAACACCTCCTAGATCGCTTAAATTATCCTTAAAATTAGTAAGAACAATAATAATAACAATAACAATCATAAATGATAACACTAACAATAATACAATAGTGAATAACGGAAACACGACACTACACATACAGGTGCTGGTTGTCGAATCTAGGTCGTTGATGCGACGTTTCCTAGTACTTCAGAGATGAAAGCTGAGAAGAGAGAAAAACAATAAGGGTATGCATGAAAAAGTAATAAAATTATAAGCAACAAACTACTAGACACTTAGAAGCATGGAAGCTTAAGGTGTTTTAGAAAATAGGCTGGCTTTAGCTGACCGAAATTGACTGTCCCGGCAATGCCTTCCAGCGACGTGTATTTATCTGTTGCTTGGAAGACTTTCAAAGAACCTAAATAGTTAGGTTTGATGCCCTTGGTATATCTACTATTTCTGAGGTACACTTGTGTATATGATGCTAAATCTTTGTGAATGTGTGGGTTACGATTAGGATAACCTTCCGCTGATATAGCATTGTAATCTGGCTACAAGGCCTGACATTAAAATGCCAGACGGTTGAGTAGAATTGTTATTGTTAAAGAAATTATTTGACAATCTAAGAGATGAACTATAGAAGTCTTTCGGCAGGAGAAACTAATTTTGCTTTTATACTGGATCAAAGAAATAAAAGTATCCATAGGAGTCTATCTAAAGCGTCTTATAAGGTTCGATTAAAGCTTTCGATGATTCTCTGGCTAATGGGACGATATGTTCTATGCAATTCGATCACAACAGTACCGTCTAAGTACTCGTCTACAAAAGAGCACATATTAATACAATATGTGCAACACTTGATGTGATCTTCTATTTTCTTCTTCACAAGCAAATTCAAAACGATAAAACGACCGAGCATGTAATATTAAAGCGCGGGCAAAACGTATGTTAAACATGTTAGAATATGGCTGATTACGACGACCGCAATGGTGCCGATGTCATAGATGGTGCAACAGAATTCTATTTTCGGGTAGTAGCAATTCTAAATCTCCATATCAGCAAAATTTAGACAAACACTTTTCCGATAGCGATTTCTTACCTTGTTTGACTAGCACCAGCTAAATACAATAAATAATAATCTTAAAAGCATTACAAACTTAGCGAAATTAGCTATACATAATACAGTTACTAAATCAGCAAAGTCAGGAGTAAAGCAATGGAACTTTGTATCAGAAGGCTACCTTAGTTTCAAAACAGGGGCAAGACAAAGGCAGCCATTTATGTGTGTGGATTTAGGTACTTTTTGATGTTAAATGCCTCTCTTTCTAAAAGGACACTAGAATTGGCAATTTGATATAAATTAATAGCTTCTATTCCTAGGTTTCCCAGTTTTTTAATATTAATCTCTTCCTATTGATAATATGCAGTAACTGATTTAAAACAAAGAAAATGGGACGGACGCGATCTTAAGCTCAAGTCCAGGTGTTTCTTTAGAAAAGTCAAATCGGCAGAGACGAATAAAATATGTTTACTATTATTGTTACTATTATTATCAGGGCGCTATTGTAGGTGTTTCCACTGGCCTGACAGGTACTGAAAAAACTCTACATGTCGTTTTACAATGAGAGTAAATAGTATGTAATCGGATACGATTATATTCAACACACAAATTATATGATTCTTTTCCAAATACAGCTGGTCTGTTGTCAAGTTACTGCTACAGGAAATGTGACGTCACGGCAATATATTCTAAAATAAATTAGGAGACTCATACCGGCCAAATAGCTTTAAGCACTCCCAGATGGGGATGAGCTCCAAATTGGAGTCCATTGGGCGGACGATGCGCAACATGCGTAAATATTGCATTAGAAATGAATCATGGCGAGCATGGAATATTACATAATCAATAGGTAATTTTATCTGAAAGGTAGTAATGAACGATACCCAGAAACTGAAGGCAAGGGTTGGCTTTCAGTTTAAAAAGCTGTTCCAAGTTTAACAGCCTGCGAACTAAGTCCATGTTCATCGGCGAAAAGTTTATACCAATTTTCGGTTTCGAAACGGAGGACTTATGGTGGTCGCTGAGAAGGAACGAACGGTTCCAGCGAGAAAGGTGGCTTGGCAAGAATAAGCTCACGATAAAGAGCTTTTGGATCCGGGGTAAATCGACAACGCTTCAAGAGGCACGTGATTAGAACTTCAAATAAAACTTCATTCCAAGGAAGTGGATGATCCGACAAAAGTAGATTTGCCAGAACGGCCATTATAACTACTTCCAAAAGGCAATTTTACATCGCCCGCTGCTCCCACTCTCACTGCACAGCCTTATTGGATTAGCTTCACATGCAGCTTCTCAAATGTATAGCACTCAGTGAGAAAATAAAAGAAAAAATAATAACCTCGACTTTGGGTATCGAGTATACAGGATCAGCGCACATGGGTTGTACGGTGACTGTATAGCCCAAATATAACGGTAATTTTATTACCAAATTCTGGGAACTCGTAACGTCTTGACGGAGAAGGTATTTTGTTGCGATTCCTGTTACATGTGAAACTTCAATTACCACATGCAACAGCTCTACAGGTAGCTCGAATTAGGTCTGTGCGACCCCAGCTTATAATTTTCTAGACTAATCTATTGGCTGCTCTCGCAAACGATAATTAGTGATACAGTGTGACTAGTTGTAGATTATACAAAGTATAATGCGGCTGACCTTTAAATTAGCTTAGAGTTGCAATAACCCCTTAAATGCAATAGCTATGAGTTTGAAAACTTCTTCAGAAATTCACCTATTGGAGGAATAGATGATTGTAGCGCTTACGCGGTAGATGGCAAGCGTGAGACCTTAAAAGTTTGTCTGCGAAATAACAATTCCTTTGATAAACTAATCTTAAACGTTTACGGATCTATCAGTCAATAAATGGCTATACTGTTGCAAGTTCACTACAAGCTCTGAAGATTTTATACGTCGAGATGATTATCGACGATACGATAAACATTCCTAATTTTAGATAATCTTCTAACTGATGTGTTAATTTTCTTATATCTAAGGTAATGACATCAGTCTGTATAAACAAATATTTTTCCATATCACGGCAGTGAGTGCATGACTTCAAAACTTCTTCCTAGGTGTTGTTTCAATTGCGAGGGATGAAACGTAGGTTACTTTTCGGAATTTGTTGCTATATAATGTGTTATCACCCATTGACTCGTCGGCTAAATCTTTCAAAAATATAACGTTAATAACTATGTGGATACAATTGCCGACCGGACTAATTCAGGGAGACGGTATGCAGTTTTTTAAGTACCTATGGTTAAATTAAAAAGCCAAAATGAACGCAACGAATCATTTAATTAACGACAAATGTATCCAGGTACCATAGAAAATTCGTAAACTCGAGGAGTATAATTATTCTGAAAGAAAATGTCAGTACCAACACATGTGGCAGTAGCAATAATAAAACCCCAGTGCTAGTATCACAGTATAATGATAACAAATTTAGTACAATATCGTACAAAGTACAGGTGATTATTTGCTACACAAAGGTTATCGTAGCGTGATAAATCTAGACAAAAATTTAAGATGCACCTCATAGCACACGTTTGGCTTGAGAGGAAATTAGCTAAAAACCCAGATTGAAAGGTTGGAATATAAATTATATTAAACACTACAACAATTTAAAAAGGTATAACGGAGCTTAACGTAGGCTCAGTGGAAGAAAAACACCAAGTGCCTTCAGGCACTTAGTTTGTGAAGCGAACTGTACATAACAGCGAGAATCCTAAACTAAAGCCTCCAGAATTCTGATGTAATTCGGCAGGTAACTGTAGCAATTAAATGAGGTACACAGCACCGGCTCCCGGCCCATAGTATTAAATGGTTTTAAATAAAGTGAAAACCCTTTTCTGTCAACTAGGAAGGTCGCGTAGCTGGTACAGAATGGTGTGAGGTAAACCCCAAAACAGCCCATACGAAGGTAGGAAACGGCAAGCGCTTTTCGAAGCCTATATAGAGCCAAGGTCGATGCCATCGATGCGAGAACAGCTATTAATGTCAGCTCCGATGCTACGAGCCTACGGCTACAAAGACAAAGAAGAGCCCAATCATGGATGTTTTAAATCACGACACGAAAAGCTTCAATCGAATTACTCCAGATCAATTTGGGTCGGCAAAGTGCTGTATTCCGCCAGAATTGGCTGAGAGGAAATTTATCAGCAAATAGCCAGGGTTGCAAAAGCCGCCAACATCAGCGAGGGAAAATTCCATCAAACATAAACTGGACTCCCGCAAAACCACTGGGCAATTCACTCGGATGTTTATGGAACCAGCAACTGCATTTGGACTCAAACAATACGTCTTACATAAATTAAAAAAAAAAAAACTGTTCATCGTGAGGCTAAAGCCGAGGAAATAATTACAAAGATGTAATTTTTGTTCAGTTACCCTTATTACCTAACTTACGCAAGTAGAATTTTGGAGGATGTTAATGGAGTGCCATCTTGCAAGCTGTTGAAATGAGAAGGTCGAAAGGTAAAGGTTCAGGGTCATTTCAATTCCTTCAATTGGGGGCGGGCTGCTATAGGAACCTTGCCTCCCTCTTCAGCCAATAACGGGAATTTTAGGATGGGTGAGAGAACGGACGGGTGGAGAATGGAAGAGAGGCCAGGATAGGTGGAGAAGTACTGCCCAGGCATTCACCTCAGAGAGGGTATTCTGTTGGCTCAGAAAACCCACTTAAAAACTTGAATCAGAGCAGACAGCCTAGGGAATCGAACCCACGACCTCCTGAATGCTAAGCAGACGTGGTAACCATTAGTCTACAGAGGTCGGTAAAATCGGAATGCCCCTGCCGCCCTATTCATGAGTCCGTGTCATGATATTTAAATGAACAATAAGCGTTAAGCGCGTTAAGTTCGACTGCACTGCTAGAGGACGCTCGTTCAGCTCATCCAGTAAACTTCTTAATAACAATATCTGACACTTCATGTGCAATTTTCAAGTAATGTAGCGGCCGATGTGTAAGAGAAAGAACTACTCTTACTGATACCAAGTTTCTATATTTATATTTGTAGTAATAATTCAGACAGAAGATGACGTCAGGCCTTTAGGGCCTTTATTACGTGAAAAAGATATACACAATGTTTGTTTCTTGTTAAGTATGAGTTGTATAACAATAACTATCAGTTTTTACTATTTCAGAAGGATGTAGGTCAAAACCTGTATTTAATAATTTCTAATTATTGGATTCCTAGCTGCAGTGTCGACTAAATTATTGTCTATTAAATTCCTTGAGTTGTTCCTGCAAATAAGTTCCAAACTAACTCGGCTTTCCATTTGCAGCAGACCGCCCGAACCTTTGAACTTGGGCGTATTTGTGCAAGATGCACAATAATAGCAACCCGGTTATGCTTCAACATCTAATTCTAGCTCCGGCTCCGATTGCACTGTGACAATACCAGCAATTTGCTACCCCATTAGCTAATTGACTGCTGACTTCGCCTGTCCTTATGAAACTCCACGTCCTTCTGCGGCAAAGGACGCCGCCGACGTGAGGTTTTCCATTTGTTGGCTCGGTGCATCTAAACATGTGCCACGTTAAATTGTAATTCCTGCTTTGTAGCAGTCCTCGTACGACTTCTGGCATCGTCTTGGTCGAATAACGACTACGAGATTTCCCTCGGCGTTTTTGATTTTGTATGCCGCTCCCGCGGGGCTTCGGGAGGAATTCGAAATTTCTAAAAACGCTTGGGTAGCGGCCGCATAAAAGTTTAGAATGGCTTTGTAAGTGACAAGCGACCTACGCCTATATTTGATATGTTCGGGTATGTGTCGCATGCCCTTATGCGTGTTAATAAAATGACAACTTAAGGGATTGAAGATTTTTATTCAGAAGTTTGGTTAAGTTCATTCGATAGCTTAGTATGGCTCCTATAGTTGTTTAGAAATACTACTTTTATTATATAATTTTCCATTTCCACAAGGATATCAAGCCACCCGCTTTAAGCTCTACATTTTAGAAGGGTGCGTTAAAATTCGGCCGAGTTAAATAGTACAAAATCATTCGAGAAGAAACCCTAACGAAGCTAATCAAAGCAGATCCAATTATTTTAAGAGGTGGAGTTTTCAACACTTTAATACCTCCACTCTGCCGTATGGAGCCGCAAATTTAATTATTTTTACAATTATAAAAAATTCAAAGCGAAAAGTTGAAGTGGTTTTAATTTACCTTATTTAAAATTCAATTTAGGTTTAGAAAGTAAGCAGATGGAAGTCTCCAAGAGTGGAATTTAAATGGTTTCACACAAACTTCTTCACTAAAATTAATTTATATTTAACAAGGGAGCACGGGACACAGCTATCGCATACTGACTTTTTAGGTTTGAGAGCTAAAGGTTATAGGGTTTCTTTAATGCAGGAAGGCGGCCTGGGTAACTGTTTTGAAAATAGAAGTGGGAGAGTTTTTATATTAATTCCTTAGATGGATCTGCTATTTGCCCTTCTTATTGAAAAGACAGTATAATTGGACTATTTTCCCGAATTTCTGATCCAATTCTAATCACCCAAGCTGCTGTTTAAAACAAAACAGACGAGCTTATAGAGTTATCGGGTCCAAGTTCACCGATTCGGGCCTCCGTTACGTGTGACCTTGGTAGGGAAGTTATTAGGTAAGGGGAAGTCGAGGGACTCAAGTGACTTGAGATGGCTGTGGGATCTCCTCTTCAGTGCTCTCCTTATCGGTGCGTTTATCCAGGTACAATTGAGTGGGGTCGGCGCTATGCTTACTTGCACGAGACTTTGCGCACTTTTGGTTACCGTCTTCTTATCGTTTGTTCGAGCAGTCAGGCGATGGCTTACTTTTAAAGTTCGTTTCTTGTCTTTGTCTCATACCGTATCTTTGAAGCACAGCCGTTTCTCCATCAATTGTAATCAAGTTTACTTCGCAGCAGATCCGAAAAGCCGTCTTCACATCGACGCCGCTCCTGATACACTGAGTTACACTTATCTATTCTTGTTACTGCAAGCGATCGTTATTCCTTGAGTAGAAGCAGTCTTCATCATCGTTGTATCGAGCCCTCAGTTCGAAGAAAACTTTCAGACAATGACAGGCCCTGGCTGTCCACCAAGGTCTCTGGTCAGCGCTGGCGTGGTATTTCGTGCCCCCCACAAAATTAATGTATCTAGCTAGGTGAACCTGTGACGTTTGCGCACGTGTAAATTATGGACTTACATATAATTAACGTGTGGAAATATGTACGCTGCCACCTTAAGCCAAAATAAGTGTTTAGAGACCCGGACACTTGGTGATCTATGTGGCGTCGCCATGACATTGTTTGCATAACCAATAACCGCAGCACAACCCTACTTTGGTTCTCCCAGAAGATGATTGAAGAAGAAGTAAATTCGAACGGGTATAAGGAGGCATTATCCCGTTCGTACAAGGCAGTTTTGGGTTAAGCTCGGCCAAGCTCCATCCGGCGAGCAACCCTGTTCAGATGGGAATCTGGTACTTCACGGTCTCATCTTCATCCCGAGAAGCATGTACCTACCGGTTCGAGAAAAATTTGGTCGAGGGTTCCTCTAGAAGAAGACTGCCAACACTCCAGGATCATTCTAAAGGCATCCTAAACTGTTGATTAGCAGATTCTCCTCAGTAGCCGCCGTGGTACTTCCTACACACAAAATATCTTGAATTAACTCGTCTTACTCTCGTAGGATCGACGACGACGCTGTGCGAGTTTTCGAAAGCAAATTATATGCTGCTGTAGAAGAGAGTGCTTACACATAAATCAGCTTCTCGAAGCACAATAACACCGATCTTCACCACGATTTAAACACGATGAACAACCTGTCCGACGTTATACGTTTGCTGAGAGATATCTGGTTTGACCTTACAGGCCTTGGGGAAGTCGGCGGTGCCAAATGCAGGTTTGCAGCGTCGCAAGAGTGTGCGTAGAGTGGTCTAGCGACCAGGTGTCTTTAGCTCAACCACAGAAAAATTATCCTAACTATCAGTTCTATATATGTTACCTAGATACATCTGAAGTTTACCAGTGTGTCACATGTAATAGCTGCTAATAAACCAAATCTTTTCGATAATTTTAGTCTCATTAATCAAGCAAATGCCAGCTAAAATGTACATGTGGAACCGGGGGAAATACATTTGAAAAGCCCGTTTCGTAGCAAACCTTTATTATTTCAATAATGTATGCGGTGGGTTACCGGCAATTTAAAAAGACAAGTTGAGTTAATTGTGTGAGTTGAGCGCTTAAGCAAACTTGCATTTTCAGCGCATCCCTGTTGGGGTATGTAGAACACTTTTTGTAATCGGTGGCTGACTTGTCACAAGGTCATCAAAACTGGCTTACTTAACATTTGCACGGCCAAAGACGCATTTTTATGTGTGCTGCGTCAATATAGCTGTTTCATATTTTATTTAAATTTTTTGTGAAGCCAAATGCAGTACATCTTTTATTGAAGAAAAATAATGATGCGTGGTAGATCAAATCAAGTCACCGAGAAAGGGTTTTCCTGGTGGAATTTTACTAGTTCATACACCACCCTGGTGGCGCGGTTGCTAGAGTGCCAGACTTGCAACGAACAAGTCCTTGGTTTGAATTCGTAGGCAGGTTTAGCCTCTACTGCAGTTCACTGGCTCGATTACGAGTCGGCTAACAATTCGACGAATTGAAGTACAATTAAAGTCGCTTTTCACCGAAGACTGGTCTATGTGGTATAGCGCAATGGGACTACATACAAAACATATACGCACGTGCCTTGGAGTTAACACAGCAGGTCTATCTTAAGCCCTAGTGCGTGTGAGCTTGATTTATCCTCCAACTAAAAATTCAAACATCTTGCAGTTAATTACCGGTAGACACATCAGGTGGCGACCTTAAAAGTAACACGGATATGCCCCCATATCTTTCCATTGCCATGACTAACGCGAGTGAACCTATTTATTTAATCTACAGTCCTCCTCTCACGCTAAGCTAATTCCAGCAACTTTTTGGCTTACTGCTTGTCGTAGCTAGGGTCCTCCCTTAACTAACCCGTTACCGGTAAAATTGTTTCGCTCATTGCTTTGTCAGAATTATGCACCGACGTGCTCATTTTTAGATAAACAGGAAAAACAAAACTACGGTATAGTTCACTTAGTTACCGTTTTATTCATTTGCAAAGAACATTTGATTTCATACAAGTTAAAGGTGCTAACCGCCTCAAACTTAATAAACACTATAGAAAATAATCACTCCAACAATACAATCCAAGTCATAATACTAAATAGGCTTGCAAGCCCAAACCAGTAACAATTACATAAGAAAAAAAGATTCGCTGAGCTCCCTTGCATCACTTAAAAACTTTATTTACGAAATATAACAGAATACAAGATGCACATTATTCGTTTCAGAGAAACATGGGCGAGGTTTTGCACTGAAAACGCAGCTGATTTAGTAAAAAGGTCATTTCGGTCTAAAAGAGTAATAAAAATTTGAAGTGTTATTTGCTGGGCCAACTTATCTTACCTTCAGCCGCTTGTACTTTTATTGCACCTATTTATAAACGCGACTCAATAATGAATAGAATGTAAATTAATACTCAGTATGGAACAAATGATAATACGAGAAACAGGAACTTCTAATAGTATGGCGGAGTCTGTACGGAGTAACGTGACGGCAATGCATTATATGGGAAAATAGTTCTGATAGACTGGCAGCATCCGGCCTTCCCAATTGGATAGGGCTAAAAACCTGTACTAGTTAGACGAACACTTGCTACAACTCAGATGTAAATAGTACACATGACGTTCGCAAACAGAAGCGTTATAAGAACTGTAACTGACGAAGGGCGATGTACATGCGGGATTTAAGCTCTCAGTAAATTGGTGATTATAGTTTACTGAAGTAATTTAACGAACCAAATTCTGAGGAAAAGTTGGTGGCGAAGTTTAAAACTGTCTCAGACAGTAACAGTATTCGGGGCACAGAAAAGTTGGCCAAATGATGGACATCGGCCAACGTCGAGAAGAAATCGATCTTTGGGGCCCGACGGTAATTCAATTAACGAAATCGGAACCCCAAATGTTTACGCTCCGCGAGAGTTTTCATTATTTGAAACAACTGAGGCATTTTAAAAACTGTAATGTTATTCTGCCTGCTATGGCATCGCGATATCAAAAATACGCAAACCGCATATACCACAAACTGTGGGTGCGGTTCCATTAATGATTCGCGTTCAACATTGAATATTTCCTTTTATCGGTCTAAGATCAGCGGCGTGCTTTCAAATTGTACGTGGAGGGAAACAAATGTAACATACTGCTACTAACTTGGTTATAAATGAAGTGGTAAGGAAAGTTCATAATAGTAAAGTTTATAACGTGGGGAACCCAGAAATAAAAAACTGAAGTTACAGATACGAGGCCGTTTTCATTTCCATTTCTGACCTAATTTTCTTGAGATATTATGCAGAAACTCCTTCATACGGGTATCACTATCCTCTGGAGTTTCTTTGTCCATTGAGAAGTTTCCTATGAATAAGATAGTTTGACAATCGATTTTCTTCCCATATCAATCAAACCTATTAGACGCGATCTCGATATCAGTATTTCCACAGCAGAGCTATTGGCACCCTTTGGTACATCGGCAAAGGAGCGCGGGGATGAGCCGAGTGTGAAAACGCTCGCTCCTCGCATAAGCCTTTGCTCTGAGGTCGAGAACAGGACCGCCGAGTGTGTCGTGTTAGCAAACGGAGACGACAACCCCTTCTGTGGGCGAACAAATAATGCGGCAACTTAAAAATCTAAAGTGTCCGAACAGAATTCTGCAGGAGATAAAGAATTTTGTTTTTGGAGCAGTTTGGGAATTCGCGATACATTACTTTACATGGGAATTCGTATTGAAAAAAAGGCTCTGAATTTCTAAATGGTATTTACGTCTGCTTGAGTACAACATGCGCTATTATTCAAATGCGTTGAGGCAGTTAGTTTAAACAATTATGATATTCGACTTCGCAAAAATCTTTACTACTACTTTACTACCATACTCTAGTGTACCACTATTACAGTAGATAGCACCGCTGCAAATATTCTCAGTTAAGTAGGTTGTACGGCAGAGATGTATGTTACCCCTTATTATTCTCGAAAGCTTTTTCATTCATTCTTCATACTTGTTCGCCTGTTAGATTATATTTATTTCCCGACTTTAGCATCTTGGTATTGACACGCCGACGAGGAGTCAGCCCCCAGGTGTGTGACAGCGCTCCCAAACACGGGCGCAAACATCAAGCTCCAGCGAACTATAAGCTGCTAAAGTTAGATTTGGTTTATTATGTGCATGTAACCCAGTGAGTGGTACGTTGTATGTACGGAAAGTAAATCGGTCATTTTTGAGCGACTTAATCTTCATATTGTTTGTTATGATATTGCTAACTAACTATACCCGTAGGTGTACTTACTTGTTACCTAATTAAACCTGCTCTTTCTGGTAGATGGTAATTTGAGGTTAGACTTTAGCCACAGTGACGTCACTTAGGTTGCAATTTTTATTATGGAATTTGGGATTTTAATGTATTTTTAAATAATCGCGTTGGTTTTGTTTGTGCTCGTTTTTTCGTTGTAAAGCAACTAGCAGGGAACTTTATCGGTATTCATGAAGAGTAGGTTCCTGGTTCTGTAGAACCGCTCATCACACCTTCCGAATAAGTTGGTCGGTTAAACGGTACCCCAAAGTATTAAGGTGTGGCTGCGCCCCCATCTCGAAACGGCGACCTCAATGGGAGGTTATCTTGGGAACTTCAGGGAATGTAACCTGGGAAGTTTCCGAGATGACCGATCAGATGAGGGAAACTCTCCAGGGATCGAAAAGTTTGGCTAAACGTTGGAAACCAGCTAAGTGCAATAACACCCGCTTTACGAGCAGCCTCTTCTATTGTCGCTGTTTATTATTGCAGTGGTCAGTTACGTTTTCTCCTTGTAAGTCATCTTGCATCTCTCTTGCTTCTCTTCAACCTCGCATTTCGTTTAGTAGTATTACTTCCATGTTTCAGCCATTGCATAGGTACCTGTAACCAGTCTGTTATGTTTCTTTTCTGTTTTTTACATTCGTGCCATTTTTTTCTTTGCTTATCAGGTGTTGTGTCAAGTTCTTCTAAGTTTCATGTCCTCGTGGTACCCCCTCTGGAAAATAAAGGACCATGTTCAAGTCGTAGCAAATACAATTTTGAAAAAAAGGTAAAATATGACCAAAGGGACTGTCAATATCCCTTATGTCTAAAATTTATAGAATGTGCTCGTTTGTCGTGCCTAAAGCAGCCCTTTCAATAAATTACCCTTCTTTTGTTTTTGAATTTCGCAAGCTGAACGGCGATTCACCCACAACATAATCTCTATGGGGGGCGTCGGTGCTCCTATGATAGCCAAAAACCCCCGGGGCTAGCAATTAATGCACCACATACAGACCTGCACATAATGGCCTCGACAATACTTTGATTATCCGTACAAAGAAAGTGGACAATGGGGGTAGGTCAAAGGGCTGCCGACACTCGGCATGTGCTTTCTGCAAGGGCTTGCGTAGTGCAGTGTATTATCGACTACGCCATTAGGGCTGTCAGCAGCACTATTTCGCAACATGTTGCTGAAATTTTGATATTGCTACCTCGCGGTCGCCAGCTCCTCTTTCGTTATTTGTTCGGTTCTGCTCACTTCCATCCTCGTGTGTTTGAATTTGAAGTATCCGGGCATAGTTGGACTAGCAGGGTATTTGTATTAATTAATTTTGAAACGAATAAGGGGTATTTATGTTTCCATGAGAATGGCTGTGCTAATGCTGCATTAATGAAAATCAACATGCGAGTAATGCGTTAATAAACAAACAAGCCGCATGTGTTGTGCTGTAATATTGCGCAACCCTGTACTGAGCCTAGAATTATTTGTTTAAGGTTTCCGTATTTATTTATTTATCGACGCAGTAGACTTCCTGCGGATACATCTTATTTACACCAATAACAGTGTGAGATAATAAAACCAAACAGTGCAACTGGAAAAAATCATTTCAAATTGCAACTAGGGATAAACTTTAGAAAATTGTCCTAGCTCCCTTTGCGAGAAATAAATATCGTCGGAAAAATATTATACTTCGTTTATTCCATTATCTACTGAGGCTAATTGGTGGCTCAGTTTTAGAAAAATATTTGCCCTTGTTCCGGTATTGGAGGTCTTTCATCTCATTGCAGGAACGCAAATTTTGACGCTGATATTAATGCTATAGCCGGCAGTTTACACAAGGAATTGCTCAAATTTTATGCTTTTTGCAGCTACGGCTTAACCTTTGACATTAATTTTAATTTAATTCGCTATTTCTACAAACGCAGGCGTTTCAACGAGTTTAGTTGAAAGAGAATATTTAATGTGGGCTTTCACGTGGCAGTCCTTCCGATTTTGAGAGTAAGTTCGTTCCTGTCCAAGAACTTCTGTAGGCTTAAAGAGGCCTGATGCTTATGCTGTTTAGCGCGTTACGTTTGAATTTTGCATTGTATATTCTAGACAGCTAATTTAAACATTTGAAAACTTGAAATTATTATCTTTTTGTTACTTATGCTCAGAGCTGTGCAAATTCCTTTGAGAAAGTAATTAATTACCAAGTACTAATTACTACCCAGTGAAGTAATTTAATTACCAGAAATTTCAATTACTCAAATGAAATAATAATCTAGTTGTTAATTGTTGGTAATTGTAATTGCACAACATTATTTTCAGTAGAAATTGTTGTATTTTTGTATTTAGTACTATTTAGATAGCCCGGCAATAGTACATCGTTTTAAGCAAACAAATTAAAATAAATAATAATTATAAATCATTATCGTACCCTACTCTGTAATCTGTACTTACAGCTGACATAATTGTTGTTTCCTACACAGTAATTATTAGCAAGCTACAGTGCTACATCCTGCAAAGCTTACACTATACAAAAGACAACACATGCACATCCCATCTGCAAGTATAAGCGCCTCCACCAAATATCTCTTTGCTCGTTCACAAAACTAGTCCTGGTGGCCTAGTGGTTAAAGTGGGAGACTAGCGATCAGCGGTCCCGGGTTCAAACCCCGGGGGAGGCACAAATTTACGTAGAAAAACGTATAATATCAGTTCTTCTCAGGACTAACCAAGAACACCTGAAGACGGGAGTAGATCAAAACTCCCGAAACGTTGTGTGATTTACACCCTAGACAGTGGAAAAAGCCGAAAAACATATCATAATAGACCACTGCCAAAAAATGACATTCAGAGAACAAACTAGCTATTATCCGACTCCTCATATAAAATCATAAATTATATTTATATTACTACAAGAATTGCGATTTGCTTAATATCTAACATAATAAAGCTCTATCTCTTTTTTGCCTTCTGGAGATTTAATACCCAGTC
Organism: Agriotes lineatus; assembly: GCA_940337035.1. NCBI lineage: Eukaryota > Metazoa > Arthropoda > Insecta > Coleoptera > Elateridae > Agriotes > Agriotes lineatus. The sequence continues at coordinate 33,111,536 of OW679201.1, forward strand.
GAAGTCTTAATCTGGTAATAGAATTACCAGAAAGTAATTTGATTACCGTGAGAAGTAATTTCAATTACCACAAAGAATTCAAGTACTTTTAAGGTAATTTAAATACAGTAGAATAATTTTACTCAAACGTAATTGAGTAATTGAATGAAGTAATTAATTCCTTTCAAAGAGGAATTGTCAAGTACTCTTTCTTTAAAGTAATTCAATTCCAAGCAAATCAACAAACTGGGAATATAATTAGTAGTTTAACTGCAAAGTAATTAATTACTGCCCAGATTTGTTTAAGCCCTTGTGTACAATTTCTTAAATTTCTTATTGCGAAGTCCTTTTTTTCTCATTGTTACTAAAATCTCTAATAGTATTGTCGCAATTCATATATGTTTATAACATGCATATCGAGTTCCAGTACTTCCTTGACACTTTAGTTCAAGTGTACGCAAAACAGCACATTTTAAAATTTAAACAAAATTTAACTAATCAGGCTTTGATTTAACATGAAATGGTTGGGTTGTAAAACGTACAATTAATTTAATTTCACTTAACCGGATCAAAGCTTGTTAAGTGGAACGAAATGAAACACTAAAGCGAACACACCCAGGGGATTTTATATTTTGATTAGCATAACCTATGTGATAATATATATTTAGCTCGGTTGAAGGTGTTTTGAAATCTGTTTAATAATATAATCTATTATTACCACTACATGTATTTACAATATATATAATGCTCCAATCCTTCCCTCCCTTTCAACTGGCAAGAGATCTCCAGTGGTAAATTATATTAGCACAATTTTTAAAGTTATTATTTTAATCTCGTTGCTTTTTGTGTAGCGGCACATACTTGTTTTAAGTTGAAATGATTCACTTGTTTTCATAATATTAATTTATTAAAATTGTGTTTAAAAAATGTAAACATCAAGCGGCACTTATTACAAAAAAAAAGCCGTTGTAATGTAGGACAAGTCTGAAGGGACGTAGAATAATTAGAATTACTTCTACAAATATTGAGATAAAAATTAAACCATTTCGGTTGCGTAGGAGATATGGGTATAGTGCCAGGCTTGCAATAAGCAAGTCCTGTGGATAAATAGAAGTTTGTTGTAGTCTACTGAAGCGGTGCTGAGAACCTTTCGATTGTAAAATACAACTAACGCCGTTTCTATTTGCAAGCTAGTCCATGAGGTGAAGTAACAAGGCTATAAACAAAACATATACACACACAAATTACTTGGAGGTAGCACACCGGGTACAGCTTTAGGCTTACCTAAGCGTGAACGTGGTTCACCCTATACCTAAAAATTCAAGCAGCCATCCACTATGGCAAAATAACATGAATCAAAGGTATGCAGTGTAAATAAGCAAACGGAAACTGATATATATTTTCCATTATTCAGAGAGATACAAAACTAAATAATGCGTTTCCTAAACTATAAAATATTAGACTACGAGATCACAAAATACACGGTGCAATATTTCCTTTATCGAAGGCTAGACGTTGGTCGACATGTTGAAATACTCCATTCGCCCTCTTAATCGAGCCTTTTGTAATTGTTAGTTGTGGTTTTATATAGTATTATAGATATATTCGCGTTTTAGTTTAAATTTATTTTTGTAGTGGACTGTATTCTTCTAGTTATGTCACCCCTGTATTCTAACATGTGGTCTACTTTCGTAGAAACCCTAAAATCTTAGAGCCCTCTAGTTCAACCCTGAAAAACTTCTGTCGTTTCTAAAATTAACTAGTCTGCATCCGTCGAAGAGTGAACAGCTCTTGCTTGTCGATGCCGGCTAATTCAATTTTGTGCACATACATTGTTCTCGTCGTGAAATACGTGTATATCTTGTATTGTGTGTTCGAACCCCCTTCAGCTTTACGAAACCACTCGCCTCCGAGCCCTATATGTACCCGTACCTAAGAAGGATTAAAGGTAAGTGACGCAATTTTGTTTGTTTATAGTCCACTTATCGGTTATTTGTATCCCCGCATCTTAATTAGTCGTTCGGTAATATACACTCTTTTAACTTAATCAAGCACCACGTTACATGCTATTTCGCAATATACCAGTTTTTCGTGTATATGACAAATTATATTGATGTGTTATCAATATAGTAAGTTGACTTATCTTTGGTAGCAAATAAAACATACTTCCGTAATTATATTGACATTTCTACAATTTCTACTTTTACATTTGACTTATATCAATATTTAAATTAATTCAAACCACGACTAGCTAGCTCAAAGTAATAAAGGCTCTCTTATCAGGCAAATGAGTACGTTCACAATAACAATTCTTACTTTTTATAACATTTTATAATTATAGACAGTTAGTATCACCAGTATAATTTCATCACTTGTATTTAATTCAAGTGCCTTCAAAATATCTTACATTAAAATTTCTACTATGGCAAGTTTAATTAAATTATTAAAATAAAAAAAAATATCTAAATATACCTAAAATAATGTTAATTTCAAATTTTAAGGGCCTGAAACTATCAATATCTTGATTAACTTTCAATTAGAATATAAATTAATTATATATTTAAAAGTTATGTTAATCGTAAATAAACATATTACCAAATTATATCAAATCGAACTTTCTCGTAAAAACACATTGAAATCCCAATAAAGCTTCACTGACCTTTGCCGTATCATCAGAGGTACCTGAATTCAAACATGCTATCCGTTGTGTACCTGCTTACTGGTTTTCTCTGCTGCAAAAGCTCGTTGTAGAACTTCCTTAAAATATTTATATTTCTATCAATAGAAATAACTTAATCGGCACAAACACAATCACTTACTAACTGATTATAATTTAAATGTGTAATAAACTCTATTCCATGTTTAATATGGACAAAGTAATTCAGGTTTACTTTCAAAACTGACGTTTATTTTGAATTGTAATAATCTGCTACTATTTGATCAAATTATTACACAGGGAAAACCATTTTTACCACTGTGTATAACATTAACGATTATTATTTATTCACAACTGAAAGGAATTACACTTTCATCATGATTTCAAAGTTTTCACATCTTTTCAAGTAAATATTTTTCACTCTTAGTAATCTGTTTCTATCTCAACTACCAACATTCCTTCATACGATCGTTCCTTTAATAGACTTTTAACTGATCGGATTTAAAAATAAAAATAAATACTGCATGCATCTGCATATTGCGTTACAACGGGACCGATAAAAAAAGTTACGCATGACAACGGATAGATGATACATCTTGCGAGACTGAAGGCCGCTTAAAACGAGTTCGGCGACCTCGATAACTTCCAACGTTCGGACAAGGGCAGCCAAATTGCATAAAACCAACGGTACAATTAATGGGCCTTTAAAGCATAACGCCTTTTACCCGAGAAAACATCTATATATGTTACCTTTTTCTCATAATCTCACGATGGTTGCTGCTCTATAAAATCTTGCACCTATTGGAAAGAGTATATAGACTCGTATATTAACAATTCCGGAGCATTATACAAAATATTTGTACGTCATCTTGTACTATCGTCATTATTTTCATAATTAAGAATCTGTTTTTGTTTTTAGGGGCTATGGTTTAAATCTCGTAGAGTATTTCTCTTTATTATTTTAGAAAAAATAATTCCTTGCTGCTTTGTGTTGTTTGGTATTCTTCTTACACATTATTGTGATATTTTGCGGGGTTTCCGTTTTTCTGTGGAAGTCTCATGTCTCCTGTTTATTTACTTTGGTTAAAATTATGTTCTTTGGTATTATCAATCGCTGCCGTCGGTACCCTCATACTTTAGAACTTTTTTAATTCTTGCAGGAATTTTACGGTTTTCTAGCTTAATATTTCAGAGTTTAAATAGATCGATAGTTACTTAATCTTGTATATATTTTTGTAAAGATGATTGACTTACGATTTCTGTTTTATTTCGTTATTCAATTATTTCAATAATTAGCAACTGTATTTTTGGCGTTTCCAAAATTTTACGTCCTTCGAATGTAATATGTAGTAGTTTAGTATAGTGTAGTATGTGCGATATGGATTAGATACTTTGGCTTCCACTTCTGGCTTTAGAAGTTCGATTGCTGCTGTATGTTCCTTATTGTCGGTTTATTAAATTTTGCGCTCCCTATCGTCATAATCAGTAACGATCCTTTTCCTGAGGTTTAGTCTTTCTAATTCAATTTTGATTAGTTATTGACAGTGAGATAATTATTATTACTTTGAATGTGTTGCACATATAATGGCACAGACATATTAGTTTCTGTTTTCTGCTTGACATATTCGATATTTCCTATTCATATACCTTTCTTAGCGTTATTATTTTTGGTTTGGAAGCTGTTACTTCATTATATACTGCATGTTGTATTTTTTAGAGAAATTTCTTGTTTACCGTATCGTTTCTGTTTCTGTCTTTCTTGTCTCTATAGAGGTTAGATGATTCTGTAGCACAAAGTTTGGTGAGGAAACAAAGGAGTTATCAATCCTTTTATACCTTTGAATGTATATTAGAAGAAAAACAAGATTGACTGATGCTTTTGAAGTGCAGTCATCTTATTCGTCTGAAGTTGATATCTAATAACTTCCTAACTATTTTCAAAACTCTCACCTCAATCCACACTGTTTGGCCTTAGTTTTTATAAAACGGGAGCGAGAGTGATAAATACGAATGTTTGTATAAGTAGGCAGTCAGCATGTCGCCCAATTTCATTTTTACTTACAACTTGCGGTTACGTCGTTGAGTCCAGTAATTACAGGCAAATTATTCTACCATTTAGCCACGGCCAGTCCACAGGGCGAAATCACAGGTTGATTGCAACAATTCCGCGCACGCTAAGCTGCAAGAAACGCATCGCAGGCCTGCAAGCAAATGATGCAGGTTTTTGCGAAATTTTTGCGCCGTAATGCGTTGGCAAGCGCCTGGTCATCCGTCTCCCAAAGAGTGATAGTCGGCGAGACCTTGATTGGCCAAACGCTTGCAAATCATTCTTCCTCCCCGGCAGCCATTTATTCGGCGTCAATCAGTTTTAGCTTTGGGTGTCAATAATTAAAAAGCTGTGTCTGGCGATTTGTCCTTGTCACTAGTTTTTCACCGCCGTTTCCGCCCGGCGCTGCTTCGGTCAGGGCCGTAGCCGAAATGTTTATTCGTTTATTAATCGACATGACTGATTTTTTTAGGTATTTCGTCACACTGTTCAATTAGGAACATTAATAAGAGAACACTTCGGTAAAAAAAGCAGTTTCTGTCATAGAATGTATAATAAAAGTAAACCAGATAGGGCTACTGACCTTGTTAAACAACAGTCTTACATCATGAAAATATTATAGTACGTCTCTTACTTAAATGCTTACACTGCAGCCTGTAAAACTACATGGGTATATATGTAGAAGAAATCGAAAGTATAGTTGAGACTAATAAAATACCCAATAGTTTTTTTACCATCTGGCTATAATGACGCATGGATTATTAATAGAGAAAACTGAGTAAAGATTAATCACCTGCTATACCAAGAAGTCGAAGCTATAACTGTAATAATTGCGACGACCAAACTAATATTCAAAACGTCGTGACTACATGAGCACATTTGAGGGCCGACCAGCTAAAGTAAAGACGGCATAGGTTCTCTACAAAGTATTAAATTCATTAAACATTACAAAGTCGCACCAATGGGTTTTTATTACAACAAACGTGGCCAGATAGAAATAATAACACCAGGTTTAGTCAATATCACAATAATCTGAAACATATACAAATAACCGCTAGGTCATAACACAGTTGACTGTAACTAAAATACATACGTTAATGATAAAATTTAAATATATCATTAAAATCAATTACCTATAACAATTTTAAGGCGTTCATACAGTAGAGTGCACCCAAAAGTTAACCTATTCTTTCGACATAAAACGAGCAGCGAATAGTAAACATAGAGGGCATAAATGTATAGTTACAAACACAATAAATGGGAGGAATTAAAATGTTAAAGATTCAAAGTGAACAACGTTACAAGAGCAAATACGGTTTCGGTTAGACTTGAAAGGTGTAGACACAACAGCTCAACGATGCAGTTTCGATAAAAGGCAATTAAAGCTAGAAAAGGTTGTCAAGAACCCCTTTCAAAAAATCGCAGCACTCCAGAAATTTGAAAAATCTGACTATGTGTATAACCTACAAAGCTTTTTTGGATTTCTGTCGGCGTCAGCTTGTAGCAAACCGCCTGCAGTAGGTCGCTGTAGTTATAACAAAGGGCGTCCTCATCGAAGGAACGAGGAACCGAAAAGCTATTAGGTTAAAATTCTATACTCTCATAAGTTGCATTTAATTATCCAGCACTACAGCTAACGCGAGCAGCTGTATGTAAGCCGGACAGCTGGAAATACCCCGAAAGTTAGAGCAACTCGGCGAGAATCAAAGAATAAGCTAAAATTATCACGTGCTTTTATCTCTATGGTCGAATTTAGGCTGACAAAGAGAAGCACTTTTGCACTAATAGCTATTGGCATCAAATAGTCCAAAATGTACTAACAATGGCCGGCGGAATATAAGAGCGCCTGCCGCATTGGTGCGGTCAAAACGAGAATCAAAGCGCGTAGAATTAAAATAGTACGCAAAGTGACTCTAACTCGAAATACGAAGCTCGTTTTACGTAAAGCCATTGGAACTGTTTCAGTTACTTTTTATTGAAGAGTTAGTACATAAACTTTCACAAACACTGGGGCTAAAACATATGAAATAACAACGTTGTCGCTGTTCCAACCAGTGTTTCATCTATCTATTCTATATCAACGATATTCGCAAATTCAGAAAAAAGATTGTTATAGAGCGAAGAAATCTAACAAACAATATAATGCAATCACGGTTTGACAGATACGACCGAAAAAATATTTACATCATAGTGGAAAATAGTAAGGCAGTGAAATACCTTTTTCTTCCTATATTAAAATGGGCTTTAAAGCCTGGTTTCTTTAAGCTATACTTTTTTTCACTCTAATGATGTTGACTACCAACTTATTTTCCATCGTTATTGTGGCCTTCCATGTGGCTATTGTTTAGCTTGTGTTTCCTTCATATTAATTTGTTATTGTTCGAATAGGCCATAAAGCTTGTTCTTTCTAGCAATATTTTTTATATATCACTTTTCTGATGTTGTTTGCCAGCGTTTTTCAATTGTTTGTATGCACGTTTGCGTGGTTATGTCTGATAATTTGGTTTTGTCCATTCGATCTCTTCCTGTACAGAGAAAAACAGTCAGAATACTTCTTCTACCCCTACTTTGAATAGATCTTAATGTTCGTTTATTTTCACCTATGGTTATCTCTGTGCTGTTATGTTGACTGCCAGATTTCTTTTCTTCGTTTGGGTGGTCATTCTGTATATCTGCTATTTGCTCACATGCTAGTGGTATTAATTTGTTGTGGTGTATTGAATCTATTCCTGTATAGTAAAAAGACAGTTAAAAGGCTTCTTTATTTTCTACTTGATATACTCGTTAAGAACTGTTTTCCCCAGCTTCGGTTGTGCTCACTCTTGTGCGACGTCAGCTTCATTTCAATCGTTTGTGTCGTTTTTCTGGTGGCTTTTGTCATTACTTCTTTACGTACTCTTCATGCCAATCTGTTCTGGTCAATTCAATCTAACATGTGAGCAATCGAAAATGAAATCAGCTTGACTTTGAAATTTGAAACATATGTCGATTATTAATTCACATTATATTGGATATGGACTATTAGAATAATTGTCATATTTAACTTAATAAACATCTGAAGTAATAGACGACATGATTAAATGTCAAGCTTGATTTCGTTTTCATTTGCCCACATGTTATTCCTGTAGAGAATATGGCAGTCAAAGACTTCTCTTCTTCGTTCCAGTTGTAATAGGCATTAAAGATTGGTGTTTCCACTTCTCTCTTGTTCTTATTCTTATGATGTTGACTGGCAGCTTTCCTTCCACCATTTTTTGAGGGGTGGCGTTTATTGTCTGCTATTTCCTCACGTGCCATTAACATACATTTAATCTATTTCTCTAAAGAGTAACAGTCAATAACGCTTCTTCTTTGTCTACTTAGAATAAACCTTAGTACGTTTCTCTTTTGGCTGTGGTGGTCTTCACTCTCACAAATTTCTCGACACAAATTGGCTAATATAAGATCACTGTGAAAGGAAATCTGTGTGCGTGTATCACACCAGATTTTTTATAAAGCAAGGATCGTATAGTAGGTTCAACTTGATAGTATCAACTTCTTATTTAAATTTTGTACCTGCTAGATTTATGGGATACCAAACATCTTCAAGGGAAAACAATGTCAAAATAGTCATAAAATACAACTTCGTTTTGTTTTCTTACTTTATAATTACTATTAAACGAATCTGTGACATTAATAGAACTGCCACATACAATAACCTAATATCATGACTCATATGTCATTGTCCTAGACTAAATTCTTTAAAAATAAAATTGTTGCAATTAGTATAGTAACTTTAGTACATACTGGTGGAATGGAAATTTGATAATTGAACCCTTCTTGATGATTTAGGCTACATCAATCTTTGTAAGCAGGGAGGTCAGGCCACACTTCCGCTTTATAACGTATGTAGGCTACGGCAATTCACAAAGTAGTGAATACAGCTATGGTATTAAAAAAGCAACGTCTGAATTTATACACCACACTACACTACTTCAATGTTTAAACGTAATAGTGTGAATCTTTGTTTGTCAAATCAACACCACCTACTAAGATGGCTTACAGTAAAAGTACTGTTACATATCCTACACTAAACTAACTAGTTCGCTAACATAACAATGATTGATAGATTATAAAACCTAATTTCTTGTGTTACAGTTATTGCTTCGTCAATAAAATATATGCTTTAAGCGGAGATTGAGCAGTTCGTATCGCCTTGTGCATTTAGTATATCCTTCATCTACCAATCGTACAAACTTGTTATCCATTCGATCTATTCCTTTTACACTACTTCCAATAGATTTGAGACCTGTTTTTTCTAGTTCCGGTAGTTCTCACTCTTGTAATATTGACTGCCGGCTTTCTTACCATAATTTTTATGGTCTTCTATGTGGCCTTATTTTGTCTACAGAATAGGTAAAGGTTCAGGGTCATTTCAATTCCGCCAACTGGGGGCGGGCTGCTATAGAGCCTTTGCATCCGTCTTCAGCCAAGGATATGAATTACAAGATAGGTAAGAAAATGGAGGTGCGGAGAATGGAAGAGAGACCAGGAAAGATGGAAAAGTGCTGCCCCAGAATTCACCTTAGAGAAGGTATTATTTTGACTAAAGAAAACCACCTAAAAACCTAAATCAGAGCAGACGACCCTGGGAATCGAACCCGCAACCTCCCGAATGCCAAGCAGACGTTGTAACCACTAGTATTCATGATCTCGACTTTGTTTACAATTTTCTCACGCTCTATATGTACCAATTTGTTATTGTCTATTCCAACTATTCCTGCGCAGAAAAAAAAGCGCCAAATTCGTTTCTTCTTCTATGTAGAATATTTCTTCAAAGCTGTTTTTACAGCTGTGGTTACTCTCACTCTTGTGATATTGATTTCCATATTTCTTTCAATAGTTGTATTTTGCTAGGCCTTTACCCATTTGGTAATTCTTCATGTGCATTTGTATCAATCTGTTCTTCTTCAGGCGATTTCTTTTTCTACAGGGCAAGACAGTCAAAAGACTTATTCTCCTTCTGCTTGGAATTGCCTTTAAGACCAGTTTTTCTAGCTATGGTTGTAGTTACTTTTCCGATTCTGCCTGCGAGTTTTCTATCCATGGTTTGTGTGGTCTTCTGCGTCTTTTGTCCGTTTGGTATGCTCTCCCGTACTTTCAGGTCAATCTGTTATTGTCGATGCGTTCTATTTCTGTGCAGGATAGAACAGTCAAACAATTCATACTTCTTCATGGTGAAATAAGCCTTATTGTTTTTATTTCAGTTATGATTGTTTTCACTTTTGTGATGTTGACTTCCAACTTTCTTGCTATCAGGTGTGTGGTCATTCGTGTAGCAGTTAGTCGTATGCTATTACCTCACGTACTACTCATACTAATTTGTTGTTGTTCATTCAATTTACTTCTGCACAAAATAATATGAACTAGTTTATCAAATTAACTGTAACAATTGTAATTCCATTTATATCGGACAGACTAAACAATTATTAAAAAATAGAATACATCAACATAAACAGTCAATTAAAATAAACTAGTGGACCCGTTGCAAAATCTTTTGCAAGTTACATAACTTCTTTGTAACGTGTGGCAGGATCCATGAGGTAAAATTTAAATTTTTAGGTTTTCAAAACTACTCACACGTGATACTGTTACATATATGTAATTGAGCATGGCTAAGTACTGGTTGTGGCAAACACGATATATGCCCACTTTATTTATAGTTTGTCCTTTTGATTTATCAATTTACTGTCATCGCAAATGATAGGCGCACAGAAACATTTCTTTTCCGAAGACAAAAAGGTAGTGCAATATTAGAATGTGTTAATCTATACGTGGTAATAATAATCGTATGTCTGTGGCTTGTCCGTTTAATACTAAATCTAAGCAGTTTTCAAATAAATTGCGTATCATTAATCTTATCTTATCTATCAAACCAGTGACACAGTAAAAAATTTCAAGGATATATCTATTGTTCCTATTTTTAGTGTTTAGCAATCTCGATGTATTCCACTGAACTTTAACGAATCTAGAAATTCCATAGAAAATTATAAAATGTCATTGTGATACAATTGTATTCACACTCAAATATTGCTTTTCATATTCAGGCAAGAGATATATAATTTTGTTGTTGATTGTATCACAATATTCGTTTTAGGGTTAAAATTGAGAATTTTGAGGACTGCTTGTGGGAACAGCTGGAAAATAGTTTAAATAAGAGACATGCGCTTCACGAGAGAGCGAACAAAACTTCGAAATAACTCGCCCCAAGAATTTTTTTTTCAGAAGCTTGTTTGCAACTAACTCCACACAAAGAGTCAAAAGCAGACTAACTCCCCCATTGGATTATAGAATGCGAAAAGCCGTGCAAGCTGCTAGCTTTTTGTAAAAATGAGACGATGGCCGAAGCCCCATGCGTTTACAAAATACGAGCACCACCAAAAAAAGTAATCGTTAACCTAACGAATTTCGAAATGCGCAAACCGAATATCGACACTAAAAGTTTGTTCACACAGTACCAACCGCTAAGAGAGCATTTACACCGTATCATCCTTTGGGGGTAAATTCCAAAAATTCCTGAAAATGATTTGGCCTATTTATAAGACGATCTAATATGTCAAAATTTCAACTTTCTATCTGTAGTAGTTCGCTCTTTAAGGCAATCTTTAAAAAAACAGATCTATCTCATTTAACTCTTTTGAGAAGATGCATTCTGCAAAACCTTAGAAATGGTTTAAAATGATCTGTAATACGAACTAATATGCCGAATTTCTGCTTCATACCTGTATCTATCTCGTGACGATCTTTAAAAAACACATTTACCCCACTTCATCCCTTTGAGAGAATACATTTCAAAAAATCCTGAAAATGACTTGATTCGATGTGTAAAACGAACTACTGCGCCGAATCAACTTTCTACTTGTAGTAGTTACCGTATTATGGCGATCTTTAGAAAAACACATCTACCCGGTTTAATCCTTTCGGTAGTTAATTTCGCAAAGCCTGAAATTGATTTGATTTCATTTTTAAAACGATCTACTATGTCGAATTTAAATTTCCGACCTGTAGTACTTCCTTTGTTGATAGTTTTAGAAGAAAAACTTCTGGCCTATTTAATCACTTTGAGAGCATAAATTTCGAAAAACCCTAAAATTGATTTCCGATAAGTAAAACGATCTAATATGCCGAATTTTAACTTACTGCCTGTAGTATTTTCCCCGTGGCGATATTTTGACAAACACATTTAACCCCTTTCGGTGATGAATTAACCCTAAAAATTATTTAATCTGATTTGTAAAATGAACTAATATACCGAATTTCAACTTGCTGCCTGTATCTGTCTGGTGACAATCTTTAGAAAAACACATCTACCCCATTTAATCCATTTGAGAGCATGCATTTCAAAAAATCTTGAAAATTATTTTATCAGATGTGTAAAAGGAACTGATTTGCTGAATTTTAACTTCCTACCTGCAGCAGTTATCTCGTTAAGGTCACCTTTAGAAAAACATATCTACCACATTTAACCCATTTGAGAGGACACATTTCCAAAAACCCTGAAAATGACTTGACTCGATGTTTAAAACGAACGACTGCGCCGAATAAATTTCCTTCTTGCAGCAGTTACAGTATTAGTGCGATCTTAAAAAACACATCTACCCCATTTAATCCTTTCGGGAGTTAATTTCACAAAGCCTGAAATTAATTTGACCACATTTGTAAACCGATCAAATATTCCGAATTTCAATTTTCTGCCTGTAGTAGTTCCTTTGTGGCTATTTTTTGAAAAACACTTCTGGCCCATTTAACCACTTTAAGAAAATGATTTCCGGTTAGTAAAACGATCTAAGATTCCGAATTTCAACTTACTGCCTGTAGTAGTTTCCCCGTGGCGATATTTTGACAAACAGATTTGTTTCATTTAACTCCTTTCGGAGATGAATTCTCCAAAACCCTAAAAAGGATTTGATCTGATTTGTAAAATGAACTAATATACCGAATTTCAACTTTATATCTGTATCTATGTCGTGACGAGCTTTAGAAAAACACATCTACAAGCACATGTGCCGATGGTCGTTTTCACTCCCATAGACATGGAAAGAAATAGAGCGAAATAAACAATTGCCATCAGGGACGATACTAACTGTTGTGTAAGACCTATGAGACATACTTCCTCACACTATTAATGTATTGGTTAGCTTTTAAGGAGCTTCGGTGCAGCAAACCAGACTAGAAATAAGCACATTCAGATAATCAGACTAAGCACAAAAAATACCTTACTGCATCTGAGCGACATGTAGGTATATTCGATTAATAATGAACTGATGTATAGTCGAGATTCAATCACACACGCTACTTTTTTAAAGGAAAGATTGAAATTTTCTTAAAAATTCATTGTCACTGTACATGTACTTTGACGTTTCTCTCATAATTCAGCAGACCGTATTTTACACAAACAACTTCGAGCAGGTGCAGTAGTCCATTGGAAAATCAGAAGAACAGCGCGGGTTCCGTAAATGTCGTTTTCATACTTTTGACAATTGCCTCCAATTTTCTCTCTCTTACGCTCTTATTTGGCTATCCCTCTATTGCGTATCTCCGCATATGTGCGGTACTTTACGGGCGTCTTTATTGTTCTGTATTAGAGATACGCGTTTTCTAAAACCAAGGTTTGTATTGCATCTGTGAATCATGGATCGTCATGGTATTTTGACGTACATTTATTCTCAGCGCCTGAATGCGCGTTTTTCAAAGTTTTCTCGAAATTAGTTATTTTGGATGCTGAATAAATGGTCACTCAGTGATACGTGTCCGACGCCACCAGGTTTCGCCGTAGCTACGGCCCTGGTGCAGGTGCTCCACTACTAGAGCAATTAATCCGGCTTCTGCCCTCCGCTGCCGTCAGTTAGAGTATTAATTCCGCTATTATCGAGGGAGATCACCATACGCTATTTCCTAACTCAATCAAACCGAATTGTAGCCGAATTAGTGCGTGGTACGCAGGGATTTGGCCATTCTGCGAGGACGCTTCCCTAACGTGTCGCCCACTTCATTTGCTGTTCGTGCATTGTTCCACGAAATTTCAGCGCGACTAAATAATGCCGAAAATTTCAGCCTCCGACAGAAATTATTAATCCTCCGAAATGTAACGCCATCAGTTTATTCGCGGTTTTGCTGCTTTAATGTCGGTTCATTTTTCACACATTATTGTTTTTCGGGGATGCCTGGTTTAGGTGGATACATTTCTAAAAATTGTGCATGAAATGTATGTCCTGCGGAGTCGAGCCTGGGGTTAGTTATTTATTATATATATATACCTGTCAGTTATTTAATATTTAACAGCAAACAATCCGTTTTTTAATTCGTTCTAAAAAGTTTTTCCGATATTAGAGTTCTGCAAATGACTCCAGGCCCAGATCCCAATTCAACATCTGAATAAACTATATGGGTATTCTGAACTTAACTGGATGTCAGGAAAATTCCGACATCAGTTCCCATAGAATGAATGCAGTTAAAAAGATTATTTAAGATGTATTACAAACTTTGCCTGCCAGTATTTTAGACTTATTAAAATGAAATGTATTTATTACTTTTCAAATAAAATAGTTAATTGCCCCTTTCTATATTTTATTGAACTGCAATCATAATTTAGGCTGGGCCCCAGCAAAACACAAAACTCCTCTCAGGTGGGTTCAGATCTAAGCTTTTGAAATTATGTTTAGAAAATTTGATTCAAAGTAGCTCACATGCGCGATTATAGTACATTCGATCTACATGCTCCAATTATTCATAACCTCACAACTTGACACAGAACGTCGTTAGTGCGAAAGCGTTTATTTGAATATTTAACAGTGAAATTCAGCAAGGAAACGTCAGGTAAATTGATTTAAATACTCCCGCTTAGCAACAATTGACTCAATTTTGTTTTAGATCTAACGTGAACGACGCTCGATGCTTTCTTGTTTTGATGGCTTGAAAATTCTAGCAAAATCGCAGATTCTACTGACGTCATGTAAATTACTAAGATTGAGGCGTATATATACGCTTGGAAACACGTTGAGTCTCTTCCACAAGGTCTAATCTTGGAGTTCACCAGCTTTCCGGAACCCAAACACTCAAATAAATTGCAAGTTCCTACCTTGTACGAACTTCTCTTCGAAGCTGGTCGCAGAGTGACTCCGATGGATTTATGCTCTTGGAGTCGCTTCTTTGGCAGCAAATATTGTTAAGTATGCTCTTGCAGACCCTTCTGTCCTGTTGCAGTGGATACCCCTGGCTTCTGCAGCTCAACTGGGTTGGTATCTACGTTCGGAAACTCTAGGTGTCCGATCGCAGCTCACAGCCGGAGATTGTTTGGAAACTTATAATTTTATCTCGAGGAACTTGCTGAAAACAGTACTAGAGCTGCCTGATCACTTGTACAGTAAAATGGAACACTTCTTGTCTTGGTAAATACTTTTTTATTACATTAAAACATTAATTTTAAGGGAGCACAACTTTGCCCCAAGCTTGTTAATTTACAGCAGCAATTGTTCTCCTCCTTTTAACAAAACAGCATCGCGTTGCTAGGTAACAGCGATCTGGTATTGTTTATAGGGAATTCGTTTTAATTATTAATTTACATAAACGAAATAAAATTTGATAAAATTTTTCTAAAATCTAAAAATTGTATTTCTTTCTTATATCTAAAAATTGTTTTTGCTCGTCACACACAACGTTTTTAAATTACTGCTATGCTGTAACACTTAGCTTTAAAATGCACTGGACTTGAGTACAATTTTACACACGTCACTGTTTGTTCTTCAATTCAGTTGCCCTCGTTCCCTATTGCTCTTTTCAATTTCTATTTTCTCTTGCTTCGATTTCATTTACCTTTCAGCTTGCTTGCTTTTCACTGGCCCGTACTTTTATTAATTATTCTACGCTCATTCAGTATGCACATAACCAACCTTTTTTGTTATTTCATTTCATTTGGTCTGGCTTTAAATATGCTCAAAACTGTAATATTACTTATTTTATTAATCTTTCTTTTAATCAAAACTCAAATTCAATCTCTCTGAAATCTGCCTTGCCTATGCTTGCCTTTATCCCTCTAATTATGCTTCTTGCATCTCGTTACTAATGCATTTAATAACTTCAATTAGTTTAGATTGCAATTAAATAAAATATTTCAACTCTGTGATTTAATTGACTTTGTTCAATATTTCTCACTGCATACAGAGCCAAATTGTGAGCTTAAAACCATCTCACTATATTACTATATATTATTTTATTGATTTGGTTATTTAAAATAGAATAAATGAGTTTATGTTCTCAAACGGTCTCTTATAAATGACGCTTATCTCATATGGGTCGGCTCTCTACATCCAGGCAAGTATTAGTTTGATTAGTAATGAATTACATGCCATTAAATCAATTATCGTGGTATGATTTATATAATTTAAAAGCAAACTCTTTAAGTAATGCTGAATTAACTAACGGGATAGCAGGGTATTATTTAACTAAAAGGAAAAAGCATTCCAGCGTCACAAATCGCAAAACAAGCAAGTTCATTATTCTTGTTACGATTTGCGTTCTTTAATGAAATGAACTATGTAGGAATATACTGTACTTTAGTTAGCTGTAAGCCATCTGTATAATATTTTAAGGTAAAATTCGTAGGAAAAATGTCATATTTAAATTACAACAAGCGGATGTTTAGAAACGTGCCTTTCGTTTGGGAAGCTGGAGATATTCCAATCTCACGAATAGATTAGAGTAAATTTATGCAGGGTTTACTTCATAAACCGAAATATTGAGTGATGTCTATGACCGGTACGTGATCAGAAGAAGCAACGGTTGCAACTCGATCATAAAAGTTATTTGCAGCTGGGACCAAATGCTTTTAGTAGAATTTTAATCCTTTATAGCAGTAATTTCCAAAGGGTCCGAGCAAACCACATTTCACCGTGGGAAAGCCTCAAACTTTTAAAATTCATAGAACTATTATGAACTGTCACGTCAGTGTGTACGTGCCAAAATTCCAAAATTTAGACCAGCTCTGATAGGTTATTGGGAACTTTGTAAACGCCCACCGAGCTTTCTTGGTCAGAATGGACTTAGAATTAAGTTAGTTAATAAGAAGATGTAAATACGTAAAGTTAAGAAACAACGCTATTAAACGTAAGTGTTCTGTAAACGGCAGAAAAATAAATGCAAGTGTTTGTACTTAAGTGTTCTTATTAATCTCGCAACAGTAGCTTTGGTCTTCGTGTCCGAGTGTGTTTCAACGGATTGCCAGTTACCCCGACTTTAGGCGTCTCGCAATATTCTCGACAATTATATGTGATTACGTAATTAAAGCGTTGTCTAGGTGATAACAATTGCCGTAAGTAAATACACGTCACAGAACTAAACATTCTCAAAGGACGCTTTTACCGGACGTGTTCACAAAGCCGACGCCAACACGAAGTGTATAAAATGCAGTTTTTTAAGTAAAGTTTTCTGACCTTTTCGTTGCCTTTGGAACGGAATTAGCGCCCAACTCGAGCTCCTAGCGAGTCCCACGATGCTTAGTCCCCTTCTTCTCCGTTAGCCAGCCTCTGCTGTGACACCAACAACTGTTTCCGGCTGTCCCCGTTGCTCGCACCTACGGCTGCGCTGCTCTCTGCGAAAGTCGCTGCATACCTACAGCTTACAGGGGCTTCAATTACTCTGCTAACACCTCCAAAACAGCCACCATAATACTAGCTAACATTCGATGCACCGATAAAGCACTTGTCCAAATTTCTGCAGAGGTGCTACGAATGAATACACTCCACTACATCATATCCACAGCATATACAATCAAATTTTAAACTCTATTAATTGGGAAAAGAGTATTTATTCACAATTTTATAATTATTTATTAGAGAAGCCAAAATTACACCGCTATACAGTTTGGCTTGCTGTCCTGAATCGTTTGTCTTCGATCCTACATTGTTTTACATTGTTTCCAAGTCTACTTTGATTACATTTTGTTATATTCAAGGATAACACTATTTCTAATACAGCTTTATAGTTATTATGAAAGCAATTATATTTTATACTAGTTATAAATATTAAACTAGCACATGTCTGGAATATTTTCTAAAATATTATTTGATATGCTTAAAATGTGTTTATAGCAATATTTAGAAAAGATTGGAAAGTACTTTTTTTTCTTTTTCCGCCGTTGTTTATCCTTTAGTCCACTTTTCTGGTGTTCAATACCCTTTGCTTCCCATTCTTTTACAGTAACCTGATCTCCATATTTACTTTAAAAGCCCTTTTGTTGTTTACTAGTAGTCCATTTGCCTCTACACTATCAACATGGCTGTATCTCTTCCGTTCTTTTGTTTCTACTTCGTTCAGTATGTTACGGACATGTTCCATATACACTCTTAACCTCGTAGTTCGTACTTTGTTACTTCTGGAAATATGAGAAAATCGCCTTCAGTATTCTATTTCTGATAATCTGAATTAGGGTTTGTGTTTCTTTGATAATTACCAAGTTCTATCAACATACATCGTTATATTGCACCAACGTCTAATGAACATGCACGTTTCGACATATCTCTTCTTCGTAGTATTTAAAGTCTCCATAACACTGAAAACTTCCATTAAACCACGAAGACTGGTTCAGTTGTATCGAACTCATCTACTCTGAGAAAACGTTGCTTGTGGAATTGAACGTGGTGAGACCAGATCCATAATGGTGTGCTCGTCTGGTTAACTAAATGTGTTTATTTATGAAGCAGCTTTTGAGAAAAAAATGTGAAGCTAGTTGAAGCAGGCATACTTTAAAGGCTATATTTACTGATAGATCGTTATAAAAACTAGTCGGCAATAATAATAATAATAGAACCTTATTGAGCAACGTAGAGATGAGAAAATACATCGTAAAAAAGCGTAACAATTTTTAAAAGCTAGATGTTGCCCAACCATAAGGCTTCTTGAAGGAATATGTATCTAATTTGACAAAATGTCTTCTAGAAGGTAGAGCCAATTCTACAATAACTTTAATCAGTTTCTAAATCAGAGGCAGAGAACTGACATTACAAAGGTTGAAAGAAGTGTGGTAACAGTAGAAGCAATCGTCATAGAAATAATACAAAAACTTGTTTTATTTAAACGCATACTTCCCCACATGTTGTATAATGCAATATCAGTGTATTCTTTGCCAAATTTATGAAGGTTAGATTGTTACTCTGTCAAGTTGCTAAGGATTAGTATGTAGGAAATCTACTTTGCAGTGAGTAACAATTAGTTTATTCAGCCCCTTCGTCGAAAAGTTAAATTTAAATAGGACGTCTCGTACGTCTGAGTATTTAAATGATTATTTGCCCCATTTGGATTCCTTGCTAGCCCATTAACATAAAATTTTCAGATATCGTAGATTTTATTACAAATAATCACTACTTCCAAAAAACAGAAAGCTGATCTACACCTGTGCTGTTCTCGGACTGAAACTGACTTCAAGGAAATCCAATTTACTTACACAAATATATTGATTTTAGAACACGTATAGTCTTAAGAAAAATACAATTAATTGAATACGATCAAAACCTAAAATGACTCCTTCAACACATAAATGGGGAGTAAAATGGACAAACTATTTGCTATACAACTTCGGGCTACTAGCATGTACAATCGTGCTCATTAAAGTGTGCATTTGTGATTTGTAAATATGACTTCATTTTGCAGTGTTACAGAAGTGTTGTACAGTTGTGTTCAAAAATTTATTGTATATATATATATGTAAATTTAATAGTAGTTGTGTTTTTACACAACAATGTCTCACACGGTATCATTGACTAGGTAGGCCTAGATGTATACTTTCAAAATATTTGTAAGCACAACAATTTTTTGAACGTTGTGAAATTAAATCATATCACAAAGCACAAATATTGCACAACATTTTAATAAACACGACTGTACATACAAATATTTTGACAGTATATATCTACGTCTACTTAGTTAATGATACAGTGAGACTCCTTGCTGAATAAAAACACAACCATCACTAAACTTCCAGCTATCTCTGTACAACACATTTTTTAACACGATTGTACTACTGTACTACATATGGGTGAATTTTTATTAGTTTCAAATCTGGTATGTCATATAAAAATTTAATACCGAAAACTAGGGTACGATACAATTATAAGCTAGATAAATGTGCATAACCTTACTCTATTCATGACTTACGCTTTGAAATAGTTTAAAATCTATTTACATCGCATTTGCCAATTAAATATCACATTAACGCACATAAAATAACTTTTGTTCTAGATTTCCTTGGTAGATTTAGTAAAAGGTGTTTTTTTAGAGTGGGAGAACTTTAAATTGAAATAAAACACAGAAAAATGTTTTTAATATGCGTGAAATTGGCTTTATTTGAAAGATAATTTTATGGCATTTATGTTTGAATATGATTTCGGGCATGTGACCGCCGCGGCTGACATGTACATGACGTAATCTGGAGGTCCAATTTTTACACACTTTTCGCAGTAAGTCAGGCTGTATTTCGGCAATAAAGCGTCGAATGTTGGCTTCCAAGTGCTCAATTGTTTCCGGTTTATCGACGTAGACATGCGACTTTATATATCCCCAAAGAAAATAATCTAACGGCGTCAAATCGCACGAAAGAGGTGGCCAGTTAACAGATCCACAAAATGGATCCACGAAATGGATCTGTTAACTGGCCACCTCTTTCGTGCGATTTGACGCCGTTAGATTATTTTCTTTGAGGATATGTAAAGTCGCATATCTACGTCAATAAACCGAAAACAATTGAGCACTTGGAAGCCAACATTCGACGCGTTATAGCGATTTACTGATTTACTGCGAAGAGTTTGTGAAAATTGGACCTCCAGATTACGTCATGTACACGCCAGCCGCGGCGGTCACATGCCCGAAATCATATTCAAACATAAATGCTATAAAATTATCTTTCAAATAAAGCCAATTTCATGGATATTAAGAACATTTTTCTGTGTTTTCTTTCAATTTAAAGTTCTTCGCCTCTAAAAAAAACACCCTTTACATATAAGCATATATAAATCAATATTAAAAATGCGCCCAAAAAATTGTTTATCCAAGCTCAGACGCTAAACTGCCTGAAGCCGGTACTGCCTAAAGGCACTCTAAACACGATAGGATGCATAAAAACTTAACACAATTCGCACACGTAAGCTCATCTTTTTAAGCGTGATTTAAATATAGTTGTAGCCACTGCTTATCACTTTTACCTGTAAAAATTTCTTGTAGACATATTGAAGTATTCTGGAGGCCTGCAATTTTTGCGTTGCAAATTAGATTCGCCTTTAACTTGCGGGACTCATACCGTGAAAGGCGTAACGTGTAAAATTTTACCAGAATCGATGCGGAGAACCCCTGACTTCTTCGTAATATGTGTACTCACCAGGTACACAATAAAGAAGTTCTTTGGTAAACACGAGAAGGCGGCTTGCTGCCCTTAAAATGTATGTAAAAAGCATTAAATACGATACGGCGTCAATTGCTTCCAATATTAATTCGCCCTAAGCACAATTCTCTGTAAGTTGCCTAAAGGCGAGCGGCTCTGGGCAACGCCTGCAAACAACTGATGCTTAAGTTGAAAATCTCGCAAACATAGTTGAAGAATCCATATTGAACGTGACACACGTAAATTTGATCGATACACGCACCACAGGCTCGGACTCGCACTTTTTGTTATGCCAGATTACAACGTTTAAGCCTAGTTAACAATAAATAAGCATGCCATTACAAATCCATAAATATTAAAATAAATCATCCAGGCAAGGAACCCAGATTTCCATATGATGTTTCCGTTGTTTCAACTTCAATCCTATTTTTTTTGGAATATTGGTAGTGTGTGTATGATGATTACGCATCTGGACTTCTTAGATGTTACCGGAGTTTCATGTATATGGACAACTCGAATGGTACAGCTGCGTTCTTCAAGCACTATTATCGGAAAATCTCCATTTACAACATATAGAAAGGTAGGTCAGCGGATGGGCGGAGGGGAAGGGTCGACTTCGACAATTAAGGGTAGCCAAAAGGATTTCTAAGAATTCTACGTTACTAGCACATGGGCTCAACTCCGAAAGAATTCCATAACGTAACGCACTTCAATCGGCGGCAAATTGTAAAAATCAAATAATGTCTCAAAAGTGATTAAACTCGTGGTTAAAAACAGAAACAAAGGGTGAGTGGTTCTATATAATGCGACACAGTATTGAGTTTCCTAACGATCCTAATAGAATTTGGTGCTTGGGGTTGGGAATAATGATGATTGAGCATCACTTCTGTTGATATAATTCCAGATTTTGGTGTCTTTTCAGTCTACATACATCGTCTTCAGTGAAATAATTGATTTATTATACGGATGTTCTACTAACTTTTTCCTAATTTCTATTAATGTTCTTTCTTATTTTACTTTATTAAAATGCCATAGCGTGATAAAATGTATTTTTCTTTGCTGTTATAGTCGAAATGCACGGTATTTCGAAATTACTACGTCTGATTGGGTCTACACTTGTTGACCAGTTTACA
The DNA here is from genome assembly GCA_940337035.1 of Agriotes lineatus. Taxonomy (NCBI): domain Eukaryota; kingdom Metazoa; phylum Arthropoda; class Insecta; order Coleoptera; family Elateridae; genus Agriotes; species Agriotes lineatus. The sequence continues at coordinate 33,133,756 of OW679201.1, forward strand.
CGCCCCGTTTAGTACTTTGCTCTCTACCTGATTGATAAAGACTTTCTTTGATTCTTATATATTATGTTTAGATTTACTGCTCTCTTTTTCTAAAATTTTTTTTCCATAAAATAACTATTCAAAGCTTGTATAAAGACAGTTCTACGATAGCCCTTTAAAAAACTACACGATCGAAATATATCAAAAATACTCAGCAACAAGTATCGTAATAGTCCGTTTCCTAACAAAGTGTATAGTAGTTTTTAAATATAATAATTAATGGCAAGGGAGACTGCACTTTATAAATAGCATTAGATCCAATTACGAACTTGCCTGCCAAACTCAGGGCAAATTAAAAGAGTGTAATATTATTAATTACCACAAATAAATGGTGTACTGCTCATCCCTATTTTATCTATCCTCAATAAATTCAGGCTTAGCTCCGTAGAACATGGGACACACTTGGTTCAGGGTGTAGGTTCATAAAATTAAAAAAAATGCATGACAAATACTCTCAAATATTTCGGGCAAATGCACAATTTCCATCTGACGTAGATAACCTCTAAATTTGACTCAGCAAACAATATGATCTGCCAGTGCAAAAACGTAAATTGCATTTAAAAGAAAACCGCAATGGCCAGGAAGCATCAGGTAAATATTAATTCTGTGACGTAGCAACTGCTAAGCCCGTTTTGTTGCTAGTGTGACGTAGAAACCCACGTGCGATCGCTTTTTGTTCTACAAGCGGCAAAAACTGAAAAATTCTGAGTCATTTTGTACTTTCAAAGAACTCTAACTGAATTTCGCGAAGTCGGACGGAGCTGGACAACTGGGACCTGGTGCTACACCTCGTAGACAGTATCAACTTGACGAACCCGCGAATTCTGGGGCTGCAGCAAAAGCTTGTTGGGGAATCTTTTTTTAATTGGAGACCTCTCGGAATGACGGCACTGGAATTATGCACCTGGGAATGGCTTGTTGGTTGGAATACGTTCGGGCTCCTGAAGGTCCCCTCTACACGTAACAGGCACTATTCTTGCTGGGCGATGCTGGTTACATAAGGAAATGGGCCCACGAAGTCACTCGCACATGCACGAAACTTGCTTCTGGCTAATCAGCTTTACTTGGACCTTTTAACACCTGGCAAACTGTACGCGCGGATGCCCCGCACCCTGGTTAATAACTTTACACACAATTGGTATTAAAAAGGACTTTTTATTTATAATTTTGTGATAAATTGAGGAGCTCAATCTTGTCCCAACACTGGTTTTACAGACTTGTTTAGTTATTATTACAAAAGATTGTCATCTCTTTGTCTAACTACTAAAATTGTTTTTTCTTGGAATAATGAAACTACACTTTGCTCTGCCTTTTAAATAACTTTTGCTTATAATGCACTGATACACTTGGAGTTCATTTCGGGTCTCATTAACTGTCCTTCGATCGATTGCCTTCGATTTTTCATTGCTCTTTTCAATCATTATTTTGCTACCACTGTTTCGTTTATCTTTCAGATAATTTGCCGTTTGCTGGCTTACACTTTTAATACATAATGCTCATATTCTTCCTGTACTTAACAAATCATTCTGTATCATTTTATTCACATTATGCCTGTCCATTGTCCCTTCAGAACATCTATCATATCTGACGTTCTGAATGTAACCCTTCTGTAACCTGCTTTATTTCATACTAACTGCTATCCCTCAAATTATTAGTTACTGCTGCTCACATCAAGTGCACTTATTAATGTAAAGTACTGATTGTCCTGCAATAGATAAAATATTTAATTCTGTGCTCATGTTGACCTTATTCATTTAGTTAATTCGGCAATCAGAATTGCTATGGGCAGTGAACCATTATAAGATATGTTTGCGATACCTGCAACATTCAAGTAAAAAAAACAGCTAAGGGATTCTCGGACACGATCGTCCTGCATAGAAAAAGAGAGAAGATAAACAACCGCGGACCCAGAACTGTTATGCAATGTGTTTTTTCAGTAGGAGGTTAGCAGAGCTCTCATGTACCTCATGGAACATCGCCAGGTGATGTTAAACTAACTTAAAATTATAGTTCTGAGCGTAAAAAGAATAATAGAATCGTCGATTTCGTATTTAAATTCTTTCTGAAATAGATTTCCTATTTAATAGCGGATAAAGCGCTGCGTTGGAACGAGAAAGTTTGAATAAAAATAGCTAAGCTTCTGCTACAAGGGTTTATTTCAGCGATCCCAAGTAGTACAAGCATATGCACGTACTGATATTACCGCCCTCGTTGCTTAAATCCCCTTTATAGTTTCCTATAACTGCTGCGCGTCGGTAGGATCTTCGCTAATTTCGCTAAAACTAAGCGTTTTGATACTTACAGTTGCCGCAACTCGCTTGTTGCAGTTTTATTGGCTTAACCAAAAATAAACTTCCTCTCGTGCACGTAGTTGAAGAATGTCGGCGACTTTTATGGATGCCCTACGTAAACCCCCGAGCTTTCCTGTAGTTGTTATCGCTGGCGAAATTATCTCTGATTTTTGGTGTCTTCGAATAATCGTCTGTGCTTAGAAGACTTGATTATGGCAATTTTTCAGTTGAGATGATGAGTTGAATATGATATTGTTTTTTCTTGGTTGAGTGATCATTAAAAAGGTATGAGAACTGAAAGAACTTAGTTTTTGGAGGATTTTAAGCAGAATCTTTTAATACCAATCTCAAATTAGCCCTTTTTATATGTATATATATTTATAAACCCAATAAAAGTTTATTGGTACTATTATCATCATCATTATTATTAAATTAATTAGAGAGTCCAATAAAAGGATGTTTCCATTTATATCATAATATAGGTTAATAACGAGTTCCACATTAGCACATAATATACTAACTCCCACATTAATGCGTCTTGTCTTTCTCGGAAAGTTAAATGAACTACATATATAAAAATTATTGCGTAGGAAGTGGTTCTCATCCTTCTTCCATCATCATTATATTAGGCAATCTAATTTGACGTAGTTATTATTGCCTTCCACAATTATGAATATTACGTTATATTTGCACTTTATTTGATACTGTATCAGCCAGTCTCTATTTTTGCTAGAATCTTTCAATTTTAGCTTTGCACTTTTATGGATTCTTTTCATCGGCGTTTTCCAAATTATCATTGTTGTGTCCTGTTGTCTGTTACTGTCCGAAAATATTATTTATGAATTCCGCCTCTTACTGGTTTGCATTTGCTCTTAGGAAACTTTCGGTAATTCTAATTTTACTTCCAAAGTCTTAAGACATATTTATTCGGGGCTCTCTTTGATGATAATTTGTGAGCGGATTTATCTCGAATAATTGTGACTAATCTTGTGCGGATTTGATTTTAGTGGTTTGGTGAATTGCTGCCCCGGTCTGATTAATTTAGTATTAAATACTATTCCGAAGTAACAAACCTCGTTTAGATTTTTGAGGCAGTTAGCAGGTACGAAGGTAAAGTTTTATTTTCTTGCAGTCCTTGATGTGCCGTTTGTCGCTATCTGCGGTTTTCGCTACCAGTGAAATACGTAGTTGGTCGAATCGCGTCTATAATGGAGGAAAGTTACCGCAGATCTTATGAAACTAAAAAATAATCTACGAAATTATTAATTTACCAATTGAGCTTGAGTGTAATCTTGTAAGTAGTAACAACCCTTTATTATTTACCTTACAATGGGTAACTTGACTAATATATGTGAGTTACTCGGTTTTTTCTGGGTTCTATCGCACTTTTGAATCCAAACTGTGTTGGTCCAATATGTTCCTCGCAGGGCCTATATATCTTTGAGAAAGACCTTTAAAAAATCACTCATGAGGCTGGTTATACGGTAGTCAAAGCATTTTGTGACACTTTATTTAGGAAGAGTATTAATGTTGATTTTGTCCATATCTAAAGGCTAAAGTCGCTGGTCATATAGATGTGGCTGTCAATCTTTGTAAACCATTCTATGCTACAATTTTAACAATTCAGAAAGAAAATTTTCATTCTGAATTGTTGAAGGGGGCCGTCTTTCATTTGACTTTGCAAACTGCATCTACGGTCATGTTTAAACTCTTATTGCTTTTCGAGGACTTTACTTTCCGGAATTGTTATCCACAACACCTGTTGTTTGGTTTTTATAATTTTTTGCCTGATTTGCCTTCTTGTACCATCGTATTTCCAGGGTTTATGTTTTCCTCGTCTCCGTTTTTCAAGTCAAAAATTTTTGTGGTAATTCAGTAAAAGTCTAAAACTATAAAAATCCAGGGTGTAGAGGACTGGTTAGATCACACATCGACAAAAGAATTCTACATAAGAAAACAATATTAACACTTATGCAGAGTGGCGAAAGCGTTACTGCACTACGAACGAGGACATATTACAAAACTTATTTCACAATGAAATCTTACGTATAAAAACGCATGCAATACAAGAAATTCAACACGATAGAAATAGAGTATTCAATAATTAATGAGATACATAACAAATCATGGTAGCGTAAAGCTAACGGAAGAATTAGCAGCCATATTCCAAACATCATACAACTAGGATACACTCAGACAATAGAAGGTGTATTTAAAGAACTCTCTATGGTTTCACCTGCCAACTACAGGAGAATATCTTCTTCGAAAAATAGAAACAAACGTTGAAACTGCAGAAGAAACTACAATACCTGTAAAGTAGATCTATGGTAGTCGCAATGGTCATACTGCAACCACGTAGTAGAAAAAACAATGAAATACTACAACTTCCTATTCTTGTGTTTTGCAGATCACGCAAACTTTCAAGGAGTATTACTCAGACACATTATGAAACAACAGTAGGCAGCAGACCGATTAGTTTTAGCTTGCTCGACTAGCTAGTGGGATGGAAGCGGCCTCAAACTGAGAAGTGTAATGCACTGTCATTAGTATGGCTGTTTTGTCGAAGACAAAGTGGAAAAGAGCCACTTAGTAGTGTGACTTTATCCTGGCGTAAATCTAATTAACAAACGCAATTTGATATTATCGCCCAGCTAATTTGCTGTTACATTTGCTGTTTTGAACTTCAGCTTGTTGATAAAAGCAATACAAAACTTTTCGAAAACTTTAAGGTTATGGCAGCATTCCTGTATAAAAGTGATGATAACGCCCTTAGTCTAGCACGACTTATTTCATGAATTCATTCTCCCACTCAATGACAACCTACAAGATAACGCCGAGTAGCTGGAAGGCGAACTGACGCTCTCTCAGACCGCAACCTTCCCCGCTGTTATGAACCATGCTCCGGTTCACAATCAATTCTTACCTGTAAAAGTTAAACCTTGAAGGAAAGCTTCGTTAGACAGCCCTCTGTCACGAAGTTTCAACTCCGGGGTGCGTTGCCGAAGCTGATACCGAGGTATCGACTGTACCCTCTCTGCGTGCTTGGCTATCGGACCGTAAAGCAATAATCATCCCGTGTCATGCCCGGTTCTTGCAACTGCAGCGCTAAACTAACAGGACGCCTTGTAGCAATCCTCTACGAAGCGAGCTCCACAAAACCACTTACCTGGTCAAAAGGTTCCCTGCACCTTGCAACACTAGTCACTAACAACAACTTAATACTGTTAAAAACGTCCAATCTGTCAGATAATGCAGTTTTTCTCTTCCCAGAACAGGTCGATAAAGTAGACACCGACGTCCTCAAAGATTACCGTCCCGAATTCCCCAAATCAGAGGCGGACGACCGGCTTGCCAGTGCTGTTAGATTGCCTACCTGCCACTACCGAAGAAACAATTTAATGAAGAACCTTGTAAGTCGATTGTACATCGTTTTCAGAATTTTAAATTATGTATCTAACAGAATAATAAAATTATTTTACGTTTTATCCCCTGTTTATTTGTGTTTATTCGAATATTAGAGCTGACCCTGAGCCACTGCAGCTACACTTGTAAAAAGGGCAAGTAATCTAGCTTTTACGCATTGTCAAAATTATAAGTGAGCATTCATTTGAGAAGTTCAAAATATAGTCAAGGTAAGCAGTGACATAAGAATATAGTCAGAAATCTCGTTTGTTTACTCTTTAGCATCTTTAGTAAAAGGAAGCTTTTATTGATCTAGTGATACATGTAACATAAGACAAATACGCCACCATAAAGAGGCTTTTCAGGTATATGTAAATAAAAGAAGAGGATAAATTTGTACAGCCTAAGGCGAAAAAGATGTAGACATACCTTTGTAGCTGAAACCAGATAAGATCTGGAAAAATAAAAATTTTAACAATAAAACTAGGAGATGATAAGGAAAACACATGGCTCAGAAAAAAATCCAAAGTTGAAGATTTAGTAAGAGAAGTAGCTTGTTGCAATATAGCTGGGCAGACTATGTGGCAAAAGGCTATGGATAATGCAGCGGAAAGCTGATAAGATAGAGGGACCACCTCAAATTGTAATAATTATAGAGTAATGATATCACAAGGATAACTGGACTAAACTGGCCCAGAGTTAATCAAAAGACCACGACGCATGGAAACATTTTAGGAATTAAATCCAAAGGATGGGAATGGTTAAATAATGAAGAATGTAAAAACAATAGTTGGTAAGGGCCAGCTGAGTAGTTTATAGGAAATAACTATTATCATCGGCGTCATCATATTCTTCACACTTGAATGTTTTCATTTGTTGAATTAGTACAACATTTTGCAAATTAATAATAATAACTGATAAATTACCACATAATTAACAATAAAACACTGCTGGAGTCTGTGGTTTAACATTTAACAACTGCTAAATACGTATTTCGACAGCCATGCTGTCATCATCGGTAGCTCCGAAAAATTTACACAGCGAAAAGGCAACGAAGTACTCGTGATCACAAATGGAAGTGGCATAATTTGTGACATAATTAACAGAGGACACAATGTGAAAAGATTTCTAAAATGAAATTGAATCACCTGTGATCACCTGTACGAGTGTTTGCACATGTAATTTAGCATAATTAAGAAATGTAAGACTAGAACTAATTAACATCTAAATTGCAGGGGCTTTTATGTTGTATTTCCGCCTTTTATAGCGTCAAACGCGGCTTTTCAGCAGATATTTGCTCTAATTTAGCATTTTTTTGTGCAGGCAGCGCGGTCGTACGATGATGTGCCAGCGATACAAATACGGCTTGATGTAATGGGAGCCGATTAGGCTGTTGTTTAACACAATTGAGATACGCTTTAGGGCGGTGAACCCTTAAGGGGATATTAAGCTTTTGACGGCCTTGGAGCGTCACTTACTCTTTGTTAACGTTTTGTTAATTTGGACACTTCTGATTTTATTGTCAAATTTTTGTAATTAACTTGAAAACTTTACTTATACATTAAGGTTGTGTAAACACGTGTTGTAAACTGTAAAATTGTGTAGGAGATACGAAGCATCGATATTGGAAATTTGTTTTTACGTTTTTGGTTTTATTTAAGCTAGTGACATTCGCTATTCTATTAACGTACCCTAATAAACAAGTACATAAAACCTTCCTAATGAGCTCAAAGCACGTGCACTCTACCTAACACTTCAAATTAAGGCATCAGCTAGACATCACCTGTTAGATTTCGTCATTGGTAAGCATTTCCGGATTCGTCGCACTACGGACACCGAAAAAAAAGTATACATGCCCGGACGGTAGAATTTTTGCTTTATTACTCTGCCTTTTTGCATATAGTCTAGCCCGCTAATTTTTTAAATGTCGTTGCATTAATAGAAAATATGTTTTAAGATCTAAATTATATCAAAGTAAGATAAGCAATTATACTTTGTTCTCCTTATACCCTAAAAACCCGTAATCTCAAAAGTAAATTGTTGACCAGATTATGCAAATCTAACAAGTTGTTTAAGTTTCAATAACCCTGAGAAAAAAAGAATCCGTTTCATCTTTCGAGTTAAATGCAAGTTTAATATAAAGCAGTAGTTCTTAAACAAAATAACACCTTTCTGCCCTTGAACATTGTACTTTGAAAGATAAAGTAATTAACTACAGGTAACGGAAGTGTCGCCCTGGCTTTATAGCAACATTTTGGCCCAGTTGATTAATTTCGTGAGAGGTATGGTGTATAATAAAAACCACTCAGTTAAGCATTTTTTATAAGTAATTAATTATAAATTAATAGCTAGAGGGGATATCACAACAAATTATTCGTATATCCAACGAGGGGCAATTAACTGAAGTAAACAATAAATTTGTTTTTTATAATTCCCACTATCACAGCAATATATTTTAATGGATTAACAGTGAGGCAATTTTATCTGAAGGTTTTATTTTGTTGGAAATGAAGTAATCCGTGACGTTTACTTTATTTTATGTTTAATATCGTTTTGTACCGCTTGTGAATATTAAATTTGTTTCTGTATGTATACTATTCTTTCTATTCTCTTGTCAAAATAGAATGCAAGTAAAGTGGCAAAAAATTTAATTATTGTACAATTTTTGTTCGAAATTGCTTACGCAAGTAAACGTCTCCCGACCATACATGAAAGCCGGGCAAAAACGAAGTGCGGATGCTGAAATTGGCGTGTAAAGATAATTTGATTTAGAAACCGAGTCTTTCAGCGCATAAGGCCTTTTCCGTCCGAATATTTTAGCACACCTCAAATTGTGTAGCAGCTGTCCACGATTAACAGGACTAAGTCTGCAATGTCCCCAAACCAAATTCAACGGCAAACCTGTATAACGTAACTATCTAAGGTTTTGTAAACAAAGATCTCGGAAACGTTACAGTAACAACTTTAGAGTTTGAATAAACAGTAAGTACCTTCTCCACATCCGGAAGTTTGTTTACAATTTTAAAAATGTTAAAGAAGATGTTAGTTTGTTGTGTAATTTAACTTACTTTATTACGCCATCTATTAAAATTTTGAAAGCTATTTAAAATGCAATTACGTTCAAAATGTAAAAAATTTAATAACACTTAACATATTTCACTGCCAATGTTTTCAAACCTTGTCGTCATTTCTACAACTCGATATTCACACTATCTGTAGTTAGCTTTCCTTCAGTTGGTGTTGAATTTTTTTATTGAGCAGTTATATTTTTCTAGTTTTATGTCTTTCGCAATCCTATTATAGCCATATTACAGTAGTTACTCGTTTACTCTGCTCTACGTTGGATACCTTCATAAATGTTTCATTACAACAATTCTTATATTATGATGGAGTGAGGAGAAGCAAGCTCATAAAATAATCCCCGTAAAATCACAAAGCTCCACTTTTCAAAATGGTTCAATTTCAGCAACTTAGGGTAGCATCGCTGTCGCGTCGTTCGCTCGTATTTAGCGCATTGTCATTGTCTGTCACAGAGACAGCGTAACGGCGCAGCGGATGATAGAACTGCTGATTCCAACAGGATAGCGATGCGATATTGGACAGCGTCTGACGGCGTAGAATAATTGGAGGTGGCAATTAACACCCTTTAAACCATTAGCACACTTCACGAAGCAGATATTCATTGATATCCCCGTCGTCGATTGTTATTCGCAACGACAGCTTTAATTGCATTAATAACCGTATTAACGGTCATGCGCTTCCCATGTGTGAAGTCGATGGAGATAAACCATCCACCCCTGTTGTTTGTTGATTCCATTCAAATATTCCGGTCGTTGTTGAAAATGTTGATCTTCTTCGTCGATGCTGAGATAAAACTATAATGGGTTTACCATCCTTGAGGATGTTGTATAATATTGTACGGCTTGTTAAAATGACATTGTGATCATGTAAGGATTATCTGACACAGCTGTAAGCTACAAAGTCGTCATGGTAAGCTGTAATTGGTTCGGTTTATAACATGGAGTCCGATTTCACACGTGATTACGTGCAAGTGTTGGATTTATGGGGTGTTAAATCAATGTATCTATTAGGTAATGTTAGCAGGATATTAGGATACTTGGCTACCAGGCCCTGAGAGCGCGATACATAAATCTCGAATTGTTTTGGCGCCGAGTTGTAATTCACACCCTCTTCAAGTTAACCTAATCAGGGCGGGAAATTTCATTTGCAAGCTTAGCGTCTGGGGAGTTTTTATTAGGCTAGAGCTAGTTCGCGCTTTGGGCAAGATTCGGCCATTTCAACGGGAATGTCCGCGTTATTTACAGCTGGCGCAATTCTTCCGCAATTCGCCAGGCTCGCCTTTATGCAAATGAAAAATATGTGACAAATACGAATCGCCACAAAGGCAACGAGGCCTTATCAAAAGCATTAGGGTACTCCGGTGCCCTATTCCTAGCGAGCAGCATGCTCCCACACAGAATTTAATAACGTTTTATGTTTCGGATTCTCTCACCTTAATTGTGCCGTCAAAAACAGGGAATGGGGCCTGGTCTAATTTTAGGTTCGCGAAATGTTAGTGTTTATATCTTACAATTCATTTGTTGCCGGGAAATAAGACTTCAGCCCGGTGAACTGAAACAAATGGCCTGGAATTTACTCCCGGCTTGTCACCGCACGCCCTTGCTTTATGACAACATTGTTGTTGGAAAATTGGAAAATATATTAACAAAATTGGAGTTTGTGGAAACTGCAATACGTTGGCGAACACGCAACGCCTAGGAGGGTTATTGATATTTATCTCCTAAAAAATGATCGCACGTGGTTTTCTCATTTCACACCGAACTAATTTTATTTAAATTTTTATGGAATTTGCTAGTTGCTATTAAGTTCATTTGGCGTTTTACATTAAACATTTTTATAAAAATGAAAATAAGATAATTGCTTGTAAACATAGAAAATAAGGAGCACAAAGACGCCCAGGAAAGAACTACATTGATGGCACGTTTTAAGAAGCTTTGTGAAGTTAATGTTGTAACTACGTACAATACTAAAGTTGAACGCCTAGCGGGAAATAATCAGAAGAAATACAGTAACATACAGGTAAATCCTTGTTTAAGACATGTAAAAAGTTGCTCTAGTACCGCAGCGAGATGAAGGGGCTTTCAGACCGAAATAAGGCGTGGCTCGCTAGCGATATTCAAAACACTTATATCTTGGAAGGTATCGGGGTACGGGTTCCGGGAATAAATTTGCATCAATTTGTAGCGTCAACATGGTGTAATGTTAAATTTACTTATGGCACAAATACTGTGCTAGAAATTTGAATGGCGCTAATTTCCGTTACAATTTTCACTCACATCCCCATAACGTTCGGATTTTCGATAGCGCGATTCTAGCCGCGATGCGCGTACTTAGCGTAAACCGGTGCACCACGCAATTTCTTCCCCAAGATTTTCTAGAAATGGGCCGATATAACTGAAGAATCCGCAGCTAATTAACAATATTTACGACTTGAAACATAACCTGAACCTGACTACCAACTCTATGAGCCGTCCCCGGGGCCTAGAGCTCCTTTCCTGACCTGGCTAGCACCCGTGGATTCGGCCTCATCCTGCTAGACAACTTCCTAACCTAGTTAGCACCGGTGGATTCGGCCCTATCCTGCTAAAAATTCTGTTTAATGCCCGCACCAAATGATTTTCCCAACCAATACTACGATAACTGCTTTATAATCGTAATCTAGAACACGGCTTAACCGAATACTGGAAGAAACCTCTAAGCCGCCGACCTAATGCAGATGCCTCGATGCAGGCAAATTAGCCCACCTGTCGTTAGTTCGGACCGATCGAAAACCTCCAGCGGTTCTCCGGCGATGCCAGCTGTCAAAGACGGACTTTTGCATAAGGTAAAAGTGCCCAGTTTATATTATTCCGAGTGGTCCAAACTTATTTACAAAGAATTTACCGCGTCCAGTCAGGCTTTATGCACTCGCCCTACACATCACAGACACCGTAAAACACCTTTTTAATTGATATTGTCCGTCCGTGAACTATAAATAGCAAACGCCGTCTTTGCAGGTGCAAATATAGTCTGTTTCAGGTCTGTCAGTTCAGTACATCAGAGCTACGGATCACCCTCGCCAGCGTCTCAGAACTTTCTTTGAGAGGATCCAGCAACAGCAACCGGGTGAAGCCAGTGTGCAGTGTGGGTTGCCGAACGTCTTAAAAATATGCCAACACCGAAGGAATTTTATTTAATAATATTTATGTACATAACATTTTCCTTAGTTAAGAATTTTGTTCTATATACTTAAACACATTATACAATTTATTTTTATACCGTGTTATTCCCGTATTTTATAGATTTGAGTAGAACGGGTCCTAGGCATCTGACCTTTACCCGCGGCAACCAGTTTTAAATTAAATTTAGTCCAGGTCCAGTCCAGGTTTACTATAATGATAAATGGAAATTAGTATACGTTGCTCAGCAACCAATCGACCGAAGAGTTGTACCCTCTCGTTATTAAAAAAACTAGCAGATGGACTTGCCTCGGAAAACATTTCTCTGAAGAACGCAATATTAATATGCTGATAAAAAGCGCTGAAGACGTTCTGCACTACGAACGAGGATATGCACCAGAACTTATTTGGCAATGCCAGCTAACGTATAAAAATTTATGATTTAGGAAAGGTTAAATTTTTTCTAGCTCAGTATAACATAGCTACTTAAAATTGGTGGTAAAAGAGGCTGCATTTAGTTAGCAATAATAATAATTGTAGAAATAACAATATTGGATAGTAGACCATAAATGACAGCTCAAATACTTTGAGCACTAGTAAAATGCGAAAACAAACGGAAATCACAAACCCCGAGTCTCTCTCTCTTATCTGAGCTGGACCCCAAAATTAAACAACGAAGGCTGACTCTCAAACAAGGCTCGTGGCTCGAAAACTGAAGCAAAGTTAACAGCTTTCCAGAATTTCTTTGGGATGCAGTAAAGTTGCGAAATTATATACTCAGGTACATGGCACCGATGTTATGGTTGTAACCATACAGGATGTTCCTTTGAATGCAACTTAGCGTGGGTGGAAATTCAATTCTGCGAAACTCAAAAGCGACATGGGTTTTCAAACTTAGTAGCCTGCAATTTGGCGAAACTGAATAGTTGAAAATCGTTGTAGTTTGCCTAAAATTGAAACGGCACCGCTTCTCCACATAGCAATATTCACGGAATAGATAATACTCCGCACGCAACATCTGTGCTGGAGTGATTATGGACAACCCTTAACTGTGCCACACGATGCGGGCTTAATGAATGCTACCCTCCTTTTTTCTTATTCCTTTCATCTGCAGTGGCGGTATTCAGTAATGTGTTAGAATTGCACATGAAGACATTAGTACAGCAACTGCAAAGCTCAAAAGGAGTATAACCTCCGATATTTTTCTAATAGTTAATGCCATTTTAACAAGATTATCAGCTATACTCCAAAAAATCAGGCAAACCGGATTCACCCAAATAGGAGAAAACGAGCATTACCATAACCAAATGTAAAGATTATTCTAGAACAGAACATGCTAACTACAGGGGAAAGCTCTAACTAAAACGAAAAAAAAAACACGTTGAGATAGTAGACAAAAGATCTACGATACACGCAATATTCGCTATGTATCGACGTAATAAAAAATAGAATACAAGGGACCCCCATTCCTGTGTCATGAATTTCATGCAGAACTTCGAAAGAGTGCTACTCGGCCACATTATGAAGCTTTTACAACGCAAAGTAGATTGCAGACTAATATAAGCTGTAAAGGAATTTAATATCAAGAATATTAAAACAGGGAAATTTTCTGCGACTGATCGTCTTCAACTTATTCAGAAATAAGAATGAAATTTAACATTCTTTTACATCGAGCATTGGTATTGTAATGGCAGAGTCTGATAATAAACTTCAAATATTGCAGGTAACTTAATACAACTGCAAAATGAATTTATGGTACTAATGCATTCCATAGTAATGTCACATGAATACAACCGCTGCATCCTAAAGTGGGTGATTTTACCAGAAACACCTCCTCCACGGCGTCGGTAGACCTGGGTGTTCAACTCGAGAAGTCGACTTACTTTGCTTCCATTTTATGTGGAAAAGAGAAATTTTACTTTATTGAAAAAAGTACTGCATTTTGCTTAACAAGAAATCAGTGTGAAATCTAACACAGCTTTATTAGAGACACCAATTCTAATCAGGCGCAGCTGTAAAGGCCGGGACCTGCAATAAACTATTCTACAATTACCGAACGCATAAGACCACGTGGCATACAAACTACGAAAAAGTCACTATTGGTAGTCTAATGACAAGTCACCTACCACTTTCAATTTTCAAAACCCAGACGGAGATATAATCAAAACTTCAAACACATGAAGCTTAAAATAGGCGGTAATATTCACATGCATTATAAAAGCAACAACGTACAGGAGATTAGCTTAATTTGTGCAATAAGAGACCACGGGGCCGAGCAAAGATTTCGCATCGGATAGAGTGAAAGAATGTTTTGAAGGTAAGTAAATTAGTATGGGTGAACACTGGACTCGACGAATTTTGAAGCGCGTAGAAAATTTTGGCTTGGTTTGCGGATTCGGCAGCTGTAGATACCTGTTGGTTGATATTGATGCAATGACAGGCGGAATTCAGTAAGTTCTCCACTACATCAACGGGACGTGAATAAAACTTCAAATAAGATTATACTTTAACTGCTATCCTCTCAAATCAATTGTTATGGTACTTATTATTAAGCATAATTAATTAACACATAGACAGCAACTAGAAGTTAGTGCAGCGATAGCTGACTAAATGATGGTCGAGTACTGCTGTAGGTTTGCTTTCGCATCGCCCGACAAAATATGTGACAAAATTCATGATCAGCTGTCGTTCAAGCCTGGAGACACCGTAGGGAATCTTTTAATAGCAAACCCGTTTTGTCTCGGCTACGGGAAGGTGGATGAAATTCAAAGGACGACTTATCTGTTTCCTGAAATGTGCTAAGAGCTTGAATCGCAGAAACTGTAAAAGCAAGGGAATTCGTTACTAATTCTGGAAATGTAATACTTGTCGCAAGTGTGCAGAAAGCGCCTTAAATAAACACAGTAATAGAAGGCAAACGGTTGTTATCCATTTAAGGCAACTAAGTTGTTAATTACGTTACAATTTCCAACATTTGGCTTTGAGTGTTTATAATATGCAACTCCTAAATCGTATAACACTAGTAAATAATAACTTTGTTTGAATGCAGCAGCTGGCCGATAACGCAGCGTCGAATTTGCAAACGATTGGCGGGTTGTTCTTTCCTTGGCCAATACGTAAAAGTATTGTCACTAGTGAGAAGATGAATGCAAGCAACCTTAATGAAATCGCTTTATGGGGTGGTTGCAAAATGACAAATGCAAAGGAGCAGGCCAATTATCCGACGGTAAATCGAAGAAAAGAGCCCGATAAATTCAACGGTACGGAACGTCAAGCTCTCAAGTTGGTGTGTTTTAAATCCTGATTATCACATTTGAATCGTCGAAATGTTGTAGAAGCGGACGCTATTACCCAGGACTGAAAAAGAAATGCTCGGAAAGAACACGCCCTTAACTCACATGCATCTGGACGCGACTGAAATTAACCACGAAAACCCTGTCGCAATCACATGCAGGTGAATACAGTTGTCTATTTATAAAATAAAAACATATTTAATCTCTGATTTGTTTCCATGTGTTCTTGTGGCATCTATCACTTGTTCTCAATATACCATTGATAGTATTGTTTATCCATAGAATGCTTCAACTTTAGTATTATACTACCTGCCTTGATAAACACGTGTTTACTGCTTCATGATTTCGTTGATGGAAATTTGAGGATAGATATTTAAAGTTTGCAAGGGTTCATCTTGTACTTTTATATTAATAGCACTTTTAAATTCTATATTCTAAATGCTTTAATTTTAGTATTTTGCTTATTGTTCTAGTCATGTACTTGCTTTTCCAACTCTTTGTTTCGCGTACTGCAATCTACGCTTGTTGGAGTATTTCGATGTCGCATATTCAATACCCAATGCTTTTCCATTTTTCTTTGTCTAAGGTCTTCGGAATTACTCGTTTCAAGTAAATGTTCTACAACTATTTAAGTAAAATTACTGTTTCACACATAAGGAAAATACTTATTAATACGATTTTTCATTAGTGTGTGCATAAGATATTTTAGTCAAGGTTCTTGTTTTCACTGTTTATATAAATAAACATAGATCTAAATGTTAGTTGGTAATTATTGCCTTAACTTACTAACATTGCGAAACAGACACATTCTCTTTATTTATTCAGACCTTGCTTGGCAGACGTAGGACACCGCTAGCTAAATTTCGTATTGTTTGGTAAATAACTTCGTACTTTAATGCCAATTCTCTGTGTTCCATAATTACAAATCCCCATGCTTGTGCACAGCTAATACCGCGATAGATCCTTTGTGAGCAGCCAACATAAAATTTTGGATACAAATGAGGGAAATTTCGCATGATCGTTAAATGCGCAATAACGGAGCGTTGCTGCGAGGCCTTATGATTCATCTTGCGGGGAAATACATCCCTTTTGAGTTAAATGGCTGTATTAAAAATGCTTATGTCAGAAGCAGGCAGTCTGGAATTGATATTAAAGGAGACCGTCTTCCAGATAGGGAATTTAATAACTCAGTCATGTCCACTTGCAATCAGCTGGATATTGCCGGAATGAAAAGTGAAAGACGTTTTCCGTGCATTAAAGGATACATAATTTAGAAGTATAAATTATAATATATCATTCAGAATGGACAATAGCTCCTTACTTAAAAATAGAGTTGAACTTGTCGATACTCCATACATGTCATGAGCTTGTGTTTGGTAGTTTACATAGCAATTTAAATTTGACTTTTCAGTATAGCTTTAAAAATAAGCTGAAGAGCTTTGTGTTCATTATCTTTAAGGTTTGCTCTTGAAGGTATCAAAATGCCAACCGCTACTGATGGGGATCGGTAAAACGTTTACTCAGAGCACTTAATTGGCATTTTATGTATTTCAACGCTTTATATTTGTACACATTAGTGTATGCTAAAGCAAGGGAAAATCGCTTAGACCACGACAAATACCAGCAACATCAGCAAAATTGATCTAAGCAGTAGTGGTTAAATAACAAATGCGGAGTGGCAGCCAATTATTCGACGGTAAATAGAGTAATTAAGCACTAGCAATTCACGGGTATGCAACATCAAGGCTGACATCCAACGTACGTCGAAATGCCAAAGAATCGCCCGTTATTACCCAGGACTCAATACACACTTCTATACGCATTCTTTATGAACTGCACTATTTAATTTTTTAATACTTTCTGACATTTCTAAACATTATAAGCTCGTTAGGTAACATAAAATGTAAAGTGCCTACGAATAGAAATACATTGTGTGACAGTGAGGCAATAAGGAGTAGGTACCGATCCTTTGGGTTAGATACAATTTTATGAAGCAAAAAAATTTTGGGCGCCTGTCGTTACACACAACAAAAAACAAATTTAGTTACCAAAACAAATCACCTCAGCTTCGCACTTCAACCTAAATAAAAAAAACAAACGATCTGGGTTCATGTAGGGTCGTGGCATAAATATGCAAATAAAATACAAACCAGGAACATTACATACACTATTAATATTTAACAATAGTGTAATAAATATCTAGCATAAATATTTCCGGAAGATGAATTGGGTCCAGAATGAGTAATTAACGAATAACTGAATTTGCAATCACCCAAATTATAACACCAATATTATAAATTATTAAAATTCGAGACACACTGAAGAATACAAAAAATTAAAAAGGCTCACGCTAACAATAACCTGTCATAAAAAAATTACATCTGGGTGCCATGCAAACATCCGGTGAGTGCAAGGCGCCTCAAGCACGTAAGTATTAATTACACACATAATTTCAGTCACCCTAACCGATTAAATACTAACGCTTCAAGTGTTGCAAACAAGCTACCATTATTCGCGTACAGTTTGATTAATTGAAGGCCTTCGTAAAATTGTTTATTCTTAGGCAATAGTCCTTCACCGATAAATTAAACAAGCAAGCTGAAAATTAATGCATGTACTTACGAAACGTAGCTGGAAGCACTATCTTGGGATCTTCAGGGGGGTCCTGCCAGCTTCTGCATGGATGTGTTGGATTGGCCATCGAAGCAGATACAGGCGGCTGCTGTAGCTGGAGGAAAGTCAAACTGTTGCCAAAAATGCTCGCATCTGGAGCACACGCCGCATATCCCGCTTGCTACGATAAAATCCGCAACAGGAGCAGCTCACAAGGCAACCGCATTCATATGAGCTTGATGCCAGGAAGCCGGCAGCTTATAGCAAGGCCATGGGAGCAGGCCTAATTACCACGAAAGTAAAACTCGCAAGAAAAAGAAAAGGAAAATCACCACAGCGGTGAATAGGCCTGAACGTGCTTGAAGAGACGCCGCTATGCTTACTTTAATTGTTACAGGAGCTTGAGACTAGCCTTCCTTGAACACGGCCCATTACCGAAAGAAAAACCGCACCAAGAATTTTCGAAGGTCGAGCGTTCCTAGGGCAAAATTTAATTCACGCAACGCCAACAGCGGGGTGCGCGAGAATACCATATTTGAAAACAAACTGCCTCGAGGAACTATTTAATGTTATAACGCAAAATCAAATGGGTCGTTACAAATGCAGGTCACTAGTCAGTTAAAGATTATTTAGGTTGTAGCTTCAACGCAAAATAACTCCTACTGCGTACATCTAATCGATATGAACCATAATAATACAACAGGAATTAATTATAACATGGGAGAACTGATCATACTGTGCAACGGAAGTTTTGGCGACCACACATTATTTTTTTAATTTTTAGGACTCGCCTACATGAGCAGTTTCTTGTGGAAGTTTAAAACGAGTATTTTTCAGTTTGGCTATTTGCATTATTATTTTTCTATTGGCACTATACAATTATGTGCCAAATTCTTGTGGTAGTAAGGAAGTAACTAAGTTGCTAAACGCGCGGTCTCAGTTACACCTTCTGCTATGCTGTATTTCAGGCAAAAAAAAAAACGGCTAAATGGATTGTAAGTAACCGAACCTATATTTTTCAAGGTTAAGGTGCTGTTGCAAGAAAGAATTTGCGTCGTATTTTTACTGTGAGAGCCAAATATCTGCTGAATATTGGGAGCAAGTCGGTAATGTTCTTTTAATACATTTCATTGTCACTCAAGAGGGGCATAGAACAATTTTTATATGATATTTTAATCTGTTTTATAGTTTTTCACAGCTCTTTTTCTTTCTGGGATTATAAGTCGATCTATAGGATCTAACGTACTTTAATTTTGAAACCAAGTTTCGAATTTTGGGCTTAAATTCCCAGATTTGTTTTTACATTTTTGTACAGTATTCTTCCGACGAGCCATTGATAATCGTGTATGTTTATAATTAAAGCTACACCGCTACACCACATTACAATTCTTGAATGAATAACTTACATTTTTGTCATTATTCAGCTGATATGTTTTATTTGAACTTTCTCTCAACATAATTCGGTACTTTCAGGTTAGCTCAGTGTTGCCAGACTCGTTGAGGACACCACATCTTCCGTAGTTTGCTCATTGGGGATTCTAATACCCTTATCAAGGCGTTAATTAAATTAGCGTAATTTCAGAACATCAACAATTCATCGAAATAGTGCATGTTAGTGAAATCAGCACACAAGATCTGGGAATTTGTAAATAAAGAAATTCTTAATTTAGTTTAATCCTCTTATTTATGATGTAAGAGATTTATTTTATTAGAGTTCCGATTAAAACAAATATTTGGTTAGCTGAAAGAAAATTGATAACACTTGGATATGGACTGAGAGTTGAAAATGTTTCTTATTGTAGAACCTGTGTAAGTATACGTTATTATATTTTCCATCTTCTTTGACAATAAATCCTCTTTTTGTCTTTTTATTAGACATATTTTGACTGGATAATATACTCTAACTTAGTATCATACTGATATTTTTAATCAGCATCATATAGTAACTAGGTTATGTTCTTTTGTCTCTTGTGTCTCATGGTAACACAGTTGTTTTTGTTCTTTGTAGCTAAAATCAGATAGTGTTAAAAACAATACTGATGCTGCAGAGAAAGAAATCTTTGTCTGCGGTTGGATCTTCACCATTTTTTAGAACGAATTCGACTTTTTTTCAGTGTTACGCCACGTGCGACTTTCTACTTGTATACAAACTTTACTGTTGATGAATGACTATTCGCCACCCACCTTTTATCATTTTTATTTATTTTTGTCATATAAACATTTCGACCTCATATTACGCTTTTAATTGTAACAATAATTAAAGCGAAAACTGTGTGTTAGAAATGACGGGCAAAATTACATGGAAGCGTTGAGTTCGATGAGGCTTGTTCGACGGCTGTATTCGCTAGTCAGTTTAATTTGAATCTTTGCTTGATCGGTACCGCACGGACTCCTAATTATATATGCGTCGAGTGTGTCATAGTAGTTATGATGTTTAACACTAGCCGATATTATTTCTTTAGTTTCGGTATTTGTCATCTTCTTGTAGCCGGACTTGCGTGGTAGCTCATTTACTTCGTGTGGTTTTTCGGACCAAATTACGACAAACTATTGAATCTGGCGGCCTTTTCTGTAAAAGTACTATTGCTCATAACAGTAGATGCATTGGTTTTGTACTACTTATGCCCATGACTAATCACCGACATTTTAATTCGCCAATCTAAGTGTAATGGATTTGTCAAGACTGGCAAAAGCAGAACTGTATAAAACAACGATGCACTGTATATGGCTGTGCGGATTTAAAGTGCGAGTATGAACCACTATACAAGTACTATACAAGAGATAAAAAATCAAATGTTAGAACCCAATTACAACTTAATCCATTCCCGACGAACATTTCAAATAACTACAATGAGTTGTGTACTGACCACGTTAATTAGCCCTAGCTCCGATACCTCTAATACTTAAGATTTATGAAGGACTTACGAAATTATACCGAATGAGCTGCTAGTGCTTTATTGTCTACTTTATATAGCTTTCCTAGTTGCGTAAATAAATGGTTGTTTGTGGCTTGTAGACATTTCACTTTCTCGAAAGTGCAACTTAGCCACTGTGCTCCGTTCCTAAGCCGCGGAGTCAGAATAGCTGTATTACTCTTCTGCTGCAACAAGATGTCTCCTCTGCAAAGACAGACTATTTTAACGAATGGGTTGCAAGTGACACTAGTTTAATACGATGTATTCGATAGGCAAAGCTCTGTTTCAAAGGTAGTAAACCGAATGCTGGTGATTATACTAAGTGAAATTGAACAGAATGCCGAACGAGAATCGACTAGAATAGTCGATTGAGGTGCTGCTGCATCAGTGTCTACTTTATAGCTTTCCCAGTTGCATAAGTAGAGGGTTGTTTATGGCTTCTAAAAATTTCGCTTTCTTGAAGGTGCAACTTAGGCACTGTGCTCTGTTCCTAAGCCGGGGCATCGGAATAGCTTTATTGCTCTACTGATACAACAGGACATCTCCTCAGTGAAGAGTTATTTTACTATTGTTCGAACGCCTTGCCCAACCCGAGGGTTTCATTATCCTATTTTTGTCTGGCTACAAGATTTTTGCATAACCGTTTTTCGTTGCCCGAAAGGGTTGCGCGATGACCTGCTGTTTGGTCCCGAATTCTGTAATGTTGCCGAGATCGAGTTTCAAAAATGTTAAAATTTGTCCGTAATGCCTCTAATCACTTAGTTTACAACACTAGTCACCTAATTTTGCGCGTAAATACCAACATTAGTTCTTCGCTTATTCAGGCTCCGCATATTTTTGAACTAAAGTTTCAACTTGTATAGTCACCTTCGCTGATTTTGCAGTCTTGACGCGGGAAGATTTGTGGACGCTACAAATTTTTATTTGAGAAATCGCTAATGGTGCTTATATTTGATAATAATCAGCCTCTACAAGTCAATTTCATTCAGTTCATTTAGTTGATAACAAATGCTTTCATATTCGAAATATAATCTGGGCTACCTTTGAATATCATAAAGCAGAAACGTTATGTGGATCTACCTTCAAAAATGGAAATAACATCTTAAACAGCAATTACATACAAACAAGAATTTTTCGCTCAGTTTATTAAATCTGAAAGGAGTTTATTAAAGCGTTTTTCTTTGCGTGCCACTACCGCAAGACAGTGGTTCAGACCATGCAAAATTCATTACAATAAAAAAGCAGAATCTTAGCATTTTCTAGATTAAAATATTTCCAAGAGTCGCGCCCGTGATGATAACGTGCACTTCGTTTTATCGAGGTGAGCAGGAGCTCGTATTGAAAAATAAATTTATTGTCAGGAGACCTAGATTTTAATCAGGAGTATGACGACGTTCTTATCGCGCACACAAATGAAATTGACTGCGAAATTGTATTGTTTCTCCTTTCCGACGTTTCTGCTGGGAAAATATTAAAAGGAGCGCTGCGAAAATGTACAAATACTTCTGTGTTGTCCGTGGACTCCTCGTTTTTCTTATGTTTGTTTATCGCTTTGTAATTAGCTGAAACCGGATAGCGGTTTCCTGCAGACTTTTATTTCGAGACGCAGTTCGAAATATGCAAATACATGCTCAAGCGCGATACAGGCGGCTAATGGACATAAATTATGAAAAATTTCCAATGTCGTAGGCAGATAGGGAAAATCAAACAAACCCCGCAGGAGCACAGCTTTTACTTTTTATAAATAATCCAGCAAGCCGGCGATATAGATTCAGATATTTCACGTAATGTGATGTAATAAATCATAACCTGCATCATTCTTATCAATTATGCAAATGCATGTGATGGGTTTCTGGGCCCTTTCACCATGGCTCGTGTGCTTGCACTCCAGCACCGCCGTATCTCACACACGAGAAAAGGTGTGGTGGACCTTAATTTAAAAATGTGCAGAATTGATGCTGTACCGGGGAGCAGGTTCGCAATTTATGGACGTCATCTTCTACTTTACGTAAGATGAACATTGTATGATGCTGAAAATTATTTATTAATATAGAGTTACGAACGCAGTACATAGATACGAGGCTGTCAGGTAATTATCCAAACAACGGCTCTTCAAGTTACTCTCTTTGGAAAGTCTTAGCCACATTCCGGCGCCCTTCCACTTGTAAAAATAGTTTTTATACTCAGCTTTTGGAATCTTCTTTTTCTCTCCTTGATCTGCTTAGCATTCTCAAATCTCAAACCTTGCCGTTTAAGAAAGATTTCAATTTTGAAAGCAACCAAAAGTCCCAGAAAGCCACGTCAAGACTGACGATGTGACTAATAAGGTGTTTGACCAACATATTCTGAATATTATTACTAGACTCAAAGCTCGCGGTAGAGCCCTTGGTCACCGTCTACCCTTATGGACTACTCATGATAAAACAAAACAATGATCATGCCTTGACCTTACTGCAGCTTTGACGAGCTTTCATTGGCCATCTTTCATCTGGATCAACATATTTGGCCATTCTGCACAATTCTACCTCACACCACTGCAATTCAGTCGATCAAATAACTTCATAGCGACAAAGCAATTAGCGGCCTATAAGCAACATAATTCCTGCATTTTTATTTGTCTTGTACTATTGAGTAAACTACCATAGTTACAAATGCGGCACAATACTTTTTAAAGCCAATAATAAAGATTATCACAAAAAATAATTTATTCCTTTATTACTGCTCTTAATATGTCACGCTTGTCATACTTAATGCCTTCTTCTTTTTTATATGTATTACCATGAATTTATACTTTGTTGTGGAGTGTTTATTTAAAATAAATGAGTTTAATAATCTAATATGGGTCGGGTCTCTGCATCCTAGCAAATACAATCTTGATTTGTATAAATTATAGGAAGTATATTTGCTATTAACTAAAATTATCATGTTATATTTCCCAATAAATTTATTGTAAACACTCAAAACTCAAAATTCGCAAAAAAAGTTCGCTATTATTCGACAATTATCTGTGATTACATAATTAAACCGTTGCCTAAATGATAAAAATTGCAGTAAGTTAATACACGTCACAAACAAAAAACACTCAGAAGACGCGTCTACCGGAGGTACACAAAAAACCTCAACTAAAAAATTCAATCTTTTAGAATGAACTTTCCCGACCTTTCTATTGTTTTTCCAATGAAAACTAGTACTTAACTCGGGTCCCAGCAAGTCGCACGATGCATGGGCCCTTCTGTCTTTGTTGGCCTGCAGATACAAACCGCTGAACGCCCTGCAGAACAACTCCTGTAGCTCCACCGTTTCGAATAACGCCTCCAACTTAGCCGTCGCCTCACACCTAGGGCTCCAACTGTATCCCACGAAGGTCGTTGCCTACCTCTAGCTCACAAGACTTCAATTATACTGCCCAAAATTTGTACACAATCTCGGAAAAACCAGCCAACATTCGATGCACAAATTGAAAACTTGTTTATACCTCTGCATAGGTGCTACGAATCAATGCAATCTACTACAGACACTCAAAGAATATAGAATCTTACCGCTAATTACCGATACTCTGGTGGTAAGGGGGGGGGGCGGTAAGCAAGAGCGGCCGGCTTCTCAGACAGAGGAGGGCGTGGGTTAAAATCAGAGACTCAAAGCTTCAGCTAAAAATAAAATAAATGGGGGCCAGGTAGCAGGTAACCCAGCCCTTTGCTAATCGCACATATAGGCATACGATAAGATGCGCTACAAAACACTTCCTGAAAAGAGGTACGGCAAGGGAACATAAATAAAATTCACTGGCCTAGTAACGATTCAGTATAATAAGCAAATAGTAAATGGGAATCCACAAGTATTTTACACAACAATTACTACGGAATATTCCACACAATATCTCAATAAGGAGACCATATCACAGTTCAATAAATATCAAGGGTGGCTTGAGGCTAAACTCACCACAGTACAGCCAGTTACATATACAAGGGTATCAAGCGAAGTTAGCGGGCGGGCCCAGAATTAATGAAATTTCACACAGTATGTATATAGTGCTAATTAACAGTATTAAAAAAGATTACAAGATTGATATTAAATTTGGCCAAATGCATTACTAAATAAGCACTTAAGAAGAGCTCGGAAACATCGTGGCTCCGGCGTAATGATTAAATTGAAAGGTAAATTTAGTAGGTAGGTTGAATTTAACTGAACACCCTGTATGCAAGGTTCCTCTCGTAATTAAATAATGATCAATTCAGATTAGCGTCGTCGCGGACCGACAAGATCTTGCGATGGTACCACGAAACGATTTCGCGAATAATGCAATGTACTCTGCATTAAAACGGCCGAGGTGCGAGCATTAACAATAGTTCCTTGCAAGGCTGGGCGACAAAGGGTAGCCTAATTCAACAGTGTAATAAATAACACTTAAAATCTGAAAGGATAAATCTTCGTGCACTTGGCTTCGCAATGCGGATATAATTCCGTTACTCATTATTCCGCACACGGCGGTACAATATAACTCCGAAAAAATTTAGCCCGAGTTCGGATACAACACAATTCCGATAAAACTATCCCGAATTCAGAGGCACTTTTGCCTAAATGACTTAATCGGCTATTTACTGTGCAGAAGAACTACCGCTAAAACTGATTTGCTGAAGGCAAAATCAATCATATTCATGCAGGTGAGTTCATAGCTTTAAAAACACACAATATAACAAACGAGAGTCTATCGAGCACTTTGCAGCGTTGCCACGCAAACGGCCCAAGGGGGCTCCTGTAGCCCGACAGTTCGAAACGGAAATATTAAACTGACAGACCTTTGGCAGTGGAATTCTCTTCCGCTGCAGATGTTAAAAACAGGGGGGGGGGGGGGGGCTAAGGACTACGAGGAGGCCAAACGATCACCAGATAGCTGAGGGGGCCACAGTCAGCGAAAGTCATCACCAGGCTGGCGGTTACGTGACCACACGGCGACAGCTGCGTTCCCAGTAGGATTAGCTCGGTAGCCTTGCTCCCAACGAGGAAAATTCGACAGGCACGCTACCGTCGAGTAAAAGCTGAAAGACAAGTAGCCATGGAGACACACCGAATAAGTCCAAATTATTCACCTACCCGTTTCAGGTTTCTACGGCTGTTCAACGCCAAAGTGAAAACATGTGCCTTGCTAGAGCGGAATCCCCAAACAATATTCGGGCTGGAATTCGCCAAAAATGCAACTCACAAAGCCCAATTCCGAACTTCCATGGAGTTCACGACACAAAACGGCACAATTCCAAATTAGGATGCCAACGAAAAAGCCTGATTAAGGTACGTCATCAAAACGTAAATTTCGAAGCACCTAGCTCTTGCAGCACAGGATGGCGGAATGTCAAGATGGTTTCCACAAGCTGATAAACCAAAAATCAAATTTTGGGAGAGAGGGTAAATGCAACTCGAAATGCATGAGGTGAAGCCTACACTGCAGGGGCATTTGGACCCATAATATCGACCGAATGGCTTACTTAGCTTGCAATAAAACTGTCAGACGATCTGAATGCTCAAAGATAATGCAGGGAAAATCATACCTGAAGAAAGACATGGTGAAAAGTTAATTTTAACCGAGATTAGGGCAAATAATTAGGAGAATAGCAAAAATGAATTTTGAACCGTAACAGAATTTTCAAACATACTGAATTGGGAAAAGGTATTTATTCACGTATTAAAAATTATTTATTGGGGAAGCCAAAATTAACACCACGTCACAGGTTGGCTTCCTTTCCCCTATTGTATATCGTCGATATTACATTGTTTTACATTATTTCCAAGCCTGCTCTGATTAAATTGTGTTGTTCAAGTCAAGGCTAACACTATTTTTGATACTGTTTTATAAATGATTATCAAGGCCAATGCTATTTTATACAATTTGTAAAACTAGCACATTTTTGAAACACTTTATAAAATAATATTTGATATGCTTGAAATATTGTAAATTGCTATTATAATCATAAAAGTTTAAAATGTGTTTATAGCAGTATATATAGGTCGTAGGTCGTGAGTGAAAGACATCTTGCTTGGCGGACTAGTTGCGACGTGATTGCTGTATTTTTAATTTAATTTTCGCATGAAAGTGCTCTTGGGTAGTCAGTAGACAAGAGTTCGTTGGTTGCGTTGGATTATCTGGTATCAAAAATCGGGGAATCAGCGATAGGTTTGAAACCTGGTTTCAGATGGATTCCACAGTACCAATATCGGCGAGTCGGAGAGTGTTATAGAAACTAGTTCTGTAGGTATTCCCTTGAACCGAATGGTGTAGTTTGAGGAGAGTGGTTGGGGCTCTGGCACGTCCGTGGCCAATAATTTTGGGCCGGGGGCGAATCGAGTTTAGGAAGAGGCCAACTTGACATCGGTGCCTTGGGCCCGTTTAGCTGGAAGGAAAAGCGGGTGCCGGCTCTGGCGGAAACTCCTTTGCTAGGATCAAACGACAGCTTTGATCTCGAATGCGAAACTTTCTCTGGTTGCAGACGGCTTTGCTTAAGCTCATGGAGGCTAGGGCTGTTGGCCCCTCAAGGTGGGGCTGGACTCTCCTTCGTTGGACTCTTTGACAGGCCAAGCACCTCACTCTACTGCGCGGGTATTTTACCATCTGGATATTTTCCCGATAAAATTTAGGTAGGGGTGAGCCATTTTTAGTTGTTCGTGTATTGCTGAGCCACTGCTCTTATCATAAAGTTCCCACGCGCTGAAGAGCATGCATCAATTGTGGCTTAAGTTGGTGGTGTTGAAATTGTAGCACATTATTTATACGTAAATTAATTTTTTCATTCCTCTTGCCTTGTTGAAAGGTCGTTTATTATTGTCTGAACTAACTCGGTAAATGAGTCTTTACTAAGGTTGCCACGTAAGTAACTATTACAGACACAAACGTTACGTAGTTACATCGAAGGCACCCGCCTTGTTGTTAATTTGACGTATTTTTCCTTTAACTGGGTATGGACAAATCGTTGTACTCCATTACGATAGATGTCTAAGTAGCACTTAGTCCACTTCTTTACTGGTCTTATTTACTTACTTACTCACATCCGGAGCAATCTGTCCGTACCCTGATAGTTGTCTCCTTTAATTCTACAGTACTTTAGAATGAAAGGTGACAACGATCTGCCCGCACCCTGGTAAAAGACAAATACGTCAAATTGACATCAAGGTAACCTACACCGAACTACTAGATTGAAGTTCACATCTTTGCTCGTCTTATTTACTTACTCACTTGATCCGGAACCTCTTGTACCGTTGCGCGGTTACAAGTTTGATTGTTTTAACAAAAATTCTTTTATTCCTTCCAATCGGCAGCGGTTACTCTGACTATGTTCAAGAAGCTACCTCTGCTGTGAGTGCAATCCGCAATCGCATTTTCCCACCTTACGGCCTGTTCTACCCTCGGCTGTGCTCTTTTGCTTTGGTAAGCGACACTTTTCTTGGTTATTGCTGGTTTCTCATTCTCAATAAGAGCCCAAACCATTAAAGTTGTCTTTTTATCGTATACTGCTGTACTGGTGTCGAGCGGGCAGCGAGATTGAAGTGGGGTTGGGCGGGCCACATGGCCAAGAACAACTCTAAAAGGACCAAAGCCCTGATGCAGTGGAGACCAAGGGAATCAAAGACGCCCGCAGCCGAGGTGAAGAAACGACATCCAACGACATGCTTGAAAATACTAGATCCAGACCGTAAAGATCGACATACATATAATTGGAAGAGGCCTATGCCTAGGAGTGGACGTCTAATGGCTAAAGACAAAGGAAAAGAAGAATACTGAATTGGGGCCATGTTCAGATTTCTTCTGCAGGTCTCGTTTTTAATTCTATTGTTTATTGTTACTGCCCCGATGTGTTGTAAAATTTTCATCTTATATGCTTAATGTTAGCTTTCTTAATTTTCTCGTCTTGTGACGAAATAATTTTAAAAGATGATAGGCGCTCCTAAGACTATTCTTTATTTTAGCCTAATTAGTCTTGTCCTGTAGTCACACCTACTCCTCTTCTTCTAATTTTTTTTGTTTCCTTTCTTCCTCTATTATTATTATTTTTTACGTTTGATGTTTTGTTACCCAGCCATTGCTTGTTTTAGCCCTTGGCCACACTGGGAAGCAATATCAGTTAGCTATTAAAACATAAAAAAGTGGATGGTAAAATACGGCTAAAATAGAAGAGAATAGAGAAAATGTGTCGAAAAAGACAAACTCTCCGTCCAGGAGCTAGAAAAAATTCTCAAACCGGCAAATTGCTAAGCTAATACTATAGTATGTCAAAATATTATCTCAAAGTCTAATTTAACCTTCATGTCCATTGAGTAGCAAGAGTCGAGTATGTTAGGTTGGTTTAAAAAATGTTTTAGTTCGCGGAGAAGACGTTAAGGAGACCGCTGAGCGCCTTCGTACGGGCTTAAGTTAGCGTGGGACAGTTAGTCAGCTGGCCTCTCAAAAACAGGGCGTGCGAATTAGAGTGTTCCAAAAATTTTTGAGCCGCTACGCAGCCCTGGGGAAGATTTCTTTCAGCTGTCTCTTCTTCATCCGGGAAGCACAAGCCCGAATCGCACGTTTTTTGAGTCCGCAGAATTCAATTCTGAAGATGTTTTATTGATTAAGCGATGCATGTTGTGCACTATTTACTAATATACTAATACTAATACGAATTGAACGTTTTCGGCGGACACATATTTTGAGTACATCACCATTGGTAGTGAAATTTGGAACTGAAAGTATTTCCTGTAGCTGACGGGCATTTTTTCAAGTGAGAATCTAATTCCATTTAAGTTGACACACCAGGTGGCGCTTAACGAAACTGCACGGATTTGTCTCAGCACCTCAAGGCACAATTGGTTTTTGAGAGCGAACCACAGCGCATTTGTAAGTTTTTTGTAGGTCGTAAATCGGTTTTCCCCCGTAACAAGTGGCGACTGTTTTCATCATGTAAATTTTGTGGTATTTATTAAGAAAAAAATAAATGTTTATCAGGAAAAAAGAAACAATAAGAGTTTGGACAGATCATGAACCGTACTTCTTTGTTATATGACCTTCATTGAACGAATAAATCGCAACAAGAGACGTTAATCCATATTTAACGCTTTTATGCCAGTTCTTATAATAGTTATGTATGTAACAAAGGCGTAAGAAGACGTTATGGCCGATGGTGTAAAAATTAAATACGGCTATGGGAATAAAAGCAACCTATGCACAGGGTGCATACAGTATTTCATGTACAGACCGAACTGTTCACATCTAAAAGCAGATTTACTTTTGTTCAGTCTTTGTAACCTACTATGTCAGTTTAACAAGACCCTGAGCGGGCCGTAAAGTGACACATTACGGCCTCAAAGGTAGGGTATAAAATGACCAATTTCGCCCAGTCTTACAGAAAGCTAATAATATAGCATATTTCCTCTATTCCTAGGCAATATGAAATTTAATAGTTCAGAAATAAAGCACTTCTGATTAATTTTGAGGTTCATATTTAACACAAGTAGATGTAAAATTATGGTACAAAGAAATAAACTTCTTGGCCACTGCTGAAATAATTTTAGGTTCCCTACATTATTCTATCACTTTGTTACATAATTAATCGGTATTTCTGACATAAATCAGGTTAGAACCATTCGCCCTAACGACGTTACGGTGCCTTATGTAACAAGATTTTGGCTTCTTTAACTTGTCTCATGGTTCACTTTGATACTCGTTAATCAGAGCTAGGATTTGTTGAATTGAGTAAAATTTCCTAAATTGAACGCCACCAAATTTGAGTTCTCCTGGAAGAGAGGTGTACTTTGAAGTCGGAAATGGGAACAGTCGCCAACAGTTTTCGTGTGTGAAAGCCTCACGTTCTGCTTCCTCTAATTTATTTTGATTAAACCGTACAACCGTTATACCCCTTTATACACACAGCCAGATGTCACGACACAGATGGGCATGCTAATATCATTGAGGAAAATCTAATTATATTTCATTTAAATATAAATATGTATAATTAACAGACTAAATAATAAGCAAAACGTTATTCCTACATTTGTATGGTGCCATAGGGTTATTACATGCTGCTAAGCGTAATTACTGACTCTCATCAAATATTTGAGAATAGGTTATTGGGTACTTAGCGTAAATTAAAGTGTATGACTAAATTACAGCGTTACATGGGGTTTTTAAAAAGCGCCACTGGTTTTTTTTTAATTACCATAACCCTACACACCGGTAGCGCTTAAAATTATGGCAATACAATACCTTGTGGGAACTTCGCAACCGCTCCAACTGTGTTGCTTCCGCCGACACACACTCAACTGCTGTCGGGAACCTTTTATCTCGGTGGGATGACCTGGGGAGTATTCGTTACATGCGGGGTAAAAACTCTCTTCAACCAAGGGTACTCTCAAACAGGGTAACGCTTCTAAGATTCCCGAGGAGAAATCGGAAGGCGTGCTATGCAAATCGGGAGTTTTCGGCAAACGTACTTAAAACACCGCTGGCACAATAGGAGCTCCCTGCTAAATCCGCTTTGACTTGAATAATGGGTTTTGCAATATAAAATTCACTGGCGAGATAATAATTAGCGTCACCTACAGGTATCACCCTGACACGGTCTGCTCGCGTAAAAGAATTCGGTCAACAATAGGTACTATTCAGGTGCTTCACCTAACTGACTACAACATGTTGGTCTCCATCTGACCTTTGACCCGGAAGAAAAAGGAGGGACGATCAGATGTTTACCTCCCATTAGTCAATTGTGATATGTTGACTACGCAAGGGATTGATTAATTGGGGTCTGTAAACTTCTACGCCAAAATGCTGAACGATCTAGTATTTCCACAGGTGTGCGCCAACTGCGCTTATTCAAATTTATCACAACGTTAATGTCTTTCTGGAGAGTCCAAGGTGCCAAGAACCTGGTCGAACATAGGATCGATATTAAAACAACAGAGACCCTGAAAGTTTTGTTAAGGTTAGGGGGTTAAGTTCTACTAATTTAGGGTACTTAATTCGCGAGTCTTTTCTTTGCGTCATGATTATCTTTCTTCCCTATTTTAGGGTAGGTTGGTTGGGATGACGATGGAGGACATTTTAACTTGTGAGACAAGCATCTAACCACACTATCTTAAGTCCGGATGGTAGGGATGTTAAACGTGGCGTGAACAATGAACATATATCCGCATCCGTTGATTAGATCCATGTTTTTCCCTTAGTTTTGTTCGGTAGGTTAGTTTGGATTTTACCTTCAATATGTTTTTAGTGTTTAGTGTTCTTATTTAGTGTTGGGTTTGTGTGTCTTGGTCTTGCGATTGTAGCTGAAGATTGGAGTGGATAATTGTGGACGAGTTGTCTTCCGTTAGGGACATGCCTTTCCCTTTTATCTAAATTTGGGTTGGTGGCTCTAGGGTTTGCAGCTTAGGAATTATCCTGAACCTTTGTGTTTTGTTTTCCCAGTTATTGCTTAAGTTTCTACTTCAATTTTGAAAAATGTTAAAAGCCTTTAGCATTTCGTTTTGGTAACTTTCAAGTTATAATTGAGATTTTGTTTGGAAGTTTCAATCTGGAAATTGATTCACATGTTGTAGGACGAACTTCTTGTAGGTTCTGTTGGTGCACTCTTTGAGGGCGGATTTACTCTCTAAACTCATTCGAAATTAGGTTGGCCTGTTTAAACAAGAATATCACAGTGTTTAAGGGTAAACTATTTTTTTTGTCTGCATCACGTTTTAGCTATAGAATTACATCGTCACAGATGCAAGTTGTTTGATTATTGCATGATTTCAATTCGTTTTTAAGTGAGTGTACCAGTTACCTACAATACTACTTCAAATAATTCTTAAGATAAGCTTTTATATGTTCTTTCAAATTCGAAAAGTAGCTGATTTTTTCACATTTCAAAGCTTCAAAAGGTATTCATGGCGGAGATTAAAACACGTACAAGTTTCGGCTTTTCTTAATGTTTGGACTGTAGAAAATTAGGTAACTTTTACTAAAAAGACCGTTATTTAATTTTCTTAATTATTGTTATATCATCAACGTAGATTATGTAACAGGATTTAAAGAAGACGTCAAAGAGAGCCGGAACTTTTCTATAAAATTAAGTTATGTTTTAAATTAAGAATCCTAAGATAATTTTTCTTTTTTTAACTACGCATTTTAATGAATTTATTTAGGCTTGCTAAATACATAAATTAATTACTGAGCTTTAATAACCTAAGAATTTAACAAAATGTATAATAAAACTAAAATATGAAGTTTAAGTTACTAATGGATTGCATGGTTTTATTTGCAAAGATGTGATATCAGAATGTTATACACTTAAGACGTTTAAGTTGGTTTTGTACACTCCAAATAATTCCGTTGTTCTGAAAACAAAAAAATCTGCTTCCTTAATTACTTTAATCTCAAAAATTTCAAGATAAAGTTATATTTCCCCAGGAAACCCATTTTTTCAACAGCCTGCTGTTCGTTTCAGAATCTATAAGTGTACTTGTTATTCATTGCTAAAAGGAGTTGTGCTTCGTGCCCCTTTTCGGTTCCTCTTCATTGTCACCATTGACAAGCAATGCTATCTCAACGACTATGCGACTTTAATCCTTCGCCTTTCACTTTCACCGAGCAGGGCAGCCTTAATATCCTCCAAATGACCATATTCTTCCACTGTTGATTGATAGGAAATACTAAAACTTTATAAGCAGACGAGACAACATGCTTCATGATAAAGGCAACCCACTTATTTTATCGGTTGTCCCATACTCACAAGCATTTACACCTTTACGAGGATGTATGTTATGTATCGTTCCATTGTCCAAAACCTCCCTTGATTTATGTTGAACTATTTTAGAGTCACCTAGAAGACGGTCGCTATGCTGCATTCCTCAAATGCCTTTTTGAGATAATCTCATTATCCTTTTGTAGTATTCATGCTGTTTTTGTCGTGGGTATCGTGATGTTTTACATGTCCAAATGATTTTCCATTGAGCACCAAGAGATAAAAAAACTATTTTTACAAAGAAGGTAGTCCCGTCTTTCACGTATATATGACACTGGGCCAATAACCTGTTAAAAAGCGAAATGCAAATTTTAGTACTTAAGAATAATTCTGAATTTAATTAACAGCAAAATGGATGCGTATTGCAGTTGTTTTACATAAGAAAAGAAACATAATGAAGTTGCGAAAGAATGAATTTAAGAAAAACAATGGCTATATACTTCACTTAAAGATATATATTTTTTACTTTACAACCGCTTAAACTTGGGCACAACAGTAAGTTCTATGAATGCGGTCTGAATGAGTACATATTCCGGAATTTCTCACAATATTTAGACCAATGCGGCTGCGATTTGTTATTGGGCAAACTGGAAATGGGGCCATACATTTAACAAACACAAGCAAAGTATTGAATTGCAGGTAGATATAATCGAAAACCTCAAATTACGCATTACGTATTGTTTGCTGCTGCAAAATTGTGTGCAGTTCGGGATCCAACTGGCCAGTTTCAAATTGAAATTTATATTAAGCATAGCCCTCCCATTTTAACGTGATTTCCTTAATACCAAATCTAGTTATAAATAGTTCTGTTACTAGGTTTGCGATGCATAAAATCATCATATGAAACGCAAATACGCCGTTTGTGTTTACTTATAAACTGGTTTTTAAGTTGGTGGCTGAAATATTCCATATATTTGTAGTTGTTATTTATCTTTAAAAGCTTTGGTAAAAACGCAGTGCGACGTGAAACATTATTAATTCCCAATACTTAACTGAGTAAGTAAAACCTTAATATAATTTTGGCGATCATGTCATGCTTTATATTTTCAGGATTGCCTTTTTTATTACTTTACCCCTTGGAGAGCTCTTTAACCCTCCAATACACGGGTGGTTAAAAAATTACACTGGCGCTTGTGGTGTCCACCCTTGATATACCATTTTGGGGTCAATATAACTAACTTTTAAAAAATGTCTTTTAATATACTTCAACTCTGATATATTTTTATTAATATCATCAATTTTATAAAAAAAGAACCAGACAGTAACACAGATAAACAATCGGGGATAGTGTCTTTTGCAGTAACGGGGTAAAAAAATAGACTTTGGATAAAACAACACAAGCGATAGGCCTAATATATTGCAATAAATACCCCTTCTTTACTTTAATTATTACCCAATAATTAACGAAACCTGATACTGCCTTTACAAAAAAAATACTGGAGAGATTGCTGCTATATAAAAAATATGGGCTCTACTTGCATTATTTAACTTTTTAAGTGCTGAAAAAGATGTTGGGCGAAGTTTCGTTAATCAAGCTATTACAAGCATAGTTTATTTACGTTACAGCAACTTTATGATCGCCCAGCCTGACATTCAATAAGTGAAACTTTGCATCTCAGCGTTCGTAAATAGCAAATTTAATAAAAATTTTGGCAATTCTAATCACAAACGACAGCTTTGTTTTTATTTCGTAGGCTCTAGGGGTTTAGAAGGAAAGATAAAAGCGCTGGGTCTTATGTTAATTATTAGCGTCTTAAAAGGGGATCAGTAACAATTTGTTTTAACAAACTCTTTACAATTCCTCGATCTAAAAGAATGACATAAAGAAAACGTGTTTCGCCTACCATGTGCTAAGCCACTGCCCAAATACAAGCCACTGATGTAAGATGCGGAACTCGTTATTCGGCTTCGAATTTGCATTTAAGATGGCTGTGCTGTGCCAATCTCGATGGTGCCAAGAAATCACCAGGATTTGGTTACAATTGGTGCCAATTATTTAACGTTCGTTGTTTATAACTTGTACCCAGCACACACCGAATTTTTGCCTTTCAACTGCTATAATCGACACACCAAACGCTGATACATACAAGGTTTAATTCGAATTATGTTTACTGTTTAATACTAATGACTTCAGAGTTTTGTAAGATTTCAAGACTTAAACAGACTTAGTTGTTACGCTATTAACTTTGAAGCCATCTAAAAAATTAGCAATTCATTTTCATACTTCAATCCGCGCCTAAAAACGTAATTCCATT
The DNA here is from genome assembly GCA_940337035.1 of Agriotes lineatus. Classification (NCBI taxonomy): domain Eukaryota; kingdom Metazoa; phylum Arthropoda; class Insecta; order Coleoptera; family Elateridae; genus Agriotes; species Agriotes lineatus. The sequence goes on from OW679201.1 coordinate 33,169,540, forward strand.
GTTGTCTAAACTTGCTGTAATTTGCTGTAAATTTGTCATATTGGCCTAAACGGTGGTTATAAACAGATGCATATCGTACACGCCATATGGATCGACCGAAGAAGCAATACTCTTGAGCAAGAAATTATATACAAAAGACTGATTTCCCATGTTATCTTAAATTTTACGTATGTTTTTGTTGAACCAGAGCTACAATCCAATTTATCTACTTTACCATGTCAGCTTATTCTAGATGATTGAGTTCCTATTCTTCTTAGTTTTTCCTTGCTTCTTACTCAGCCATGCATTTCTGAAAAAAATCTGTCGCGTGGTTGTGTTTGACAGTTGGGAACATGATTGCATTTATGATTTTTGTGTTAATTATGTGCTCAGTTTTTTCGTTGATGATTATTAGGACAGCTCTTCTGGTTTCTTCAGCTGCGTAAATATGTCTATTAGCAGTTTAGTAGATGCTAAGTGTTGACGTCATCTGCATAAGCGAGAATTTGAAGATCTGGATTGCAGAGAGTCGCAGTTAACGATCTTGAAATTGCTCATTACCCTTTCAAGGCATAAGTTAAAACCTACGGTTGAGATAATGTCTCCTTGGGGTAAAGCTGTGTATATGTTACTGATCTGTTACAGGAAAACAACGACCTACGGCGCTTAATAAGCGGTCCAGTAGCTCAGTAGGCTGGGAGTAGATGGTAGACTGAAGGGACAAGGGGCTCGCTCGTCATTACTGAAATAAGATATGTCCGTGTCTAACTCCAGCATTTGCACTTGTTTCATGATCTGATTTCAAAATACGTGGCATTTTACAAATTAAAATCATACAATAAATGTAATAAATGCAACAAAAATGCTAGATACAACCAATGAAATGACGGGGTAATTTAGGCGACCGATCACTGAAGCTGAGTGAAATCTGGGCCGCGGGCGATGGTTTGATAACAGAAAGGTAACTAAATAGGTAGCTTCAAGATTGGGTGCGTATAGTCAGCGTTAAAATACATGCAATTTAACGGGAGTTTTTCTCCAGGGCTTGCTCAGAAATAATAAACAACAGTAGCTCGAAGATTAGCTACAAGCAATCTGCGTGAATCCATACGCGGTCTAACGGAAGGTTTATTCATGACTGCTTCGACGACGAGCGCTGATTTACAGAATGATTGCAAAATGGTAGATAGTAGGACAGTGCGAAAGTTTCTTCAAATATGTTTGATGCCGAGTTGGAGATTCGGTTCCACGGCATTTATACGAGACGGAAGTTGAGATTTTAGACTGGCGGGCTGCATTTTGAGAGCTAGGAATATCCACCAAATGGAATTTTTCGAAATTAGTACGATGACAATCTTTCCAAACAGCTATATTGCGGGAACAATAACACTCACAAATGTAGTAGTGGCGTGAAATGAACGTAAAAGCTTTCGTTTGGTTTAATGTTGATAGCTAAGTAGGGTTTTTGTAAGTTTTGAAGTTTATTTTTACTTCCTTTTACGATAAAGAAAGTATTGGATTCAACCCAAAAATTCTAAATTAAGTTTTCAACGGATCTTCACGAGTCCCATGAACCCAAAAAACATGTTTTGTTCATTGGCCTGTGTGTGTCTGTCTGTGTCTCTGCCTGTGTGTGTGTCTGTCTGTAAACAGTATATCTCAACAACGAAAAGAGGTATGGCGTTCAAACCTCATATATAGGTTTTGCGTACTATCTAGATGTGACAGCAAGCATTTGAAGAAAATCGCATAACCGGAAGTATGGTGTTTACTCTTGTAATTTTACAGTTTTTTTTCGACGATTTTTTTCAAACTTTACATTTTTATTACATTTTTAATGTGTATTGATGTGAGATAGGCGATTATCCAAAATAGATTTCTTTAGTTTTTTCCAATTTTTTTATTAACTCCTATTTTAAATATAACACCTTGGATATTATTACATTTTTGAATTTAACTTACAGTTTTAGAGAAAATTTGTCACTTGAACTAACGTTCTATATTGTACGGTATCTGTAGAATTTCAATTTTTTTTAAATTTTTTACAAAAGCTTAAAGATTATAAATCGAATGTTTGGCTAATTATAATATCACTGTAAAAGGAAGTTGCGTGCGTGTATCACACCAGATTTTTATACAATATATCAGTTTTGTAAGTTTCTACTCTCTCTCACGATACTGAATAACTTATTACTTTTAAAAAGATTTCTTTGATTGACCTGAATAGTTGTATATTGAAAGTAACAGCTGCTTTCAACTTAATCATTTGTTGCATTGTTCCACAAAATGGTGGAAGGAGTGTACTTCAAGTTTTGTTAAACTTGGTAAAATTGCTACCAAAAAATGTTAAAAAAATACATATGGAAGTAACACTTTGACAAGATCAAATGTTCTGATAGTGTTTTCGCTTTTTGATGGCCGTGAAATTGCTAGAGACAAGTGATGAATGATAAAAGTCCCAAGAAAGTAAATTTCTGGTTTCTGTTTAACTAACACTACAATTAATGCTCTATGTTATAAAACAGTGATTCATTCGTTTTTAAAGGAATTTATCAAGTCAGATCTCAATACTGCGAAGAGGGATGTTGAATTTTGCTGTATTAGTATTAGCAACTCCCTTATTTGCCAGATTATTCTCCATCAGGCTTAATGTTCCGTCCAAAACTAAAACATATCATCAAGGGTGAATATATGAAGACGTCGACAACATTAATATAAATATGACTGAATATGTTAGGCCATTTGAATATTCGCTAATATGAGGCAGAGGCAGGTGTCTTGATGATGTTCTTTTTCAGCTGCATGAAGGCGTTCTTTCGGAGCTCTCCTAGTGCTTAGTGGCTAGCTGAACGTTATGTGAGTTGGGAGTGTTTTGGGAAATGGATACTTCGGGTTTAAAAATCTTCGAAAACTAAGGCCAATTTTCTTGGCACTCCGTTTCATATTCTGCGTACCGATATTTAGTTACTTAGCCTGCTTACGCTACAGTAATGGAACCACGCTCTCTCTTTCGCACTTCTAGAAGCGAATTCTTCTAGGCTGGCCAAGGAAGAAACACAGACTTTGACTAGAAAATCAGAGCTGCTTTAAACTGCACCTGCCTGCAATCGGTTAAGTTATTATATATGCCTGTATTTTTGCCATACTGAAGTTGTCAATTCGTAATTATTTACAGCTCGAGTGTTGAAACATTATGACGTAGCTAAGAATTCAATCTTCTTCAGCGTATACTAAGTTGGGTCCCTATTTTTCCATTGTTGCTTGTATTTAGGGCACTGGGAAAACCATTTTTCTATTGGTAGGTTTCTTACATATTTAGGCTTAAACAGTAGGTGACACTTAACAATGTGTCCCGGATGTGACATGTACCCCTGTGGTACAGCTCCCCCTGCCCTTTACTGAGCTGTCGTCGTACTTGTTCTTGTTAATGCGCCTTGTTCTTGATGTTTAAAAATTGTGTAAAGTGTCTGTTCTAATGCTTTCTTCAACTTCCTCGTTGATCAGTTAGTTTTTATCATCTCCTTATCCTCTGATAGCTGTTCAATTTCTTTTAATTCTTCCTTTTGTTCTGCATTCCTTAGTGGTAGTCTTACATTTCCATCAGTATGTTTATATAATCCGGATTTAAGATAGCGAACAACTGTGAATCATCTATCAATATCTATGAGAAAACTACGACTAATACTAAGGACTAGTTAAATCAATTCTACGATTGTGTGTATTGTAGTGTGATAGAAGAATTTCCAACGCACTATTCACTGATAGTGGGAGATATCAACGCTAAGCTTTAATTCAAAATGAGCGAATATCAAAGCGCCAAAAAGTATCATAGTTTGAACAAAGAACTGAAAAGGGAATTAAACTTCCTGCTACAGCATAACTTGTTTGCATGAACATGAAGCAGCTCAGATGGTAAAGGCAAAGAGCAGATTAATTTTATAACAACAAATCAAAAAAAGTATAGCACAAGATTCCATGGTATTGAACAGTTTTCAACCAGCTGCGATCATGGCATGTTGAAAGACTAAACCACCTTATGTTTTGCAGACGATCTTTTACTGATCATGGGAGACACGAATAATTTTGGTATTTTAGATGTTTGTGTAGTTTAGAATTACGTGTAAACATAAAAACTGTATTTGTAAGAAATTGATAATGTTTTTTAACAAAATAAAAAATCTAATCCGAGCAAGCAATATGTGATATTCACAATAATTGGAAACAAAACAATTTAAGACTAACGTCACTGTAATAAACTTTTATTGAATAGTTGGGGAAATGCTGCATGTCATAAACGGGAAACTCCAGCACCATTTCCTCTTCTATAATTACTATACTTGATGCAATTGCATAAGCTCGACTGTCTAGTATTGCATTTTGTACGTCTATAGCCATATCAGAAGTTAGCCCATATATCTCTTTTAAGTAGGTATATTTAGCTGCCCTCGATACTGTAACGCAGCTGTTTTGCAAAGTTGCGGAATCGCTGAAGCTCAGTAAGTAAATAGTTCCAACGTGATTAGATATGCAATTGCAAACTATCATGAGGGTAGGAAGGCATTCATATCGAACTCATATACTAAAAGCAACAAGTTCTGGCAGTTACTTTGTATCGTTCGAATTGCTCTGCAGCGATTGGGAATTTACAGAAAAGTAAAGCTTCTGCAACTGCGAAAATATAAATATGTATTGTCATAATTACAAATATCGGAAGTAATCTAACGCTATTTTTACAATTTCAAATTTTACAGTTCTGTTAAAAGCGACGGTTGTCTGTTCACACAACAACGCTGTGGACAACCAACTACAAATCTATCTTCTACAATAAATAGGTAACGTATACACCGAATATGTGTGCCTTGCACTATAAGGACTAAAATAAAACGATAACTAATTAAATCCAAGATGCCTGCATTTAACTACAGAGGCGATTTGTTGATAAAGCGTGGCTGTTTCTATCTAAATCAGCTCAGAAGGAAGGAACGTTGAATGAGCTAATTGTCATTATATTGCCCCCTTGAATTTGAACCTGGCCGTCAGAAGTAATTGGAATTCCCTAATCCAGAAGGCAATGCTCTTGGCAAATGGGGAGGGAGGAGAGTCGTCAAAGCTGTGGACTTACCTTGAACCTCTACCTACATGCAGTTTATACAGGGTACAGGCAAACACGATGCAAAAACAATAATGTAGGTTAAAGGCAGATCCAAGACTACAGGACAAAATATCCCGCGGCAACCTGAGCAAACCTATTATGCTGGTCACAATCCAACTTTTTTATAGATAATAATCGAGGCCCTACCTGAGGGAAACGGAAACTCAAACTAGTAAACGTGAGAGATCACTCAAATGTCACACACTTAATATTAATACATTCGGTTTTACTTCTACAGATAGAAACTTACAGAAACTGCAAACTCAGTAGAAGTTTTTCAGGTGAGAGATATTTGCCTAAATGCCTTAACAATACTGACATGAAAGTGCAAGCTTAAAGTACTGAATTTCATAGAGCTCCAGATGCACTCCTGATGGGATGTTCAGATCTGGGGCACGGCTAACCCTCGAAAACATTTGTTGGAATGATGAGGAACGGGAATCCTGACCTGGGACACGAAAGACCTCCGAAGATATTCTTCACATTGGCAGAATATTGGGATTTTTTTCCGGAACACGGTCAATGCCGAAAATGTGTGTAATTTCACTGCAGTCGTACAGGTACTTTAAGGCAAGAGTACCGCTTTCGTACGTCCACCTCCGTTTCGGCCGTTGCTTCTCTGAGTTGAACCCCTCAGACCTGTAGCTCGCATGCGTTCACTTACTGACTAGATGAGCTTATAGCGCACACTACGGATTTATACCTGGGTGAAATTAATATAAGATGGTCCAGTGAGGTAGCTCACTAATTACACTAAAGAATATGTATTTTTAACAAGACGACTCTCCAACAGGTCAGATGATCACCAATTTTGCTCGATTAAGTAAAGCCACACAATGGAAATCGCTGCTGCAGGTAACCATTTCTTCGATATCACAGTCAATTGTTTATTTTATTTTTATTTATTAATTCTAATAGTACAGAAATTGCGGTGTCATGAATTGCAATTATATATCACTACCAGAGACCAATAGTTTTCAGCCGTTTAATGTGTTTTAAATCGAATTTGCGAGATAGTTATAATATATGTAGGCATTGAAGGGATAATATATGCCATAATCTGTCTAAAGTGCAGCAGAAGCTAGGTCTACTTTTAAGACCGTAAGAATATGTAGATAATTGTGGCAAAGTAATTAACATTATGCTCATAAGTTAACCATTACATTGTTGACAACTTCCACATGGTATGCAATGAGGAAACAACAATTTGTGTTTTGTCCTCGTGAGAAACAGGTTGTATCATGAAGCTACCAGGACAAATTGCTAGGCACCTACTGTTGTCTAAGCTTGGAGGTATCGTGGAAAACCCTTCAACAGCAAAGAGCGAATTCCCTCGGTTGAGGGTTGTGCTAATTCGTTTCGAAAGAATAACTTATCTTTTTAGCGGAAATGCTCAGCTTTGCTTTAAATTATCCCAAACTGCATTTCGCTTCACAAAGAGATTACAAAACAGTGAGGCAAAGACATGCTATATTGAGAAAGTTAGATTACCAGGAATTGGCCAGTTGTGCCTCGACTTACAATAAACACATTTATAAAAAACTGGTTATGAAGTATTTCTTGCAGTGTAATTCTCGACTTTTGATATTTGGATTTGTGACAGTTTATAACTTGCAATTTATAATAAAGGCCAAATTGAGTGACATAGCTTCGAATGAAGCAATTTATCTGTGATCGACAGCGAAGTGATTGCAGATTGCAGTTATCACTTCGGGGCTGGGACTCAGGAAACTGTTCGGAACTGGTTCTGCGAGCATAAATAAAAGTCGCCCAAACACACCGTAAATGGGCCGGTCCAGGCGACTTGACCAGTCGTTCATCGGGTTGGCGGCGAGGAATAATCGGTACGCAACATCTAGTCTACAAAAGCGTATATATTATACGGCTCCGGAGTCTTCAAGTCCGCCAGAAGTCGAAATGCCAAGAACCGGCAATTATTAACCCAGGACTGCACACTGCGCAGTCTGTTGCAACATTCTCTATTTGCACACCTCTCATCGCATGTGTTTCGCGCCAACTGCTCTCGAAGAACTTGTTGATATCTCAACAACCCTCGTGCGTACAAACTAGAATTTTGCGAGGTGGATTCATTGAGCTCACTACTATATATTTGGCAGTCAACATACAAATAGTTGGTCCACATAAGAGAGGAGATGGGCAATTCTCTCAATGTTTTGCTTACCGTAAATAGCATACGAGTATCTAGCTTTAAAATTACCTAGTATTAACAAGCTAGTAGCTTTTTACAGTGACGAGAAAATCAAATTCTTAAAAGATGATACGAAAACAGCGGCAGTTTACTTAAGAATCAACATAGCAAATGTTTTTAATAAAGGGTGTTACGGATGAAAACATATTTACGACTTCGGAACTACATAAAAAGTATTCGAGTTTACCCTTTGGGAAAAGAGGTTTTAGGTCGAAAGCAATGCTGGGTTGAGGTGGTCACAACAAATTGTACCTCAAAGGTATTCACACAAATTCGTGTCATTTGTTAATCGTCTCCTCTAGTTGCTAGTACGAAGTGGAATGTTAGCAACAGGAAGAGGGACTCCCTGGCTACAGAAATGTGATTAGCTTTGAGATATCAATTACATTATTTTATAAACCTGATGTGCTTATTCTGCTTCAGTAATTTGCAGAAATGTATTTGCTTATAGCGTTAAATTTAAGAACGTTTATATTTAGATAATATACATATATAATGGTTTACTGCCCACAGCAATTCTGGTTGCCTTACTAACACGTGTTAAGTCATTTTGCCGTTGTAGATGCTTAATTGCATTTCACGCCTTTAGGGCAATTTGTTGCTAGGTTAAAACCATTTTCAATCTTTGCGCACAAGTACAATCTCATCTTCCGCACATTTGATTCAGGTCATTTTGGTATTTTAAATAGCCACCTAGGCTTTAGGGCAGCGTGCCCGTATGCTAAACCCTTTAGTTCTTTATTTGGCTCCATCGCCTAATTCCAGAATCATGATTTCGCACATATTTGACCCCAAACGCAGCATTTCTCGTCGGTTGGAGCTCCCCTCTGATGGCGCTGTGGCAGCCGAGCGTATCGCCAGCAGGAATTCCGAATCTTCTAGAAAGCACGCCGCTGAGGCGTGATACCATTGGTGCCGGCATTAATTTGTTTCATTTTATCGCCCCGCGATTGGCTGCCGAGGTTTAGTCACGTGGGGACGCGACCAAGGTGACCTATGCCAGCGTTTCCCTGTGGGCATTCAGCCGAGAGCCGTCGATCAAATAAGAGGTCGGATAGTGTGTGCGTTCGTGCGGCGCTTCCGCCCTTGGCGGGGGCGTCAGCCTTTTTCCCGTCGAGTGCTGCTTCAGCGACTATGTGACAAACGGTTTCGCCTCTGGGCAGTTGACCGCAGCCCGTTGCAGAGAACGCTCGTGTGGTGGTTGTGAGTGTGAGTTTTTTTCGAATTGTCTTCGGCGTAGCGTGGGTGTTTTTGAGCCCAGTTCCTGCTTCCGTAAGTAAGGGGTCGTGCCCCCTTCATCTCGACCTACGAGGATCTGTCCCGCAGAACGAAAGTGGCCCATTTTTCGTCGTCCCGTTGTACGCGTCCTGACGCGTCTCACGTCGCCATTATGGCGGATGTGCACTCATCCCTATAGCCGTCGAACATCGAACGTACCTGCCACCTAAGACTGCAGCCTGTCGCAACTCAACTGTACCAGGCTCCCCAACCGCCTACATATTAAGGTATGTGTCTTTGAACTGATTACCGCTGTGAACGCGAGCGAGCCGTCACATCTCTGGTGCCTACAGGCACTGTCGTCATATTTGTCCATGTTGCGAGTGCTAATTTGATCTTTGCTGTTCGCTGCATAAGGCGTCGCGCCAGCATATTTGTGCATTCATTCAGAATTGCAGACTGTCCATGTTGCGAGTGCTAATTTGATCTTTGCTGTTCGCTGCATAAGGCGTCGCGCCAGCATATTTGTGCATTCATTCAGAATTGCAGACTGTCCATGTCGCGAGTGCTAATTTGTTCATTACTGTTCAACATCTGTCGCTAGGTTTAGGGCGCGCGCCAACTGGTGTTCTTAGTTATAATCTAGTTATAGGTATAGGGCGACGCACTCTGCTGCCCCATTGTAACCCGTTAGTCAATACATCATTTGTTAGCTAAGGGAACTATTGTTTTGTTTCGACTTGTGCATGTTCTGTTTCAGATAAGCGCCCCCTTCATTGTACTGATTATTGTGCGACGGAACGAGGGAGCTTTGAGCGTACAGGTGGGTAAGACAGCTGCGTAGTCGCGGTCGGATTGACACCTAATTACAATCCTTGCATAAGGCAACCCCGAAATTGTTATTTGACCTTGCAATTCTTGAGTAATCCTATCGGCGGAGTATTTTGCGTGCTTCGCTCCCGTCTAACCGTCCAGGCCCGGTTAGCCGGGTTAAGACAGGCTTGGTGGCTCCCTCTCGATTTCGACATACCATATATATATTATGCCGCAACACGCTTGCCCAGAACGTATCGTGTGACTCACGCCCGACTCCCTGAGCGTTCCAGCCGTGGCCTATTAGCCTATTTCGAACCGATTTCAGGGCAAGTGTGCCAGTTTTTCAGGACTGATTCCGTGGTGCGATGCTCACCTTGGGTGGGTGTCGTAAAGTTCCTTTAATACCGTAACACACGAAAATGAAAGATTTCAAATGAGCATTACTATTTTATTTATTTCAAGATAAAGTTAGTATTTTACACAAATAACTGCACATGATATGAGTAGCAGTAACTACAATTTGGTTGAGAAAGGTAAGCATTAGATAAGGCAGAATCAAGAGAATTACGTCCAGCGTTTTCTTCATAATCGATGTTCGGCATGGCAAAAGCAGACTAATTTATGTAGCTGACAGACTTGAGTTTGGTGAAATCAATACAATGATATTAATTTTAGTAATTCAGAGATGGTTTGTGTAGTTTCAGAAATTACATAAGCGTCAGTATAAATTTCACCAATAAACGGTACGATAGGTGACAGGTAAAGAAACTGTAAATGTACAGCAAGATAAGGCAACCTATTATAGGACACAGACTATTGCGAAGTGTTAATTATAAACATCTGGTACAGTCCATTTAAAACTGAAGTGAGTAAAAGCAGAGTAGAAGTGTTATGGTGGACAATTTTCAAGAAAAAGAACAAAACAAGCCTTGTAAAATTTGTGTTGGATGCAAGAGGTGCTCCCAGTTTCATGAAAATTTCAAAATAAATAAGTTATCTGTGTCTACCAAAAAGTGTTGCTATATACACCAGTGTGCAGGGCATCTTTGAGTGTAAATTGTATCGTGGTAACATCGTGTATAGGGCCAACCCTGCGAAAGATCATTCAAGCGCGTTCGACATCGGGGCCCCCCTTTTCAATAGATAGAGGTATTGGCCAGCAAGAAAAAAAGATGCAACATCTATAGCAGACTTTCCTGAGTGTCTGGGTGCAGAAATTTGGAGCAAAAAGCCACAACCAAATCCGTAATTTTCGTGGCGTTCTTTCATTGTGTGAAGCCAGCCAACGCAGCCACTTTGCAAGGTAAAATTTACAGGGAAGAAGTTACCGAAGACCCATGCATTTTGGGTTTTATCAATATTGCACATCGTACGAGGTCGTGAATGTGGTCTCAGCTGCAGATTCATCCAGATTCGTATTATCGAGGAAGCGTCCTTTGATTTTGCGACCGAAGCCAGAAGTTAGTCCTGTGCAGGAATGCACATCGCGCGTCTTTTTACGCCACTGAAACAAAACCAGGTTAGCCGAAAACTACAAGCTCTAAGATTGATACAGAATTCTGTATTAAATCTATTTAACTTGTAAATTGCGGTGATTTTCCTTATTTATAATGATTTTTATTACTAAAACCCCTAATTTTAGTAGGGCTATCATTACAATATATCCCTCTATTGCTAGTCTCTTTGATTCTAGAATGACCTTGCTCGCGATTTCACGTTACGCGATTCGGCAAGACCCTGAATATGTGTTTACCTGTGATGCAATTGAATGCGTTTTCAGTAGTCCCAACAAAGATATGTTTAAAAATTCGGTCCACTTAGGGCAAATAATTTCTTAAATAGGACATAATACATTTGGTACGGAATAATTCCCAACATGCATTAATTAAGTAATGGTTGTATGGAGCTTAGCTTGAAATGCAGCAGTTTGGTTGGCGGCGCGAATGCAAAATCCGTAAGTCAACATTCGGGCTGAGGCGAAAAATTGTTGCAAGCGGGAAGACGAAAGTTAGATTCGGAGAATAAACACGGTAAAACCGGCGTTGGTCTACTGGCGAATCAAAGAAGTATTTGCTATGCCTTCGACGATACAATTTCACCAAATATCCGACCAGAGGTAGAAATGATACAACGATACAGGAACTGAAACCCGAAACTTTAAATTTCTAAACTGTGCTTTGTGCAAGTTAAAAGTGACGATGTCGAAAAATGATAATATGGGCTGCTAAAGTTTTCAAAACGTATGCAAAATTACGAAAAATAGTCACATTCAACCGCTCTCTTCCGAATAATAAACTTGTATCGTTCCTCTGTGCTGACTGGCGTGCTTACACCAGAACCCCGACGAGCTGACATTCGCTCCTTCGCGCTAGCGTAAAATGTCGTATAGGCGAATACTCTTTAAACTAACCTAATATGAAGCAACAAGAACAAAATATAACATACATCTAAAGGAGCCTCCAGAAGAAACACGCAAGAGTAGTAACAAAGAGATTGATTCACTGATACCAGACGAAAAAAGATGGTGTTGCCGAAAATGTAACGAACTGTAGAAGTTTGGCATTGTCGTAAGTGGACAAAGGAAGGTGGAGTCGGGAACTGATGGAAGCCAAAGCCCCAGTTGAGAAAGAGAGTGTCCCAGTGTTTAGTTAACGTAATTGTATTTGTATTGGAATATTATGATATTATATACTGTGCTACCTCGTTGATATTTATTCGTGAAGCATTACTGACCGAGTTATTTTGTTAAGCGTAATGTAAATTATGTCTTAAATACCATTTGTCCTTTCTACTTTGTCTCCAACTGCACTATTAAGCATTGTAAAAGTAACATCGTCACAATTTGGTTTAACATTTTTATGAATTTTAAAACCATGATCGGTAAAGGGTACTATCATTCATAAATTCATCAATTTTCATATAGTTCCGTTGCATCAGCTGTCAGCGATCTATGGTGTAATTGTGAAGCAAGCAATGCATACATTTTTCGTTTCTAAGCATTTTTTCCTCAAGGCCAGACTCTCTACTGATTTCAGGGACGCTGAAAACTCAAAGGCTTGTGGATATTTCTACGCATTAACCTGTTTGGAGAAGAAATGCTGGCTGTATAGCAGCTTGCTCCAGGAGCTTTTCAGTCTTGAGATTTAAGAAGCGCTAGGCATGCTCTGTACTCGGATAAGTGATCGTCACTGTAGTGGTAGTAACATCGCAGCCAGCCGTAGCTCGAAGAGCACATTAAGCCGTCGGTCGGTCCCAGTTGTCATTTTCGCAACAGTAGGTAGGTTACGTCAAGATTCTCTTTTGTAGCCAAATTATTTCGAATATCTGTTCTTTTTTAATTTACAATGGCACCAATTTCACACATCAGGATGTTGATGCACTTACTATGTTTTAAAATGGTAATATTGTATATAGTAAATACCTAACTAAATAAGATCGAGTCATCAGGGCTTGATTTACCCTGAGAAAGATATATTTACCGAGTGGGCGGTAAACTTAGGTGCACCCAATATACAACTCGTGCGTTACCATACAAAATCTACTAAGAAATCTCAGATTATAGCAAGATACTCTAATATAGCCTTGGATAATTGAAGTATGCATGATTAAGGAAAAATAAGCAAGCCTCACGGTTGCCTAAAATATATTTAACTTTGAAAATAATGAAACAAACCCCGAAATTCCCATAGCTTACCGCGTTTACAATTAAATTTGTAATTACGAGTGAAATGTTGAGGTTTGTTTTCACGTTTGGGTTTCTGAGGATGTTTTGTGGACTGACCGGCTGACCGGTCTAATATTTTCATACATAATGTAATAGGGCAGAACGCGCAGCAAACTATGAACCATTATAATCTGATATATTCCCTCGAAACAACTTTCCCGAAGTCTAGACTTTGCAGATCGGGATTCATTACGGCTTGCCCCACGTCTGGCGTCGTCTTCGTTTCGCACCATCGCAACTCATAATAAAGGGGGATGAAGGATTTTCAGGAAACTCTGATCAAATAAATTAGCATAGCATTAGGGCGCAATAAGCACCCTACGTGCCGGCGCTTTTCGGCCATTTTCGCTTGCGCCCCGAGACAAAGCGGCGCTGCAGGTCACAGAATCAACATGATATGAAATTTTTGTTCTTTCAACCGTGAAATACAAGACAACCCCACTTTCCGCTCGCCCTTGCGGCGGCCCGGCCGCCAGGCTTAACGGACCGCGGAGTATCTAAAGCTACAAGATACGCTCTTTGGTTTTTACACTCTTCTTGCAAACTTCGAGACGTCCCTCTTCGCCCATATATAAACATTCAAACCAGCCCTTTTGCCGCACTCCATCGGCCAAAGTTCGACCACTTAAGGGCGATCGCGTGCTATTTTGTTTTGGCATGTTGGGGATGTGTGTTGAACATTTCGCTCCCGAGGAGGAGACCCTAATTGGCCCTTTGTCCACGTTTCTAGTAACAAGTACATGTGTAACTCAGCTTAAGATTTAAATGAGCTCATTAGATTCTGGCGCTATAACCAGTAGACATAATTATGTCAAATACAAGTAATATGCTAGACCCAGCACACAATATATTGCTATAGCTCACCAGTTGAACTATGCCTTAATTAATGCAATGTCTGAAATGTTAAACGATAATTGTTTTTAAATCGAGAGCTCTTATTTTCAGGGTGGGTTCGCCAAAATCTAGTTCTCTATTAATTGAAGTTTTAAAATTGTATTTTCAAAAATATTTGACTATCAATGACACATAACGTCAAACTTGACTTTTAAAATTTATCAAACCAGGCAATTGACAATTGTATCTTACATTAACACATTTATTATACAATTCACCTACGTAAGTACTATATCAACTTTATATTATCACTTTCTTTTATTGACGGTTATTCAAAATGCATTCTCAACTTATCTACACAAACCTCTATAACTGCTCTCTAGCTTTCACTGCAACATCCAAAAAATACCGGATCCTGACGTCGACAGACTGCAACACCTACTGCCCACTTCACAAACAGCAACACCTATGATGATCTGTGAATCCTTTCAACTGCATCCGTCCTGTCAAACCAACTCCTCTGCTCCCAAAATCCAGTCCTGCTTCCTCCTGAATGTCACTGTCGCACGAACTAACTCCTGGTAAGTTGCTATATTATGATGTTCTAATTCTAACTTTGTTCCCTTTTTGCAGATAGTCCGATGTCTCTTGAAATACTCACAGAATATTCAAATCAAATAATAACTTGCAAAAACCTCTACTAATATCTTGTACGTATGAATAAATCCAAATCTCTTCAACTAATATAACATTCTGTATTCAATATCTCCAATTAACTGTATCTGTATAATCTCTTCATCCACTTGATGTCTCTGAAATTCCATTTTATATTTCACCTGTTCGACCTCGTACATTTGTTTAAAGCCTTTTTTTAATTTGTCATTACCAAAACCAACACAAGTTAAGGCATAATTTCTATTTTTATTTCACAAAATTGGTTATTTCAAAATTACATGTATGCTTTCATGAGTTGTTTTACAATAACTAACTAAACAAACTTCTATCCCTATTAGATACAATAATTATTAGTGCACACTTCCTATATTTTAAAATAATACTATTACAGGATATTCATTCTGATTATTATTAACAAATACATTTGTCTAATGTTACCTTGGTTTGTTCTTTATTAACATTTAATACAACCATTAAGTTTATTTATTTCAATTAATATCGCACTATTAAATGGCTCCTTTCATTGTATCAATTACTTTCATTATTCATATTCGAAATTTTACACGCATCAAGATCTAATTATTGTAACTTTCCAAGTTTATTGGTTTTGAAGATTTCTTTCTTTTGATTTATTATACTACGTCATGTATCATAACAATATACTCTACAGACGTGATCGTGTTATAGTATACACAAAACCCAACAACAATTCCAGTTTATTGGAATATTTATCAATCTATGTCTACCATAGGTAATAGATACATTTCTAACTGTCAGAAATTATGCACAAGTCTCCATTGAAGAAAAGGTCTCAATAGTCCCAGTAAATCTATATTAACTAACTAAATAAGTTATTCCTCAACAACAAATGCGCAGCTTCTCCAACTTTTTTTGTAGAGACATAATGACGTTTCACGAAAACGCACTCATAAAACTGTGGCTTGCTTAAACATGCTTATTCACTCTAATATTTAAAGGTGTCCTTTCTTCGGCTATGTAATTTCCATCATGTTTTCGATGCCGACGGATTTAGCAATTTCCAAAGCGCAGCTTAAATGTTTAAAATTCCGTTTCTCTTTTCGTGTTGTGCAATGTAAGTTAATTTTTAACTTGGTCGGATATTTGGAAAACGTCCAACGCCCTGTCATAAAACGTTTCGCAACTACCTTGTAGAGCTACGTTCTTAGTCTACACAATCTTGGTAATACCCATATTTTTTTCGAATACCGACTGTCTGAATTGAATATGTCTATTCCTCATTTCTAAAGTCCAAGGTTTTCGATAAATCGAGTCCCTAGGTGCCGCTATCAGTAATTTTTCGCTCAGTCGAGTGTTGACATCCCGATTTTGAATTCAACACCGCCAATTAAACTGCTGCATTCCAAGTTAAGTGGAATATTGTTGTTATGTTAGTTAAGCAATGCATGTTGTGAGATGTTTGGGGAATGTGCGTTTTGGACGGATTCAAGTTTTGAATATATTCTTGGTGGGAGTACAATAATGTCACAGTGAAGTTGAATCACAGATAAACCAATTTTCGGTGTTTTCTTTCTCATTGCATACGGTGATGTCGCAAAGCCAGTAACGGGTTAATTTATGATGGTCACTTGCCTTCACCTGTGTACATTGATAGACATGTAGTGACAATTGTCTGCGTATTAATTAATTCAGTTTAGCAATTGCTCTCTCCAACTCGTTCTATTGTCTGCTGTTTCATCAGAATATGGAAGCAGGTATTAAGAGGGTTGGCGATGGAGTCTGTCCACCTGGTTGGGCGTTTTTTATTAACTTTGCCTTTGATTCCACATTTTCACAGCGTGTTAGATGTACGAGAAGTTTTAGGACCCGGGTGCAGACAATATTAAGCAGCCTTTGTAGCCGAACATATTTACTCTTGATTTTTTGCACAAATGTTTTTTAGTTTCCTAGAAGCGACAATTTAAAAGTCTCCGCTCCTGGAATGCCCGCATCGTAGTTTTTTGAAGCAAGAAGCAGAAGAACAAATCGCGCGTGTTGATTATAAATAATCACCAGTTACAGTTTTCAAACGCTTCAATGTTTCCTCTGTCTGCTGCGTTCACTGTCCATGTCTCTGACGTTTATACGATCATGGAGGACACAGGGACTTTACTAGGGTTATTTTCGTAGTATGAGTAAAATCTCCTTCATACAGAGTCAGTACAGCTCTAGCCAACTAGATTCGACGCGTACTCCATCGTTCGTTGCTTACGTTGTTATTCAGAAGATATAGTACTGAAGTCTACTTAGCACGATATATAATATATATATTGCTATGAACACATTTAGTAGCTTTATATTTCAAATATTAATTATTTGTAATTAATGACATAACCTTTAAACAGATATTTATTATAAGAATGTCCAGTAAATGTAATAATTTTAATTTCAGATTTGTTATAAAATAGCATAGGCTATGAAAATAATTGATAGAGTAACGTTTTTAGAATAGCTTTATCCTTGTTTAAAAACAAATTAAAATCAGAGCAAGCTTGGCATTTCATGCAACAAAAATAGCAACTGTAAACAAAACAATTGGGATGGCTTTATCAAGGTTTTTGGTTAGTTAGCGAAAAGTAGTGCTTTATTGAGAAATTGTGTCCTGGGTTATTTGTGGAAGTTTTCCCTTGCATTGGATATTATTCTAAGGAGGTCCGGCTAGTTTTATAAGTTTGTGTACAAGTGTATAAACAAGCAACGTACGTGTGGTGCAGCGGAGCCTTACAATTAGACCCCAAGCTTCAGTGAAAGCGATTCAGAAGGCTTTCGAGAGTGGTAGCCGATCATCGGGTGGGATCGAACGCAGATTTGTGCCTCGCTAACTGCAGGACGGAAAACAATGGCTTGTTCAGAGCATTGTGGGAGGTCCAGCTCGAGACAGGTAGCCCTAGATTCATCGCAGCAGCCATCAAAAGTTCACATTTTCCACCTAAAAGTGTTAGTTTGTGATTGTGCATTATTGGCGTCCCTTTTAAGCGCCACTTCCAGTTCGTGGCGTCAGTAGAATTGTTTTGTTTTATAACGCGAAATAGTTACGTTTGATTATTATAGCATAGCAACAGTGTTAATTGCGTGGTCATAAAGAATTTAATTAAAATTCCGAGCTGTTTATGTAATTTCGAGACCAGGAAACCATCTTGAAATTTTGAAGGTGCCATCAGTTAGAAATGCCACTCTTGTTAATTCCCATTAATTAAATCGCGAGTCCTTACAATTAAGTGCTTAATAAGACTTTAAATAATTAATAACAGCAAATTAGTAATTTTCATTTGGATGTAGCGACCTAACCCTGAGAATTATAATGAGTTTAATCAAACTTTGGCCGTGCACATTACGATTGTAGTGAATGTAATTAGGGCCCTTTTAAATTAATTTAAATTTATTAAACTCATAAGAGGCCATTCAAATAAAACAATATATAATACAGTCCTTTTCAAATTTCGTCATGTGCGATTTTATTTGTAAAGTGGAATGTGGTTACTCGAATCTTTAAAGTAAGATAAATATCTTTGAATTACGAATGAAAGTAAGTCATATCTGAGACTTGAGCACTTTTTACTATCGCTACAGGGAATTCTTTCTCATGTAAGCCTCACTTCATTGCGACAGACATCTGGTGGCTCCTAACAAATTACCCCTGCTTGTCTTCGTATCTTCAAAGTATACTTTGCTTTGATTATGGCGAAGGAGCCTTTCTCCTAGCTTGAAGCTTTCTCATTAAGTTTACTATACGACCTTTTTATGGTTTAGTGCAGAGTTGTAATTCTATATTCTTCCGTAACATCGCGGATATAAAATGCTGTATTTATAATTTCAAAATATTTGAAAACGATTGTTGCTATCCTCTCTATTTAGTTGCGAAGAAAAAATGTTAAGTCTCTCCTAAATTTCCTGTGACTAATCAGGTATTGTCAGTATAGTGTAGCAACACAATACAGAACTTTCAATATAGTTTACGTAGTTAAACATAGCTTACACAAAGCAATAATAGTGACTTCATTACCATATTAAAGCTCGGCATTGAATTATTAAAGCTTATATCTACTTTCTGGTAAGTTCTATAAAATGTGAATAGTTTTCAATAAAAGAAGAAGTTTTACTCTTTAAGATGATGCAATTTTTAGCAAAAGGAGTGCAAGAATTGGTGAAACTTCTGTCTTTTAAGTAAGTCACGTGCTATTAAGTTAATAAATAAAGTAGCATGATAGCACAGCTCGAGGTTTAGATATCAGAAAAATAAATTTAGTAGGAAATTGGAACAACCTACATTTTTAAGTATTTACAAAAGCGTATTATGAGTTACAAAACGTCGGGATGAAGTTATGCAATTTGTCTAATCTGCATTAATTTGAAATGATGACACAAACTATTGTACATTTTTAGATTGTTAGCTTCATGTTTAACAAATGGGAGCCGATAAAACAACTTTTGAAGCCAGAGCTAAACGTCACACGAACGTCAGACATACCGATGTGGTGAGGCTGAGAGAGCTTAAATCGTAAGTAGAATATGAACGACATGGTTTAGTTATTCAAATTTTTGTATTGTAAAGTAGAATTAATGCTGTCTACTAACAAAATTTACATCTTACGTTTAAGATAAACTAGTTATATACAAATCTTAATATGACTAATAAATGAAGTGATTTTTAACTGAAACTTTGAGTCGCATAACTACACTTTATCATAATTTATTCAGCATATATTCATATATTAAAACGTTTATAAAATATCCATGGTAGTTCCTATCCATAGCAACACATTAAACACATTTAAAGGTTATGTAAAAATATCTACCCACAAAACGAAGAAACCAATAAGAGCTGAATCGTACTGAATAATGTTCTTCTAGAGCAGATTTCGTTTTAAATACCTCAAAGGCGAAGCAATGAGTAGAACAATAATACATGGTCTAAATAACAAATCAATCTTTTAAATGTCAATTTAATTGTATAAAACAATGGCCACACCAATTCATCGAAAAAGATGGCAGACGTTCAGACGTCCGAGATGTAGTTTCTAAATTATTTGTAGAAAGTGACAAGAGAGAACAGAAGCTGAAATGAAAATATAAGTACAGATCTGGAAATATATTCACAACAACTTAGAACATCTATATAGAGGAAAATATAAGCAATATTTACAAAACCTTTTAAAATTTCCGCATTAATCATCTGGTCTGGTGATTCTTACAGTGCTGATAGCTTTTTGGTATATATTTGAAATACGTTGTATTTATGCCTGGTCAAATAAGATTTTCAATATTACTCTCTATGACGTCACTTGTAGTACATCGTCGAGGTTCGTTGGTACCACCAACTTTTGCAATTATAAATTATTGAAATGGACAGCACGTGTATTTATGATGGGTGATGGGAGCTAACAATAAAACGGTCATTCGGAAAGATATAGCGAAAAGATCTTCCCCAGCGGTAATGGTAACGCATTAAGTGGTTTATTTATATCAATTTGATTCTAGGTGTACCAAACTTCTATATCTTACACAAACATCACTATAATTACAGCTTAATTATAACTATAATTGTCGTTATAAGAAGTGTAAGTCTTTTCTATTAAATTACTTGGAAGATCTCTTGAATTTATTGAGTTTCTTACAGAGACGAATGTAAACATTATAAAACCATGCATTCGTATTTAACTCGACCCTGGGGATTAAATATAAAAATTTACATCCACTAATGACAACAAAATAAAATAATTTACCTACCTGTATTGGTGCTACGATGACTATCTCACTTAATTCTTCCTGCTAAGTCATAGGAATGGTTTATCATGTCATCAAAGCGCAGAGCAGCAGATATCATTTGTTGACTAATGGCGCTTATGCCCATATTAGGTACGCTAGCGTTACATTTCTCTTAATCGCAGGGCGTTATCTGGCATTACTATTACCATAACAAATAGAAACACTAAAATCCCGGCATTACGGTTGAACCTGCCTTTAATATGTGATTTTTGTGATAATGCGCTTGAACTGCGCGTTATCGATCTCGAGGCGGCCGTTAACCACAAATTTTATTACTGTGTCCTACACTCAAGTACTTATCTTGTTATTGTAGCACTCCAGTGGACTTATTGCAAGTTGGTGCACTCGAGACTCAGGTACGTTTACGCTCGGATCTGCTTGCACACCAATTTTCGTTAGGGCGCACTGTTCCATCACAAAGCATTGGGAATCACGCTGAGATAAAAATAGTTTTAAACAAATGAAGACATGCACCCATTACCATAGAGTGTTACTACAATAAAGTAAAAAATAATTTACGTATAAACTTTGCTAAGCTTTATATAGGTTTGGAAGCCAAAAATTACCGTATTTCAAAAACATACCTAATCAATAGTAAGATGGAGAAAAAACCATGACATGATAAATATGATAAATTCAGTTTGCTACTTTATAAAGAGACAATAATGGACTGCTTACAATACAGGTAAAGAAAAAACAATCTGTATCTGCAGTTTTAGATAACCCTAAATAAGGTTATTTAATGGTTTGAAATGGGCTGGTTGTAGTGACTATCGATTTCTACAAAAATCCCTTAAATATTGCAATATCCTACGTACTCTATCATGAGATTACCTTGTCTTATTGGAGGAATACACGCAGTTATGCAACACATAGTTCTAATAATGCTTCATGATTATCGTTTATTGGCCCGAATATCACTCTTTTGAACATTTCAGTCTCATCAAAGTCTCTTGATATACATAACCACTTTTAGCATTGAGAGACGTTTGAGAAAGCTGCCGTACATTCCAAATATGACCAGTTTTTGTTAAACCATATTCACTACTCAGCAGCCCTTTTATACGGGCAGAAAGTGATGTATTTGGAGCTAGTCATTTGGTGTATTATTTGAATTGTCCGCGCTGCGTTTTCTTACACTGACTGCAAGTTCGCAGCAAGCACACTTTCGCGTCTTTACTGGTCACGGGCGACTTTCCACTTATTTGATCAGGATTTCTGTCAGCGTCAAGATGTTTGTCCTTATGAGGTGCGTACTTTCTGATTCTTGCTAAATTCGTTTAACTTTTGGAGTATTTCTAGCTGTTCTGATCCCGTATCGAGCTCCTATGGTCCCGTATCCACGTATTCTCGTCCCGTATAGTGCACGTTTTGATCGGGGTTGCTATTCGATGCCGTTTTTGATGTTGGGTTCTATAACCTCAGTTTCAGACCAGCTCCGTTGCTGTTACATGACATACTGCAGCGTGTGTTGCTCCTGATTGCCCAAGAAGTCTTTTCGACATTAAAGAAACGACTGTTTAGTTGTGCAAGTGTTCTTTAAATTCTCTGTGAGGCTTAATTGGCGCTTCTTTTGATTGAGATAATATTACTGTGGCGAGTGCCAGCGTAGTCGGTTGAATCTCTTCTGGCTTTCTCGAATGTTACCTTTTGCTTATATAATTGGTGATTAGAATTTGATATCGTTGTACGCTGTATTTTGAGATACGAAAACGCATTCGCATACCCTTTAGCTCTCATCGACGCTTTACTTGTCATGCTATTTGTTGTAATTAGACATACATCGGCTTATGTATTTGAGATTCTGATCGACGCTTTAAGTTGGAAATATGTGATAAGAATTCTACTAGTCTGACTTTCGGCTACACCTCGTCTAATGCTTGTTTTAATTATGTTGAAGGTAAGTGTATTTTATTGATAATGTTGCCTATTATACGTTTTACTATAAATATATGTGCTTCCGTTACTACAAACTGAGTTACGCCCTGGTTGTGATATTTACTGCACTCAGATTATTGTGATTTTGGTTAGGTTTTGAATTCATGAGTTCTCTTTTCTATCCGAGCAGAGTTGTTATATTAAATATGCAGTGATCTTTGTAACGACGAATGATGTAAGCTTTTGTAGTGAAGCTATGCTGTCTTCACTGTTAGCTGGTCGGTCCTTAAATGTGCCAATGTAGTCGCGTTCGTTTGATTTTGGGGTAAATTTGGCATCAAATTTTATAATTGATAATTTGCATGGGAACACATTTAGTGTTGTCTTGTGTGCATTTTGACAGATAGCATATGATACACTTCAATATTTCTAAATCACCCAACAAGCTCTATCCTTTCTCAACTTGTTTAAGCAGTTCGTTGAATTGGCATAATTTATCCACGGAGTATCTTATACACTATCGCCTGTCAACATACAATTTGGTTTTCAACTTTTCAGTTGCACATTTTTAGTTTTATTAAGTTATTGAAATATAAGACGAGAATGCGACTTATAAATATCAGTAGAATATTGCTTTTAAAAGTGAATAAGGCTTCTTCTTCTTCTTCTTGGTATTAGGCCTTTGGCCTGTTTCTACCGGATTAGGAGTCGCTCCATCTTTTCCGTGGCCTCCCTATACTTCGTCTCCCTCTAGGTGACGTGTCCCTGGCTCTTCTTACTAGGCGGTCTTCGTGCATTCTAGTGATGTGGTTGTTCCATTCGTCTCGCCTCTTAGTTACCCAATCCCCGATCTTTTGGATTTGGCATTGCTCTCTTATGGATTCGCTTCTTATTCTATCCAATCTGGTGTTTCCGGTTATTTTCCGGAGAGTTTTTATTTCTGTCACTTCCAGCATTTGTACCGTTTTGGAGGTATCCGCTCTCGCCTCTACACCGTACGTCAGAATTGGTCGTACAATACTTTTATATATTCGAACCTTAGGTTCACGTCTTAAAAACTTATTGTACCATATTGTACTATTGAGGCACCCAGATATTCTGGCGGCTTTGTTGGCTTGAGTCATAACCTCTTCCTGTATGCTGCCTGTGCTCGTTATATTCGCTCCGAGATAATTGAATTTCATCACTTGTTGTATGATTTTGCCCTGTATTTCCAATTTGCATCTTATAGGTTCTTTACTTATCACCATTGTTTTTGTTTTGTTAATCGATAAGTTTAGGTGAAATCTTTCGCAGGTGCAATAAAACTGATATAATAGCCTCTGTAGATCGTCTTCGTTGTCACTTATTAGAACCGCATCGTCAGCAAAGCAGATTACGTTAAAATTTGTATTTCCCATTTTGTACCCTCTTTTGTTTCTTAATTCCTTTATAACCTCATTCATAATGACATTAAATAATAATGGGCTTAATGAGTCACCTTGACGAATTCCCTTGTTTACTGGTATCGTTTCGGTTAGCTTACCATTCACTTTTATTCTAGCTTTGTTCTCTGTATATATGTCTTTTATCAATAGTCGTAAGTTATCCGGGAGATCATACTTATCCAGCACTTCCATTATATTTATTAGTTGCACGCTGTCGAACGCTTTCTCTATATCAACAAAGCAAAGGAATGCAGGTCTGTTGTATTCTAGTGATTTCTCGACTATTTGCCTGATAACAAATATCGCGTCCGTGCAGGATCGGCCCCTTCTAAAACCTTGTTGTTCATCGCATAATGGGATTAGTTGCGACAGTTTTTGCGCTATGATTCTGGTTGTGAGTTTTAAAACTGTACTAAGTAGATTGATTCCTCTATAGTTGTTTGGAGCTTGCTTGTCTCCTTTTTTAAAAATTGGGATAACGATGTTGGTTTTCCATTCTTCGGGTACTCGTGCTTCAATGAATGTTCGTTGGATCAGGGATGCTATCTTGTCTTCCAAAGCACTTCCTCCATATTTTATCATCTCGTTGGTAATGCCATCTTCTCCAGGAGATTTTCTATTTTTTTAGACATTTTATAGCTTCCATTACCTCTTCTTTATTTACTTCGACTACTGTTACTATCGGTTCTCTGTCTTCAGTATTTTCCATGATATCTTTGGAATATAGGTTTGAGAAGTGGCGTATCCATTCTTCTTCACTAATTTTCTGGTTTGCTGTTATGTATCCTTGGGTTTCGGCTTTCTGATTTCGTATCATTCGCCATATTTGTTTTTGTGACCCATAGAAGTCTCGTTCTAGATTTTTAGTATATGCCTCCCAGAAGTTTTGCTTTATTCTTCTTATTTCCGCATTGACTTCGTTTCTTATTCTTTTGTAGCATTCAAATTCTTCTTGAGTTTTCTTCGTCTTGTATTTTAGATACGCCTGCTTTTTTGTGTTTGCTAATATTTTTATTTCATTGCAAAACCAAGGAGTTTTCTTAGTATTGATAGTCCTGTCGACTTTCTTAGTGCCTAGAGATTCGATCGCTGCACCGATTATGTTGTTTTTTAGTACTCTCCAGATCTCATTTAAATTTGAGTTATCTAATATCGTGAATAAGGCAAGATTGATTTATGTAGTGTTAATCGCCATTTTCATGTCATCCTTCAGAACAACAGAATGCTTTCAAAAGAAACGGAAACAAGTAAAGGAGAGGCTCGCTCGCGATAATCAAAACAAATGGGTACGTTTAGTATACAGCGCAACTAACACGAAAAGCTAGATCTACCTAATAGAGGAATGCGGTGCTTAGCAAGAAATTACTTCACACATTGCAAAGCGTTAGCAGAAACGTCATCATGATGCCGTTGCTATCCGCCGCTCTCATGCCATACTGGCATTTTGCGGTGAACTGCTTTTCTTAAAAGCAGAAAAACTTAGGTAACAGTCTTTTTTAATTGTTTGACTTGATATAGCGTATTCGTGGTGCAGAATTTCTTTGCGATAGACGAAAACCGTCGTCATCGCTAAATGTTGTTGCGGCTTTGTCTTGCTTTTTTAGCCTGGAAGAATTTCTAGTCTGTCACTATAAATATTGGGTTTTCGTTTCTATATCCTATCCATAAACATTTATCGCTAGCTATTATTATTTCTAAAAGGTTTTTTTTGTATTTGACATATTTAGGCATGTTACTTTGGAACAAATCTTGTTGAGACACGTCTCATACTCAAATCATCCGTACTAATCAACGGAAATTAACCGAAACTAATGTTTAGATTTTCATATAACTCAGAAATAGTGATTCGTCAATTTTTCTACACACAGAAGTGAGCACAGCTCTTACATTTTTTCACTTTCGCTGGTTGTAGATCTTCCAGAACATGAATTACGCTCAATACCTTCACCATCACCTTTAAAGCATTTACACTACTTATAAGCTCGAGCACGACTAATACAATCCTATCCATAACCTCTTTGTAACTTTAAATATGTATATTTGCAAGTTTAAATAGTTTCTGGCGAAATCTGATACAAATTCGTGGATTACTTTTTTCAACATGACAAGTGCAATAAACAACTACGCATATATCAATCGAAAATATTATTATAACACAATTTATTGATTAAAGCAACCATGACGCCCACTATATGTACTATTGGTACCACAAAAAACTAGGACAACCTCCAAATCCATTAGCCATGCATTTTTATTGTTTTAGTTGATTAAATGACCTTAAGAAACTGTCATATGACAGGTTAGAATTATTTACATGTCATAACATTTTAATATCAAAAGCTACAATATAAAATAGTTATAAAACTAAATCAACATGCAATTTGCTGAATAGTTACACCGTTTTGTATGCCAGCATTACTCCTAGCTTTTGAAACTGAACTTGCTTTAGGCATGATTGACAGTGACGTTTTGAAATAATTTGAAAGTTAATCACATTTCAGTTGGCAATTAAAAATTCAGATTCACACAGCTAAAAAAACGTTGTCCTAGTTTTTTTTGGTAGCAATAGTACAATAGGTTCCAAGGTCACTTTTTGCAAAACGCATCCAACTGTATCTAGTAATTTCAAAGCTGAGGTTCTACAAAACCTGGATATTTTTAACTGCTTCACTGCATGAACCGCTTTACTAATACATCATCTTCAATTTGGTCGATGCTGCAACTTTGATGCCGGTGACGAAAGCGGAAGTACAATTGGAAACTTCTTCGCTCAGCCGGTTGGGTGTTGACAGATTACTGCAATAGTAGTTGAAAATTGCATTAATTATCCCTTTACGATTAACGATGCAATGTTTTATTCAATAGTAAAGTGGGAATGCTAAGGATATAATAATTGTATGACACAACGCAGTAAAGCTCAGCATCAAAAACACACCAGAATAGCCACTCCCTAGGATAATAAAAAATTATTTAGTAACTGGCAGAAAATGTTAATAAACTGTGAGCCATTTTACAGACATTTATGATGAACACAGTATAACTGGAGTTGCAGATACAAACGAAAATATATTATAAACTTATAATCTACGTTTAAATAGCTGCAACAACTTTCAATTATAACTTACCTTGCTTCGTATCTAATATGCTTTTGTTACTTCAAATATTCGCGTAACTGCATTTTGATTCACAAATAAATTACAATGCTTAAAGTTCAACAAAGGTTGTATTAAGGTAACACAAATACTTTAATCGAGGATCGCAGCTGACGGTTGAAATCGCACCAAACAGTCTTAAGAACTCTTTCCGGTTCGTGACGTCATATTGTGGGATATAAAGGAGATTCTTAAAGTGTTTCTCACCGTGCTATGATTCTATCGAAAAGAAATACTGATAGCCTTGTCACAGGAGCGCAAAAATTTGTTTAAAGTCTTTTCTTACTTTCCACGAGGATTTATTTAAGATTTTAGGCCGCTTAAGGTGGCTCGGAGCCAATGGTATATCAACACGGCTTAAGTGATAAAAGCGGGGAAAATCAGCGTCGAAAAATAGGCCCATCGCTGTACGATATGAGGACTATCCAGTCAGAAGGGGAAAATTTAGCTTTAGTTTAAACCAATGAGACGGGACTCCAAAATTCAAACTTGTAGACTGTAGCCTCGGAATGTCAAAGTCGAAAAATTTTAAAGATGGCCGATCAAGATTTCAAAATGGTTGCTACACGACCCGTCATTGTCTTGCTTGGCTGCCTTTTATTGACCTCAATATTTATAACGGGCTAGTTTGTGTCACATTTGTATGTAATAATCATCTTTCTAGTTAAGCCAAACTGTATTCTTACCTTGTAATAATTATATTAAAACGTATTGTGTATTTAAAACTTGCAACGAATATTCCGTGCCCTCGAATAGAAAAGTGCAAGCCAGCTGAATACTGTATTATTACTAGAATTGTATGCGACAGAGTGATGCCGCGGCGGTTTAGTGCAATTTCGCGCTTTTAAAACAGCAAGAGGCAGTCGCTTGCCAGTAATCGACCTGTAAGTGTGTCCTAACGAAAGGGACGCCCCGCGAGGTATTATA
Organism: Agriotes lineatus; assembly: GCA_940337035.1. NCBI lineage: Eukaryota > Metazoa > Arthropoda > Insecta > Coleoptera > Elateridae > Agriotes > Agriotes lineatus. Next base: position 33,197,315 of record OW679201.1, read on the forward strand.
AATTGCCAACATAGGGAAGCATACAGCAGTTTATGGTAAGAAGTTGCTGTTCCAGCTGCCATTCGAGCTTCAAGGAAGCTAGTCGACTTTGCCAACACACGAGGTCTTTCAGATTAGCGGAAAAAAACACAGAGCTGATCTCTTGGTCATCTTGCTGCAAAATAAAGGCAAGTTTGGTTATTATAATTGCATTTTACGAGTGAATTTACGGCCCAGAAAGATTGGGAAAAACCAAAGTAGTAATAAAAAACGATTGCAACCAATTATGCAATATCTTCAACTGGCAAATTACGCGCCCGAAAGCCAAGGCAACCTCCCGAGTCAGCGCGTCAGAACAAGGCGCGAGCATAATTATGTTGACATATCGCGTCAGCTGATTCCAAGCTACTGAAGTAAGGGCCGCATTAAGTGGATTTGTGTGCGGAATTTAAACATTATTAACACTGTGGGTTTTTTGATTTGGCGTTGATAATTAATAAGTCATAGCTGCACTGAGGTAAGAGCGGCTCTTATGCTTCTACGACTGGGATAACTAGCAAACAAAGAGCAAGATAAATTCATAGTAAAGTATAGGGCACGGGCGCATATTTATTCGAGAACCTGCGACATTGTCCGTTCGCTCCCGGTACGCTTGATTATAGGCGGAGGTGGCGAATAATTTTAAATTGACATACAAGCTGTCCTACAACAATAGCGCCTCAGCTCCTTCCAGAGTACACTACTAAAAAAGCAGTTTTTATTGAAATAGCCTTTAGCTCCTTCGGCACGTTCTCCTAGATCCAGTCCACATTCCCAAATCTTCTTTTCATTGCAAGTTGGGAATAGCGAGACATTGCAGTTAGTTATGCTAGAGCGTTTGCGGATTTTATCAAGGTATTAGACCAAAAAATCTGTATAAGATGAAGTCAGTGGGCGAGGGCTTTGTCTTGGTGAAGCTACAAATCGTTGCTCCCTCCTCACTGCATTTCTCAATTTGGTCAAAAACCGAGCCTTCTAGCCTAGTGGTTACCACGTCTGCTTATCATTCGGGAGGTCGCGGGTTTGATTCCCTTGGACATCTGCTCTGATTCAGGTTTTTAGGTGGTTTTCCTAAGTCAACAGAGTACCTCCTCTGAGGCGAATGCCGGGGCAGTACTTCTCCACCTTTCCTGACCTCTCTTCCATTTCCACCTCTCCTTTCTCTCACACATCCTAGCATTTCCGTTCTTGGCTGAAGAAGGAAGCAAAGTCGTTATTGCAGCACGCCCCCAAGTTGGGGAAATTGAAATGAACCCTTCCTCCACCTCTCACCAAAGCTCTCGGATAGTACTCCTTGTTTACCATTTAACCATACGAAGTCTACTCAAATGAATAACATCTCGTAATAAAAACAGTAAGGATTGACGTGCTTTCTTTGCCCTTTCTTTCTAGCTGTTTCCACGCTGAGAAGATTGGGCTTTTGTTTTAAGGACATAGCCGTAGACTGATGTTTTATCGCATGCACAAAGTTATTCAAGAGTTTTAACAATATACACTGAAATGTTATTGCAATGGCAGAACTAGATGGAGAAATGTTGTATTGGTTGGATACTTATATGATTACGTATAGTTAAATTAATCTAAAGCCTATTCTGAACTGACAAATCATATTCACAATACCATTACCTAATAGTTTCTAAGAATGTAGATTACAGCTAGATTTATTTAATATAATTATTTCAGACTGTTTATTTAGTCTTACCAAGTTCTGATGGTAATCCTGCTTAGTTAAAATATATGAAAGTTTGTGAGTAGCATTAAAATCCTGCTTACAGTTGTCTTTGTTTACGTTTTATATTCGAACGAAAGCACAGAGTTAGTAATTACCTTGAGAAAGTAGTAAAATGCGAATATCCTTTCTTAAATTTGGCCAAAGGCATTATAGTTGACATTATGATAAGTAGGAAGGCAGTTATTCTTGAAAAAATGTAAATTAAGTATAAATGTAGTTACTTTAATCTAAAGTTTCTTTAGTAGTAACGAATCCTGTTTACAATGCTATTAATTCATTTCTGCTTGCTGAAAGCACCAAGCAGGTTGCATTTGAAATCTAATTAAATTACTTAGTATCTAACAAATGCTGTTCACAACCAAGTTTTTTAAAATGTCTTGCGATGCAAAGCGGCCAGACCTTTCCAGCCAACTAACAAAGCCAACGACGGCAAAAAGGTTAAAACAGTGGCAGCGACATCAAAGAAAAACGTTATAATTCAAAAAAAGTGCATCGTTCCGTAGACTCCCATTAATATTAAATTATAAGCGTAAGTGGAAGGACTGGGTATCATAATAATAACGGCAGAAGTGGCGCATGCAGCGCACGTCCTCGACAGACAGCCTTGTCGCCTGATTGTCGATGGCAGTCGCGATGCAAGCTTACAACCAGGAATCTTGTACTGGTCTTTTTATTGCATTTCGATAAATAATGCTCGTATTGTTTTAATAAGGTGTGCAAACTTGTTGGTATTGCACACAGGAATGCTGCTGGCGTAATCAGCCACGTAGACGCAAGGTGGAAGGCTCTGGACAGATTTAAACATAAGCACTCACAGGGAACTTTATGAGAAAATCGTACGACACTCATCAATGACCAATAGAAAAATTAGTTCACGAGCCGTATCCAAGACAACAAAAAAATTTCTTGGAAATTTTTTGTAGGTAGATCAGCCTAACTTTAAGGGCTTGTATCGTTACGATTTTCTTACCGAATCTGCATTCGAGCATTAATTCATATCCGGAAATTATTTTTCGTGCATTCAACAACGTCCTAATTTGCCCTCGCGTCTCGCTCGGGCAAATTAATACGACGTTGTTGGAACGCACTCAAAAAAATTTCCGGAAAGAATTAATGCTCTTATGAGATTATATGTGAGAATTTAATCTGAAGGTGTTTGGATTTGATATACCATCGGCTACATTTACTTTTTAAAATTTAGTAAAATGTCGCTAGACTGTTTTTATATAAAAGAACTACATGATCAACCGTCAAATTTACTACAGAAACAATATAACCAAAACCAAAGATTCTCCCCTGATAGGCAATAAATCACAATGCATTGTAAATTGAAAAATATACAGCAGTGAGGTGCAAAGAATAGAGGAAGCTGAGGAGAATGGTATTACAATAGAAGAAGTTAAAAATACTATTAAAATAAGAAAATGTAGGAAAGCTACTGGTAAAGATGCAATAATAGCAGAAATAGTTAAAGTGGCAGGACAAGAAATGGTAGAATAGTTAGCTGTTAAGCTTGAGATCTATGTAAAGTACGGAATGAGTTTAAATAAAACACTATCATGTGATTAAATGAAAGGCCTGTAGCAGGAATTGTAATAATTATACACAACAGTGGAGATGGATTAGAGGAAAGATGCTCTGCTTGTGTTCCAGAAAATGTAGGGTCGATCCCCATAAGCGACAGCGGCCATACAAACCTTGGGCCGACTTCGTGTCACAGCCCAAACCATAGATGGTTTTCTGCGGCTGTGTACGAGGTTTCAGCAGTGTAGTTGTAGCCCTGTAAGCTAGAGGTAGGCAGCGACCTACATGGAAGCAGTTAGAGCCCAAGGTGTGGGGCAACGACTGAATTGGAGACGGTTTCGGAGAGGTCGAGCTATAGTAGTCGTTCTGCAAGGCATCAGCGGCTTGTATCTGCAGGCCAACCTATAAAAAGGGGCCCAGGCATCGTGGGACTTTCTGGGAGCTCAAGTTAAAAACTACTTTTCAATGAAAAAACAAAATAAAAGTAAAAAAGTTTATCCTAAACTATTGAATTTAGTAATTTGCAAGTGACGTCGGTTTTTGTGCATTTCCGGCAGACTCGTTATCTGATTATTTTTGTTAGTGACGTGTATTTACTTACTTTTATTGTTATCACCTAGGAAACGCTTTAATTACGTAGTCACTGATAATTTGTCGACCAATAGCGAACTAGATTTGCGAAATTGTGAGGTTGGATCGTCATATTTGAATTTGGTTCGCAATAATTAAAATATCCGATATTGTAGAGGTCCCAAGTAAGTTATTAAAAAGTTACTACGATATTTAAGTTGATAGCAAATATATCTTCAATAATTGATACTATATTAAGATAATACTTGGCAGGACGTAGAAACCCAACTATTTGAGATGATAGAGTTATTTATTTAAATAATAATAATATCAATATCATATACAGATAAAAATAATTACAGCAATACATACATTAAGAATGGTAGTTGCAGATGGGATGTTCGAACATCGCACAGAACTATCGACAGTAGCATATTTTACGATGAGAGATGAATGTACTCTATACTGGCATTTAATACAGGAAAAGCTTTTTTCGGTATATTTATTATTAACGAAGTTTTGATATGTTTAGGCGACTTAGAAACACCCTGAGTCTGCACAAATCGCATACTTCTATGCTCAAGATGGCTATTAAATTTATTCTGGCAGTAATAAGTAAATGTCAAAAAGCAATTCCAGAGGATAAATGCATTCGATCATATGGTACTTAGATTCAGTAATGACTGTAATATCAGAAGAAGGAGCAAGAAGTACTGCAAGAAATAAACAGAGCCAGCCATAATTACTATGCGATCAATAATAAATTTGCAAAAATAAAAGAAATCCGTAAGAGAACAAAAAACCAAATACGAAACATGATCTCTACCTGTATTCACATATTTCCAAAAATATGTCCTAAAGCATCAACTAAGATCAAAGATTCTGCAGAAATTAAATTAATAAGGAAGGTAATTAATAGCATTCAATAGATCGAAGTAATAGTAATGTAACTAGCCAAATACATAAATGTATAAGAATTGATATCATTGCAAAGAAAATTGAAATGGTATGAACGTGTAGTGTGCGGCAGAAAAAAGAACTAAAAATCTTGATAGGATCACCATACTACTGCAGTGCTTAAGCCATTGGAGTATCACTTTCGTTATTTGAATTGCAGTCGAACTCCGAAGATCGATTCCCATGGGACCAGAATCACGAACTATCCCGAATTTTTTCGCTAGCTTTGATAAGAAATCAAAGCTAGCCAAATGTCCATATTTGGCCAAACCTTTTTAGTCCTTGAAAGTGTCCCAGATCTGTGATCTGTTTAACTCAGTGGGTCAGATCGTTAACCCCTCATATTATCTTTTGTGAGCTAGTGTATTGCACAGTGCCACCTCCTTTAGGTCGCTGTTTCGAGCTGGTGGATGTCGTCCTACCTTCAGAATGTGGTTCTGTTATTTCCCTACGTTTACTTAATGTCTGTAATATGCATGCAGAGACAGTTGTATGTTTATTGGTGGTTGAAGTTCTGGTTTTACTCAATAAAAGTTCACCCTGTATCCACACTTATTTACACTGTTTATATAGGCGTTTCAGCACAACGGACACAAATTTCAAGTTTTTTTATCGTCAGAGAGGCTAACACTATTTTGACATGTCAGCTTGATTGCGGACAGCCTACCAAAATTACGTGCCCACCGTGACGTCACTCAGCAGAGATTTCTATGCAATACTATGGGTTCAATCGTGTGTTCAATATAAGGTAATAATTTTAATTGTATTTGGTTTTCATTGTAAATCAAATATGCAGCCCATTTGTAAGTGGTCTAATCACCAAGCAGATAAAGGTAAGGTGAGTTCAAGTAGTACATAGAACTCCAAATATTCGACATGCTTCAAGACGTCTTCTGATTTGGAAAGGTTAAAAAAAAATTCAGGCTAGATTGAATAACCCAGTGTCGCCTAACAAATAATAATAATCATTTTACACGTTTCCACCGGGTTGACTTTTATACGAAATTACCTGCGTTTTCAGAGTAATATCGCACCCACTTCTCATTGTAGCAAGCTACGTGTCGTAAATGAGTTTTCAAGCGTAACAGAGGAAAGGTGGACCAACCAAGAATCGGAAAGACTATGTCGAATGTATTGTAAAGCGTTGAGGTGCCATCATGCGAAAAACTACAAAGCTGGTACAATATTGAAAAACTTCCAGGAAAGGTTGGAGAGTGATTAAATTGAAACCAACACCAACTCGACGCTATTTACTTTAAAAAGTTATTTTTCTATTTATCCTATTTCCCTCCTATTACTACAATTCTTTGATTTATTTCATCTTATTGAAAATAATAGCCTACCGGCGGCAGCGCCCAGCAAACTCAGGAATGCCAAATCAGTTAACGTCGTTAGATGGCTTGAACCGCTTTCAAAAAGAGAGACTTTATAGTACCAAAAATGTGAGGTATTGCAGTTTTCTTCTTCCCAGTAGATTACCAGAAAAAACGCGGTTTTTTAAGTTTTTTCTTCCGGTTGCAAATTATCTGTTTAGATAGTTTTAGAAACCAGGACTCGAAATTGATTGATTGATTAGAGCGAGAATAAAAATAAATTGGTTTATTAACAGTTGTTACAGTCACACATTGTTTCATACATGTTTCATAATCATGATATTTACAATTTAAAAATGCACATACAAAGTTGTATCGAAATGGTGCCCTATACTGGTACCAAAGGCGCCTCGTCGGCAGGCAACACAAGGGACACAGGTGGGCCGCTGCAAAATTTTAGGTGGCACTGCCCTTGGTACCGTCGATATAAACACAAAATGGCGGACAATTTACTCAAGGTGCTTACAATGTCACGAATTTCGATGTTCTTGTGCTCTGCGAACTTAATTTTGCCGTAAGCGAGCTTTCACAGCACTTGTAGTTTGCCATAGGGTATTGCACCGATCCTGCATCTGTTTGTTCATTGCTCCAGTTTTAAACAAAGGCCTGGACTGGTCCCCAGGAGATGCTTTATGTATATATGGTCTTTCACAAGATCACAAGGGCTGGTAATTCGTCTGCTTGACAATGCCTTTGCAACGTAAAATGGGTATTTTTCTAGCTTTTCCTCGATAGTATACTACCGGTTATGTCGCGTAGTGTGGCTGGACCTTTATCTGTAACAGGTTTGGGTGGCCTGCAATATTAGAAATTAATTTTTGCTGCAGTATAAGTGCTCTTGTCAACATGGATAGACTAGGGTTTGGACGCAGCTTCGGAGATCGTTTGCAACTTGAATAATGAAGCGGAGCTGGAAGCAACATAAACCAGAGTCGGTTTTTGAGGAAATGGCTGCTAGTGGAATAACAAGCTAGCACGACATTGAGGGCAATAAGGGATTTAGGTTTGAACTTAGAGGTTCTTGAGGCTGATTTGCTTCGGTTGAAGCTGGATTTTGAACTTCTGTGGCACGCGCTCGCTTTGTAGGATGAACCAGAGCTTGCGGGGCTGCTTCGGCTGACCCTCGTCGCTGAATAGGTTCACTTCTAGAGTAGCTGCTTCGCCGGGATGAAGCTTGACTCAAAAGTGTCTTATATGAGCTGGTTGTTGTTATTTTATACCCGTTCAAATTTTCTTCTCCTTCGGCCCTTTTGTATGGAACAAAATTGGGAAAGTATAGGGCTGGGCTGTGGTTACTTGCTGTGCAAGCATGTGCTTAGCGGAGCTTCGACGACTGACCTAACTGTTCGCGCAGTATAAGGCAAACGTCTTTTGTGGCGAAGATGACGATGTACAAATGTTCAGATTACTGGTATGCCAACGTTACTAGCCCAGGTTATCTTTCCAACTCTTCTTTGACTTCTCGCGGCTATGCTTCTCTCGTACCTACGTAGCTTGTTGTTTTAAATTTTCTCTGCTCGCCCATCTTTTGATGTGTGTTGATTCCACTATGCGCTTCTGTGCTAGCAGGCCGGTTTTCATTATTAATGTTTTTACATCGGTGGTTCTTAAGAGTTCTTTAGATATTTCTGTCTCCGGTCTTGTTCCGTCTGCGTGTGTTATAAGCGGTGGTATACATATTTTGTGTATTTTGACATTGTACTCTTCCATTATGTATTTTTTAAGGAGTGATGATGACAAAACTAAAGAAGCCATGCGGATCTACCATCGTACTATCATCCCTTCTGTCTATTCCTCCATTGTAGTCTTCCCGGAGCATTTGCTCTACTAGCTCCGTAAGATAGTCATAGAAATGATGTTTTTCGTTGCCGTTGCGACATATACCTATAGAGAATAGCACAATTTCGTGACGTACAACATCCACCTCTAGTTTCAGTATTCACTTATTTGCTTGGTCCCAGCTCTTGATGTATGATTTTAAACGTTTTTCATCAGTAATGAGATACCTGCTCTTGCTCTTTCTTCTTTGGAGATAAGTGACAACCCGAAGATAATTCGAGCCAAAACTCTAATGGTTCATTTGTTCCTGACATGGAAATCCGATACCTCTGGTAGCTCTTTGCCCCCCACCACCTCGGGATATTTTACTTTCCTGGCATCCATCATACCTGTTGAGATGGGCTTACTCCTACACGCTACCTGGAGAGGCGTCTGCTGGCGGATAATGAATAACTGCCACGGGTTTTTGATAACATAAATGCTTTTACTGTATTTGTAACTATTTTGTGCCACGATAGACCGACGATATGCGAAAAAGTGGGTTTAAATTGAAAATAGCAATATGTTCAATGCCTGTGTAGAAATGTAAGCACGTAACGAAATCTATCTGCAATTTATAACCACTTTCTTAAGAACATATGTTTGATAAAAGAGAAGTTTGACTGAAAGGTGTTTCTACTTTTCTTAGTTTAAGTTTGTACCTATCGTTATCCAAAACCCCCAAAGGCGTTTTTATGACGACATGACAGCGACATGTTTAAGGAGCAAATTAGACAATCGAATAAGCCCAAAGAGAATCGCCTGCGAGAAGAGCGCCGGGAAGTGCCCTCAATTTTATTAATGCGTAGAATTCGAAAAGTTTAAGAAAAGTTCCGAGGAGCTCTCGAAACGTAAACAGAGTGGGATAAGTGAGCTCTAAGCCCGAGAAAATAATTCCGGAGTGGGTGTTACAAAGGATACAACCCAGTTAAATGTTAATACATCTCTTGTACGCCGCTTCTGCCCTGCTTGACGTTTTTATTGCAGCTCAAGTTTTCCAATTGCTTAAATGTGCTTAAATTAATCCCGGATTTACGGCATCGCGTAATTACGCGCGCAGGACGCGCCCTAATTAGGCTGCGACTAACGAATGATGCATTCCCCATTAAAAATATGTAAACTTAGGGAGTGTTGTTGTACTGCCAGGTTGTTAATTAGCGAACAATTACTTGCGTCTACTTAATTTTATCGGTAGAGGCTCGCTGCAATTTGCTGCAGCGCTATTACTACTATGCAAGTTACTTTCATAACCGAATTAACTTTTTTGTATATAACTAAGAAGCACAACGCTCTTATAGTTAAAATTTTTCCGACTTGAACAAACTTTTGCAGTAAAGGGAGGAGGTTCGTTCTATAGAACATTTATTGACTAATGTCTAATGTCCGAAGATGTTACATATGCTCCGGTACTGGAGTCGGTGGTAAAAAGAGATTTGTGCCAGTATAAACTAAAAATGATTAACAATACTGCCTGGCGATTAACGCAATATCAACGTTGACATTTTAAATGCGATATTACTTAACAAGTTATGCATTCGAAAAGTCAATAGTATTTGAAGAAATCTCATCACATCATCTCAAAGTTGACATTTTTATATCCAGCAGAAGAATATTTGGACCAATATTGCTTGCTCAAAACGAATTCCAATAAAATTACCAAGCTTAGGTTTGTTGGGTCGATTTGAAGAATCAACGTCGCTACTGGTTTTATAACGGGGGAGAAAATTGCGTTTAACTTCTTCACGCAAATGTTAGCACAAGGGAAGAAATTTAGAGGCAAGGCACCTGACAACAAGCAAAGAGGTTGAGGTTCGGAGTGTGTGGTTGTTGGATATGATTGCCATTGCTGCAAATTCGGCCATTTTGCCGGATTTAGAAGTCTCTCACACATAAGCTAATCTCTAAAGTTCTATTCTCCTTTCGTTGTGATGTCGGAAACGTTATTTCGGTTTTATACAAAATATCTTAAACACTTTAAATATTTTACCAACCTTTGCTTTTGAGCAAAGCCCCGCCCGTTCTGTGTAACCTATGTCTCGAAGCACGGACGATTTCTTGGTCGACAACACTGGTTCGATTCGCGACAACACATTTTTTAACGCCATGTGAACGAGTTAAATGAAGCTACTTTGTTGCCTTATTGATACAAGTTGTGAATTATTGCCATTTTTGAATGCCGTAGTATTTGCGGCATGTGATACGTGTCTTAGGAAGTTTGAACGCATGCTCGCTGGGGTGTGTAGATCGCTATCTGTAATCGGTAGCTGACTCATGGGACCACCAAAATTTATTTCCGTAGCTTGTAGCGTGTAGATAAATTAAAGCTGAATTATTGTGTATCTGAGTCTTGGCATCTATGTCCGACTACAAATATAATTATTTCTTTTGGTGTTGCTACTGCAGCTGCATGAGATTTTACAGTAGTCGATTTCTTGTTAGGAAGAAGTCAGTACACGTTTTCATAGAAATGAGATTAACTTCTTTTTGGGCGAAATAAGAAGCGAGGTAAATTGCATCTGTGCGTTGAACCTTCACATCTGTCGAGCGAGGTTTCCCTGGTGAAATCCTCTATTACAGGTGGCGTCTATAACAATAACAAGAAAGGTTGTCTCCATATCTGCTATTGTCTTGATTATAATGAGCGGGCTTCCCCCCTCGAGCTGTGCTACTGGATCTCATTTAAGCTTATTGAATGCCAATGAAGATTCTCCTGTAACAGTTTATCGGCTATTTATCGATATAAAGTATACAACATGTTACTTCAACAAGGTGGAGCAACATGTTCGATCAGCTACCACAGTTACTGACTTGACATGCTTTAATAATACGTTTGCCATCAACACTCGAGTTGCAGGAGATCGCTGTATATGCTGTAGTAAAAATCGCAACTCGTGACTAGTGTCTTTATCTAAAGGTATGAAATTCAGAGTTAATGTGTGCTTAAACAGTGATCGAAAATATATTGAAGCAAATCTGTGCAATTCTATAGATGTATTTGTACGAATTGCAACAATATGCAACCTTAAGTATCAGATAAAACGACCAAAACTGATTTATGCACATCAAGTTAAAGGTAGAAAAGAGCAATTCAACGCAAGTGACTAAGAGACACTGCAGTAAAAGAAAAAGAAAATGAGCAAGCATTTATTGTTTTACACAGGAACTGTCCTATTTCTTGTAAAGGCAGTAACGCAACAGACGAAGTTTACATATACGAAAAAAGACAAAGAAGAAGTAAAAGCTACATTAGGAATTTATAAAGTTTAAAAGTGAAATAGAGTCTTAGGCTTGGACGGTTACGTTGTCATGTTTTGCACTGGCTGCTAATTTTTTGTATATAAGTGCCTTGAGCTAGCCAGTAACAAGAGCTTGATGATCTGCTTTGAGTGAATAGATTCAGAACATTTTTGAAAGACTATGTATATTGGTTTGCCAATTTTTTAAAATAAACTTAACTATAAAGCGAATAAATACTGAATTTCAGCTAAATATGCGAAAATCAAACATCCCATTATATCTATGTTTCCCAGATTATCGAAAGACTCTTGATAATGTAAACTGGGGGAAACTATGGAAAATTCTAGCAGAAATAGATATGCTTCAACACCATATTCATTTAATACGCACTCTACAAAAAGACAATACGGCAATGATAAAAATTGACAACGTCAAATGACAAATTTGCGGAAGAATGCAATCAGCAGGATTGAGTGTTTTGAAAAATCCAGAAGAAACAAAGTTTAACTTTTTGGTTCGCATATACGTTTAAAATGTTACCAAAAGGAATGCTCAACCAACCATTGCCAGCAAGATGGAAATGTTAGATTAAATGGCGTCATCGCACATCGTATTCCCTTGCTAAAAAGCTAAAAGTTCTAGTGATTTCACATCATAAATGTAGAATCAGAGGACTAAGAGCTAATTTAATTAAAATGCTGGTAAAACTTTCCCTTAGATACAATTTTTTACATTTTTGACACAAGATATTCAAGAAATATGGTAACACACTGCTTAAACTATTTTTCTACAGACACTTTGTTGTAGGAATTAGAAATATGTATGTGTTTAAGACCTCTTTCCAGTTGCATGTACTATTATGTTTGTACCGATACGTCTAGACGTAACATATCTTTTATTGGGGAAATTAAAGTTTGGCCTTGAATGGTCTAGACTTCTTGCACTATTTCCGTAAGCACACGATAAAAAATAAAAAAGGGCAAAGAAAGGACAAGGACCTATCTGCATCAATCGCTGATAACAATTTTGTGCAATCGACTAAGTTATCGTTCCGACGAAGTAGCAAGCAATATAAAACTAGGCTTTGCTTTTACACGCGAAACTATCCATAATAGATTGTTACGAAGTTTGTTAAGCCATATTATCAAATAATTATTAGAATTTATGCTGTATCTAATCAGTTCCATTACCATGGTGCTAGCAGTTGACAAGGTGACGAGGTTGTTGGTTAGAGCAACATTGTTGATCAAAGTATCTCTCATATGAATAAAGGCAACGTCCTTTTGACAGGTATCGCCTACTATTCCCCACGCAAGATTGTCACGTAGTGCACATGTCCATCCACTGCAATATGGAGAGATATTGCTATGAACATATTTTAAGCTTTTATAATTATAATAGCAATTAATAACATTTCAAGCATATAAAATATTATTTTATAAAATTTTCCAGAAATGTTCTAGTTTAACTTTTGCTAAGTGTTTAAAATTGCATTGGCCTTGAAAATAATATGTAAAACGGTTTAAAAAATAATGTTAGCCTTGATTTAAATAACAAAATCTAATCAGAGCAGGCTTGGAAATTATGTAAAACAATGTAAGAACACAGACAAAGAATTGACGGAAAGGAAGCCAAACTGTGAAATGGCGTTAATTTTGGCTTCCCTAATAAATAATTGTTAGTATGTGAATAAACACCCTTTTCCTAATGCAATGTGTTTGAAATTAATACTGTATTCTTTGAGTACGTTATAGTTGGTTGCATGGATTCGCAGAAGTTGAAAAAAGTGTTTAATTTATGCATCGAGTGTTGGCTGGTTTGTCGAGATTGTGTACGAGGTTCGAGCAGTGAAATTGGTGCCCTGTGAGCTAGAGGTGGGCAGCGACCTTCGTGGGAAGCAGCTAGAGCTTTAGGTGTGAGGCAACGGCTAGAGGAGACGTTCTTCAGGGCGTTCAGCAGCTTGTAAATGGCCAACTGAGAAAGAGGGGCCCATGCATCGTGGGATTTGCTGGGGTCGAGTTAAGCCCTAGTTTCCACTAAAAAAGCAACAGAAGGGCCACGAAGGTTCATCCTAAAAGACTGGATTTAGTGAATTTCAAGCATGACGTTGGTTTTATGTGCACTTCCAGCAGAAGCGTCTTCTAAGTGTTTTTTGTTTGTGATGTGTACCTATTTAATTTCTGCAATTGTTATCACCTAGGCGACGCTTTAATTATGTAATCATATAACTTGCCAAACTTGTTTTGCGCCTTGTGAGGTTGGATCGCCATATTTGAGTTTAGTTCCCATTAGTTAAAAAATATCCAGTATTGAAGCGATGTCAGTAGTTAAATAAGCATTATACAAAGCACTTACAATTACATTATTAGAAATAATGCCAAGATAATCAAGTTGATAAGAAAAGTATTTCCTATAATTCTTACAAATCAAGCTAATATTTGCTAGGATGTAGAGACCCGACCCTTTTGAGATTATTAAACTCATTTATATTAAATAACAATACACAATAAAAAACAATCACAATAACACATAGGTAGTACATCCATGATTGCGTGTTAGATATTCATAGGATGTCCCATGTCTTTATATTTTGTAATAAATGACAGTTTAAATTAGAAAACTTTAGAAGTAGTGGTTAAGAATCAAACTTATTTTGACGTTCTGAACACACCTTCAAAATATTTTCTTTTTTTTCGACACTCCCTGTGTATTTTCCAGAAGAACGGGTTGCAAACTGAACTAACCAAATGATGATGAGTTTCTAGCAAACATTTCTAATAAATGAAATAAAGTGTTTGATATAATCCCGAGTAGAAAGTGAGATAGAAGTTTTAAAATTACCAAGCGTCAAATAAAGTTATAAGCCCCCGAGGGACCCAAATAAAATGTTGCTAAATGCACGCCCAAATTCCAGGCGCCTCGATCGGGCCGTAGTTAAAGTAAGCGGTAACAAACTCTGAAAACCTGTAAACAGCCCGATTAAAATAAGGATTAAAGCGCGGTTATCGCGAACAAAACGAAAGCTTCCGAGTGTTTCGCGCTCTCACGTCATTAATTAGCCCGGCCATTCAGACGTTTTCGGGAAAGCTGCACAAAGGGCCTACCATCGATTTCGCCCGCGTCCGCGACCTTAACACAAAGCGGAATATGAAAAATCGACGTCAGTATTAATACACTTCCGTTAATTAATAATACTCGTCTCCTCAAGACAAGGGGAAAGACTGATAATTGCACTGAGGGCTATTAATCATCGATGTAGCCAACAATTAGAGCTATGAGTAGTTTGATGGCCGACCATTTTTCAAACTATACAAGCCCTGTCTGGACAAATTGAAATTTAGAACCATTTGCTTGCTACTTTTAAGCTTTACGTCAGTTGAAATTCTTCGACGAAAGCATTTGAAGTATGTAGCGTCTGAAGAAGAGTATGCAAAGGCTTTTAACGTTTTAGAGATCCTGGCTGTACACAGAGGGTGTGCAAGTATGACTATTCCAAAGGTTACTAAATCATATCTTTGTTATAAGATACCTCCAACTGTGCAAACATATGTATCTTTTGTCTCTTCTAATTTGGGGTAAAGGTATCAATTGTCTCACTCTCACTCTCACTTTCTTACAATGTTCTGTCCTTTTTAATTTGGGGGAACAAAATCTTGGAATGAAATGGTTGTACCTTTATATGTACCATCATATTTAAAAATTTATATTCTGAGCAGGCCTTGATATGTGTTATACGTTTGGAGGTACTGAAGTGTATTGTCAGTCTATGTCAAATTCGAGATTTGCAGGTTAAGTTTTACGTCAGTCTGTGTCAAACAACAAACAAAACCTAAACTACTAATCTGGAATTTGACATAGACTGACAATACACTTCAGTACTGCCAAACGTATACCACATATCAAGGCCTGCTCAGAATCTTTTTTTTTATCTCATGGTATTAACTGACCTTAACTATTCCATCAGATTTATTTATGAGTAAAATATTACTTGGTAGATTTTTTGTATCTTGAAAAGTCAAGAGTCAGACCTTTTTTAAAGCAGTAAATCTAAAAGCCTTTAATTCTCCATTATTACTGCTATTTTATGGTCAGTTACTACACAGAAGAACAAAGCGACCACTCACTTAAAGTAAGAAATTTAGAGCGTTTTGATGCAAAAACAAGGGAATGTTATAAAAAGGGGCTGGGTAACTGCTGCCTTCTCTCGAAATTTTGTTGCTGTAGGGTCTATGTGTACACGGGCAATATCAACGATAAAAATGTGCCGCAATCTATAGTAAAAGATCCTATAGCTAATAGCTAAACTGTACGCAGCAGTAGAACAAAAATGTACCCCCAGCGCTATAAAATAGAGAAACCTTTTAAAAACAGCTTCAGCTATATTAAACTAGCTTAAAGACTACTACTTGGTCTGGCAGGTATATCAACCAGAATCATAATTGACATTGTTAAATAGTTAGTTATTATAGCTGTTTTAAGAAAAACAAAAAATAGTTCGATTCTATATTAAACATGATACTTTGAACGAAATTGAAGAAAACGATGCATATTTGCTAACATGTGCATAATAACCTCTTTCTTAGCGTTCTTCTTCTAATTAATGAAAAGTGCACACAGCTAGCTACAGTGGGACACAGGCGTGGGTCTATTCTCAAAGCGTAGGGGTTTCCGTCTAAATCAATTTGGAAGGGACGCAGAAAGTAGATTATGAATTCTGGGCCAGAGGATGATTGGCCTTGCCTAACCCAGAAGAGAATGACCTCGGTGGAAGGGTTTCGACGTATTAACGTTAAATTCCCTTATAAAATCACTTACATGCAGTTGCATAAAGTGTAACTAGTAATGTATATTGAGCACACAAGACTACAAGAGCAAATATTTAGCGGCAGCTGGAGCTGATCTAAGAAAATAACCGTATCGATGACGAGACGATTACAAATTAGTCTGATTTATCAAACCTATTAGGCTGTTCTTAATCCAACCTATATATTGACACTATTCACTGCTCTCCTTGACGGGTAGAAGCTGAAAACTGGTGTTCGTGAAGCGAACACTAGCATAACACACGATTTACTAATTATAAAGGTAGGTAAGTTCTAGTTCTGGAATGGAGAGACATAAATGCGCAGAAACTACATCATCTGCATAAAGGCGAGTCTGTAATTTAAGGTAGTGAAGTTCACAAGACTCCAGCTCTCTGAAATGATGTGATAGAAAGCCTTTAGCTATATCCTGTTCAGTTGATCCAGGCACCTGGTTGCCTGAACGACAGAGATAGTTGCCTAGACCACAGAGATGCGGGTATTAGAAGAAGAAAGTTGACTCACGGTCACGTTCACCCACAGAGGCTGAGAACGCACAAGAGCACATACGTAGTTGTTGGTGGTATGTGAAAATCCGATTACAGACGGTTGTAAGGGCTAATTATTCCAGGATCGTGTCTGCGTCCTACATTTTTAAGCAGGTCGAAGTTCTAATATCGACTATGTAGTTACATCGAAGCTAATTAACGTTAGTACAGCGTATATTATGTAAAAAGCACGCCCCATTAAAGAAGAGAGGATTAAGCTGGAACGAGGCAAAAGGGTTCTCTATGAACAGGAAGAAGTATGGTGTAAATGAAAATAAAAGTGTAATAAACATTTGCGTAAAATAAATTAAACAAAAGTGAAATTAACAGAAAAACTGTGTAACAGCAATGAACAAGAGTGAACGTGTCAGAAACCTCGACACCATAATATGGTCAATAAAAATGGAAAGAGAAGACGAATCTCATCCACTTTCAGGTCTGGCTTTATTGCCTAGGCAAACAGCTGCGTACTGCCTGATCCTCAATTTTTTAAATTCACGAAAACAGTAAACATAATACGCCGAATTTGCGTTGACAGCGATCAGGGCGTAAAGCAGGTTGTTTTCTATTTAGTATGCGGAATTTAGAAGTAAAACCTGACGGTGTTGAGCATTTGTAGGTAGCGACAGCAAACAGAACTAAAATATTGCTCCTGTTATCGACCAAAGCGTGAAAATAATGAGGTAATTTAAAACCATACCTCTTAAATGATGCAGAACACTACATTCTGTGTTAAACCGGTAAAGGTTCAGATTTTTGTAAACAAACTTCTCATTACTTCTAATAGGTATATTAACACACAAAACAAATACCTGTTATGCCAATTGGTTGTAGTTTTTAAAACTACGAACATAAGTACATTTTATTTAATAATAAGGAGGGTTCATTAATGCCTTACTGAATGGGACTCACGGTCATCCAAACGCTCCGTTTAAACACACCCTTACCAGTTGAGTCCTTGATGCTTCGGTTGACACAACACTGGTGTTTGAGTGTGAATTTTTTATGTGTCACCTGTCTCGTGTTTGGTTTTGTGGTGTTTCGTCTTCTAGCAGTGGCTACAACTATTATTTCTGAGATAATGATCTCCTGTACAGCAGATAATTATAGTAAAAAACAAGGTTTTTTGTAACTTTTCCTTGCTGGCCATCTCTAGCGTACTTTCAAAACCTTTTTTAGTGCAACAAAAATTATTAAATTCGTCCTATATGCGGCGGCTACAGCTAATTTAACAATAATCTACTAACCTATATTTCTATTCATATTGTAAAACACCTTGAAGATACATTTGATGAGATTCTATTTTTACTCGCTTAATAAAGTAATTGACCTTGCGACAAACCCGTGTGGGGAATATTAAGAGTCGCCAGTAAAATGGGTCTCCTTTAAGAAAACCATGGATTTTTTTGAGCAGCGCACATCAAACAGCAACCTCCTCGCCTGGTCGACTGATAATACCGTGCTATTTCATTATGGAAATTGTTAGATTTCGTTGGAATAGTAATAATTGATAGGAAATCAGAAGAAAAGAAAGAAAGTGATTAATTACCTGTTTTATAATTGTCCCACGTATTAATGTTTCTTATCTTCTTTCTATTCTTTCGTGTTGACTATGTGCATTGTCTCGCCCATTGGGGTATATACTGGTTGACTACTATCGTTGGCATGTTGGTATATTCTTTTTAATAAAATTGTTGTAGTAGCTGATTGCTTGTTTTCATTATTAATTAAATAGCATTCTTCCAAAAGTGTTCTGAATAATCACCTTCAACATTTACTTATTTGATGCTTTAGAAATGGCGTTTAAAAATACGTTCAAACATTTTACCCACTCATAGATCTCATCAACAGAAACAAAAAAGTCTCAACAAACACGAGTCCAGAAACGTTTCGTTTCCGAGATAAAGGGTGTTAAATGTTTCAACATAAAAAAATCTCTGCCGCCACTAGAATAAATAATTTAAATCTTAGTGTATTAAATCATGATCGTTAATAGCACCAATAAACCTTCCAAGTTTCACAAAACTCGGCTAAGGGGTTTTTGAGATATTGAAACATCTCAGTTTTTGTCTTAATAAGTTCAGAGACGTGAAAAAATATGGGCTTTATTTTTTCTTGAAAGCGAAGCGATATACTAAAAACCTCAAAATACAAAAAAGTTAGTTCTTAGTTGTTTTATAAAAAAAATATGAAAATTGCAAAAATTATGCTCGGCGTTATTTTTTGATGAAATAGTATATTAAAGTATGAGTGGATAACAAGGTCTTTAAAACATGCGCGAGTTTTCGAGCACGACAGCGTAGCCGGAGTGCTCGAAATAGAGCAAGTGTTTTAAAGACCAGTTATCCACGAATACTTTGCGCTATTTTTTATTATACCTGCAATACTGGAAATAAATTACGCACTAAAAACTTAGAAATAATTTTTGTCGTGATAAATCGAGAAGGCATAATAATATTGCTACTATAGTTACGGGAATTGTTTACATTTTTTTCACGCCCACGTCCGTTGCTGCATTCAGTCGCTTCAGAAAAATAAAGATAGCGATGAAGTTATAATGTTACCTATATACCTTGTTTCCTTGACAACCTTTAAAGCTCGGCGGGCTTTAATCGCCTGTTTTGGCACGCTCAGGCATGCTTTAAATGGCGATTCTGATGCAGGTATAATAAAAAAACCTAATCGACATGCCCTTGGAATTACTGGATCAACTGTGGTATGTTCAAAAAATAGCCGATAAAGTTATAAACAAACTGTAAAAATCTTATAGCATCTCCCACAGCGTCTTATAAAGAGTTTTCCAATAGGGGCGGGTCGAGGTTGACAGTCTGTGGCGGCCATGTTGTTTTGGCGGCGTCTGTCAAATCTGTTGTTTATTATTCAGTCACTGATGCCAAATCACCATGGCAAGTTACACGACTGAGCAGTACGTCCAAATGATAAAACTTCATTATCAAAATGAGTGTTCGTTAGTGCAAACTTTGCGGGCGTTGTGCCCATTTCAAGGCGGACGCGGTGGCCCTTCAAAGTCGGAACTCCAACGTTTGGTGACCAAATTCGAGACGACCGATTCGGTAAACAATCAGCCAACACCCGTACGTCAAAGGAACGCCAGATCTGCCGAGAACGTTGCCGCTGTCTGTGAAAGTGTGTAGGAGAACCCGAGGCAGTCAATTCTTCGCAGTGCACAATAACTCGGCCTTTCGCAGACTTCAACTTGGCGAATGTTGCGTCGGGACTTGGGCCTGCACCTGTACAAGATCCAACTGACCCAGGAGGATAAAGGTAATGACCATAGACAACGCCGTTTGTTCGCTGATTGGGCTTCGGAGCGTTTGGAAGAGGACTCCAATATTGGCCGAAAAATCATCTTTAGCGACGAGGCGCATTTTTTGATGAATTACTATGTTAACAAGCAAAATTGCCATATATGGGACGACGCCAACCCACACGAGGTTCACCAGGTGGCAATGCAGCCACAAAAAGTTACTGTTTGGTGCGGATTTTGGGCCGGCGGCGTTATTGGTTCGTACTTTTGAAAAATGACGTTGGTGAGGCCATCACCATCAACGACGAGCGCTACAGATCGGTGATGACCAATTTATTGTGGCCCGAATTGAACGATATGGACGCGGACGGCATGTGGTTGCAGCAGAGCGGCGCTACGTGCCACACAGCGAACGCCACGATGAACATTCGGCTTGAACGATTTGAGGATATGGTTATCTCTCGCAGAGGTGATGTGAATTGACCACTAAGATCGTGCGATTTGACCCCGCTATACTTTTTCTTGTGGTATTTTCTGAAGTCGCAGGTCTATGGCAATAAGCCGCAATCGACCGATGCCCTCAACGTCAACATAACCCAGACCATCGCTCAAATTCAGCCAGATCTATGCGGCAGAGTCATTGAAAATTGGACCTCTCGGATCCGTGCCACCGTGAGAAGCCTAGGCAAACATTTGAACGACATCATATTCCATATATAATGGCATACATGAGCCTTTCAAATAAAAAAAGAATTTTGTTAATACCTCACACACAGCTTGTTTTATTCCATTTCAACATCGACCCGCCTTTATTGGAAAACCCTTTATATAACAATAGAATATGGATTGTTTTTGAAAACTTTAACGCCTTATATCTCAGAAACGAAGCGTTTCGGACACATGTCTATCAGAAGTTTTTGTTTGTATTGATAAGATCTATAAGTGGGTAAACTATCCGAACGTATTTTTTCAACACCCTGTGTTCTATCTACTTCGTCAACTTCTTTAGTAGCATTTAACCCTTGTTGCACTACTTCGTTGTTCCATAATTTTCCATATAGGCACTTGCTATCCAGTTATTTATTGTTATTACTTTTAGATCTTCTGCAACACATCCTTTCCATCTATTTGCTTGTCTTTCTCTTTAATAATATTTACTTTCTAGTTTGTAATAATATTACTGTTTTATCTTCTCCCATTCTTCTCGCATGACTAAAACTATGTAGTTTTGCTGTTTAATATCTAATATACTTGGCCTTCTCAGTCTACTGTTTATGTCTGCTATCATTAGTATCCTAAGTTTTTCTTTTTGTATTATATCGTAGACTTTTCATCATCTCTCATTTTAATAGTTTATTCCCTTCTTCTAATTATTGTCTAATGCGGTCTAGTTTTCATAAATTTATTTGTGTTTTTTGAGTATTGTTTATTTCACTTCCCAGTTATGAATGTGAGTTATGTTTAACGACCTTTCGAAGTTTTTATCTTTGATTTTTATTTGTTTACTCAGTTTTAGCTCTAAGCTGTCAGATTCTTTTACTAATCTGTTGAATGTATTCAGTAGTTTTTGTTTATCAAAACTGGCTATGATTACATAATCTGCTTACGCACTTCGCTGTATTCCTTTGCTGTTGATCGATTCTGCTGCTTTGTTTACTGTTGCTTAACCTAGTCTTTCAGTTGCGGTTACTTTAAGCAGATGCCCTTCATGGAATCTTTGCATAATTCGTTTCAGTTTACAGCCAATTAGCGGAATATTTGAAATCGGCGCTTCTAACGCATTGTAAGTGCCTATTTTGGAGTCCACGGACAATTAGTGTGATTTAGATAGCTCCGTCACGCAACTCGAAATTATACCCGTCGTTCGAAAACCAGGTCTTGTTAGTAAATGATTCTAATTTTTCTTGAAGGCAAATCTTTCTTTTCCGAAATATTAGAATTAAAATAAATATTTATGACACCTTTAACATTTCGAAATAACTGCTTTCCGCTATTGACGCCTTGAATTTATGAGAACCATTCCGAAACGAATTTTTAATAAAAGGGACGGCTGTTAGCCGCGGATTTTT
Organism: Agriotes lineatus; assembly: GCA_940337035.1. Taxonomy (NCBI): domain Eukaryota; kingdom Metazoa; phylum Arthropoda; class Insecta; order Coleoptera; family Elateridae; genus Agriotes; species Agriotes lineatus. The sequence goes on from OW679201.1 coordinate 33,219,231, forward strand.
ATTTATAAAGCTTCCCTAATCGGCTTACTTCCAGGATTATTTTAGGACAGAATTTAGTAAAGGTTTCTAATGCGACTGCGTCTGCTGTTTTTAATCAAGCAGAATTTATGCGATGTGCACAAGGCTAAATGTAACTGTTACATTGAATATAATAAAGTTTTAAAATTTAGAAATTTTTACACCAATAGAAGGAATTGTCCTTATTATCAAGCTATTTTTTTTACTATGTGAGAAGAGAAATAAAAACGGTGTTTTTTCAATTAACGGTCTCTACTTGTAAATGAAGGTAATCGGCGGTCTTTATTCCAAATTTTCTAAAACTCCGATAATCTTGAGACTGTAGATTTATATTTGTTTTTTTGGATTAATTTGACTAAGTACTTCATATTATTTTGTGCGAAGGTCGAATATTGATTTGGACAATTTGTACATTCTAAATACTAAATAAGTAAGCAATTTCGCTTTTGATGCCTTTAGATTTTTTCACGTTTTATACGGTTCATAATGTTGTAGCGCTACATATACACCTAATTATGTAGTAAATATAGAGTTACTTACTATTTAATTAAATTGCTCTCTCTAACTGTAAGAAGATTTCTAACTGAAGGTGCTTCATCCAAATTCGTTATTGGAATTGTAGACTTACATTTCTAAAACTTCTGAATAACATCGGATGTTAACGTGAAAATGACAGAAAATGCATTTAAATGTTTTGCTTACTGACAATCGATAGAGTCTTGCTAACAACATGTTGCAAATTAACATGCTTTTGATATTTTTCTAAAAAAAATATTACAGGTTGATTGACTGTCACTGCAACATTTCTAAATATTTGCTCCAAACTTACAGACATATTATTACAATCTTCTTGATTATTAAAAAAACTGAAAGTTTGTTCAAACGTTCTGAAAATTACATTATAAATTTACTAAAGATGCAGCAAATTTTTCTAATACAAATTTGTTTTAAGTTTGGTTATAATTTACAACAAAGTAATTATAAAAGTGCTAACGACATACTGAGACTCAGATGCAGTGTCTAACCAATTTTCAAAAATCTTTCCGGAAAAAATTACTAGAATCTTAATATACCGTAATGGTTTTTGGTGCGTTAGAAAAATATCTTGTTTATTTCGGTTAATTGCCCCGCATTGGATGTGCCAAAATAAATGTCCTGTTATTCGCCCAGCTTATTTTTGGTTAATAGAAACTAAAGCTGTTTATTTTATCTCAACAATGCACCACATCTTGGGCTACAAAATAAGTGCCATGATATCCCCTAATTATTTATTATTATTAATTATATAAAAAATAGTTGGTTCACTAATTTGCATTCGCACGGTGCCAAAAAATATTCATTTGGCCAAACGTTGCTATATACTAAAGGACAAATTGTTTGATTTTCATAACATAGGCAACAATTTCATTTTCAAATAGTCAGTTCCAAGCGATTATATGAGATCAAAAGAAAATTCATTTTTTACTCTGGTGAGCTTTAGGTCTTAAATCGCCTTTTACAAGTATGGCTACGAGCATTTACTAATTTCGCGGGCTAAATAACATACAAATGGCAAAGAATATAAAAAATTTCTTAGCGTACGCCTATGTTTTTTTCCATGCGCTCACTGGATGTGGTGCATCGAAGCAAGATGGGTTTCCTGGGCTGACAATATACACGATGTCGATGCGGTGTGCTGCTGTGCTTACTGGAAGTGATTTGTGGTGTGCACGTGCTCTGAACTTTAAGGATAGCTTCTAGACATTCCATAACGTAAATAAAAAACATACACTTTAGTAACAGTGTTTTTAATGTGAATACTTCATGTCAGGTACAACAGTTTATGTACATTTTTTAAGATAATTGATGATCAAGTAACCAACAGTAACTCAGAAGTACCCGATAAGTATCAAGTGACCAACAGTACTTCAAAAGAAACCGATAATTATCTAGCGAAAAACAGTAATTCAGAAGTGACGCTTTCAAACCGTTAAAAATGCGTATATACCGCCCTGAAGGTTTAACACCCCAAAACACACATTTTTTAAATAAAAGCACAATTGGCCTATATTATATCACGCTATTTGCGATTGGCTTGGCTTCAGCTATGACGTGTCCTTGATCTAATTCTAAGCCGAAATCCTCGGGGGGTTGCTGAGTAATCAACTTGCAGACCGCTGCACGCTGTCAAAGCTACAAACTCCAGTCTCCATCTCAGAATCCGTTACTGAAACTACCAATTTGCCCCAGTGACCTAATTTCGTTGGATTTGACACAAGTGTGGTTGCTTAAGGTAATACGACCTCGCTTTACAATTTATCGCTCCCACATGATTACTGCTGTTGTAGGGGTGTTCAGTTATACTGGTAACCAGATCTGGCCTGCTGTTATGAGCCCTAATACCCTCGGATATTGCCTGCCTTCACTCGTACTCTGGTGCAGGTGTGTCGGACCATATTACTGCTTCGCCAATAGATTACGTGCCTTCTCCAGGTGGTTTGTCTCTACCGGCGTCTTGTATATGTGCTGCAGGACCTCAAGGTGATTTTGTCAGTGTGCTGTGCTTATGAGGCATAAAAAACACATCTCGAATAGTATCGTACGTCGGTCACATATGTTCGTACTACGAAAATACGAACTGTCACTCACTGTATTATCTTGCCATTTTGGACGCATATACATTTGTGTAACTGGAATGCTCGTTGTTATTAAAGTTTTATTTAAGACTATAGCTAAGTTCTGTTGGTTACAAATACTTTATAATTTATTTCTTATATTTTTAATTCTTCGGACTTGGAATGAAACTTGATATTGCTGCATTTATTTTTAACTACAACATGTAATTTATTTTAGAACCGTTTTTATATTGAGTTCTCTGCTAGTAACATTGTTATGTATCAATTATTCTTACTAACTTTCAAAATGTTTCTTTCACAGTGTACTTTTACTAGCGAAATTAATGTGTTGGACTTAAAAGGTTTTAAAATAATTTTGCCCTGATGAAGACTGAACATTTTTCAAAAAATTACTACAATCTTATCTTTACGGAAATTAACTCTAAACATAGAACGTTGCACCATGCTTTTTGAAAAAAATGCTTCAAAAGATTCAAAGTTTACTAGAAATTCATTGAAAATGGAAATGAATTTTGCTGTAGATTAATTGAAGTTTGTTTAAGAAATGTTTGTTGTTACCTGGTATAAGATTTCACAAAGGGGTTCCCATTTGTCAAATTATCTTCAAGTGATGTACCCATTTCTATTGCGCAACTAATCACCATTAAACTTTGTACATTGAGCTGTAACATGCTAAAAAATACTTCGTCGATGCAAATTTTCGGAAAGGTCAGTGAAATATTGCTTGTAGGTCATTGGTAACCTATAAAAGTTTCACTGCATATGACAATTCTGAGAAAGAAAATTGTTTGCTCAAAATTTTCTGAAAGCTTGCTGAAAGTTTATTAGAAATTTGCCAAAGAATGCCTGCAAATTTGCTCTAGAGCTACTGGAATTTACTAAAAATATATATTGCAAAGTTCTTGACAATTTAAATTTATTATTAATGTATGCTCAAATTCCCTCAACACACACTGAAAAGTTATAAAAAATGTATTAGAAATTTTCTAATGATTTGCTTCGATATTGCCCAAAGGTTCCGTTGCAAATTCGATAGATACTTACCACATCTTTACTAAAAACTCAATCGCATTTTAATAATGCATTTCAGAAAACTTGTTACAAACAAAATCTTTAAAATTTTCTGCAATTTATCGCCAAGGAATTACTTGAAACTCGTTGTAATTTTGTTGGAAGTTTGTAAATAATTTTCTGCTAATTTGATGAAAAGGTAAAGTATTTACTATAACATCGCAAAAATTCGATCGACTGGACAGATATTGGAAAATTTTACACCAGCGCATAACATCGATAATTTTGCATTTTTGAACTACTGCAAATTGCTAACATATCCTGGAAGAATGTTATACTTATGTTAATATTAAATAATTTTTCTAGTTTAAAAATAGCAATTTGCACTTTTCAGGAAATAGTCTGTGGTATATTCCTTGCTTACATCAAATTGTCTAATTACTCCAAATACACTTTCGCTCCCTACGCGAATTCGTACATTTGATAAAATTGTCAGGAATTTGACATACACTTGTGATATCACTATTGATAATTTTGCATTACTGGAATTTCATCGAAAATGCACACAAATTCAAATTTTAGCACCAATGCCTGGCATTTCAACGTTACACAACCTTTATTTCTCAAAAAAATGCTTCCTAGCACTATATTCTCACCCTCGAACGCTAAATACTCGTAGGTAGTTTTTTCTCGTTATTCACTTGTGGCTTTTGCAAAAGCGCTCGTGAACTGGAAAAAATATCGGTAATATTCAGTGCTGTAAGAAATTTTGCTCTAAATATTCAAATAACCAGTAGCGTGGGGTAGCTATTTTAGTTTCTTAATAGTCCGGTCAAAATAGACATTCAAGGTTACAATCATTCGCAAGAACTTGAATATTGGTACAAATGTTGAAAACACCATCATAAACAAATTGTGAAAAATCCCCATCGATACCACGTGTGCAAAAAAATTTATTCAAGGTCAAAGTTCGTAAAAATGGGGTTTTTGCATTTTTCAGCCAAACGGTCAGATTTATCATAAAAATATGTCAGACAAAAATTGTAGATAATACAATTATCTATAAAAATTGTCCTTGCACTTTTTTCGTAAGAATTTCTATTTCTGAGATATAGCGATTCTAAGAGTTGAAAAAGTCGTGTTCTTCATAATATGCACACGTGAGGTAGATTTTTTCTGGAAGCTATTACAATCTTGCCAATTATTGCTGAAACTATTATTGAACTTGTTTGTTGTTGTTAAACAAGTATTTTGAAAAGATTCTTAAGAACTCTCTCAGAACGTGCTAAAATTTTTCCAAAAATTTCTTGAAAATTTCTGTTTGCTAAAAAAAGTGCGAACCTGTTTGCCAAATAGTGTTGTTTAATTGTAAAATTTTAGATTTTTTCCACATTTTTGAAAACATTTACAGAAGTTGCAGTGTACTAATCTTCGTTAATGAATTGAAAAGGAATTTGGCTAACTTCCAAGACTGCTATAAAATTTGCAAAATCTGAAAAATTTAGAAGGGATAGAAATATCATCTTTATCATTGTGGTTTATTATACGCTAAGCGAAAAGTTACTGCGAAGCCTTACTGCATAGGAGATCATTAACAAATAATACGTACCTACTACAATTTTGAACCTTCTCAGCATCTTGTATAATTTAATATTAATCTGCAATTAGATAGTGATATGGAATTCCATATTACATTACATTTTTTATATAACTTTAGAAGATGTATTGCTTATATGGGCAATTCTTTATTACATTTGTTTTTTGAAGAATTAAAAGCCATCCTCTCGGCGGTTTCATATATTATTATTCATGGTGTAGTTTGTTTACTCATGAAACGTGTTTTAATAGCAAATATAACAACTGGAGCAAAGATGATGTTACTGCTTATATTAGGATGAACGGGGTAATATGAAACAGGGATTAGAGATTAGATACTAGAGTTATTTGGTTGATACGTATCTTTAGTTTTGTGTTAATTGTTCAACAAATACATTTTAAAAGGATGTCGTTTGGGAAGCTTTTACATTGTCTAAAATAAGTAACTTTGCATTTTCTGTATATATACACATGAATATGTATATATATTTTTAAGGTCCAGACCAATTTTTTCTACTACAATCCTTTACTAAGTTTTAGTATAAACAGCTGACCATAACACCCTAACCCTGCCGTTTACCATTCTACAACCGTCTGCCAACAAGTGCAAAGCGTTAATATAATCCTATTTAATATTTATTTGCAAATTTACAATTTCGCAAAGAGCCAGAAGCAAACAAGACTGCACATTCTTAAAAAATAAACCGCGAATTTCACGCAAATTTTGATTTTAAGGTTGTTCTGATAGTTATAACGTTTTCTCCATTTTGCAACCCTCAAATCCACCTGGACCGCAAAATTCCCATATTCCGAATTCCTTTAAAACATACAATCGACCAGTGGAAAGCCGCCAAACAGCGAATTTCACACAAATATTGATTTTAAGGTTTTTCTGACAATTATAACGTTTACCCCATTTTGCAACTCTCAAATCCATTTGGGTAAAAAAATTCTTAAAAACCCACATACTGGAACAACTAAATTAGATTTATTTCCTTTTCCCCTGTTTATACGAACATCGAATTTACTACAAACGCACCTTACCTTTACACCTCTCTAACTTCGCCTCCCTTCCTTCTGGTGCATCACAGACCCCAAAAACAGCCCGTACGATGAGCGTTGATTCATAATCTTTTTAACTAGCACCAAATCACATTATGATCTTTCAAGAAGTTTGCAATGGAGCAGACCCGAATGCTTTAAAAAAAAACGTTTTAACCCCCGTATGTGGCTTCTAGTCATTTAATGAGAGAAAGTTGATACTGCAGTGTTACCTGACAGATTGTCTATAAAAGACACAAACATTACCGATTACAAGTGACTGTCAATGTAGTATAACATGCCTCTCCTTTTCTTTTAGTAATTATTATTTAGAAAATTGATAAGCTGGCCCTTGTAATGTCCGACAATCAAAAATGTGTCCTTTGCCTTATTTACTACAACTGTTATAGTGACATTGTTGCAATTCGTTGCCGATCATTGTATGGAAAGACACAAAAAATTAACTGGCAACAGTGCAAGACTTCATAAATCATAACCACAAATTGAAAACAACATAACCCCAGTTTGTCATATGTAGTTATTTCGCAGATGTACCAACAAAAATGGTACCCTAACTAAGTCTGCTTACAGGAGGAATGAATTCTATTAAAAAAATGAAATACCATTGCATAAAAGGCTATGCAAAAAGGCGAAATAAAGCTTTCGTTTCGAAAATTTAGCTCTCGCTTTCGAAACAATACGGCGATCCCCGAGCAGCCTGAAGTGGGCCACCCCATGCGGCCTCGCCACAACCAAAACCGACGTGATTAATTTACCTAGTGCGGCGATGACTGCAGTCGATTTATTAGAAATTTTGAAGTAAAGCAGGCTACTCTCGGTGCGCTGGTTTAGGCGGCCGCGGGGCGACCGAGTAGGCTGCGACTAGTGCGACTGCATTCCCGTGCGGCAGGTGTGATCGAGGCGGTTTAAAAAAGGCCCCCGGTGTGTGTGGGGCCATGTTCTCTTTCGATATTGGAAAAATGCGAGCGCCTGTTACGCTCCTGCTGAAGGCTATGGAGTTGCGATTCCAGCGTAATATCCTGCTGTCGCTTACGTCATTGACATTTATGGCTCGGGCATGAGTGTGTTGCGGCAGGGTTGGACTTGGACCTGGGGTGCATTTTTAAGAAAAGCAGGTCTGTGTGGGACGTAATCTGCTATAGTTAAAGATGTAGCGCTATAGAGTACATTAACCTGAACTTGTTAATAGAACTATACTTTTCGAAGTCAGAAGTTAATCATTTGAGTGCGGTGTTTATCTAGGAATATAGAACATAAGTGCACTAATTTTGAATGAAAAAACGTAAAACGCAAATAAATGCTCCAAATTTAGAATTTAAACCAATTATTGAAGTAAAGTAAAAAATCAATCAGGAATATATTTTAAAAGACGGCACCAAATTGTATATTAGCAACATGGAAAAACCTAGAAAAACTTATTGTAAATTTTCTTGATCTGAAAAGAACCTTTAAACCAGTAATTCACCGGGAAATTTTACAAAAACGAAATAAACGAGATGGAATTAAACAATTGAAGGAAAATTTTGTAGGTATTGTTTAACTAATAAATAAAATAAGATGATTCAGTGGAAAATAATCGTCTTCTAGAATGTATTACAACGTGGGGGTATCGCAGGGATCAATTGTAGGTCCATACTTATTTATATACCCCAGTGTCTCCTATCTTGCGAGAACGATAAACGGTTGACCCGAGGTATCTGGATCTGACTGTCTTTCGTCCCTTTCCATCCCATTTCTTTTAACTGTCCTATCCACTAGTCTCTCTTGACTAAACTTTAGATATTTTTCAGTCTCAACGCAGAGTACTCGATGGTCTAGGGCTGCTTTTAGTTCGTACTATTATTATTCTTGAAAGTGAAGACAGATCTCTACAGTTCTGCAAAACAATCTGACTAAGAGAAGGTCGTCCTGACGGCAAATCCTCTGATCTTCGCAGCGTGGGATTGCAGAACATTTTAGTGACAAGCCTCGGAGGTGGGACAAATTTAACAGAACGCCACTATGAGAAAGAAAATCATTGTGAATTTTACCACGTGAGATGTACAAGAGCTAAGTAACAATAAGAGGCCCTTGAAGAACAAAGCAAGTATGTGGGTATGTATAGTGAAGTCGACCAGAACAAAAGAGCCAAGTATGGAATGGCGGTAGTTATCAAGAAAATCCTGAAAGCGCGTATAAACAAAATATATCAAATATAAAAAATATCAGTAAATATTAAATTATTTGGCAAGGAGATTGTTGTCAGAGGAGTATAGGTATTCGTCAACAACGTGACAGTAGTGATCTAAAAGAAATCTAAAAAAATTTACTGACTAATATACAATTCAGAAACATAATTATAATGATAAGCGACTTCAGTGATACGGTACCTATAAGAGGAAGAGATCCAGCGGCTGAGAATAGGATATCAGGTAAATAACAACTGTTACAGGCTAATAGGAATATGCTAAGAATTGTTACAGCCAATTTGTAGTTCTAGCATGCAATATATATATATATATATAATCTATCCCTCTTCTACTTTTAAGTGTAGAGGGTGTAACTTTTCATTACAGAACTCAAATATTCGTTTTTACAATTAATACATAAATAAAAGTATAAATGAAAGATGTAAAAAGAAGACAAAAAATAAATAGAATAATTAAAAATAATACGTAGAAAAAAAATGTAAACTCGTAAAAAACAAATAAAATCCTATAGTAAAACAAACTCTTATCTTACTGAACACTTAGTAATTTTAATTTCACTGCCTGCTTCCCGTTTTGTAATTAACTAAAAAGTATTTTGCCCTTTCACTTCACTTCACTTGTAACTTCCTTTTGTACCATTTCCTTCTTTTCTACTTTACTTCGTCACTGCTCGCCAATTACTCCTATTTCTCGCTATAATTTCGGCCTCATTCCAAGTTAAACCTCTGTTATTCAATATTTCCCCTATTTCTTTATCCCATATCTTACTTGGTCTGCCCTTCTTTCTTTTGCCTGTAGCCTTTGCTTCCCATACTTTCCTAACTTGTCTTTCTTCGGGTAATCTTTTCATGTGTCCCCACCACCGTAATTGTGCCCTCTCTACATACTTTCTAGCACTCTCTATTTTCAGTCGTTCTCTTATGTCTTCATTCCTTATTTTGTCCATTATCGTTACTTTTGCCACCTTCCTTAGATACTTCATTTCTAATACTTGTATTTTCTTGTGCAACTTTTCGGTTAGTACCCATGTTTCACTTCCATATAGTAAAGTCGGTAGATAAATGGTTTTGTAAATTGTCATTTTTGTTTTATTACTAATTTCGTTTTTATTAATAAATCCTCTGTTAATCCCGTGGAACAATTTTGTCGTTTGCGTAATTCTGTTGTTAATTTCTTCTTCCATTTTGCCGGCTCTGTCTATGGTTATTCCAAGATACTTTATGTTTTCGACTTGGTCCACTGTCTGGTTGTTGATTGTTAGGCTGACTCTCTTTTCCTTGTTGTTTGTTATCACTATTACTTTTGTCTTGTTAATGTTTATTTTCATTTCTTTTCTTTCTAGCTCCTCCGCCCATAGGTTAACATTAAATTGTAAGCTTTCCTCCGTACTAGCCATTATTGCGACGTCGTCTGCGAACACACAATCTCCCACCTTCACCGGTTCCAGTTTGTGGTATCCCACCGTCATCTTCTTGCTTCTACTGTTGACATTTCTTATAATTTCGTCCATGAAGATGATAAAGAGCAGTGGACTAAGATTGCCCCCTTGTCTGACTCCTTGCATTGTCCTAAATTTCTTTGTCTCTAGATTGTCTTTCCTTACTACATTTTCGGTTTTTTTGTATAGCGATTTAATAGCTCCTATCAATTTATTATTAATCTTGTTTCTCTCTAGTGTCTCCCATAGTTTATGTCTTGACACCTTGTCAAAGGCCTTTTCCAGATCAACCAGGCATATATATACTTCTTTATTGTATGGTAGCGTTTTCTCTATCACGTTCCTGATTGTGAAAATATGATCTTGGGTGCAGTGCCCCGGTCTAAATCCACTTTGCGCTCCATGTAGTTTATCTTCTACCAACTTTCTTAGTCTGTTTTCCAGTATCATCTCGTATATCTTACTGGCTGTGCAAATTAGTGAAATTCCACGATAATTTGAGCAATCCCTTTGGTTTCCCTTTTTAAATATTGGAATTATTACTGATGTTTGCCAATCTTTGGGTACTGTTACTGTTGCCCATGCTTCTTTCATAATTCCATGTAGGATCGTCATTCCATCCTTTCCCATGTATTTGAATAATTCTGATTTCAGCCCATCTACTCCTGGTGCTTTCCCATTCTTCAATTTTCCTATCGCTTTCTTTACTTCATCCAGTTGTATGTCATCGCTTTCTTCTAGTTGTTGTATATTGTCATTCCCTTTTCCTGTATTTATTGCATTACTTTCTTCCGTTTCTGTTTCATCTTCTATCACATCTACTCCTTCTAACATTTCCTGGTAATATTGCTTCCACCTTTCCATTATTTTGTTGTCCTCGGTAATTATCGTTCCCTGTTTGTCCATGATCTGTCCCGTCCCAAGTTTTTTTCCTTTGTTTCTCATATTCTTGAGTACTCTATAAAATAACTTCTGGTTTGTTCTACTATCTTTTTCCATCTTAGTCCCAAATTCTTCCCATTCTTTGGCTTTGTCTATTTTAATCTTTTCTTTTGCCTCGCGCCTCGCTATTTTGTACCTTTCATATGATTCTTCGCTTCTTAGTTGCAAGTATGCTCTCCACATATTCTTTTTTATTTGTATGATGTTTTTGATTTCCTCACTCCACCAACTTGTTCTCTTCTTGGATCCTCCTGCTACCATTATTCCACATGCTTTAATTCCCGCCTTATAGATAATTTCCTTGTATTTTCCCCATTTTCCCTCTATGGTCATTTCCTGAAGTTCATCTGTTGCTTCTTGTATTCCCTTAGTGACCCATTCTTCGTATTCCTGTCTTATCTTTTGATCTTGTAGTTTATAAATCTTAATGGTCTTTATTTCTTTTTTGTGTGATTCTCCAACTACCTTCTCTTTCTCATTAATTTCATTAATTTTTAGTCTCGCACCTAGTAAGTAATGATCTGTCGATAATTCGGCACCTCTATAGACTCTTACATCATGTATAGTTCTTCTGTTTATTTTCTCCGTTATGACGTAGTCTATAATTGATTTTTCATTTCTTCCTGGTTCCTCCCTAGTGTATTTGTGACAATCCTTGTGTTGGTAGAAGGAGTTTAGTATCACTAGTCCATTCTGTATGCAGAAGTCAATTAATTTCTCTCCATTCGTGTTTCTTGTTGTTTCTCCATGTCTGCCCATTACTTCCTGTCTTCCTGCAGTATCATTCCCTATTCTTCCATTGAAGTCCCCTGTGATTATAGTAGGATTGTCAGTTTCATCATATACCATTTGCAGCTCACTCCAAAATTTCTCCTTTTCTGCCTTCGAGTCATTTTCTCCCGGTCCATATACTATTATTATATCCATTTTCTCAGCATCACTTCCTTTAAATGTTACTTTCATCGTTCTTTGGCTTACTGCTTTCCATTCCATTAGTTTCTTCATATATTGTGGGCTGATCACGCATCCTACTCCTGCTTCGGCTCTTTTATCCATTTCTACTCCGCTGTATAGTAATCCGTAACCTTCTATATTCATTTCTCCTGTCCCTTTCTTTTTTGTCTCTGTAATTGTCAGTATTTCCATGTTATACTTCTTTATTTCTTGTATGAGTTCCTTTTCCTTTCCATTTAAGCTCCTAATATTCCATGTCCCTATTTTATGCCATTTATTTTCGGTTTCTCCCTTTTCAGTTGCGTTAGTCGTCTTCCCTTTGTCCCGTCCTGGCTGTTTTCCTGTTAATCGTTTTTTGGCAAATCCTGGGCTGTTAGTCTTTTCTCTAGTTTTCGTGCATCCCTGTTCCAGAACCAAATCTCTTTGTCGCTTATCAGTTTCTGATAGCCAACTTTTACTCTTTTTCCTTTTGCTGTTTCTTCTTTAGCTTGTTTTCTTATTGTTGCCTGTATCTTTCTTTCCTCTATTGATAAGTCGTCATTTATATACACTTTATGTTGGAAGTTACGAAGTTTATTCTTGTTGACCATGACCCTATTCTTATCTTCTTTACTGTTTAGTTCTAGAAGACACGTTTTATCTCCTAGTTTCCTTGCAGATTCCGCTTTCAGTATTAGTCCTAGTTCCCTTTCTATGAATCCCTCTATTTCCTCTTTTAACATTTTAGGGTTGGTTGCTACGGTTTCTATCCCCTGGATAATTATGTTCTTTCTCCTCTTTTCGCCCTCCAGTTTTCCAATTCTCTCAGTTGCTCTCACCACTTCCTGTTTTAATCCCTCAATTTCTTTCATTGCTTTCTCATTTGTGTACTTTAGCTCCCTTATTTCCTCTTTGAACTCTTTTTGTTCCTTTCTTAATTTTTTTATTTCTTCTTGCAGTATTCTTGTCTCTACATTATTATTGTTTTGTTCTTTTTTGATGTCTTTTATGTCTCGTGCTAAATTTTTCATTAGGTCCATCATCTCATCCATTTGATCTTTCGTACTCTCCTGGGGTTCCGCTCCTTTTGTCGGGGTCCTGCTTGCCTTCCTGGATCTCTTGAATAAATTTTCTGTGTGATCTTTCTTTCTTTTCCCCTCGTCGGTAAGGTATTCATCCGAATCCATTCTTTAAGAATTCCTGGTTTTGTGATTATGCAGCCTTCCCTACTTTGTTCGCGTATGTTTGGTTGCCTATCCCAACTCGATCGAGCGTAGGATCCTTAAGCCTTAAATTTGTGTTTCCTGTTCTTATCTCTTTATTGCATGCAAATTCAGTACTTAGTGCTAGCAAACATAACCTTTAAACTTTCTATTCAGATGGATTTTTACTCACAGTTTTAAGCAATCCTGTGTTTTAACTTCCTTTATTTGTTGTGCCTCGGAGGTGGGACAAATTTAACAGAACGCCACTATGAGAAAGAAAATCATTGTGAATTTTACCACGTGAGATGTACAAGAGCTAAGTAACAATAAGAGGCCCTTGAAGAACAAAGCAAGTATGTGGGTATGTATAGTGAAGTCGACCAGAACAAAAGAGCCAAGTATGGAATGGCGGTAGTTATCAAGAAAATCCTGAAAGCGCGTATAAACAAAATATATCAAATATAAAAAATATCAGTAAATATTAAATTATTTGGCAAGGAGATTGTTGTCAGAGGAGTATAGGTATTCGTCAACAACGTGACAGTAGTGATCTAAAAGAAATCTAAAAAAATTTACTGACTAATATACAATTCAGAAACATAATTATAATGATAAGCGACTTCAGTGATACGGTACCTATAAGAGGAAGAGATCCAGCGGCTGAGAATAGGATATCAGGTAAATAACAACTGTTACAGGCTAATAGGAATATGCTAAGAATTGTTACAGCCAATTTGTAGTTCTAGCATGCAATATAATAATAATAATAATAATAATAATAATTTGGTGAGGCACTAACACCCCATGAAGAATTAGAATTGTTTAAATAAGTTCTCTATTTTAAGTTCTTTAGTGACTAAAATTTCCCCTGGAGTATAGACAACTTTAGTTACATTTAAAGATTTGGAATTTTACAGTTACTTTATGCTCTGTGTTCCCATACTTGCATACCAATAGTTTTCTTGGACCACATCCTTTTTGAGTCTTGATAACAGGAGGTTGTGAACTGCTTTTTTGGTATTTTTCGGCCGGCTGTGCCCTAGTTTTGAGTAGAAGAGGTTGTGTTTTATAATTTTTATGGTTCACTAAGGCTTGGCATAGCTAGCTCTGAATACAGGATTTGGAAACATCGAAATATTTTGAAAGCGCTGGTAATTTGGTTTATGTTACCTCCGTTCGCTTCGCCTTTGGGCGGATTTGCTGGAACACTAGTGAAAAGCATCTGGAATACTTGTAGGCTGCACTCCATCTTAAAGGTTAGTGGTCGTTAGGTACACCCCCTAGCACCTTTATACACCTAGGGATCTATGTTTTAGCCTTTTCTACTTCTGATTGGGGCAATCGAAGTTAGCCTATGTGTGTTTGGGAAACGTTACTTGCGATAGGGACGAGCACACGTTAGCTGCCTGTATGGCTAATGTATTGATAGGATAGCGAATGCGTAAATTAACTTTATCAGTACCGGATGCACCTTCATGGTCCTGGTTCCACTACTCTTGGAGGGGTCATTCCAAAGGCCTGCTTCCTGTGAACCGCCAAGTAACGTTCCATCCTGGCAAATCTTCTATAGGTAAGATGACACAGTGCCCATTGCAAATTAAATATTCGCGCCAGTTGAGCAACAACGAGTTTACTCATGGTCTCATAGATGACGCTTCATCAGAAATTGTTTACGACTGTCAGTTCAAGGAAGCTTTCAGAAAAAATGATCGCAAACATTTTTGGCAGTTGAAAAATTATTTTTCTTCAATATTGTAGTGGTAATATCTACAGACAGGTGTGTATTCAAATGTTTTTAATTATGGTGATGCTAATAGCAGTTATTGTTTGTTTTATATTTAAAGAAAAGTACAAGTAACTTCAAAACATGTTTACAAATAATCCATTGGTTAAAGTTTTGTCGATTCCGGGTAAAACGACATACCTGCCGTCAGTCTAAGATGACATACTATATATCATCTTAGCCTAATGTGAGTGCAGAATGATGAATGTTTAAATAATATGTTTTCTTTTTATTTCAGTATGTAGAGTT
>OW679201.1:33234371-33450189 GCA_940337035.1 Agriotes lineatus
ATCTACAAGTATAAGCGCCTCCACCAAATATCTCCTTGCTCGTTCACAAAACTAGCTATTATCCGACTCCTCATAGGAATTCATAAATTATATTATCTACTCCAGTGAGATAAATAACTCATTACGTCGCTTATTTGACACTATTTCCGTAGGTAATGAAGCTCATTACATCACTCAGTTATGTAATGGCTCTATTACCTAACTGAGTGGTGTAATGGCTTTATTACCTAACTGAAATAGTATCAAATGAATGACATAATGACATTTGCCTACTAAAATATTTCTCTTAATACCATTTTTCCTCCATTTTAGGCAGTTATAAATAAAATTTTCTACAATACATGTGCGATAATGCATCATTGATATACTTGTGTGGCTTACATAACTCGTGCTACGCAATCGTTTGTAACTTACACACACGTATATTAATGATGCTCGTATCCCACTTGTACAGTAAATAACTACAAGAATTTGCTTAATATGTAACATAATAAAGCTCTATCTGTTGTTTGGCTTCTGTAGATTAATACCCAGTTGAAGTCTTAATCTGGTAATAGAAAGTAATTTGATTACCGTGAGGAGTAATTTCAATTACCACAAGGAATTCAGAACTCTTAAGGTAAATTAAATACAGTAGAATAATTTTACTCAAAACGTGATTGAGTAAATTGAATGAAGTAATTAATTCCTTTCAAAGAGTAACTGTCAAGTACTTTTTTTTTAAATTAATTCAAAAAAGGGAATTTTATTAGTAGTTTAACTGCAAAGTAATTAATTACTACTATGTTTGATTAAGCCCTTGTGTACAATTTCTTAAATTTCTTATTGCAAAGTCCTTCTGTCTCATTGTTACTAAAATCTCTAATAGTATTGTCGCAATTCATATATGTTTATAACATGAATATCGAGTTCCAGTACTTCCTTGACACTTTAGTTTCAAGGTACGCAAAACAGCACATTTTAAAATTTAAACAAGATTTAACTAATCAGGCTTTGATTTAACATGAAATGGTTGGGTTGTAAAACGTACAATTAATTTAATTTTGGTTTCACTTAACCGGATCAAAGCTTGTTAAGTGGAACGAAATGAAACACTAAAGCGAACACACCATGGGGATTTTATATTTTGATTGCCATAACCTATGTGATAATATGTATTTAGCTCGGCTGAAGTTGTTTTGAAATCTGTTTAATAATATAATCTATTATTACCACTACATGCATTTGCAATATATAATGCTCCAATCCGTCCCTCCCTTTCAACTGGCAAGAGATCTCCAGTGGTAAATTATATTAGCACAATTTTTAAAGTTATTATTTTAATCTCGTTGCTTTTTGTGTAGCGGCACATACTTGTTTTAAGTTGAAATGATTCACTTGTTTTCATAATATTAATTTATTAAAATTGTGTTTAAAAAATGTAAACATCAAGCGGCACTTATTAAAAAAAAGCCCGTTGTAATGTAGGACAAGTCTTAAGGGACGTAGAATAAATTGAATTACTTCTATAAATATTGAGATAAAAATAAAAACCATTTCGGTTGCGTAGTGGATATGGGTATAGTGCCAGGCTTGCATAAGCAAGTTCTTGTTACGAATCTGTGGATAAATAGAAGTTTGTTGTAGTCTACTGAATCGGTGCTGAGAACCTTTCAGCGGTAAAATACAACTACTAAAGACGTTCCCATTTGCAAGCTATTCCATGAGATAAAGTAACAAGGCTATAAACAAAACATATACACACACAAATTACTTGGAGGTAGCACACCGGGTACAGCTTTAGGCTTACTAAGCGTGAACGTGGTTCACCCTATACCTAAAAATTCAAGCAGCCCTCCACTATGGAAAAATAACATGAATCAAAGGGATGCAGTCTAAATAAGCAAACGGAAACTGATATATATTTTCCATTATTGAGAGAGATACAAACGAAATAATGCTTTTCCTAAACCATAAAATATTAGACTGCGAGATCACAATATACAAGGTGGCAATATTTCCTTTATCGAGAGCTAGACGTTTATCGACATTTTGAAATACTTTATTCGGCCTCTTAATCGAGCCTTTTGTAATTGTTAGTTGTGGTTTTAATTACTATTATATATATATATATATATATATATATATCGAGAGATCCAAAAAAAAAACTATTCCTCAGCGGGCTGTGGAAATTCAACGTATGAAGAATATGTTGGTGGACTCTGTACGTCAATATCAAATTCGAGGTTATCAGGTTAGGTTTTCCCGTCAGTTATGACACAAAATGACGCAAATCCTAACCTGATAACCTCGAATTTGACATTGACGTACAGTGTCACCAACATATTATTCATACGTTGAATTTTCACATCCCGCTGAGGAACAGTTTTTTTTTGGATCTCTCGATACAAAGTCCTTTTCACAGCTCGGTGGTTACTACACAAGGCGAGGAAATTTTTGACTGGGAAAGGGTTATAGCCAACACTAATCTCAGTGCTTGGCAACGATTTCAAGAGCTATTAATGGTTTGTTGAAATAAAACCACTTGATGCTAAGGTCGACGTTTCGATATTTATTTATACCAATTTCTAGGCCTAAAGAGAGGTTTACAGATAAGAAGCGTTGTTTGTACAATGTAATTAGTTAAGATCTTACCTAACAACTTGTGGTACAGAACCAAAAAGCACATGTAGTTCACAAAACATGTGACCAGATTTTAAATTTACAAAAGCAGCACTGAACGAAGCAAGCATATCACACAACTAAAGTAATGCTAGATTTCCTGTCACCAGGTTACATGTTAAAAATTCACAGATACATTTAAAATTAATTAATTACTAGAATTTTTATTGGTTTTAAGCCATAATGGCCGTCAAATTGATTAATTGTTTAAACCCGAACAAGGAATCCAAGAAAGTTATAAACTTTACAGATGACAGTTTTGGGCAGCGCATGCGCCTTACGATCGGCGTCAGTAGTATACCAGGGACGTTCATATATATATATATATATGATGATGATGATGATCTATGGTGAGATATAGACCTTACAAAGTGTTGAAAGAAATGAGCTATATATATATATATATTCGCGTTTTAGTTTAAATTTATTTTTGTAGTGGACTGTATTTCTTCTTGTTATGTCAGTCCTGTATTCTATTCCTGGTCAACTTTTTTAGAAACCCTAAAATTTTAGAGCCCCCTAGTTCAACCCTGAAAAACTTCTGTCGTTTCTAAAATTAATTAGTCTCCATCGGTCGAAGAGTGAACAGCTCTTGCTTGTTGATGCCGGCTAATTCAATTTCGTGCACATACATTGTTCTCGTCGTGAAATACTTGTATTGGGTGTTTCGAACCCCCCTTCAGCTTTACGAAACCACTCACCTCCGAGCCCTACATGTACCTGTACCTGAGAAGGATTAAATTAATGTAAGTGACCCAATTTTGTTTGTTTATAGTCCAGTTATCGTTAATTTGTATCCCCGCGTCGTAATTAGTCGTTCAGTAATATACACTCTTTTAACTTAATCAAGCACCACGTTACATGCTATTTTGCAATATACCAGTTTTTGGTGTATATCACAAATTATATTGATGTATTATCAATATAGTAAGTTGACTTACCTTTGGTAGCAAATAAAAAATACTTCCTCTAGTTTATGATTTATAAACTACATGAAACGTACAACGTAATCATACTGACATTTCTAGAATTTCTACTTTTACATTTGACTTATATCAATATTTAAATTAATTCAAATCACGACTAGCTAGCTCCAAGTAATAAAGGCTCTCTTATCAGGCAAATGGTACGTTCACAATAACAATTCTTACTTTTTATAACATTTTATAATTATAGACGTTAGTATCACCAGTATAATTTCATCACTTGTATTTAATTCAAGTGCCTTCAAAATATCTCACATTAAAATTTCTACTATGGCAAGTTAATTTCGTTTGACTTGACACTTACAATAAAAAATCAACTCAGCTTCAAAATAACTTATTATCTTTGATCAAAATATTTCCATTTAACACATAAAAATTATTAAAATAAAAAAATTATCTAAATATACCTAAAATAATGTTAATTTCAAATTTTAAGCGCCTAAAACTATCAATATCTTGATTAACTTTCAATTTAGAATATAAATTAATTATTTATTTAACAGTTATGTTAATCGTAAATAAATATATTACCAAATTATAACAAATCGAACTTTTTCGTAAAAACACATTAAAATCCCAATAAAACTACACTGACCTTTGCCGTATTATCAGAGGTACCTGAATTCAAACATGCTATCCGTTGTGTACCTGCTTACTGGTTTTTTCTGCTGCAGAAGCTCGTTGTAGAACTTCCTTAAAATATTTATATTTCTATCGATAGAAATAACTTAATCGGCACAAAAACAATCACTTACTAGTTGATTATAATTTAAATGTGTGATAAACTCTATTCCATATTTAATATAGACAAAATAATTCAGGTTTACTTTCAAAACTGACGTTTATTTTGAATTGTAATAATCTGCTACTATTTGATCAAATTATTACATAGGGAAAACAATTTTTACACTGTGTATAACATTAACGATTATTATTTATTCACAATTGAAAAGGAATTACACTTTCATCATGATTTCAAAGTTTTCACACCTTTTCAAGTAAATATTTTTCACTCTTAGTAATCTGTTTCTATCTCAACTACCAACATTCCTTCATACGATCGTTCCTTTAATAGACTTTTAACTGATCGGATTTAAAAATAAAAATAAATACCTGCATGCATCTGCATATTGCGTTACAACGGGACAGATAAAAAAAGTTATGCATGACAACGGATCGATGGATTGCATCTCGCGAGACTGAAGGCCGCTTAAAACGAATTCGGCGACCTCGATAACTTCCAACGTTCGGACAGGTGTAGCCAAATTGCATAAAACCAACGGTACAATTAATGGACCTTTAAAGCATAACGCTTTTTGCCCGAGAAAACATCTATATATGTTTAATTTTTTCTCATAATCTCATGATGGTTGCTGCTCTATAAATCTTGCACCTATTGGGGAAAGAGTATATAGACTCGTATATTAACAATTCCGGAGCATTATACAAAATATTTTGACGTCATCTTGTACTATCGTCATTATTTTCATAATTAAGAATCTGTTTTTGTTTTTAGGGGCTATGGTTTAAATTTCGTAGAGTATTTCTCTTTATTATTTTAGAAATAATATCTTCTTCCTGCTTTGTGTTGTTTGGTATTCTTCTCACACATTATTGTGATATTTTGCGGGGTTTCCCTTTTTTCTGTGGAAGTCTCGTCTCCTGTTTATTTACTTTGGTTAAAATTATGGTCTTTGGTATTATCAATCGCTGCCGTCCGTACCGTCATACTGTAGAACTTTTTTTATTTTTGCAGGAATTTTACGGTTTTCCAGCTTAATATTTTAGAGTTTTTTAAAAAAGATCAATAGTTACTTAACCTTGTATATCTTTTTGTAAAGATGATTGACTTACGATTTCTGTTTTATTTCGTTATCGAATTATTTCAATAATTAGCAACTGCATTTTTGGTGTTCCAAAATTTTACGTCCTTCTAATGTAATATGTAGTAGTTTAGTATAGTGTAGTATGTGCGATACGGATTAGATACTTTGGCTTCCACTTCTGGCTTTAGAAGTTCGATTGCTGCTGTATGTTATTGTCGGTTTATTAAATTTTGTGCTCCCCTATCGTCATAATCAGTAACGATCCTGTTCCTGAGGTTTAGTCTTTCTAATTTAATTTTGGTTAGTTATTGACAGTGAGATAATTATTATTACTTTGAATGTCTTGCATATATAATGGTACAGACATATTAGGTTCTGTGTTTTGCTTGACAGATTCGATATTTTCTATTCATATACCTTTCTTAGCGTTATTATTTTTGGTTTGGAAGCTGTTACTGCTTTATATGTATACTGCATGCTGTATTTTTTTAGAGAAATTTCTTGTTTACCGTATCGTTTCTGTTTCTGCCTCTCCTTGTTTATATAGAGGTCAGATGATTCTGTAGCACAAAGTTTGGCGCGAAAACAAAGGAGTTATCAATCCTTTTATACCTTTGAAGGTATATTAGAAGAAAAACAAGATTGATTGAACTTTTGAAGTGCAGTCATCTTATTTGTCTGAAGTTGATATCTAATAACTTCCTAACTATTTTCAAAACTCTCACCTCAATCTACACTGTTTGGCCTTAGTTTTTCTAAAACGGGAGCGAGAGTGATAAATACGAATGTTTGTATAAGTAGGCAGTCAGCATGTCGCCCAATTTCATTTTTACTTACAACTTGCGGTTACGTCGTTGAGTCCAGTAATTACAGGCAAATTATTCTACCACTTAGCCACGGCCAGTCCACAGGGCGAAATCACAGGTTGATTGCAACAATTCCGCGCACGCTAAGCTGCAAGAAACGCATCGCAGGCCTGCAAGCAAATGATGCAGGTTTTTGCGAAATTTTTGCGCCGTAATGCGTTGGCAAGCGCCTGGTCATCCGTCTCCCGAAGAGTGATAGTCGGCGAGACCTTGATTGGCCAAACGCTTGCAAATCATTCTTCCTCCCCGGCAGCCATTTATTCGGCGTCAATCAGTTTTAGCTTTGGGTGTCAATAATTAAAAAGCTGTGTCTGGCGATTTGTCCTTGTCACTAGTTTTTCGCCGCCGTTTCCACCGGCGCTGCTTCGGTCAGGGCCGTAGCCGAAATGTTTATTCGTTTATTAATCGACATGACTGATTTTTTTAGGTATTTCGTCACACTGCTCACTTAGGAACATTAATAAGAGAACACTTCGGTAAAAAAGCCGTTTCTGTCATGGAATGTATAATAAAAGTAAACCAGATAGAGCTACTGACCTTGTTAAACAACAGTCTTACGTCATGAAAATATTATAGTACGTCTCTTACTTAAATGCTTACACTGCAGCCTGTAAAACTACATGGGTATATATGTAGAAGAAATCGAAAGTATAGTTGAGACTAATAAAATACCCAATAGTTTTTTTACCATCTGGCTATAATGACGCATCGATTATTAATAGAGAAAACTGAGTAAAGATTAATCACCTGCTATACCAAGAAGTCAAAGCTATAACTGTAATAATTGCGACGACCAAACTAATATTCAAAACGTCGTGACTACATGAGCACATTTGAGGGCCGACCAGCTGAAGTAAAGACGGCATAGGTTCTCTACAAAGTATTAAATTCATTAAACATTACAAAGTCGCACCAATGGGTCTTTATTACAACAAACGTGGCCAGATAGAAATAAGAACTCATGAACACCAGGTTTAGTCAATATCACAACAATCTGAAACATATACAAATAACCGCTAGGTCATAAATCAGTTGACTATAACTAACATACATACGTTAATAATAAAATTTAAATATATTATTAAAATCAATTACCTATAACAATTTAAGGCGTTCATACAGTAGGGTGCACCCAAAAGTTAACCTATTCTTTCGACATAAAACGAGCAGCGAATAGTAAACATAGAGGGCATAAATGTATAGTTACAAACACAATAAATGGGATGAATTAAAATGTTAAAGATTCAAAGTGAACAACGTTATAAGAGAAAATAAAGTTTCGGTTAGACTTGAAAGGTGTAGACACAACAGCTCAAGGATGCAGTTTCGATAAAAGGCAGTTAAAGCTCTAAAAGGATGTCAAGAACCCTTTCAAAAAATCGCAGCACTCCAGAAATTTGAAAAATCTGGCTACGTGTATAACCAACAGCTGTTTTTCTACGAAGCTTTTTTGGATTTCTGTCGGCGTTAGCTTGTAGCAAACCGCCTGCAGTAGGTCGCTGCAGGTATAACAAAGGGCGTCCTCATCGAAGGAACGAGAAACCGAAGAGCTATTAGGTTAGAATTCTATACTCTGATAAACTGCATTTAATTGTCCAGCACTACAGCTAACGCGAGCAGCTGTATGTAAGCCGGACCGCTGGAAATACCCCGAAAGTTAGAGCCACTCGGCGAGAATCAAAGAATAAGCTAAAATTACCACCTGCTTTTATCTCTATGGTCAAATTTAGGCTGACAAAGAGAAGCACTTTTGCACTGATAGCTATTGGTATAAAATAGTCGAAAATGCACTAACAATGGCCGGTGGAATATAAGAGCGCTTGCTGCATTGGAGCGGTCAAAACGAGAATCAAACCGCGTAGAATTAAAATAGTACGCAAAGTGACTCTAACTCGAAATACAAAGCCCTTTGTACGTAAAACCATTGGAACTGTTTCTGTTACTTTTTACTGAAGAGTTAGTACATAAACTTTCACAAACACTGTGGCTAAAACATATGAAATAACAACGTTGTCGCTGTTCCAACCAGTGTTTCATCTATCGATATCAGCGATATTCGCAAATGCAGAAAAGAAGATTGTGAAATACCTTTTTCTTCCTATATTAAAATGGGCTTTAAAGCCTGGTTTCTTTAAGCTATACTTGTTTCACTCTAATGATGTTGACTACCAACTTATTTTCCATCGTTATTGTGGCCTTCCGTGTGGCTATTGTTTAGCTTGTGTTTCCTTCATATTAATTTGTTATTGTTCGAATACGCCATAAAGCTTGTTCTTTCCAGCGATATTTTTTATATATCACTTTTGTGATCTTGGTTGCCAGCTTTTTTCAATTGTTTGTATGCACGTTTGCGTGGTTATGTCTGGTAATTTAGTTTTGTCCATATCTTCCTGTACAGAGAAAAACACTCAGAATACTTCTTCTACCTCTACTTTGAATAGATCTTAATGTTCGTTTATTTTCACCTATGGTTATTCTCTCTGCTGTTATGTTGACTGCCAGATTTCTTTTCTTCGTTTGGGTGGTCTTCTGTATATCTGCTATTTGCTCACATGCTATTGGTATTAATTTCTTGTGGTGTATTGAATCTATTCCTGTACAGAAAAAGACAGTTAAAAGGCTTCTTTATTTTCTACTTGATATACTCGTTAAGAACTGTTTTCCCCAGCTTCGGTTGTGCTCACTCTTGTGCGACGTCAGCTTCATTGCAATCGTTTGTGTCGTTTTTTCTGGTGGCTTTTGTCATTACTTCTTTACGTACTCTTCATGCCAATCTGTTCTGGTCAATTCAATCTAACATGTGGGCAATCGAAAATGAAATCAGCTTGACTTTGAAATTTGAAACATATGTCGATTATTAATTCACATTATATTGGATATGGACTATTAGAATAACTGTCATATTTAACTTAAAAACATCTGAAGTAATAGACCACATGAATTAAATGTCAAGCTTGATTTCGTTTTCATTTGCCCACATGTTATTCCTGTAGAGAATATGGCAGTCAAAAGACTTCTCTTCTTCTTCCAGTTGCAATAAGCATTAAGATTGGTGTTTCCACTTCTCCTTGTTCTTATTCTTATGATGTTGACTGGCAGCTTTCTTTCCACCATTTTTGAGGGCGTGATGTTTATTGTATGCTATTTCCTCACGTGCCATTGGTATCAATTTCTTGTCATACATTTAATCTATTTCTGTAAAGAGTAAAACAGGCAATACGCTTCTTCTTTGTCTACTTAGAATAGACCTTAGTACGTCTCTCTTTTAGCTGTGGTGGTCTTCACAAATTTTCTCACAAAATTGGCTAATTATAAGATCACTGTGAAAGGAAGTTGTGTGCGTGTATCACACCAGATTTTTTATAAATCAAGGATCGTATAGTAGGTTCAACTTGATAGTGTCAACTTCTTATTTACATTTTGACCTCCTAGATTTATGGGATACCAAACATCTTCAAGGGATAACAATGTCAAAATAGTCATAAAATACAACTTCGTTTTGTTTTCTTACTTTATAATTACTATTAAACGAATCTGTGACAAATAGGAGTGCCACATACAATAACCTAATTTCATGACTCATATGTCATTGTCCTCCTAGACTGAATTCTTTAAAAATAAAATTGTTGAATTAGGTTTCTTTGAAAATAGTGTTTTGAGTGGCATGACTTTGTCCACGACATTAATAAAATGAAGTATAGTAACTTTAGTACATACTGGTGGAATGGAAATTTGATAATTGAACCCTTCTTGATGATTTAGGCTACATCAATCTTTGTAAGCAGGGAGTTCAGGCCACACTTCCGCTTTATAACATATGTAGACTACGTCAATTCACAAAGTAGTGAATACAGCTATGGTATTAAAAAACAAAGTATGAATTTATACACCACACTACACTACTTCAATGTTTAAACGTAATAGTGTGAATCTTTGTTTGTCAAATCAATACCACCTACTAAGATGGCTTACACTAAAAGTACTGTTACATATCCTACGCTAAACTAACTAGTTCGCTAACATAACAATGATTGATAGATTATAAAACCTAATTTCTTGTGTTACAGTTATTGCTTCGTCAATAAAATATATGCTTTAAGCGGAGATTGAGCAGTTCGTATCGCCTTGTGCATTTGGTATATCCTTCATCTACCAATCGTACAAACTTGTTATCCATTCGATCTATTCCTTTTACACTACTTCCAATAGATTTGAAACCTGTTTTTTCTAGTTCCGGTAGTTCTCACTCTTTTAATATTGACTGCCGGCTTTCTTACCATAATTTTTATGGTCTTCTATGTGGCCTTATTTTGTCTACAAAATAGGTAAAGGTTCAGGGTTATTTCAATTCCGCCAACTGGGGGCGGGCTGCTATAGAGACTTTGCATCCGTTTTCAACCAAGGATGGGAATTACAGGATAGGTAAGAAAATGGAGGGGCGGAGAATAGAAGAGAGACCAGGAAAGATGGAAAAGTGCTGCCCCAGAATTCACCTTAGAGAAGGTATTATGTTGACTTAGGAAAACCACCTAAAAACCTAAATCAGAGCAGATGGCTGTGGGAATCGAACTCGCAACCTCCCGAATGCCAAGCAGACGTGGTAACCACTAGTATTCATGATCTCGACTTTGTCTACAATTTTCTCACGCGTTATATGTACCAATTTGTTATTGTCTATTCCAACTATTCCTGCGCAGAAAAAAGCGCCAAATTCGTTTCTTCTTCTATTTAGAATATTTCTTCAAAGCTGTTTTTACAGCTGCGGTTACTCTCACTGTTGTGATATTGATTTCCATATTTCTTTCAATAGTTGTATTTTGCTAGGCTTTTACCCATTTGGTAATTCTTCATGTGCATTTGTATCAATCTGTTCTTCTTCAGTTGATTTATTTTTCTACAGGGCAAGACATCAAAAGACTTCTTCTCCTTCTGCTTGGAATTGCCTTTAAGACTTGTTTTTTCTAGCTATGGTTGTAGTTACTCTTCCGATTCTGCCTGCGAGTTTTCTATCAATGGTTTGTGTGGTATTCTGCGTCTTTTGTCCGTTTGGTATGCTCTCGCGTACTTTCAGGCCAATCTGTTATTGTCTATGCGTTCTATTTCTGTGCAGAATAGAACAGTCAAACAATTCATACTTCTTCATGGTGAAATAAGCCTTATTGTTTTATTTCAGTTATGGTTGTTCTCACTTTTGTGATGTTGACTTCCAGCTTTCTTGCTATCAGGTGTGTGGCCATCCGTGTGGCCGTTAGTCGTATGCTATTACCTCACGTGCTACTCATACTAATTTGTTGTTGTTCATTCAATTTACTTCTGCACAAAGTAATATGAACTAGTTTATCAAATTAACTGTAACAATTGTAATTCCATTTATATCGGACAGACTAAACAATTATTAAAAAATAGAATACATCAACATAAACAGTCAATTAAAATAAACTAGTGGACCCGTTGCAAAATCTTTTGCAAGTTACATAACTTGTTTGTAACGTGTGGCAGGATCCATGAGGTAAAATTAAAATTTTTAGGTTTTCAAAACTACTCACACGTGATACTGCTACATATATGTACTTGACCATGGCTAAGTACTGGTTGTGGCATACACGATATATGCCTACTTTATTTATAGTTTGTCCTTTTGATTTATCAATTTATTGTCATCGCAAATGATAGGCGCACAGAAACATTTCTTTTCCGAAGGCAAAAAGGTAGTGCAATATTAGAATGTGTTAATCTATACGTGGTAATAATAATCGTATGTCTGTGGCTTGTCCGTTTAATACTAAATTTAAGCAGTTCTCAAATAAATTGCGTATCATTAATCTTATCTCATCTATTAAACCAGTGACGCATTAAAAATTTTCACTTATAATACCATGAGTAGTCAAAGTTATGTCGACTATTTTTGCGGTGGTGTCACGAATGTCCATTGCGCTTGGGTACGATTAGGACGAGTGCGCTAGCACAAGTCCTAATCCTAAGCGCAATGGACATGAGTAGTGATACCACCGCAAAAATAATCTACTTAACTTTGACTAAGAATGGTATTCGAGGGACTATTTAATGAACCAAACTACTTTTTCAAATTAGCTTTCAGTAAATCTAGCAACAAACTACGCAATTTCTATAGTAACAGAACAGTAATATTGACTTTTTCTAATAAAAATAGCATTTGTTAAAAATAGTCACTTGAATACCTTCTAGGAAGATATATCCGCTGATATTTTTTTGATTGCTCAAGTAACATCAGAATTCTGGATTTTCATTGGTCACTTTTTGACAGATGACAGGTGAATTGAATAGTCAAGGATATATCTATTGTTCCTATTTTTAGTGTTAAGCAATGTCGATATATTCCACTGAAATTTAACGAATCTAGAAATTCCATAGAAAATTATAAAATGTCATTGTGATACAATTGTATTCACACTCAATATTGCTTTTCATATTCAGGCAAGAGATATATAATTTTGTTGTTGATTTTATCACAATGTTCGTTTTAAGGCTAAAATTGATAATTTTGAGGACGGCTTGTGGGAACAGCTGGAAAATAGTTTAAATAAGAGACATGCGCTTCACGAGAGAGCGAACAAAACTTCAAAATAACTCGCCCCTAGAATATGTTTTTTTCAGAAGCTTGTTTGCAACTAACTCCACACAAAGAATCAAAAGCAGACTAACTCCCCCATTGGATTATAGAATGTGAAAAGCAGTGCAAGCTGCTAGCTTTTTGTAAAAATGAGACAATGGCCGAAGCGCCATGCGTTTACAAAATACGAGCACCACCAAAAAAAGTAATCGTTAACCTAACGAATTTCGAAATGCGCAAACCGAATATCGACACTAAAAGTTTGTTCACACAGTACCAACCGCTAAGAGAGCATTTACACCGTATCATCCTTTGGGGGTGAATTCCAAAAATCCCTGAAAATGATTTGGCCTGTTTGTAAGACGATTTAATATGCCAAAATTCCAACTTCCCATCTGTAGTAGTTCGCTCTTTAAGGCAATTAAAAAAAACAGATCTATCTCATTTAACTCTTTTGAGGAGATGCATTCTGCAAAAACTTGGAAATGGTTAAACATGATCTGTAAAACGAACTAATATGCCGAATTTTTGCTTCCTACCTGTATCTATCTCGTGACGATCTTTAGAAAAACACATCTACCCCATTTCATCCCTTTGAGAGGATACATTTCAAAAAATCCTGAAAATTACTTGATTCGATGTGTAACACGAACTAATGTGCCGAATCAATTTTCTACTTGTAGTAGTTACCGTATTATGGCGATCTTTAGAAAAACACATCTACCCGGTTTAATCCTTTCGGTAGTTAATTTCGCAAAGCCTGAAATTGATTTGACCTAATTTTTAAAACGATCTACTATGTCGAATTTCAATTTCCTACCTGTAGTACTTCCTTTGTTGATATTTTTAAAGGAACACTTTTGGCCTATTTAATCACTTTGAGAGGATACATTTCGAAAAACTCGAAAACTGATTTCCGATCAGTAAAACGATCTAATATGCCGAATTGCAACTTATTGCCTGTAGTATTTTCCCCGTGGCGATATTTTGACAAAAACATTTGTCGGTGATGAATTTTCCATAACCCTAAAAATGATTTGATCTGAATTTCAACTTGCTGCCTGTATCTGTCTGGTGACAATCTTTAGAAAAACACATCTACCCCATTTAATCCATTTGAGAGCATGCATTTCAAAAAATCTTGAAAATTATTTTATCAGATGTGTAAAAGGAACTGATTTGCTGAATTTTAACTTCCTTCCTGCAGCAGTTATCTCATTAAGGCCACCTTTAGAAAAACACATCCACCACATTTAACCCATTTGAGAGGACACATTTCCAAAAACCCTGAAAATGACTTGACTCGATGTTTAAAACGAACGACTGCTCCGAATAAATTTCCTTCTTGCAGCAGTTACAGTATTAGTGCGATCTTAAAAAACACATCTACCCCATTTGATCCTTTCGGGAGTTAATTTCACAAAGCCTGAAATTGATTTGACCACATTTGTAAACCGATCAAATATGCCGAATTTAAATTTTCTGCCTGTAGTAGTTCCTTTATGGCTATTTTTTGAAAAACACTTCTGGCCCATTTAACCACTTTAAGAAGATGTATTTCGACAGATTCTAAAAATTATTTCCGATTAGTAAAACGGATGTGTGGCATTTAACCCCTTTCGGGGATGAATTCTCCAAAACCCTAAAAATGATTTGATCTGATTTGTAAAATGAACTAATATACCGAATTTCAACTTCATATCTGTATGTATGTCGTGACGATCTTTAGAAAAACACATCTACAAGCACATGTGCCGATGGTCGTTTTCACTCCCATAGACATGGAAAGAAATAGAGCGAAATAAGCAATTGCCATCAGGGACGATATTAGCTGTTGTGTAAGACCTATGAGACATACTTCCTCACACTATTAATGTATTGGTTAGCTTTTAAGGAGCTTCGGTGCAGCAAACCAGCCTAGAAATAAGCAGATAATCAGACTAAGCACAAAAAACACCTTACTGCATCTGAGCGACGTGTAGGTATATTCGATTAATAATGAACTGATGTACAGTCGAGATTCAATCACACACGCTACTTTTCTAAAGGAAAGATTGAAATTTTCTTAAAAATTCATTGTCACTGTACATGTACTTTGACGTTTCTCTGATAATTCAGCAGACCGTATTTTACACAAACAACTTCGAGCAGGTGCAGTAGTCCATTGGAAAATCAGCAGAACAGCGCGGGTTCCGTAAATGTTGTTTTCATACTTTTGACAATTGCCTCAAATTTTCTCTCTCTTGCGCTCTTATTTGGCTATCCCTCTATTGCGTAACTCCGCATATGTGAGGTACTTTACGGGCGTCTTTATTGTTCTGTATTAGAGATACGCGTTTTCAGAAACCAAGGTTTGTATTGCATCTGTGAATCATGGATCGTCATGGTATTTTGACGTACATTTATTCTCAGCGCCTGAATGCGCATTTTTCAAAGTTTTCTCGAAATTAGTTATTTTCGATGCTGAATAAATGGTCACTCAGTGATACGTGTCCGAGGCCACCAGGTTTCGCCGTAGCTACGGCCCTGGTGCAGGTGCTCCACTACTAGAGCAATTAATCCGGCTTCTGCCCTTCGCTGCCGTCAGTTAGAGTATTAATTCCGCTATTATCGAGGGAGATCACCATACGCTATTTCCTAACTCAATCAAACCGAATTGTAGCCGAATTAGTGCGTGGTACGCAGGGATTTGGCCATTCTGCGAGGACGCTTCCCTAACGTGTCGCCCACTTCATTTGCTGTTCGTGCATTGTTCCACGAAATTTCAGCGCGACTAAATAATGCCGAAAATTTCAGCCTCCGACAGAAATTATTAATCCTCCGAAATGTAACGCCATCAGTTTATTCGCGGTTTTGCTGCTTTAATGTCGGTTCATTTTTCACACATTATTGTTTTTCGGGGATGCCTGGTTTAGGTGGATACATTTCTAAAAATTGTGCATGAAATGTATGTCCTGCGGAGTCGAGCCTGAGGTTAGTTATTTATTATATATATATATATCTGTCAGTTATTTAATATTTAACAGCAAACAATCCGTTTTTAATTCGTTCTAAAAAGTTTTTCCGATATTAGAGTTCTGCAAATGACTCCAGGCCCAGATCCCAATTCAACATCTGAATAAACTATATGGGTATTCTAAACTTAACTGGATGTCAGGAAAATTCCGACATCAGTTCCCATAAAATGAATGCAGTTAAAAAGATTATTTAAGAAGTATTACAAACTTTGCCTGCCAGTATTTTAGACTTATTAAAATGAAATGTATTTATTACTTTTCAAATAAAATAGTTAATTGCCCCTTTCTATATTTTATTGAACTGCAATCATAATTTAGGCTGTCTCCAGCAAAACACAAAACTCCTCTCAGGTGGGTTCATATCTGAGCTTTTGCAATTATGTTTAGAAAATTTGATTCAAAGTAGCTCACATGCGAGATTATAGTACATTCGATCTACATGCTCCAATTATTCATAACCTCACAACTTGACACAGAACGTTGTTAGTGCAAGAGCGTTTATTTGAATATTTAACAGTGAAATTCGGCAAGGAAACGTCAGGTAAATTGATTTAAAAACTCCCGCTTAGCAACAATTGACTCAATTTTGGTTTAGCTCTAACGTGAACGACGCTCGATGCTTTCTTGTTTTGATGGCTTGAAAATTCTAGCAAAATCGCAGATTCTACTGATGTCATGTAAATTACTAAGATTGAGGCGTATATATACGCTTGGAAACACGTTGAGTCTCATCCACAAGGTCTAATCTTGGAGTTCACCAGCTTTCCGGAACCCAAACACACAAATAAATTGCGAATTTCTACCTTGTACGAACTTCTCTTCGAAGCTTGTCGCAGAATGACTGCGATAGATTTATGCTCTTGGAGTCGCTTCTTTGGCCGCAAATCTTGTTCAGTATGCTCGTGCAGACCCTTGTGTCCTGTTGTAGTGGATACCCGTGGCTTCTGCAGCTCAACTCGGTTGGTATTACGTTTGGAAACTCTAGATGTCCGATCGCAGCTCACAGCCAAAGATTGTTTAGAAACTTTTATAATTTTATCTCGGGGAACTTGCTGAAATCAGTACTAGAGCTGCCTGATAACTTGTACAGTAAAATGGAACATTTTTTGTCTTGGTAAATACTTTTTTATTACATTAAAACATTAATTTTAAGGGAGCACAATTTTGCCCCAAGCTTGTTAATTTACAGCAGCAATTGTTCGTCTCCTTTTAACAAAACAGCATCACGTTGCTAGGTAACAGCGATCTGGTATTGTTTTTATAGGGAATTAGTTTTAATTATTAATTTACATAAACGCAATAAAATTTGATAAAATTTTTCCTAAATCTAAAAATTGTATTTCTTTCTTATATCTAAAAATTGTTTTTGCTCGTCACACACAACGTTTTTAAATCACTGCTATGCTGTAACACTTAGCTTTAAAATGCACTGGACTTGAATACAATTTTACACACGTCACTGTTTGTTCTTCAATTCAGTTGCCCTCGTTCCCTATTGCTCTTTTCAATTTCTATTTTCTCTTGCTTCGATTTCATTTACCTTGCAGCTTGCTTGCTTTTCACTGGCCCGTACTTTTATTAATTATTCTACGCTCATTCAGTATACACATAACCAACCTTTTTTGTTATTTCATTTCATTTGGTCTGGCTTTAAATATGCTCAAACTTGTCATATTACTTATTTTATTCATCTTGCTTTTACTCAAAACTCAAATTCAATCCCTCTGAAGTCTGCCTTGCCTCTGCTTGCCTTTATCCCTCTAATTATGCTTCTTGCATCTCGTTACCAATGCATTTAATAACTTCAATTAGTTTAGATTGCAATTAAATAAAATATTTCAACTGTGTTTTAATTGACTTTGTTCAATATTTCTCACTGCATACAGAGCCAAATTGTGAGCTTAAAACCATCTCACTATATTAATATATATTATTTTGTTGATTTGGTTATTCAAAATAGAATAAATGAGCTAATGTTCTCAAACGGTCTCTTATAATTGACTCTTATCTCATATGGGTCGGCACTCTACATCCAGGCAAGTATTATTTTGATTAGTAATGAATTACATGCCATTAACTCAATTATCGTGGTATGATTTATATAATTTAAAAGCAAACACTTTAAGTAATGATAATTAAACTAACGGGATAGCAGGGTATTATTTAACTAAAGGGAAGAAGCATTCCAGCGTCACAAATCACAAAACAAACAAGTTCATTATTCTCGACAATTATATGTGATTACGTAATTAAAGCGTTGTCTAGGTGATAACAATTGCCGTAAGTAAATACACGTCACAGAACTAAACATTCTCAAAGGACGCTTCTACCGGAAGTGTTGACAAAGCCGACGCCAACACGAAGTGTATAAAATTCAGTTTTTTAAGTAAAGTTTTCTGACCTTTTCGTTGCTTTGGAACGGAATTAGCGCCCAACTCGAGCTCCTAGCGAGTCTCACGATGCTTGGCCCCCTTCTTCTCCGTTAGCCAGCCTCTGCTGTGACACCAACAACTGTTTCCAGCTGTCCCCGTTGCTCACACCTACGGCTGCGCTGCTGTCTACGAAAGTCGCTGCATACCTCCAGCTTACAGGGGCTTCAATTACTCTGCTAACACCATAATACTAGCTAACACTCGATGCACCGATAAAGCACTTGGCCAAATTTCTGCAGAGGTGCTACGAATGAATACACTCCACTACATCATATCCACAGCATATACAATCAAATTTAAACTCTATTAATTGGGAAGAGAGTATTTATTCACAATTTTATAATTATTTATTAGAGAAGCCAAAATTACACCGCTATACAGTTTAGCTTGCTGTCCAGAATCGTTTGTCTTCGATCGTACATTGTTTTACATTGTTTCCAAGTCTACTTTGATTACATTTTGTTATATTCAAGGATAACACTATTTCTAATACAGCTTTATAGTTATTATGAAAGCAATGGTATTTTATACTAGTTACAAATATTAAACTAGCACGTCTGGAATATTTTCTAAAATATTATTTGATATGCTTAAAATGTGTTTATAGCAATATTTAGAAAAGATTGGAAAGTACTTTTTTTTTCTTTTTCCGCCGTTGTTTATCCTTTAGTCCACTTTTCTGGTGTTCAATACCCTTTGCTTCCTATTCTTTTACAGTAAACT
This sequence comes from Agriotes lineatus, assembly GCA_940337035.1. Lineage (NCBI taxonomy): Eukaryota > Metazoa > Arthropoda > Insecta > Coleoptera > Elateridae > Agriotes > Agriotes lineatus. The sequence goes on from OW679201.1 coordinate 33,253,472, forward strand.
GATCTTCACATTTACTTTAAAAGCCCTTTTGTTGTTTACTAGTAGTCCATTTGCCTCTACACTATCAACATGGCTGTATCTTTTCCGTTCTTTTGTTTCTACTTCGTTCAGTATGTTACGGACATGTTCCATATACACTCTTAACCGCGTAGTTCGTACTTTGTTACTTCTGGAAATATGAGAAAATCGCCTTCAGTATTCTATTTCTGATAATCTGAATTAGGGTTTGTGTTTCTTTGATAATTACCAAGTTCTATCAACATACATCGTTATATTGCACCAACGTCTAATGAACATGCACATTTCGACATATCTCTTCTTCGTAGTATTTAAAGTCTCCATAACACTGAAAGCTTCCATTAAACCACGAAGACTGGTTCAGTTGTATCGAACTCATCTACTTTGAGAAAACGTTGCTTGTGGAATTCAACGTGGTGAGACCAGATCCATAATGGTGTGCTCGTCTGGTTAACTAAATGTGTTTATTTATGAAGCAGCTTCTGAGAAAAAAAAATGTGAAGCTAGTTAAAGCAAGCATACTTTAAATGTAATATTTACTGATAGATTGTTATAAAAGCTAGTCGACAATAGTAATAATAATAATACAACTTTATTGAGTAACGCAGAGATGAGAAAATACATCGTAAAAAAGGGTAGTAATTTTTAAAAGCTATATGTTGCAAAACCATAAGGCTTCTTGAAGAAATAGGTATTTAATTTGTCAAAATGTCTTCTAGAAGGTAGAGCCAGTTCTACGATAATTCTAATCTATTTCCAAACCAAAGGCAGAGAACTGACATTACAAAGGTTGAAAGAAGTGTGGTAACAGTAGAAGCAATCGTCATAGAAATAATACAAAAACTTGTTTTATTTAAACGCATATTCTTGAATATTTATTGATTTTGTGAAAACTTATGTACTTACATTTTCACACCTTTTAATAACATAGCTGTCTGTTGCCAGGTTGTCGCAAGATCTCCTGTTTTATTCGACATGGTGTTAAGACCATATCCACTACCCAGTGCATTATTTTTGTAAATAGCCATATACTAAGTGTCTTCTTTATATATCGGCAAATCGAAGTAAGAACAGAACTTCTTTGGCAGTGGGGATACTCGTTTCGCTATATCTTAATATCCATTTTTTTAGTAGCTTTGGAGTACATATTGAACTTTTCCATACTTGGTTAATGCATTGCCTATATGGCGAGGTTACTGCTCGGTATGTGCGTACACGGCTCTCTAACGTTTGCCTTTTCTATACTTCCTCGCATGTTGTATAATGCAATATCAGTGTATCCTTTGCCAAATGTATGAAGGCTAGACTGCTGCTCTGTCAAGTTGCTAAGGATTCGTTTATTCAGCCCCTTCGTCGAAACGTTAAATTTAAATAGGACGTCTCGTACGTCTGAGTATTTAAATGATTATTTGCCCCATTTGGATTCCTTGCTAGCTCAATAGCATAAAATTTTCAGATAGCGTAGTTTTTATTACAAATAATCACTACTTCCAAAAAACAGAAAGCTGATCTACACCTGTGCTGAAACTGACTTCAAGGAATTTTAGAACAACTATAGTCTTAAGAAAAATACAATTAATTGAATACGATCAAAACCTAAAATGACTCCTTCAACACATATAAATGGGCAGCAAAATGGACAAACTATTTGCTATACAACTTCGGGCTACTAGCATGTACAATCGTGCTCATTAAAGTGTGCATTTGTGATTTGTAAATATTACTTAATTTTGCAGTGTTAAAGAAGTGTTGTACAGTTGTGTTCAAAAATTTATTGTATTGATATATGTAAGTTTAATAGTAGTTGTGTTTTTACACCACAAGGCCTCACATGGTATCATTGACTAGGTAGGCCTACATGTATACTTTCAAAATATTTGTAAGCATAAAAATTTTTTGAACGTTGTGAAATTAAATCATATCACAAAGCAGAAATATTGCACAATATTTTAATAAACACGACTGTACATACAAATATTTTGACAGTATATATCTACGTCTACCTAGTTAATGATACAGTGAGACTCCTTGCTGAATAAAAACACAACCATCAATAAACTTCCAGCTATCTCTGTACAACACATTTTTTAACACGATTGTACTACTGTACTACATATGGGTGAATTTTTATTAGTTTCAAATCTGGTATGTCATATAAAAATTTAATACTGAACACTAGAGTACGATACAATTATAAGCTAGATAAATGTGCATAAACTTACTCTATTCATGACTTACGCTTTGAAATAGTTTAAAATCTATTTACATCTCATTTGCCAATTAAATATCACATTAACGCACATAAAATAACTTTTGTTCTAGATTTCCTTGGTAGATTTAGTAAAAGGTGTTTTTTTAGAGGCGGAGAACTTTAAATTGAAATAAAACACAAAAAAATGTTTTTATGTTTGAATATGATTTCGGGCATGTGACCGCCGCGGCTGGCGTGTACATGACGTAATCTGGAGGTCCAATTTTTACACACTTTTCGCAGTAAATCAGGCTGTATTTCGGCAATAAAGCGTCGAATGTTGGCTTGCAAGTGCTCAATTGTTTCCGGTTTATCGACGTAGACATGCGACTTTACATATCCTCAAAGAAAATAATCTAACGGCGTCAACTCGCACGAAAGAGGTGGCCAGTTAACAGATCCACAAAATGGATGTTTAATCTTGTCTTTAACAGATTAACCAGATATAAATTTATAATTATTCATTTAAATTTTACGAAACATTCTAAAGGTTAAAAGCCACCAAAAACGCAATATTGCATTATGCAAGCGCGGCGACCTACTCACAGTCAAGTTTAAACACCTCGCAGTCGCCGCTCAGCATTTTTACACGGCTTCGCGTACACAATTACGCAAGGCCGTGACAAGGTTTAAATGCCTACAATCGCAGCTCAGCATAAAAGACGCTCGAGTTCATGGAGTCCATATCATATCACGGAAGCAAAACCGCTGAGTATTGTTTTGCAAGACTAGTAAATTAACCTACTGAATATAATACATTGCACCTGTTATTAGAAATGAACTTTGTATATTACTATGATCTAAGCAAATTTGTTTGTATATATAGAACAATTATTTTTGTAATAAACCAGTCTGCATTTACTTGTTAGATTCACTTACTGCGTCGCTGTGGGTCCAAGCCTATAAATAATTAAGGGATGTGAGGCTGCATCTCACACAGTGACGAATTATCATCCCGTTAAGTGGCATGACTAAGCTGTCTTAAAGCGGAAACTGCTGTCTCAGTTCTGCGCTTAACATAAGGGATGGAACCAGCAAAATAACGTAACGGACGCCTGATTTCTACAGCCTCCAGGCGAATCTGTTCATGGTCCTTCGAGCCGGATCTGTCTACAACTAAGAAGAGGTACATCCCGAGAAGAAAACAACATCTACCAACCCACCCGGTTCCCCGAAAATGGCAAACAATATGGAAGAATTCAATCAGCTAGCTGTCGCCCAAGAAGAACTCGGCCAGAAGATCACGCAGGTATTTTCCAACAGCAAAAAGGACCCTGCCAGCCGAAAAACAGAAGCTTACATCGCCAGCCGAAACAAGACGCTGGACGAAACTTGGAACGCCGTGACCAAAAATCACGCCAAAATGGTGCAGCTAAGTATTCCTACACATAATTATTTTACCACAGGGTATTACGAACAAAGAAAAGCCATCTACTGCGAAGCAAAAAGTTATTTGCAGAGCTGTTTAAAGGCAACTGAAAATCCCGACCCCTCTGAAACTAGGAGGCGAGAGGAAACAGTTGTAAATCCCGAGCAAAAGGTTCGTATCCGAAAACTGCAGATTCGGATGCAGAATTTTAAGCAATCTTTGGACGACGCCGAACTGGAACAAGCACTCGGAAGGCCCGCCATCACAAAGAGGGAATTAAAGGAAGAATGGGACCGGGTGATCGAGATGGACGAAGAAGTCATGTCTAACGAGATGGATTCAAACCAGACGCACTTCAGTCCTGAATTTACTACGTTGAAAGACAGGTACCGAAATTTAATTAATTTGTTACAAGCACCAACAAGGAACGAGCAAGCATCAGCCATCTCGCTTCCTCAAGTTAAAATCCCCATATACGAGGGAAATTATGAGGAATGGGCCACTTTTAAGGACCTATTCACCAAATTAGTAGATGACAACCAAAACATGGATGATGTCATCAAAATGCAGTATTTAAAAACGCATGTCAAGGGAGAGCCCAGCCGACTAATCCAGCATCTCGCAGTGACTCAAGCCAACTACAACACCGCTTGGAATTTGCTGCAACAAAGGTATCAAAATAATCGCCTTATTCTAACCAAATTGCTAGACACCATCTTCGATCAGCCGGTCCTCTCCAAGGAATCAGCCCAAGGGTTGAAAAGATTGCATGACTCCACTAAGGAATGTGTGGAAGCAATCAAAAATTTGGGCATTTCCACCGACAGCTGGGGTCCGTGGATTAACCGAGTTATTACTCGAAAATGGGATCCTGAAACTAACAAATTATATGAGCAATCGCTTCAGTGCCCAAATGAAGTTCAGGATCACCAAACTCTAATGGCCTTCTTACAAATGCGGTTCCAATCCTTGGAATCCATTGATGGAGCTCGAAAACCAACTCAGGACAAGCCACAGAAAAATTACGCTGCCGGATATCTCAACTGCAAGATGTGCAATGGGGACCATTACATCGATAACTGTGGTCAATTCCAGAGGCTCTCCACCCACGAAAAGCAAGAAGTGGTAAGAACCTACCGATTGTGCTTTCGATGTTTGCGACACGATTCTAATATACAATGTCGTTCGTATTATAACTGCAAAATCTGCCGCTTTCCACACCATACTCTGCTTCACAAGGCACAGCCGCCATCAAAGCCAATACCTGCTCCGAAGATGAAGACGTTTTCTCACGCAGCAGCCATGCAGACCTCCAACGCTCCAGAGAAGAAGCCAAAACCCACAATCATTGCCGCCAACCTAGGCGCAAAGAAGAGCCAAGTGCTACTGGCCACAGCAACGGTTCAAGTTAAGGCAGCATCCGGGATGACTCATCTCTTGAGGGTCTTGATAGATCCAGGGTCTCAAGGTTCCTTCATCACCGAAGCCGCAGCCGAATTATTAGCGTTACCCAGGACCAAGGTTCGAGCAGAAATCTCCGGAATTGGGAACAGCGAAACAAAAGTCGCAAAATGGAAAATCACAGGTTTGATTACGCCAAGATTTCCAAGTAAATTTTCCTTACCTGTTACTTTACTGGTACTTCCCAAACTTACAAAAACCATGCCTTCATCACCCATTCCGAACATAAAAATGGATGCCTGGAAACATGTCTTCATCGCCGATCCAACCTTCAACCGACCTGGCCCCATAGATATATTTCTAGGCGCTGAAGAATATTCCCAAATAATTCTCGAAGGAATCAAGAAATCCAAAGATGGCATCCTAGGACAGAATACCGAATTGGGATGGATCTTATCAGGAACCATGGGAAGACGACCTCCCACCAGCCTTAAGGTCAACACCATGGTTGCCAAAATTGAAGAGGATGAGCAGTTGCAGAAATTCTGGAACATTGAAGAGGCTTCTCCTCAAAGGAAACTTTCCCCAGATGATCAGGTATGTGAAAATAAATTCACAGACACAGTCCAGCGAGACGTAGATGGAAGATACGTAGTAAGGATTCCATTCAAACAAACTCCAGTACACATGGGAAGGTCCAAACCCTCAGCATTGGCACGATTCATACATCTGGAGAAGAAATTAGGACAAGATCAAGATCTAGCAGTCCAATACAAGAAATTCATGCAAGAATACTTGGATTTAGGACATATGGAAAAGGTGGCAAGGGAAGATGAGAATAACGGCAAGTATTACATTCCCCACCATGGCGTCATCCGAGAAGCAAGTTCATCAACCAGGCTTCGTGTCGTTTTCGATGCCTCTAGCAAGGCCTCTCACGGAAAATCCTTAAATGAGATGATGTACGCTGGACCTAAACTTCAGCAAGAACTGGTCGACATTCTACTTCGATGGAGGACACACAGGATTGTTTTTTCTGCAGACATTGAAAAAATGTACCGACAAATCAGAATGAACAACCAAGACCAGGAGTACCAAAGAGTCCTATGGAGATTCGACAAATCACAGCCAATCAGGGAATATAAGCTGTGCACCGTCACTTATGGAACCGCATCAGCTCCCTATCTTGCCATTCGAACCTTGCATCAACTCGCACAGGACGAAAAGGTCTCATTTCCATTAGCTTCAGAAGCAGTGAAGAAAGATTTCTACGTGGACGACGTGCTTTCTGGGGCCGACACTGTGGAAGAAGCGATCCAACAACAAGGTCAGCTCATTTCCTTACTAAAGCGTGGAGGCTTTACTCTACATAAATGGTGCAGTAATGAGTCAGCCATCATTCAAGAACTCCCAGAAGAGTTAAAGGAACAAACATACCTCGAAATAAGTGAAGACGGCGTAAAAAAGTCCTTGGGCATTCACTGGTCTCCATATGAAGATGTTTTCTGTTTTAAGGTAGACGTTAAGCAACAGGAATCCACCAAACGCACCATACTATCCGAAGTTGCCAAAATTTTCGACCCATTGGGATGGTTAGCACCCGTCATCATCACTGCCAAGCTACTCATCCAAGAACTATGGCTCGAAAATATCAAATGGGATGACCCAGTGTCTGAAAATATCCAAGGCAAATGGGAGACGCTCAGGTCTCAACTCAAGGCAGTGGAAGAAATTACCTTACCAAGGTGGTTGTTTATCAAAAGGGAATCTCTAGTAGAGCTGCATGGATTCTGTGACGCCTCCGAAAGAGCTTTCGGGGCCGCGATTTATACCAGAGTCACCACATCATCCGGCCAAGTCAAGGTATCCTTATTAATAGCCAAATCCAAGGTGGCACCAGCCCGAGCCAAGACGACATTACCAAGACTGGAACTCTGCGCAGCAGTACTCCTTTCCAATCTACTTCAAAGGGTAATTGCAGCATTAGACCTTCCTAAGGTGTCTATCTTCGCCTGGACCGACTCCATGGTTACATTAGGATGGATAAAAGGAGACCCGGTACGATGGAAGACGTTCGTCGCGAATCGAGTAGCCGAAATCAACAATCTAATTCCGGCTCAACATTGGAACCACGTCAAATCCGAAGAGAATCCTGCAGACGTCATCTCCCGAGGCACTAGTCCAGAAAAACTAAAGAATCATCTCCTATGGTGGGACGGACCGAGCTGGCTAGTTAACAAGAGTTCATGGCCGTGTCAACCAGACACCGCAACCACCGAGGAAGAAGCAAGAAGTTACACTGTGCATCAAACTACCATTCATCAAGACGAGAACGAAGTCGTTCATCGTTTTTCTTCTCTAACAAGAATGGTACGAGTCATGTCACATTGCCGAAGATTCATCAACAAGTGTAAGCGACTTCCCACTCAATCAGGATGCCTATCAGTGAAGGAAATGGACGACACCATCCTCCTACTCGTTAAGGTCATCCAAGGAAGTGATCCTATTTTGAGGGCAACAGGATCTCAACTCCGGCAGAACAAATATGTGAGTTCCAGTAACAAGCTTGCCAACCTCAATCCCTTCATCGATCAGCATGGAATAATCCGTGTTGGAGGAAGATTAGAAAATTCCACCTTGTCCTTCAATGAAAAACACCCAATCATACTCCCGTACTCCAGTCATATTTCCAAACTAATAATCCAAGAGGCGCATCTACGCACGCTGCACGGTGGCACCCAACTCACTCTCTCATATATCCGAAGAAAATATTGGATCATCAACGCGAAGAAAGCAGTCAGCTCCAGCATCCAGAAGTGTTTCCGATGTCTACGATACAAAGCAGAGGCAGCACAGCAACTGATGGGAAATCTTCCATCAACCAGAGTGAATTCAACTCCTCCATTCTTCCATTCCGGAGTGGACTACGCCGGCCCAATACAGATCCGAACATCCAAGGGAAGAGGGCATTCTTCGCACAAAGGGTACATTGCTGTTTTTGTCTGTCTATCAACCAAGGCAATCCACCTAGAGGCCGTCAGCGACATGACAACCAACAGCTTCCTAGCAGTCTTCAGGAGGTTTACTGCCCGAAGAGGACGCTGTGCACACCTATACAGCGACAACGGAACAAACTTCGTTGGCGCAAGAAAAGTGTTGGACAAGGAAACCCGCCAAACAATTGAAGGCCCAGTTGTCCAAGAAACCTTAGCAACCGGTGGTACCCAATGGCACTTCATCCCTCCAATAGCCCCTCACTTCGGAGGGATATGGGAAGCAGGGGTAAAATCAATGAAGCATCATCTGAAGAGAACTATTGGCCACGCTACTCTCACCTTTGAAGAGTTAACAACTCTTCTCTGCCAAATTGAGGCCTGCCTAAACTCACGTCCTCTATGTCCACAAGGCAACGATATTGAGGACACAACTGCTCTGACGCCAGGCCATTTCCTAATAGGGAGGGAAATCATATCGCCACCAGACCCAATCAACACTCCAATATCTTCAAATCTATCGAATCGTTGGAGGATAATCCAAAAGATCAAGCAAGATTTTTGGAAATCATGGAGCTCGGACTACCTTCATGGATTACAGCAACGAAACAAATGGAAGAAACCATTGGAGAACACTAAAGTTGGAGATTTAGTGTTAATCAAAGAAGATAGTATCAATCCTAGTAAGTGGCCTTTAGCAAGAGTCACTGCAACTCATCCAGCAGCCGATGGATCAGTACGAGTAGTGACGCTCCAGAAATCAGGAGGACATCAGCTAAAACGATCCATAGGCAGCATCATTCCATTACCAGCAACTACCGAGGAATCGCAGGAACCAGAGGCAGAAGATAAAATTTCAACTAACATTATCCAGACACGATCATCCCCAGCACCAAGGAAATCTGTCGCGTCCAAATGGAAACTGCTGTTACTCATCTTTACCCTTCTTACCACCAATACATTAAGTAAAGCAGAATTTAATATCCAAAAACCAGACAGCGGGTACTATGTAGAACACATTGGACACGGGAAGATTGAGAGAGGAACATTCCGGATCGAAATCCAGTTCGAGAGGGGGAAGATCGAAGAAGACTTCGAAACAGTCACAGACATGGTAGACAAATTCAACAATCTCTGCGACTCTGCAAAAGAACTGTCCGAAGACACATTATGCAAGACACTGGTGCATCATCTTCTGGAACAGAAAAAGCAAATGGAATGGATTAGAGATGGTATGGAAGAAATAATAACAAGACGAGAAAAAAGAGGAGTCCTTGGCACAGTATTAACATCAATTTTTGGAGTCAACGATGAAGTCTATCAAGATATAGACAGGCTAGACAAGAATCAACAGGAACTAATAAAAATGGACAGTCAACAATCCAAATTCTTGCTATCAGCACTTTCCAGGTTTAATGAAACCGAAGAACGAATCGACAAGAAGCTGGAACATTTCCAAGAAAAATTAAACCAAGGAATCCGGGCCATTTACAACATGGACAAATGGTATAAAGCAACCGACTCCAACCGACTAAATATTCACATCATCAGTGTGTACCAAGTCGCCACAAATGTAATTAGTGAACTGTGCAACTACCATATTCACATCTTAAACGTTCACTTTCAGCAAGGTAATCTGTACGAGCTAATAACACCTGCTCAAATTAAACAGATCCTCGCTAATGCAACCAGTAAACTTTCACCAAATTTGGAGATATTACCAACGCCAATTCTAAAGGTTGACATTGGGCATGACGACATCTACATCAACGTCCAAGGGTATTTCATCATAGTGGAAAAAACGGAATACTCCTTAATTAAAGTGACACCAATTCCTCTCCAAATCAGCAATGGATCCTACTGGATGATCGATGTGCCGAAAGGAATCTTCGCTGTGGATTACAACCTACAAATGTACTTCCACGAAACAGATGAAGAATTCAAAGAAGAGCTACAAATTTCTCCCACTACCTATGTTTGCAGTCCAACGGTAGTTAAAGGAATTGAAAACAACCCAAACTGCATCATTGACGATATATATCACCGAGTAGAAACCAGTCAATGTCTCCTACGAAGACATCGCATCCAGTCCATTATTTGGAAACAATTGTACATGGAAAACACCTGGCTATTTGTAGTCAGTAAACCAACCCGCATAGCAATCACTTGTAGTGGAAACAGGGAAGAAGTCACCGTCAACACTACAGGTGTCATTCAAATTTCATCGGATTGCATCATCCAAACTGCGAGGAATACATTAACCCCAAGGCACAACAGAAAATACAAGATCCTGGCTGGATACTCCAAGGCTATCAGTATCAATATTACCAACCCAATCACAACAAACTCATTTTCAGAAATCGCAGAGGAACCTGTACTAACTCAGTCAGACCACTTCGAAGACCTACAAGCATCGCAGTTAGATTTCCAGGAGCATATAAAAAACTTCACCTGGAAAGCCATCCGACATCATTCTCACCTGTCTATTGGGGTCACAGGCAGCCTTTTGGGAACCGCTGCCCTACTAGGAGCTATCTACTACATTCGGCAACGAATAACACGAAGGAAGCCACCACCCGCACAACCCCAGGCAGAAGAATATCCTCTCAAAACGCTCAATCTCGAAGAAACAATATAATTTATCGGTTTGCTTTTTTGTGGCTTAAAATTGGCAATATGTTTAATCTTGTCTTTAACAGATTAACCAGATATAAATTTATAATTATTCATTTAAATTTTACGAAACATTCTAAAGGTTAAAAGCCACCAAAAACGCAATATTGCATTATGCAAGCGCGGCGACCTACTCACAGTCAAGTTTAAACACCTCGCAGTCGCCGCTCAGCATTTTTACACGGCTTCGCGTACACAATTACGCAAGGCCGTGACAAGGTTTAAATGCCTACAATCGCAGCTCAGCATAAAAGACGCTCGAGTTCATGGAGTCCATATCATATCACGGAAGCAAAACCGCTGAGTATTGTTTTGCAAGACTAGTAAATTAACCTACTGAATATAATACATTGCACCTGTTATTAGAAATGAACTTTGTATATTACTATGATCTAAGCAAATTTGTTTGTATATATAGAACAATTATTTTTGTAATAAACCAGTCTGCATTTACTTGTTAGATTCACTTACTGCGTCGCTGTGGGTCCAAGCTTATAAATAATTAAGGGATGTGAGGCTGCATCTCACACAGTGACGAATTATCATCCCGTTAAGTGGCATGACTAAGCTGTCTTAAAGCGGAAACTGCTGTCTCAGTTCTGCGCTTAACATAAGGGATGGAACCAGCAAAATAACGTAACGGACGCCTGATTTCTACAGCCTCCAGGCGAATCTGTTCAATGGATCTACGAAATGGATCCACGAAATGGATCTGTTAACTGGCCACCTCTTTCGTGCGATTTGACGCCGTTAGATTATTTTCTTTGAGGATATGTAAAGACATGCGACTACGTCGATAAACCGGAAACAATTGAGCACTTGGAAGCTAACATTTGACGCGTTATAGCGATTTACTGATTTACTGCGAAGAGTTTGTGAAAATTGGACCTCCATATTACGTCATGTACACGCCAGCCGCGGCGGTCACATGCCCGAAATCATATTCAAACATAAATGCCATAAAATTATCTTTCAAATAAAGCCAATTTCATGGATATTAAAAACATTTTTCTGTGTTTTCTTTCAATTTCAAGTTCTTCGCCTCTACAAAAAAAACACCCTTTACATATAAGCATATATAAATCAATATTAAAAATGCGCCCAAAAAACTGTTTATCCAAGCTCAGACGCTAAACTGCCTGAAGCCGGTATTGCCTAAAGGCACTCTAAACACGATATAATGCATAAAAACTTAACACAATTCGCACACGTAAGCTCATCCTTTTAGGCGTGATTCAAATATAGTTGTAGCCACTGCTTATCACTTTTACCTGTAAACATTTCTTGTAGGCATATTGAAGTATTCTGGAGGCCTGCAATTTTTGCGTTGCAAATTAGATTCGCCCTTAACTTGCGGCACTCATACCGTGAAAGGCGTAACGTGTAAAATTTTACCAGAATCGATGCGGAGAAACCCTGACTTCTTCGTAATTTGTGTACTCACCAGGTACACAATGAAGAAGTTCTTTGGTAAACACGAGAAGGCGGCTTGCTGCCCTTAAAATGTATGTAAAAAGCATTAAATATGATACGGCTTCAATTGCTTCCAATATTAATTCGCCCCAAGCACAATTCTCTGTAAGCTGCCTAAAGGCGAGCGGCTCTGGGCAACGCCTGCAAACAATTGATGCTTAAGTTGAAAATCTCGCAAACATAGTTGAAGAATCCATATTGAACGTGACACACGAAAAATTTATCGATACACGCACCACAGGCTCGGACTCGCACTTTTTGTTATGCCAGATTACAACGTTTAAGCCTAGTTAACAATAAATAAGCATGCCATTACAAATCCATAAATATGAAAATAAATTATCCAGGCAAGCAACCCAGATTTCCATTTGATGTTTCCGTTGTTTCAACTTCAATCCTAATTTTTTTGGAATCTTGGTAGTGTGTGTATGATGCTTGCGCATCTGGACTTCTTAGATGTCACCGGAGTTTCATGTATATGGACAACTCGAATGGTACAGCTGCGTTCTTCAAGCACTATTATCGGAAAATCTCCATTTACAACATGTAGAAAGGTAGGTCAGCGGATGGGCGGAGGGGAAGGGTCGATTTCGACAATTAAGGGTAGCCAAAAGGATTTCTAATAATTCTACGTTACTAGCACATGGGCTCAACTCCGAAAGAATTCCATAACGTAACGCACTTCAATCGGCGGCAAATTGTAAAAATCAAATAAAGTCTCAAAAGTGATTAAACTCGTGGTTGAAAACAGAAACAAAGGGTGAGTGGTTCTATATAATGCGACACAGTATTGAGTTTCCTAACGATCCTAATAGAATCTGGTGCTTGGGGTTGGGAATAATGATGATTGAGCATCACTTCTGTTGATATAATTCCAGATTCGGGTGTCTTTCCAGTCTACATACATCGTCTTCAGTGAAATCATCGATTTAGTATACGGATGTTCTACTAACTTTTTCCTCATTTCTCTTAATGTTCTTTCTTATTTTACTTTAATAAAATGCCATAGCGTGATAAAATTTATTTTTCTTTGTTGTTATAGTCGAAATGCATGGTATTTCGAAATTACTACGCCTGATTGGGTCTACACTTGTTGACCAGTTCACACGCCCCGTTTAATACTTCGGTCTTTACCTGATTGATAAAGACTTTCTTTGACTCTTATATATTATGTTTAGATTTACTTCTGTCGTTTTCTAAAATTTGTTTTCTATAAAATAACTATTCAAAGCTTGTACAAAGACAGTTCTACGATAGCCCTTAAAAAAAACACACGATCGAAATATATCAAAAATACTCAGCAACAAGTATCGTAATAGTCCGCCTCCTAATAAAGTATATAGTAGTTTTTAAATATAATAATTAATGGCAAGGGAGACTGCACTTTATAGATAGCATTAGATCCAATTACGAAAACCTGCCTGCCAAACTAAGGGCAAATTAAAAGAGTGTAAATTTAATTACCACAAATAAATGGTGTACTGTTCTATCCGCAATAAATTCAGGCTTAGCTCAGTAGAACATGGGACAAACTTGGTTCAAGGTGTAGGTTAATAAAATTAAAAAAAATGCATGACAAATACTCTCAAATATTTCGGGCAAATGCACAATTTCCATCTGACGTAGATAACCTCTAAATTTGACTCAGCAAGCAATATGATTTGCCAGTGCAAAAACGTAAATTGCATTTAAAAGAAAACCTAAATGGCCAGGAAGCAACAGGTAAATATTAATTCTGTGACGTAGCAACTGCTAAGCCAGTTTTGTTACTAGTGTGACGTAGAAACCCACGTGCGATCGCTTTTTGTTCTACAAACGGCAAAAACTGACAAATTCTGAGTCATCTTGTATTTTCAAAAGACGCTAACTGAATTTCGCGAAGTCGGACGGAGCTGGACAACTGGGACCTGGTGCTACACCTCGTAGACAGTATCAACTTGACGAACCCGCGAATTCTGAGGCTGCAGCAAAAGCTTGTTGTGGAATCTTTTCTTAATTGGAGACCTCTCGGATGCTGGATACACTCCCCAATGACAGCACTGGAATTATGAACCTGGGAAACTTGCTTCTGGATAATCAGCTTTATTTGGACCTTTTAACACCTGGCAAACTGTACGCGCGGATGCCCCGCACCCTGGTTAATAACTTTACACACAATTGGTATTAAAAAGGACTTTTTATTTATAATTTTGTGATAAATTGAGGAGCTCAATCTTGTCCCAACACTGGTTTTACAGACTTGTTTAGTTATTATTACAAAAGATTGTCATCTCTTTGTCTAACTACTAAAATTGTTTTTTCTTGGAATAATGAAACTACACTTTGCTCTGCCTTTTAAATAACTTTTGCTTATAATGCACTGATACACTTGGAGTTCATTTCGGGTCTCATTAACTGTCCTTCGATCGATTGTCTTCGATTTTTCATTGCTCTTTTCAATCATTATTTTGCTACCACTGTTTCGTTTATCTTTCAGATAATTTGCCGTTTGCTGGCTTACACTTTTAATACATAATGCTCATATTCTTCCTGTACTTAACAAATCATTCTGTATCATTTTATTCACATTATGCCTGTCCATTGTCCGTTCAGAACATCTATCATATCTGACGTTCTGAATGTAACACTTCTGTAACCTGCTTTATTTCATGCTAACTTCTATCCCTCAATTTATTAGTTACTGCTGCTCACATCAAGTGCACTTATTAATGTAAAGTACTGATTATCCTGCAATAGATACAATATTTAATTCTGTGCTCATGTTGACCTTATTCATTTAGTTAATTCGGCAATCAGAATTGCTATGGGCAGTGAACCATTATAGGATATGTTTGCGACACCTGCAACATTCAAGTAAAAAAAACAGCTAAGGGATTCTCGGACACGATCGTCCTGCATAGAGAAAGAGAGGAGATAAACAACGGCGGACCCAGAACTGTTATGCAATGTCTTTTTTCAGTAGGAGGTTAGCAGAGCTCTCATGTACCTCATGTAACATCGCCAGGTGATGTTAAACTAACTTAAAATTATAGTTCTGAGCGTAAAAAGAATAATAGAATCGTCGATTTCGTCTTTAAATTCTTTCTGAAATAGATTTCCTATTTAATAGCTGATAAAGCGCTGCGTTGGAACGAGAAAGTTTGAATAAAAATAGCTAAGCTTCTGCTACAAGGGTTTATTTCAGCGATCCCAAGTAGTACAAGCATATGCACGTACTGATATTACCGCCCTCGTTGCTTAAATCCCCTTTATAGTTTCCTATAACTGCTGCGCGTCGGTAGGATCTTCGCTAATTTCGCTAAAACTAAGCGTTTTGATACTTACAGTTGCCGCAACTCGCTTGTTGCAGTTTTATTGGCTTAACCAAAAATAAACTTGCTCTCGTGCACGTAGTTGAAGAATGTCGGCGACTTTTATGGATGCCCTACGTAAACCCCCGAGCTTTCCTGTAGTTGTTATCGCTGGCGAAATTATCTCTGATTTTTGGTGTCTTCGAATAATCGTCTGTGCTTAGAAGACTTGATTATGGCAATTTTTCAGTTGAGATGATGAGTTGAATATGATATTGTTTTTTCTTGGTTGAGTGATCATTAAAAAGGTATGAGAACTGAAAGAACTTAGTTTTTGGAGGATTTTAAGCAGAATCTTTTAATACCAATCTCAAATTAGCCCTTTTTATATGTATATATATTTATAAACCCAATAAAAGTTTATTGGTACTATTATCATCATCATTATTATTAAATTAATTAGAGAGTCCAATAAAAGGATGTTTCCATTTATATCATAATATAGGTTAATAACGAGTTCCACATTAGCACATAATATACTAACTGCCACATTAATGCGTCTTGTCTTTCTCGGAAAGTTAAATGAACTACATATATAAAAATTATTGCGTAGGAAGTGGTTCTCATCCTTCTTCCATCATCATTATATTAGGCAATCTAATTTGACGTAGTTATTATTGCCTTCCACAATTATGAATATTACGTTATATTTGCACTTTATTTGATACTGTATCAGCCAGTCTCTATTTTTGCTAGAATCTTTCAATTTTAGCTTTGCACTTCTATGGATTCTTTTCATCGGCGTTTTCCAAATTATCATTGTTGTGTCCTGTTGTCTGTTACTGTCCGAAAATATTATTTATGAATTCCGCCTCTTACTGGTTTGCATTTGCTCTTAGGAAACTTTCGGTAATTCTAATTTTACTTCCAAAGTCTTAAGACATATTTATTCGGGGCTCTCTTTGATGATAATTTGTGAGCGGATTTATCTCGAATAATTGTGACTAATCTTGTGCGGATTTGATTTTAGTGGTTTGGTGAATTGCTGCCCCGGTCTGATTAATTTAGTATTAAATACTATTCCGAAGTAACAAACCTCGTTTAGATTTTTGAGGCAGTTAGCAGGTACGAAGGTGAAGTTTTATTTTCTTGCAGTCCTTGATGTGCCGTTTGTCGCTATCTGCGGTTTTCGCTACCAGTGAAATACGTAGTTGGTCGAATCGCGTCTATAATGGAGGAAAGTTACCGCAGATCTTATGAAATTAAAAAATAATCTACGAAATTATTAATTTACCAATTGAGCTTGAGTGTAATCTTGTAAGTAGTAACAACCCTTTATTATTTACCTTACAATGGGTAACTTGACTAATATATGTGAGTTACTCAGCCTTTTCTGGGTTCTATCGCACTTTTGAATCCAAACTGTGTTGGTCCAATATGTTCCTCGTAGGGCCTATATATCTTTGAGAAAGACCTTTAAAAAATCACTCATGAGGCTGGTTATACGGTAGTCAAAGCATTTTGTGACACTTTATTTAGGAAGAGTATTAATGTTGATTTTGTCCATATCTAAAGGCTAAAGTCGCTGGTCATATAGATGTGGCTGTCAATCTTTGTAAACCATTCTATGCTACAATTTTAACAATTCAGAAAGAAAATTTTCATTCTGAATTGTTGAAGGGGGCCGTCTTTCATTTGACTTTGCAAACTGCATCTACGGTCATGTTTAAACTCTTATTGCTTTTCGAGGACTTTACTTTCCCGGAATTGTTATCCACAACACCTGTTGTTTGGTTTTTATAATTTTTTGCCTGATTTGCCTTCTTGTACCATCGTATTTCCAGGGTTTATGTTTTCCTCGTCTCCGTTTTTCAAGTCGAAAATTTTTGTGGTAATTCAGTAAAAGTCTAAAACTATAAAAATCCAGGGTGTAGAGGACTGGTTAGATCACACATCGACAAAAGAATTCTACATAAGAAAACAATATTAACACTTATGCAGAGTGGCGAAAGCGTTACTGCACTACGAACGCGGACATATTACAAAACCTATTTCACAATGAAATCTTACGTATAAAAACGCATGCAATACAAGAAATTCAACACGATAGAAATAGAGTATTCAATAATTAATGAGATACATAACAAATCATGGTAGCGTAAAGCTAACGGAAGAATTAGCAGCCATATTCCAAACATCATACAACTAGGATACACTCAGACAATAGAAGGTGTATTTAAAGAACTCTCTATGGTTTCACCTGCCAACTACAGGAGAATATCTTCTTCGAAAAATAGAAACAAACGTTGAAACTGCAGAAGAAACTACAATACCTGTAAAGTAGATCTATGGTAGTCGCAATGGTCGTACTGCAACCACGTAGTAGAAAAAACAATGAAATACTACAACTTCCTATTCTTGTGTTTTGCAGATCACGCAAACTTTGAAGGAGTATTACTCAGACACATTATGAAACAACAGTAGGCAGCAGACCGATTAGTTTTAGCTTGCTCGACTAGCTAGTGGGATGGAAGCGGCCTCAAACTGAGAAGTGTAATGCACTGTCATTAGTATGGCTGTTTTGTCGAAGACAAAGTGGAAAAGAGCCACTTAGTAGTGTGACTTTATCCTGGCGTAAATCTAATTAACAAACGCAATTTGATATTATCGCCCAGCTAATTTCCTGTTACATTTGCTGTTTTGAACTTCAGCTTGTTGATAAAAGCAATACAAAACTTTTCGAAAACTTTAAGGTTATGGCAGCATTCCTGTATAAAAGTGATGATAACGCCCTTAGTCTAGCACGACTTATTTCATGAATTCATTCTCCCACTCAATGACAACCTACAAGATAACGCCGAGTAGCTGGAAGGCGAACTGACGCTCTCTCAGACCGCAACCTTTCCCGCTGTTATGAACCATGCTCCGGTTCACAATCAATTCTTACCTGTAAAAGTTAAACCTTGAAGAAAAGCTTCGTTAGACAGCCCTCTGTCACGAAGTTTCAACTCCGGGGTGCGTTGCCGAAGCTGATACCGAGGTATCGACTGTACCCTCTCTGCGTGCTTGGCTATCGGACCGTAAAGCAATAATCATCCCGTGTCATGCCCGGTTCTTGCAACTGCAGCGCTAAACTAACAGGACGCCTTGTAGCAATCCTCTACGAAGCGAGCTCCACAAAACCACTTACCTGGTCAAAAGGTTCCCTGCACCTTGCAACACTAGTCACTAACAACAACTTAATACTGTTAAAAACGTCCAATCTGTCAGATAATGCAGTTTTTCTCTTTCCAGAACAGGTCGATAAAGTAGACACCGACGTCCTCAAAGATTACCGTCCCGAATTCCCCAAATCAGAGGCGGACGACCGGCTTGCCAGTGCTGTTAGATTTCCTACCTGCCACTACCGAAGAAACAATTTAATAAAGAACCTTGTAAGTCGATTGTACATCGTTTTCAGAATTTTAAATTATGTATCTAACAGAATAATAAAATTATTTTATTCGCAATCACATTGTAATGTGTCAATTTCATGACATGGCAACAGCTGGGAACTAGATGATTACTTGAAACTAGCCAGGAAATTATTACATACCCCGAAAAATATTACATACCTGAAGAGTGGGGTGTTTCCATGGTAACAAAACATTGAGTGGGTTGTTTTCATGGTAACAAAAATATTAGCTACCAAAGATATCTATTATTCAGAATTCAGTTGTAGTTATTTTTAAAATTAGATGATTGCAAATAAAATAGTATACATACCACGGTGGAAAGTTTCATTCCTGTCTCAAGATAAAGTTAACCTCGACGCTACGCGTCTCGGTAAACTACCTAATCTCTCGACAGTAATGAAACACTTCCCACCTCGGTATGTAATATACTATTACGTTTTATCCCCTGTTTATTTGTGTTTATTCGAATATTAGAGCTGACCCTGAGCCACTGCAGCTACACTTGTAAAAAGGGCAAGTAATCTAGCTTTTACTCATTGTCAAAATTATAAGTGAGCATTCATTTGAGAAGTTCAAAATATAGTCAAGGTAAGCAGTGACATAAGAATATAGTCAGAAATCTCGTTTGTTTACTCTTTAGCATCTTTAGTAAAAGGAAGCTTTTATTGATCTAGTGATACATGTAACATAAGACAAATACGCCACCATAAAGAGGCTTTTCAGGTATATGTAAATAAAAGAAGAGGATAAATTTGTACAGCCTAAGGCGAAAAAGATGTAGACATACCTTTGTAGCTGAAACCAGATAAGATCTGGAAAAATAAAAATTTTAACAATAAAACTAGGAGATGATAAGGAAAACACATGGCTCAGAAAAAAATCCAAAGTTGAAGATTTAGTAAGAGAAGTAGCTTGTTGCAATATAGCTGGGCAGACTATGTGGCAAAAGGCTATGGATAATGCAGCGGAAAGCTGATAAGATAGAGGGACCACCTCAAATTGTAATAATTATAGAGTAATGATATCACAAGGATAACTGGACTAAACTGGCCCAGAGTTAATCAAAAGACCACGACGCATGGAAACATTTTAGGAATTAAATCCAAAGGATGGGAATGGTTAAATAATGAAGAATGTAAAAACAATAGTTGGTAAGGGCCAGCTGAGTAGTTTATAGGAAATAACTATTATCATCGGCATCATCATATTCTTCACACTTGAATGTTTTCATTTGTTGAATTAGTACAACATTTTGCCAATTAATAATAATAACTGATAAATTACCACATAATTAACAATAAAACACTGCTGGAGTCTGTGGTTTAACATTTAACAACTGCTAAATACGTATTTCGACAGCCATGCAGTCATCATCGGTAGCTACGAAAAACTTACACAGCGAAAAGGCAACGAAGTACTCGTGATCACAAATGGAAGTGGCATAATTTGTGACATAATTAACAGAGGACACAATGTGAAAAGATTTCTAAAATGAAATTGAATCACCTGTGATCACCTGTACGAGTGTTTGCACATGTAATTTAGCATAATTAAGAAATGTAAGACTAGAACTAATTAACATCTAAATTGCAGGGGCTTTTATGTTGTATTTCCGCCTTTTATAGCGTCAAACGCGGCTTTTCAGCAGATATTTGCTCTAATTTAGCATTTTTTTGTGCAGGCAGCGCGGTCGTACGATGATGTGCCAGCGATACAAATACGGCTTGATGTAATGGGAGCCGATTAGGCTGTTGTTTAACACAATTGAGATACGCTTTAGGGCGGTGAACCCTTAAGGGGATATTAAGCTTTTGACGGCCTTGGAGCGTCACTTACTCTTTGTTAACGTTTTGTTAATTTGGACACTTCTGATTTTATTGTCAAATTTTTGTAATTAACTTGAAAACTTTACTTATACATTAAGGTTGTGTAAACACGTGTTGTAAACTGTAAAATTGTGTAGGAGATACGAAGCATCGATATTGGAAATTTGTTTTTACGTTTTTGGTTTTATTTAAGCTAGTGACATTCGCTATTCTATTAACGTACCCTAATAAACAAGTACATAAAACCTTCCTAATGAGCTCAAAGCACGTGCACTCTACCTAACACTTCAAATTAAGGCATCAGCTAGACATCACCTGTTAGATTTCGTCATTGGTAAGCATTTCCGGATTCGTCGCACTACGGACACCGAAAAAAAAGTATACATGCCCGGACGGTAGAATTTTTGCTTTATTACTCTGCCTTTTTGCATATAGTCTAGCCCGCTAATTTTTTAAATGTCGTTGCATTAATAGAAAATATGTTTTAAGATCTAAATTATATCAAAGTAAGATAAGCAATTATACTTTGTTCTCCTTATACCCTAAAAACCCGTAATCTCAAAAGTAAATTGTTGACCAGATTATGCAAATCTAACAAGTTGTTTAAGTTTCAATAACCCTGAGAAAAAAAGAATCCGTTTCATCTTTCGAGTTAAATGCAAGTTTAATATAAAGCAGTAGTTCTTAAACAAAATAACACCTTTCTGCCCTTGAACATTGTACTTTGAAAGATAAAGTAATTAACTACAGGTAACGGAAGTGTCGCCCTGGCTTTATAGCAACATTTTGGCCCAGTTGATTAATTTCGTGAGAGGTATGGTGTATAATAAAAACCACTCAGTTAAGCATTTTTTATAAGTAATTAATTATAAATTAATAACTAGAGGGGATATCACAACAAATTATTCGTATATCCAACGAGGGGCAATTAACTGAAGTAAACAATAAATTTGTTTTTTATAATTCCCACTATCACAGCAATATATTTTAATGGATTAACAGTGAGGCAATTTTATCTGAAGGTTTTATTTTGTTGGAAATGAAGTAATCCGTGACGTTTACTATTTTATGTTTAATATCGTTTTGTACTGCTTGTGAATATTAAATTTGTTTCTGTATGTATACTATTCTTTCTATTCTCTTGTCAAAATAGAATGCAAGTAAAGTGGCAAAAAATTTAATTATTGTACAATTTTTGTTCGAAATTGCTTACGCAAGTAAACGTCTCCCGACCATACATGAAAGCCGGGCAAAAACGAAGTGCGGATGCTGAAATTGGCGTGTAAAGATAATTTAATTTAGAAACCGAGTCTTTCAGCGCATAAGGCCTTTTCCGTCCGAATATTTTAGCACACCTCAAATTGTGTAGCAGCTGTCCACGATTAACAGGACTAAGTCTGCAATGTCCCCAAACCAAATTCAACGGCAAACCTGTATAACGTAACTATCTAAGGTTTTGTAAACAAAGATCTCGGAAACGTTACAGTAACAACTTTAGAGTCTGAATAAACAGTAAGTACCTTCTCCACATCCGGAAGTTTGTTTACAATTTTAAAAATGTTAAAGAAGATGTTAGTTTGTTGTGTAATTTAACTTACTTTATTACGCCATCTATTAAAATTTTGAAAGCTATTTAAAATGCAATTACGTTCAAAATGTAAAAAATTTAATAACATTTAACATATTTCACTGCCAATGTTTTCAAACCTTGTCGTCATTTCTACAACTCGATATTCACACTATCTGTAGTTAGCTTTCCTTCAGTTGGTGTTGAATTTTTTTATTGAGCAGTTATATTTTTCTAGTTTTATGTCTTTCGCAATCCTATTATAGCCATATTACAGTAGTTACTCGTTTACTCTGCTCTACGTTGGATACCTTCATAAATGTTTCATTACAACAATTCTTATATTATGATGGAGTGAGGAGAAGCAAGCTCATAAAATAATCCCCGTAAAATCACAAAGCTCCACTTTTCAAAATGGTTCAATTTCAGCAACTTAGGGTAGCATCGCTGTCGCGTCGTTCGCTCGTATTTAGCGCATTGTCATTGTCTGTCACAGAGACAGCGTAACGGCGCAGCGGATGATAGAACTGCTGATTCCAACAGGATAGCGATGCGATATTGGACAGCGTCTGACGGCGTAGAATAATTGGAGGTGGCAATTAACACCCTTTAAACCATTAGCACACTTCACGAAGCAGATATTCATTGATATCCCCGTCGTCGATTGTTATTCGCAACGACAGCTTTAATTGCATTAATAACCGTATTAACGGTCATGCGCTTCCCATGTGTGAAGTCGATGGAGATAAACCATCCACCCCTGTTGTTTGTTGATTCCATTCAAATATTCCGGTCGTTGTTGAAAAAGTTGATCTTCTTCGTCGATGCTGAGACAAAACTATAATGGGTTTGCCATTCTTGAGGATGTTGTATAATATTGTACGGCTTGTTAAAATGGCATTGTGATCATGTAAGGATTATCTGACACAGCTGTAAGCTACAAAGTCGTCATGGTAAGTTGTAATTGGTTCGGTTTATAACATGGAGTCCGATTTCACACGTGATTACGTGCAAGTGTTGGATTTATGGGGTGTTAAATCAATGTATCTATTAGGTAATGTTAGCAGGATATTAGAATACTTGGCTACCAGGCCCTGAGAGCGCGATACATAAATCTCGAATTGTTTTGGCGCCGAGTTGTAATTCACACCCTCTTCAAGTTAACCTAATCAGGGCGGGAAATTTCATTTGCAAGCTTAGCGTCTGGGGAGTTTTTATTAGGCTAGAGCTAGTTCGCGCTTTGGGCAAGATTCGGCCATTTCAACGGGAACGTCCGCGTTATTTACAGCTGGCGCAATTCTTCCGCAATTCGCCAGGCTCGCCTTTATGCAAATGAAAAATATGTGACAAATACGAATCGCCACAAAGGCAACGAGGCCTTATCAAAAGCATTAGGGTACTTCGGTGCCCTATTGCTAGCGAGCAGCATGCTCCCACACAGAATTTAATAACGTTTTATGTTTCGGATTCTCTCACCTTAATTGTGCCGTCAAAAACAGGGAATGGGGCCTGGTCTAATTTTAGGTTCGCGAAATGTTAGTGTTTATATCTTACAATTCATTTGTTGCCGGGAAATAAGACTTCAGCCCGGTGAACTGAAACAAATGGCCTGGAATTTACTCCCGGCTTGTCACCGCACGCCCTTGCTTTATGACAACATTGTTGTTGGAAAATTGGAAAATATATTAACAAAATTGGAGTTTGTGGAAACTGCAATACGTTGGCGAACACGCAACGCCTAGGAGGTTATTGATATTTATCTCCTAAAAAATGATCGCACGTTGTTTTCTCATTTCACACAGAACTAATTTTATTTAAATTTTTATGGAATTTGCTAGTTTCTATTAAGTTCATTTGGCGTTTTACATTAAACATTTTTATAAAAATGAAAATAAGATAATTGCTTGTAAACATAGAAAATAAGGAGCACTAAGACGCCGAGGAAAGAACTACATTTACTACTAGAGTTGATCGCACGTGTTAAGAAGCTTTGTGAAGTTAATGTTGTAACTACGTATAATACTAAAGTTGAACGCATAGCGTTAAATAATCAGAAGAAATACAGTAACATACACGTAAATCCTTGTTTAGGACATGTAAAAAATTGATTTAGTAGCGTAGCGAGATGAAGGGGCTTTCAGACCGAAATAAGGCGTGGCTCGCTAGCAATATTAAAAATACTTATATCTTGGAAGGTATCTGAGTACGGGTTCCGGGGACAAATTTGCATCGTCAACATGGTGTAATGTTAAATTTACTTATGGCACAAATACTGTGCTAGAAATTTGAATGGCGCAAATTTCCGTTACAATTGTTACTCACATCCCCATAACGTTCGGATTTTCGATAGGGCGATTCTAGCCGCGATGCGCGTACGTAGCGTAAACCGGTGCACCACGCAGTTTCTTCCCCAAGCTTCTCTAGAAATGGGCCGATATAACAGAAGAATCCTCAGCTAATTAAGAATACTTACAACTTGAAACATAACCTGAACCTGACTACCAACTCTACGTCCCGGCCCCGGGGTTAGAGCTCCTTTCCTGACCCGGCTAGCACCCGTGGAATTGGCCTCATCCTGCTAGACAACTTCCTAACCTAGTTAGCACCGGTGGATTCGGCCCCATCCTGATAAAAATTCTGTTTAATGCCCGCACCAAATGATTTTCCCAACCAATATTACCATAACTGCTTCATAATCGTAATCTAGAACACGGATTAACCGAATACTAGAAGAAACCGCTAAGCCGCCGACATAATGCAGATGCCTCGATGCAGGCAAATTAGCCCACTTGTCGTTAGTTCGGACTGATCGAAAACCTCCAGCGGTTTTCCGGCGATGCCAGCTATCAAAGACGGACTTTTGCATAAGGTACAAGTGTCCAGTTTATATTATTCCGAGTGGTCCAAACTTATTTACAAAGAATTTACCGCGTCCAGTCAGGCTTTATGCACTCGCCCTACACATCACAGACACCGTAAAACACCTTTTTAATTGATATTGTCCGTCCGTGAACTATAAATAACAAACGCCGTCTTTGCAGGTGCAAATATAGTCTGTTTCAGGTCTGTCAGTTCAGTACATCAGAGCTACGGATCACCCTCGCCAGCGTCTCAGAACTTTCTTTGAGAGGATCCAGCAACAGCAACCGGGTGAAGCCAGTGTGCAGTGTGGGTTGCCGAACGTCTTAAAAATATGCCAACACCGAAGGAATTTTATTTAATAATATTTATGTACATAACATTTTCCTTAGTTAAGAATTTTGTTCTATATACTTAAACACATTATACAATTTATTTTTATACCGTGTTATTCCCGTATTTTATAGATTTGAGTAGAACGGGTCCTAGGCATCTGACCTTTACCCGCGGCAACCAGTTTTAAATTAAATTTAGTCCAGGTCCAGTCCAGGTTTACTATAATGATAAATGGAAATTAGTATACGTTGCTCAGCAACCAATCCACCGAAGAGTTGTACCCTCTCGTTATTAAAAAAACTAGCAGATGGACTTGCCTCGGAACAAATTTCTCTGAAGAATGCAATATTAATATGCTGATAAAAAGCGCTGAAGACGTTCTGCACTACGAACGAGGATATGCACCAGAACTTATTTGGCAATGCCAGCTAACGTATAAAAATTTATGATTTAGAATAGGTTAAATTTTTTCTACCTCAGTACAACATAGCTACTTAAAATTGGTGGTAAAAGAGGCTGTATTTAGTTAGCAATAATAATAATTGTAGAAATAACAATATTAGATAGTAGACCATAAATGACTTAGCTCAAATACTTTGAGCGCTAGTAAAATGCGAAAACAAACGGAAATCACAAACCCCGAGTCTCTCTCTCTTATCTGAGCTGAACCCTAAAATTAAACAACGAATGCGGACTCTCAAACAAGGCTCGTGGCTCGAAAACTGAAGTAAAGTTAGCAGCTTTCCAGGATTTCTTTGGGATGCAGTAAAATTCGAAATTATATACTCAGGTACAGGGCACCGATGTTATGGTTGAAACCATACAGGATGTTCCTTTGAATGCAACTTAGCGTGGGTGGAGATTCAATTTTGCGAAACTCAAAAGCGACATGGGTTTTCAAACTTAGTAGCCTGCAATTTGGCGAAACTGAATAGTTGAAAATCGTTGTAGTTTGCCTAAAATTGAAACGGCACCGCTTCTCCACATAGCAATATTCACGGAATAGATAATACTCCGCACGCAACATCTGTGCTGGAGTGATTATGGACAACCCTTAACTGTGCCACACGATGCGGCCTTAATGAATGCTACCCTCCTTTTTTCTTGTTCCTTTGTGTGTCATCTGCAGTGGCGGTATTCAGTAATGTGCTAAAATTGCACATGAAGACATTAGTACAGCAACTGCAAAGCTCAAAAGGAGTATAATCTCCGATATTTTTCTAATAGTTAATGCCATTTTAACAAGATTATCAGCTATACTCCAAAAAATCAGGCAAACCGGATTCACCCAAATAGGAGAAAACGAGCATTACCATAACCAAATGTAAAGATTATTCTAGAACAGAACATGCTAACTACAGGGGAAAGCTCTAACTAAAACGAAAAAAAAAACACGTTGAGATAGTAGACAAGAGATCTACGATACACGCAATATTCGCTATGTATCGACGTAATAAAAAATAGAATACAAGGGACCCCCATTCCTGTGTCATGAATTTCATGCAGAACTTCGAAAGAGTGCTACTCGGCCACATTTCGAAGCTTTTACAACGCAAAGTAGATTGCAGACTAATATAAGCTGTAAAGGAATTTAATATCAAGAATATTAAAACAGGGAAATTTTCTGCGACTGATCGTCTTCAACTTATTCAGAAATAAGATTGACGAACGCGAAAGGCACTCACCTTGGTCATACATTACACCCTAATGAAATTTAACATTCTTTTACATAGAGGATTGGTATTGTAATGCCAGAGTCTGATAATGAACTTCAAATATTGCAGTTAACTTAATACAACTGCAAAATGTATTTATGGTACTAATACATTCCATAGTAATGTCACATGAATACAACCGCTGCATCCTAAAGTGGGTGATTTTACCAGAAACATCTCCTCCATGGCGTCGGTAGACCTGGGTGTTCAACGCGAGAAGTCGACTTACTTTGCTTCCATTTTATGTGGAAAAGAGAAATTGTACAGCGTCGGTGTGCATTTATGGGGACTTCCAACTCCATTAACGACTGTCATAATGTTATTATGACATCCGGGACCAACTATTTCAGTGGCAGCCGTACCACGAAGCGCCGAGAGAAGCAGTCGTGGAACTCCCATCCAATTTCTGACCAGAAAGAGCGTTGCTTAACTCTATTGATGCAATGGCGGGCGGAATTCAGTAAGTTCTCCAATACATCAACGGGACGTGAATAAAACTTCAAATAAGATTATACTTTAACTGCTATCCTCTCAAATCAATTGTTATGGTACTTATTATTAAGCATAATTAATTAACACATAGACAAGAACTACAAGTGCAGCGATAGGTGACTAAAAGGTGGCCGAGTACTGCTGTAGGTTTGCTTTCGCGTCGCCCGACAAAATATGTGACAAAATTCGTGACCAGCTGTCATTCAAACCTGGAGACACCGTAGGGAATCTTTTAATAGCAAACCCGTTTTGCCTCTGCTACGAGAAGGTGGATGAAATTCAAAGGACTACTTATCTGTTTCCTGAAATGTGCTATCAGCTCGAATCGCAGAAACTGTAGAAGCAAGGGAATTCGTTACTAATTCTGGAAATGTAATACTTGTCGGCAAGTGTGCAGAAAGGGCCATAAATAAACACAGTAATAAAAGGCAAACGGTTGTTATCCATTTAAGGCGACTAAGTTGTTAATTACGTTACAATTTACAACATTTGGCTTTGAGTGTTTATAATATGCAACTCCTAAATCGTATAACACTAGTAAATAATAACTTTGCTTGAATGCGGCAGCTGGCCGATGACGCAGCGTTGAATTTGCAAACGATTGGCGGGTTGTTTTTGCCTTGGCCAATACGTAAAAGTATTGTCACTAGTAACAAGATGAATGCAAGCAACCTTAATAAAATCGCTCTATGGGGTGGTTGCAAAATGACAAATGCAGAGGAGCAGGCCAATTATCCGACGGTAAATCGAAGAAAAGAGCCCGATAAATTCAACGGTACGGAACGTCAAGGCTCTCAAGTTGGCGTGTTTTAAATTCTGATTATCACATTTGACTCGTCGAAATGTTGTATAAGCGGCCGCTATTACCCAGGACTGAAAAAGAAATGCTCGGAAAGAACACGCCCTTAACTCACATGCATCTGGACCCGACTTATTAAAAATGGACGTGACTGAAATTAACCACGAAAACCCTGTCGCAATCACATGCAGGTGAATACAGTTGTCTATTTATAAAATAAAAACATATTTAATCTTTCATTTGTTTCTGTGTGTTCTTGTGTCATCTATCACTTGTTCTCAATATACCATTGATAGTATTGTTTATCCATAGAATGCTTCAACTTTAGTATTATACTACCTGCCTTGATAAACATGTGTTTACTGCTTCATGATTCCTTTGATGGAAATTTGAGGATTGATATTTAAAGTTTGCAAGAGCTCATCTTGTACTTTTATGTTAATAGCACGTTTAAATTCTATACTCTAAATGCTTTAATTTTAGTATTTTGCTTATTGTTCTAGGCATGTACTTGCTTTTTGCCAACTCATTGTTTCACGTACCGCAATCTACGCTTGTTGGAGTTTTCGACGTCGCATGTTCAATACCGCAATGCTTTTCCATTTTTCTTTGTCTAAGGTCTTCGGAATTACTCGTTTCAAGTAAATGTTCTACAACTATTTAAGTAAAATTACTGTTTCACACATAAGGAAAATACGTATTAATACGATTTTTCATTGGTGCATGCATAAGATATTTTAGTCAAGGTTCTTGTTTTCACTGTTTATATAAATAAACATAGATCTAAATGTTAGTTGGTAATTATTGCCTTAACTTACTAACATTGCGAAACAGACACATTCTCTTTATTTATTCAGACCTTGCTTGGCAGACGTAGGACATCGCTAGCTAAATTTCGTATTGTTTGGTAAATAACTTCGTACTTTAATGGCAATTCTCTGTGTTCCATAATTACAAATCCCCATGCTTGTGCACAGCTAATACCGCGATAGATCCTTTGTGAGCAGCCAACATAAAATTTTGGATACAAATGAGGGAAATTTCGCATGATCGTTAAATGCGCAATAACGGAGCGTTGCTGCGAGGCCTTATGATTCATCTTGCGGGGAAATACATCCCTTTTGAGTTAAATGGCTGTATTAAAAATGCTTATGTCAGAAGCAGGCAGTCTGGAATTGATATTAAAGGAGACCGTCTTCCAGATAGGGAATTTAATAACTCAGTCATGTCCACTTTCAATCAGCTGGATATTGCCGGAATGGAAAGTGAAAGACGTTTTCCGTGCATTAAAGTATACATAATTTAGAAGTATAAATTATAATATATCATTCAGAATGGACAATAGCTCTTTACTTAAAAATAGAGTTGGACTTGTCGATACTCCATACATGTCATGAGCTTGTGTTTGGTAGTTTACATAGCAATTTAAATTTGACTTTTCAGTATAGCCTTAAAAATAAGTAGCTGAAGATCTTTGTGTTCATTATCTTTAAGGTTTGCTCTTGAAGGTATCAAAATGCCAACCGCTACTGATGGGGATCGGTAAAACGTTTACTCAGAGCAATTAATTGGCATTTTATGTATTTCAACGCTTTATATTTGTACACATTAGTGTATGCTAAAGCGAGGGAAAATCGCTTAGACCACGACAAATACCAGCAACATCAGCAAAATTGATCTAAGCAGTAGTGGCTAAATAACAAATGCGGAGTGGCAGCCAATTATTCGACGGTAAATAAAGTAATTAAGCACTAGCAATTCACGGGTATGCAACATCAAGGCTCACATCCGACGTACGTCGAAATGCCAAAGAAGCGCCTGTTATTACCCAGGACTCAACACACACTTCTATACGCATTCTTTATGAACTGCACTATTTAATTTTTTAATACTTTCTGACATTGCGAAACATTATAAGCTCGTTAGGTAACATAAAATGTAAAGTGCCTACGAATAGAAATACATTGTGTAACAGTGAGGCAATAAGGAGTTAGCACAGCCCTAGCTAGCTCTAAATCTTGGTACAAAATACGATGTGAGTAAGGACTAGGTACCGATCCTTAGGGTTAAATACAATTTTATGAAGCAACAAAATTTTGGGCGCCTGTCGTTACACATAACAAAAAACAAATTTAGCTACCAAAACAAATCACCACAGCTTCGCACTTCAACCTAAATAAAAAAAAACAAGCGATTTGGGTTCATGTAGGGTTGTGGCATAAATCTACAAATAAAATACAAACCAGGAACATTAATATTTAACAATAGTGTAATAAATATCAAGCATAAATAATTCTGGAAGCTGAATTGGGTCCAGAATGAGTAATAAACGAATAACTGAATTTGCAGTCACCCAAATCATAACACCAATATTATAAATTATTAAAATTCGAGACACACTGAAAAATACAAAAAATTAAAAAGGCTGACGCTAGCAATAACCTGTCATAAAAAATTTACATCTGGGTGCCATGCAAACATCCGGTGAGTGCAAGGCGCCTCAAGGATGTAAGTATTAAGTACACATACAATTTCAGTCACCCTAACCGATGAAATACTAACGCTTCAAGTGTTGCAATTGAAGGTCTTCGTAGAATTGTTTATTCTTAGGCAATAGTCCTTTACCGATAAATTAAACAAGCAAGCTGAAAATCAATGCATGTAATTACGAAACGTAGCTGGAAGCACTATTTTGGGATCTTCAGGGGGGGTCCTGCCAGCTTCTGCATGGATGTGTTGGATTGGCCATCGAAGCAGATACAGGCGGCTGCTGTAGCTGGAGGAAAGTCAAACTGTCGCCAAAACTGCTCGCATCTGGAGCACACGCCCCATATCCCGTTTGCTACGATAAAATCCGCAACAGGAGCAGCTCACAAGGCAACCGCATTCATATGAGCTTGATGCCAGGAAGCCGGCAGCTTATAGCAAGGCCATGGGAGCAGGCCTAATTACCACGAAAGTAAAACTCACAAGAAAAAGAAAAGGAAAATCGCCACAGCGGTGAATAGGCCTGAACGTGCTTGAAGAGACGCCGCTATGCTTACTTTAATTGTTACAGGAACTTGAGACTAAATTGTTTCGAGACTAGCCTTCCTTGAACACGGAGCATTACCGAAAGAAAAACCGCACCAAGAAATTCTTCGCAGGTGCAATTTCGAAGGTCGAGCGTTCCTAGGGCAAAATTTAATTCATGCAAGACCAACAGCGGGGTGCGCGAGAATACCATATTTGAAAACAAACTGCCTCGAGGAACTATTTAATGTTATAACGCAAAATGAAGTGGGTCGTTAGAAATGCAGGTCACTAGTCAGTTAAAGATTATTTAGGTTGTAGCTTCAACGTCAAAGTAACTCCTATTGTGGGCGCTTCTTATACATCTAATCGATATGAACCACAATAATACAACAGGAATTAATTATAACATGGGAGAACTGATCATACTGTGTAACGAAAGTTTTGGCGACTAAATCACATTTTTTAATTTTTAGGACTCGCCTACATGAGCAGTTTCTTGTGGAAGTTTAAAACGAGTATTTTTCAGTTTGGCTATTCGCATTATTATTTTTCTATTGGCACTATACAATTATGTGCGAAATTCTTGTAGTAGTAAGGAAGTAACTAAGTTGCTAAACGCGCGGTCTCAGTAACACCTTCTGCTATGCTGTATTTCAGGCCAAAAAAACGGCTAAATGTATTGTAAGTAACCCAACCTATATTTTTCAAGGTTAAGGTGCTGTTGAAAGAAAGAATTTGTGTTGTAGTAAGAGCCAAATATCTGCTGAATATTGGGAGCAAGTCGGTAATGTTCTATTAATACATTTCATTGTCACTCAAGAGGGGCATAGAACAAATTTTATTTGATATTTTAATCTGTTTTATAGTTTTTCACAGCTCTTTTTTTTTCTGGGATTATAAGTCGATCTATAGGATCTAATGTACTTTAATTTTGAAACCAAGTTTCGAATTTTGGGCTTAAATGCCCAGATTTTTTTTTACATTTTTGTACAGTATTCTTCCGACGAGCCATTGATAATCGTGTATGTTTATAATTAAATCTACACCACATTACAATTCTTGAATGAATAACTTACATTTTTGTCATTATTCAGCTGATATGTTTTATTTGAATTTTCTCTCAACATAATTCCGTACTTTCAGGTTAGCTCAGTGTTGCCAGCCTCGTTGAGGACACCACATCTTCCGTAGTTTGCTCATTGGGGATTATAATACCCTTATCAAGGCGTTAATTAAATTAGCGTAATTTCAGAACATCAACAATTCATCGAAATAGTGCATGCTAGTGAAATCAGCAAACAAGATCTGAGAATTTGTAAATAAAGAAATTCTTAATTTAGTTTAATTCTCTTATTTATGATGTAAGAGATTTATTTTATTAGAGTTCCGATTAAAACAAATATTTGGTTAGCTGAAAGAAAATTGATAACGCTTGGCTATGGACTGAGAGTTGAAAATGTTTCTTATTGTAGAACCTGTGTAAGTATACGTTATTATATTTTCCATCTTCTTTGACAATAAATCCTCTTTTTGTCTTTTTATTAGATATATTTTGACTGGATAATATACTCTAACTTAGTATCATACCGATATTTTTAATCAGCATCATATGGTAACTAGGTTATGTTCTTTTGTCTCTTGTGTCTCATGGTAACACAGTGGTTTTTGTTCTTTGTAGCCAAAATCAGATAGTGTTAAAAACAATACTGATGCTGCAGAGAAAAAAATCTTTGTCTGCGGTTGGATCTTCACCATTTCTTAGAACGAATTCGACTTTTTACAGTGTTACGCCATGTGCGACTTTCTACTTGTATACAAACTTTACTGTCGATGAATGACTATTCGCCACCCACCTTTTATCATTTTTATTTATTTTTGTCGTATAAACATTTCGACCTCATATTACGCTTGTAATTGTAACAAGAATAGTAAACGGGTTAACCTAATTCTATACAGTCATATGCATTACTGGGCGATTAAAGCGAAAACTGTGTGTTAGAAATGACGGACAAAATTACATGGACGCGTTGAGTTCGATGAGGCTTGTTCGACGACTGTATTCGCTAGTCAGTTTAATTTGAATCTTTGTTTGATCGGTACCGCACGGACTCCTAATTATATATGCGTCGAGTGTATCATAGTAGTTATGATGTTTAACACTAGCCGATATTATATCTTTAGTTTCGGTATTTGTCATCTTCTTATAGCCGGACTTGCGTGGTAGCTCATTTACTTCGTGTGGTTTTTCGGACCAAATTACGACAAACTATTGAATCTGGCGGCCTTTTCTGTAAAAGTACTATTGCTCATAACAGTAGATGCATTGGTTTTGTACTACTTATGCCCATGACTCATCACCGACATTTCGTTTTCCAAACAGCTATGTTTGGAAAACTAAAAGTTTCGTTGATATCGGGCATTTTCGTTAAGCCTACACCTTGTGTGACTAATTCGCCAATTTAAGTGTAATAAATTTGTCAAGACTGGCAAAAGCAGAACTATATAAAACAACGATGCGATGTATATGGTTGTGCGGATTTAAAGTGCGAATATGAAGCACTATACAAGTACTATATAAGAGATAAAAAAATCAAATGTTGAAACCCAATTACAACTTAATCCATTCCCGACGAACCTTTCAAATAACTACAATGAGTTGTGTACTGACCACGTTAATTAGCCCTAGCTCCGATATCTCTAATACTTAAGATTTATGAAGGAATTACGAAATTATACCGAATGAGCTGCTAGTGCTTTATTGTCTACTTTATATAGCTTTCCTAGTTGCGTAAGTAAATGGTTGTTTGTGGCTTGTAGACATTTCTCTTTCTCGAAAGTGCAACTTAGCCGCTGTGCTCCGTTCCTAAGCCGCGGAGTCAGAATAGCTGTATTACTCTTCTGCTGCAACTAGATGTCTCCTCTGCAAAGACAGACTATTTTAACGAATGGGTTGCAAGTGACACTAGTTTAATACGATTTATTCGATAGGCAGAAACTCTGTTTCAAAGGTAGTAAACCGAATGCTGGTGATTATACTAAGTAAAATTGAAGAAAATGCCGAACGAGAATCGACTAGAATAGTTGATTGAGGTGCTGGTGCATCAGTGTCTCCTTTATATAGCTTTCCCAGTTGCATAAGTAGAGGGTTGTTTATGGCTTCTAAAAATTTCGCTTTCTCAAAGGTACAACTTAGGCACTGTGCTCTGTTCCTAAGCCGGGGCATTGGAATAGCTTTATTTCTCTACTGATACAACAGGACATCTCCTCAGTGAAGAGTTATTTTACTATTGTTCGAACGCCTTGGACAACCCGAGGGTTTCATTATCCTATTTTTTTCTGGCGGTGATGAAAATTACAAGATTTTTGCACAACCGTTTTTCGTTGCCCGAAAGGGTTGCGCGATGACCTGTTGTTTGGTCCCGAATTCTGTAATGTTGCCGAGATCGAGTTTCAAAAATGTTAAAATTTGTCCGTAATGCCTGTAATCACTTAATTTACAACACTAGTCACCTAATTTTGCGCGTAAATACCAACATTAGTTCTTCGCTTATTCAGGCTCCGCATATTTTTGAACTAAAGTTTCAACTTGTATAGTCACGCATAGTGGACGCTACAAATTTTTATTTGAGAAATCGCTAATGGTGCTTATATTTGATAATAATCAGCCTCTACTAGTCAATTTCATTCAGTTCATTTAGTTGATAACAAATGCTTTCATATTCGAAATATAATCTGGGCTTCCTTTGAATATCATAAAGCAGAAACGTTATGTGGATCTACCTTCAAAAATGGAAATAACATCTTAAACAGCAATTACATACAAACAAGAATTTTTCGCTCAGTTTATTAAATCCGAAAGAAGTTTATTAAAGCGTTTTTTCTTTGCGTGCCACTACTGCAAAACAGTGGTTCAGACCATGCAAAATTCATTACAATAAAAAAGCAGAATCTTAGCATTTTCTAGATTAAAATATTTCCAAGAGTCGCGCCCGTGATGATAACGTGCACTTCGCTTTATCGAGGTGAGCAGGAGCTCGTATTGAAAAATAAATTTATTGTCAGGAGACCTAGATTTTAATCAGGAGTATGACGACGTTCTTATCGCGCACACAAATGAAATTGACTGCGAAATTGTATTGTTTTTCCTTTCCGACGTTTCTGCTGGGAAAATATTAAAAGGAGCGCTGCGAAAATGTACAAATACTTCTGTGTTGTCCGTGGACTCCTCATTTTTCTTATGTTTGTTTATCGCTTTGTAATTAGCTGAAACCGCATAGCAGTTTCCGGCAGACTTTTCTTTCGAAACGCAGTTCGAAATATGCAAATACATGCTCAAGCGCGATACAGGCGGCTAATGGACATAAATTATGAAAAATTTCCAATGTCGTAGGCAGATAGGGAAAATCAAACAAACCCCGCAGGAGCACAGCTTTTACTTTTTATAAATAATCCAGCAAGCCGG
The DNA here is from genome assembly GCA_940337035.1 of Agriotes lineatus. Lineage (NCBI taxonomy): Eukaryota > Metazoa > Arthropoda > Insecta > Coleoptera > Elateridae > Agriotes > Agriotes lineatus. Next base: position 33,289,466 of record OW679201.1, read on the forward strand.
CGATATAGATTCAGATATTTCACGTAATGTGATGTAATAAATCATAACCTGCATCATTCTTATCAATTATGCAAATGCATGTGATGGGTTTCTGGGCCCTTTCACCATGGCTCGTGTGCTTGCACTCCAGCACCGCCGTATCTCACACACGAGAAAAGGTGTGGTGGACCTTAATTTAAAAATGTGCAGAATTGATGCTGTACCGGGGAGCAGGTTCGCAATTTATGGACGTCATCTTCTACTTTACGTAAGATGAACATTGTATGATGCTGAAAATTATTTATTAATATAGAGTTACGAACGCAGTACATAGATACGAGGTTGTCAGGTAATTATCCAAACAACGGCTCTTCAAGGTACTCTCTTTGGGAAGTCTCAGCCACATTCCGGCGCCCTTCCACTTCTAGAAATAGTTTTTATACTCAGCTTTTGGAATCTTCTTTTTCTCTCCTTGATCTGCTTTGCATTCTCAAATCTCAAACCTTTCCGTTTAAGAAAGATTTCAATTTTGAAAACAACCAAAAGTCCCAGAAAGCCACGTCAAGACTGACGATGTGACTAATAAGGTGTTTGACCAACATATCCGAATATTATTACTAGACTCAAAGCTCCCGGTAGTACCCTTATGGACTACTTATGATAAACGGCACTTTTGTAATAAAAAACAATGATCATTCCTTGACCTTACTGCAGCTTTGACGAGCTTTCATTGGCCATCTTTCGTCTGGATCAACATACTGGGACATTCTGCCGAATTCTATCTCACGCCACTGCGATTCATAGTCGATCAAATAGCTTCATAGCGACAAAGCTATTAGTGGCCTATAAGCTACATAATTCCTGCATTTTTATTTGTCTTGTACTATTGAGTCAACTACCATAGTTACAAATGCGGCGCAATACTTTTTAAAGCCAATAATAAAGATTATCGCAAAAATAATTTATTCCTTTATTACTGCTCTTAATATGTCACGCCTTTCATACTTAATGCCTTCTTCTTTTTTATATGTATTACCATGAATTTATACTTTGTTGTGGAGTGTTTACTTAAAATAAATAAGTTTAATAATCTAATATGGGTCGGGTCTCTGCATTCTAGCAAATACAATCTTGATTTGTATAAATTATAGGAAGTATATTTGCTATTAACTAAAATTATCGTGTTATCTTTCTCAATAAATTTATTGTAAACACTTTGCATACTGATGATTTAACATTTTTTTAACTAACAGGGATTTAATTCAAATATGGGGATCCAAATCAAAATTCGCAAAAAAAAGTTCGCTATTATTCGACAATTATCTGTGATTACATAATTAAACCGTTGCCTAAATGATAAAAATTGCAGTAAGTAAATACACGTCACAAACAAACAACCTCAACTAAAAAATTCACTAAATTCAATCTTTTAGAATAAACTTTCCCGACCTTTCTGTTGTTTTTCCAATGAAAAGGGGCTTAACTCGAGTCCCAGCAAGTCGCACGATGCATGGGCCCCTCTGTCTTCGTTGGCCTGAAGATACAAACCGCTGAACGCCCTGCAGAACGACTCCTGTAGCTCCACCGTTTCGAATAACGCCTCCAATTGAGCCGTTGCTTCACACCTAGGGCTCCAACTGTATCCCACGAAGGTCACTGCCTACCTCTAGCTCACAAGACTCTAATTATACTGCCCAAAACTTGTACACAATCTCGGAAAAACCAGCCAACATTCGATGCACAAATTGGAAACTTGTTTATACCTCTGCATAGGCGCTACGAATCAATGCAATCTACTACAGCACACCCAAAGAATATAGAATTAATTTTCAAACATACTGAATTGGGAAACCGTATTTATTCACGTATTAACAATTATTTATTGGGAAAGCCAAAATTAACACTACGTCACAGGTTGGCTTCCTTTCCCCTATTGTATATCGTCGATATTACATTGTTTTACATTATTTCCAAGCCTGCTCTGATTAAATTGTGTTGTTCAAATCAAAGCTAACACTATTTCTGATACTGTTCTATAAATGATTATCAAGGCCAATCCTATTTTATACAATTTGTAAAAATTAAACTAGCACATTTCTGGAACACTTTATAAAATAATATTTTTTATTATACCTGCATCAGAATCGCCATTTTAAGCACGCCTGAGCGTGCGAATACAGGCTATTAAAGCTCGCCGAGCTTTAAAGGTTGTCAAGGAAACGACTGAATGCAACAACGGACATGGACGCGACAAAAACGGAAATAATTTTCGTAACTATAGTAGCAATATTATTATGCCCTCTCGATTTATCACGACAAAAATTATTTCTAAGTTTTTAGTGCGTAATTTATTTCCAGTATTGGCGGTATAATAAAAAATAGCGTAAAGTATTCGTGGATAACTGGTCTTTAAACCACTTGCTCTATTTCGAGCACTCCGGCTACGCCGTCGTGCTCGAAAACTCGCGCGTGTTTTAAAGACCTTGTTATCCACTCATACTTTAATATACTATAATATGCTTGAAATATTATAAATTGCTATTATAATCATAAAAGTTTAAAATGTGTTTATAGCAGTATATATAGGTCGTGACTAGTTGCGACGTGATTGCTGTATTTTTAATTTAATTTTCGCATGAAAGTGCCCTTGGGTAGTCAGTAGCCAAGAGTTCGTTGGCTGCGTTGGATTATCTGGTATCAAAAATCGGGGAATCAGCGAATTGGTTTGAAACCTGGTTTCAGAGGGATTCCACAGTACCAATATCGGCGAGTCGGAGAGTGTTATAGAAACAAGTTCTGCAGGTATTCCGTTGAACCGAATGGTGTAGTTTGAGGAGAGTGGTTGGGGCTCTGGCACGTCCGTGGACAATGATTTTGGGCCTGGGGCGAATCGGCTTTTAGGAAGAGGCCAACTTCACATCGGTGTCTTGCCCCCGTTTAGTTGGGAGGAAACCCGGGTGTCGGCTCTGGCGGAAACTCCTTTGCTAGGATCAAACGACAGCTTTGATCTCGAATGGGAAACTTTCCCTGTTTGCAGACGGCTTTGCTTAAGCTCGTGGAGGCTAGGACTGTTGGCCCCTCAAGGTGGGGCTGGACTCTCCTTCGTTGGACTCTTTGACAGGCCAAGCACCTCACTTTACTGCGCGGGTATTTTACCATCTGGATATTTTCCCGATAAAATTTAGGTAGGGGTGAGCCATTTTTAGTTGTTCGTGTATTGCTGAGCCACTGCTCTTATCATAAAGTCCCCACGCGCTGAAGAGCATGCATCAATTGTGGCTTAAGTTGGTGGTGTTGAAATTGTAGCACATTATTTATACGTAAATTAATTTTTTCATTCCTCTTGCCTTGTTGAAAGGTCGTTTATTATTGTCTGAACTAACTCGGTAAATGAGTCTTTACTAAGGTTGCCACGTAAGTAACTATTACAGACACAAACGTTACGTAGTTACATCGAAGGCACCCGCCTTGTTGTTAATTTGACGTATTTTTCCTTTAACTGGGTATGGACAAATCGTTGTACTCCATTAGGATAGATGTCTAAGTAGCACTTAGTCCACTTCTTTACTGGTCTTATTTACTTACTTACTCACATCCGGAGCAATCTGTCCGTACCCTGATCGTTGTCTCCTTTATTTCTACAGTACTTTAGAATGAAAGGTGACAACGATCTGCCCGCACCCTGGTAAAAAACAAATTCGTCAAATTGACATCAAGGTAACCTACACCGAACTACTAGATTGAAGTTCACATCTTTGCTCGTCTTATTTACTTACTCACTTGATCCGGAACCTCTTGTACCGCTGCGCGGTTACAAGTTTGATTGTTTTAACAAAAATTCTTTTATTCCTTCCAATCGGCAGCGGTTACTCTGACTATGTTCAAGAAGCTACCTCTGCTGTGAGTGCAATCCGCAATCGCATTTTCCCACCTTACGGCCTGTTCTACCCTCGGCTGTGCTCTTTTGCTTTGGTAAGCGACACTTTTCTTGGTTATTGCTGGTTTCTCATTCTCAATAAGAGCCCAAACCATTCAAGTTGTCTTTTTACCGTATACTGCTGTACTGGTGTCGAGCGGGCAGCGAGATTGAAGTGGGGTTGGGCGGGCCACATGGCCAAGAACAACTCTAAATGTACCAAAGCCCTGATGCAGTGGAGACCAAGGGGATCAAAGACGCCCGCAGCCGAGATGAAGAGACGACATCCAACGACATGCTGGAAAATACTAGATCCAGACCGTAAAGATCGACATACTTATAATTGGAAGAGGCCTATGCCTAGGCGTGGACGTCTAATGACTAAAGACAAAGGAAAAGAAGAAAACTGTACTGGGGCCATGTTCAGATTTCTTCTGCAGGTCCTCATTTTTAATTCTATTGTTTATTGTTACTGCCCCGATGTGTTGTAAAATTTTCATCTTATATGCTTAATGTTAGCTTTCTTGATTTTCTCGTCTTGTGACAAAATAATTTTAAAAGATGATAGGCGCTCGTAAGACTATTCTTTATTTTATCCTAATTAGTCTTGTCCTGTAGTCACACCTAATTTTCTTCTTCTAATTTTTTTTGTTTTCTTCCTTCCTCTATTTTTATTATTTTTTATGTTTGACGTTTTCTGTTACCCAGCCATTGCTTGTTTTAGCCCTTGGCCACACTAGGAAGCAATATCAGTTAGCTATTAAAAAAAAAGTGGATCGTAAAATACGGCTAAAATAGAAGAGAAGAGAGAAAATGTGTCCAAAAAGACAAATTCGCCGTCCAGGAGCTAGAAAAAATTCTCAAACCGGCAAATTGCTAACCTAATACTATAGTATGTCAAAATATTATCTCAAAGTCTAGTTTAACCTTCATGTCCGTTGAGTAGCAAGAGTCGAGTATGTTAGGTTGATTTAAAAAATGTCTTAGTTCACGAAGAAGAGGTTAAAGAGACCGCTGAGCCCCTTCGTACGGGCTTAAGTTAGCGTGGGGCAGTTAGTCAGCTGGCCTCTCAAAAACAGGGCGTGCGAATTAGAGTGTTCCAAAAATTTTTGAGCCGCTACGCAGCCCTGAGAGATTTCTTTCAGCTGTCTCTTCTTCATCCGACAAGCACAAGCCCGAATCGCATGAGTCCACAGCATTCACTTCTAAAGATGTTTTATTGATTAAGCGATGCATGTTGTGCACTATTTACTAATATGCTAATACTAATACGAATTGAACTCTTTAGGCATATTTTGAGTACATCACCATTGCTAGTGAAATTTAAAACTGAACGTATTTTCTGTAGCTGAGGGGCATTTTTTTAAGTGAGAATCTAATTCCATTTAAGTAGACACACCAGGTGGCGCTTAACGAAACTACACGAATTTGTCTCAGCACCTCAAGGCACAATTGGTTTTTGAGACCGAACCACAGCGCATTTGTAAGTTTTTTGTAGGTCGTAAATCGGTTTTTCCCCCTAACAAGTGGCGACTGTCTTCATCATGAAAATTTTGTGGTATTTATTAAGAAAAAAATTAATGTTTATCAGGAAAAAAGAAACGATAAGAGTTTGGACAGATCATGAACCGTACTTCTTTGTTATATGACCTTCATTGAACGAATAAATCGCAACAAGAGACATTAATCCATATTTAAGGCTTTTATGCCAGTTCTTATAATAGTTATTTATGTAACAGAGGCGTAAGAAGGCGTTATGGCCGTTGGTGTAAAAATTAAATACGGCTATGGGAATAAAAGCTACCTTTTATCTTGGTGGGATGACCTGGGGGAGTATTCGTTAGATGCGGGGTAAAAACTCTCTTCAACCAAGGGTACTTTCAAACAAGCTAACGCTTCTAAGATCCCCGAGGAGAAATCGGAAGGCGTGCTATGCAAATCGGGAGTTTTCGGCAAACGTACTTAAAACTCCGCTGGCACAATAGGAGCTCCCTGCTAAATCCGCTTTGACTTGAATAATGGGTTTTGCAATTTAAAATTCACTGGCGAGATAATAATTAGCGTCACCTACAGGTATCACCCTGACACGGTCTACTCGCGTAAAAGAATTCGGCCAACAATAGGTACTGTCCAGGTACTTCACCTAACTGACTACAACATGTTGGTCTCCGTCTGACTTTTGACCCGGAAGAAAAAGGAGGGACGATCAGATGTTTACCTTCCATTAGTCAATTGTGATATGCTGACTACGCAAGGGATTGATTGATTGGGGTTTGTAAACTTCTACGCCAAAATTCTGAATGATCTAGTATTTCCACAGGTGTGCGCCAGCTGCGCTTATTCAAATTTATCACAACGTTAATGTCTTTCTGGCAACTCCAAGGTGCAAAGAACCTGGCCGAACATAGGATTGATATTAAAACAACAGAGACCCTGAAAGTTTTGTTAAGGTTAGGGGGTTAAGTTCTACTAATTTAGGGCACTTAATCCGCAAGCCTTTTCTTTGCGTCATGATTACCTTTCTTCTCTATTTTAGGGTTGTTTGGTTGGGATGATAACGGAGGACATTTTTACTTGTGAGACAAGCATCTAACCACACTATCTTAAGTCCGGATGGTAGGGATGTTAAACGTGGCATGAACAATGAACATATATCCGCATCCGTTGATTAGATCCATGTTTTTCCCTTTTATTTAAATTTGGGTTGGTGGTTCTAGAGTTTGCATCTTAGGAATTATCCTGAACCTTTGTGTATTGTTTTCCCAGTTATTGCTTAAGTTTCTACTTCAATTTTGAAAAATGTTAAAAGCCTTTAGTATTTCGTTTTGGTAACTTTCAAGTTATAATTGAGATTTTGTTTGGAAGTTTCAATCTACAAATTGATTCACATGTTGTAGGACGAACTTCTTGTAGGTTCTGTTGGTGCACTCTTTGAGGGCGGATTTATTCTCTAAACTCATTCGGAATTAGGTTGGCCTGTTTAAACAAGAATATCACAGTGTTTAAGGGTAAACTATTTCTTTGCCTGCATCACGTTTTAGCTATAGAATTACATCGTCACAGATGCAGGTTGTTTGATTGTTATTCCATGGTTTCAATTCGTTTTTAAGTGATTGTACCAGTTACCTACAATACTACTTCAAATAATTCTTAAGATAAGCTTTTATATGTTCTTTCAAATTCGAAAAGTAGCTGATTTTTTTCACATTTCAAAGCTTCAAAAGGTATTCATGGCGGAGATTAAAACACGTACAAGTTTCGGCTTTTCTTAATGTTTGGACTGTAGAAAATTAAGTAACTTTTACTAAAAAGACCGTTATTCAATTTTCTTAATTATTGTTATATCATCAACGTAGATTATGTAACAGGATTTAAAGAAGACGTCAAAGAGAGCCGGAACTTTTCTATAAAATTAAGTTATGTTTTAAATTAGGATTCCTAAGATAATTTTTCTTTTTTTAACTACGCATTTTAATGAATTTATTTACGCTTGCTAAATACATAAATTAATTACTGAGCTCTAATAACCTAAGAATTTAACAAAATGTATAATAAAACTAAAATATGAAGTTTAAGTTACTAATGGATTGCATGGTTTTATTTGCAAAGATGTGATTCAGAATGTTATACACTTAACACATTTAAGTTTGTTCTGTACACTCCAAATAATTCCGTTGTTCTGAAAACAAAAAATTCTGCTTCCTTAATTACTTTTGTGACGTTTCGCCCCGCGCGAACGCGTTTTTAAATTAAAATTAATTAGCGCGTTCTCCCTCAGCGATTTTTGATTATCAGGGGCTGTAGATCTGGAACGCCCGTCCAGCGATAACGGCGCGTCATCAACGGATCCCCCGCTCCACGTATGCGCATCTCTGCGCCGGTCCCCCTCTTAAACCCTCCGAGGAAGTTGTTCGCTGCACGAAGCCCAAAGGCGAACACTTATAAGCAGTTCCACGACCGCTCCTCAAGGCATTCATCCACTCGTCCACCGACACCGTCACCAGCATCCATTCCCCTCCTAGATCCCGATCCCTTTCCGTCCTGTCTAGTTATTTAATGACGAATTAATTTCATTTTCCGACCTGACTCGTAGTCGGCGATAGGCGAAGACTTCTCCTGGAAGTAGGCCGCCTTCACGATTACAAACTTAAACCTTTTCCTTATCCTGCAGAATAGGTACGGGACGAAGTCCGCTGGGAAGCCGCTCCGCCGTTCTGCACCTCCTTTGAACCTGTATCCCCGAGACACTTTAATTAAGGAAATCTATGTTGGTTAATAATGTAATTTGACAAATCCTTGAGACGTGTTTGCAGGCGAAGACTCAATTTAGAGACCGCCAGGCCCGTCTATTTAAATAACTTGCTTAGCAAGCAACCTAAATGTCAGTTTGCGAATAATTATCTCCCAAAAGTCCATGCAATTAAAATACGACAATAGCATCTCGTAATACCTATTGTAAAAGCCCGAATAATTACTAAATTGCAGCCCTTGAAAGAATTGGTTAATGTTCTTATTAGCTACAGAGTTCTACCTACCAGGGGAATCTGATATCAACATCTCCAGGCCGTCTCGTCGTGGAGGAAATCTCCTCGTCACCGGCAACCGGCTCGAGGAAGCTCACTAGGTGGATCTTTCCACTAAATCCTCGTGGCACCGCACCTTGCACAAAACACCACGCCGCGAATTCCCCGAATAAGGGCAAACATCCTAAACGCCACCATCACGTAAGCGAAATCCCGGTATTTGGTTAATTAAATTGTCATTACAGCGACATGTGCTCGTAAACTTTCCGCCGAGTGCCAAAAGAAGAACGCCTGGGGCTAACTTCAAGCCGTTCCAGAAGCTACCAGCGTCGTCTCCGCCAGAATTCCCGAGGGGGCTAACCAGAAACCACCGTTTACGCGGCTGTACGACGGGTTGCAGCAAAAAGAGGCGACGGGAGGCAAAAGATTACTTTTATTATCAAAATACATGTTAATTTTCAATTATCCAATTATGATTACGTTTGTAAATAGTTCTGAGCACCAATATTAAATTGTTTAAAGCTATCCTGTGTTTGGTTTGCTACGCTTCTTATGTATATCTGGAAATCTTGACCCTGTCTCCGACTCGACTAGCTATCAGAAAGTTAATTAGTAATTATCGTTATACCCTTACTGAGCACAAGGGTGAAATATTATACTTTAATCTCAAAAATTTCAAGATAAAGTTATATTTCTCCAGGAAACCCATTTTTTTCAACAGCCTGCTGTTCGTTTCAGAATCTATAAGTGTACTTGTTATTCATTACTAAAAGGAGTTGTGCTTCGTGCTTCTTTTCGGTTCCTCTTCATTGTCACCATTGACAAGCAATGCTACCTCAGCTGGTCGACGATATGCCACTTTAATCCTTCGCCTTTCACTTTCACCGAGCAGGGCAGCCTTAATATCCTCCAAATAACCGTATTCTTCCACTGTTGATTGATAGGAAATACTGAAACTTTATAAGCAGACGAGACAACATGCTTCATACCATTCCATACCCACAAGCATTTACACCTTTACGAGGATGTATGTTATGTATCGTTCGATTGTCCAAAACCTGCCTTGATTTATGTTGAACTATTTTAGAGTCATCTAGAAGACGGTGGCTATGCTGCATTCCTCAAACGCCTTTTTGAGATGATTTCATTATCCTTTTGTACTATTCATGCTGTTTTTGTCGTGGGTATCGTGATGTTTTACATGTCCAAACGATTTTCCATTGAGCACCAAGAGATAAAAACTATTTTTACAAAGAAGGTATTGCCGTGTTTCACGTACATATGACACTGGGCCAATAACCTGTTAAAAAGCGATATGCAAATTTTAGTACTTAAGAATAATTCTGAATTTAATTAACAGCAAACTGGAATGTGTATAGCAGTTGATTTACATAAGAAAAGAAACATAATAAAGTTGCGAAAGAATGAATTTAAGAAAAACAGTGGTTATATACTTCACTTAAAAATATATATTTTTTACTTTACAACCGCTTAAACTTGGGCACAACAGTAAGTTCTATGAATGCGGTCTGAATGAGTACATATTCCGGAATTTCGCACAATATTTTGACCAATGCGGCTGCGATTTGTTATTGGGCAAACTGGACATTTAACAAACATCCCCGCACAAGCAAAGTATTGAATTGCAGGTAGATATAATCGAAAACCTCAAATTACGCATTACGTATTGTTTGCTGCTGCAAAATTGTGTGCAGTTCGGGATCCAACTGGCCAGTTTCAAATTGAAATTTATATTAAGCATAGCCCTCCCATTTTAACGTGATTTCCTTAATACCAAATCTAGTTATAAATAGTTCTGTTACTAGGTTTGCGATGCATAAAATCATCATATAAAACGCAAATACGCCGTTTGTGTTTACTTATCAACTGGTTTTTAAGTTGGTGGCTGAAATATTCCATATATTTGTAGTTGTTATTTATCTTTAAAAGCTTTGGTAAAAACACATCAAAGTGCTTCGCAGTGCGACGTGAAACATTATTAATTCCCAATACTTAACTGAGTAAGTAAAACCTTAATATAATTTTGGCGATCATGTCATGCTTTATATTTTCAGGATTGCCTTATTTTTGTTGTAATTTTTTATTACTTTACCCCTTGGCGGTAGAGCTCTGTAACCGTCCAATACACGGGTGGTTAAAAAATTACACTGGCGCTTGTGGTGTCCATCCTTGATATACCATTTTGGGGTCAATATAACTAACTTTTTAAAAATGTCCTTTAATATACTTCAACTCTGATGTATTTAAAAAAAAATAGCAATTCGTTTTCATACTTCTATCCGCGCCTAAAAACGTAATCCCATTGTTGTCTAAACTTGCTGTAATTTGCTGTAAATTTGTCATATTGGCCTAAATGGTGGTTATAAACAGATGCATATCGTACACGCCATATGGATCGACCGAAGAAGCAATACTCTTGAGCAAGAAATTATATACAAAAGACTGATTTCCCATGTAATCTTAAATTTTACGTATGTTTTTGTTGAACCAGAGCTACAATCCAATTTATCTCCTTTACCATGTCAGCTTATTCTAGGTGATTGAGTTTCTATTCTTCTTAGTTTTTCCTTGCTTCTTACTCAGCCCTGCATTTCTGAAAAAAATCTGTCGCGTGGTTGTGTTTGAAAGTTGGGAACATGATTGCATTTATGATTTTTGTGTTAAGTGTGTGCTTAGTTTTTTCGTTGATGATTATTAGGCCAGCTCTACTGGTTTCTTCAGTTGCGTAAATCGGTCTATTAACAGTTTAGTAGATACGAAGTGGTGACGTCATCTGCATAAGCGAGAATTTGAAGACCTAGATTGCAGAGTCGCAGTTAACGATTTTGAAATTTCTCATTGCCCTTTCAAGGCATAAGTTAAACCTACGGTTGAGATAATGTCTTCTTGGGGTAAAGCTGTGTATATGTTACTGATCTGTTACAGGAAAACAACGACCTACGGCGCTTAATAAGGGGTCCAGTAGCTCAGTAGGCCGGAAGCAGATGGTGGACTGAAGGGACAAGGGGCTCGCTCGTCGTTACTGAAATAAGATATGTCCGTGTCTAACTCCAGCATTTGGACTTGTTTCATGATCTGATTTCAAAATACATGGCATTTTACAAATTAAAATCATACAATAAATGTAATAAATGCAACAAAAACAAAAGCTGGGTACAACCAATGAAATGACGGGGTAATGTAGGCGAGCGATCACTGAAGCTGAGTGAAATCTGGGCCGCGGGCGATAGTTCGATAACAGAAAGGTAACTAAATAGGTAGCTTCAAGATTGGGTGCGTATAGTCAGCGTTAAAATACATGCAATTTAACGGGAGTTTTTCTCCAAGGCTTGCTCAGAAATAATAAACAACAGTAGCTCGAAGATTAGCTACAAGCAATCGGCGTGAATCCATACGCGGTCTAACGGAAGGTTTATCCATGACTGCTTCGACGACGAGCGCTAATTTACAGAATGATTGCAAAATGATAGATAGTAGGACAGTGCGAAAGTTTCTTCAAATACGTTTGATGCTGAGTTGGAGATTCGGTTCCACGGCATTTATACGAGACGGAAGTTGAGATTTCAGACTGGCGGGCTGCATTTTGAGAGCTAGAAATATCCACCAAATGAAATTTTTTGAAATTAGTACGATGACAATCTTTCCAAACAGCTATATTGCGGGAACAATAACACTCATAAATGTAGTAGTGGCGTGAAATAAACGTAAAAGCTGTCGTTTGGTTTAATGTTGATAGCTAAATAGGGTTTTTGTAAGTTTTGAAGTTTACTTTTACTTCCTTTTACGATAAAGAAAGTATTGGATTCAACCCAAAAATTCAAAATTAAGTTTTCAACGGATCTTCACGAGTCCCTTGAACCCAAAAAACATGTTTTGTTCATTGGCCTGTTTGGGTGTGTGTCGTCTGTGTCTCTGCCTGTGTGTGTGTCTGTCTGTAAATAGAATATCTCAAAAACGAAAAGAGGTATGGCGTTGAAACCTCATATATAGGTTTTGCGTACTATCTAGATGCGACAGCAAGCATTTGAAGAAAATCGGATAACCGGAAGTATGGTGTTTACTCTTGTAATTTAAAGTTTTTTTTCGAAAACGGCTCTAACGATTTTTTTCAAACTTAACGTTTTTATTGCATTTTTAATGTGTATTGATGTGAGATAGGCGATTTTCCAGTTCAATACCTCTAAAATAGATTTCTGTTGTTTTTTCCATTTTTTTATTAACTCCTATTTTAAATAGAACACCTGGGATATTATTCTATTTTTGAATTTAACTTATAGTTTTAGAGAAAATTTGTAGCTTGAACTAACGTTCTATATTGTACGATTTCTGTAGAATTTCTATTTTTTTAAATTTTTGATAAAAGATTATAAATCGAATGTTTGGCTAATTATATCACTGTAAAAGGAAGTTGCGTGCGTGTATCACACCAGATTTTTATAAAATATATCAGTTTTGTAAGTGTCTAATCTCTCTCATGATACTGAATAACTTATTACTTTTAACAGATTTCTTTGATTGACCTGGATAGTTGTATATTGAAAGTAACAGCTGGTTTCAACTTAACCATTTGTTGCATTGTTCCACAAAATGGTGGAAGGAGTGTACTTCAAGTTCTGTTTCAAACTTGGTAGAATTGCTACCAAAACATGTGAAATGTTAAAACAAATACAGTAACACTTTGACAACATCGAATATATGAAGGCGTTCTTTCGGCGCTGTCCTAGTTTTTAGTGGCTAGCTGAACGTTATATGAGTTGGGAGTGTTGTGGTAAATGGATACTTCGGGTTTAAAAATCTTCGAAAATTAAGGCCAATTTTCTTGGCACCCCGACTTCTGTTCGATATAAAGTAATCAGGGTCCAATGTGCACAAAAGCCTTGTAGTTCTGCATAATTGTGTTTGCTGGGCTTTTTTCTTGGATTTTTCGTCAAATTTTTTGACTGTTACTCCGTCAAATGTTTCATATTCTGAGTACCGATATTTAGTTACTTAGCCTGCTTACGCTACAGTAATGGAACGACTCTCTCTCTCTTTCGCACTCCTAGAAGCGAATTTTTCTAGGCTGGCCAAGGAAGAAACACGGACTAGAAAATCAGAGCTGCTTGAAACTGCACCTGCCTGCAATCGGTTAAGTTATTATATGTACTTTTGCCATACTGAAGTTCAGAATTCGTAATTATTTACAGCTTGAGTGTTAAAAAATTATGACGGAACTAAGAATTCAATCGTCCTCAGCGCACACTAAGTTGGTTGCCTATTTTTGCATTGTTGCTTGTATTTAGGGCACTGGGGAAACCCTTTTCCTATTGGTAGGTTTCTTACAACATCGTCAGGCTTAAACAGTAGGTAACACCTAACAATTTGTCCCGGATGTGACAGGTACCCCTTTGGTGCAGCTCTATTTTGATGGAAATGCGGGAAAACCAAGGTGCAGCAGGACTCTCCCTCCGCCCTTTACTTAGCTGTCGTCGTACCTGTCCTTGATGTTTAAAAATTGTGTAAAGTGTCTGTTCTAATGCTTTCTTCAACTTCCTCGTTGATCAGTTAGTTTTTATCATCTCCGTATCCTCTGATAGCTGTTCAATTTTTTTAAATTTTTTCTTTTGTTCTGCATTCCTTAGTGGTAGTCTTACATTTCCATCAGTATGTTTATATAACCCGGCTTTAAGAGAGCCAACAACTGTGAATCATCTATCAATATCTATGAGAAAACTACGACTAATACTAAGGACTAGTTAAATCAATTCTACGATTGTGTGTATTGTAGTGTGATAGAAGAATTTCCAACGCACTATTCACTGATAGTGGGAGATATCAACGCTAAGCTTTAATTCAAAATGAGAGAATTTCAAAGCGCCAAAAAGTATCATAGTTTGAACAAAGAACTGAAAAGGGAATTAAACTTCCTGCGGCAGCATAACTTGTTTGCATGAACATGAAGCAGCCGGGATGGTAAAGGCAAAGAGTAGATTAATTTTATAATAACAAATCAATAAAAGTATAGCACAAGATTCTATGGTATTAAACAGTTGTCAACCAGCTGCGATCATGGCCTTGGTAGGGGCAACAGTCAAGAAAAATACGAAGAAGAAGAGAGCAAATCTATCTACGGCCATAGAATTTACTTTTAAAAGGCTTAGAAAGGGAAAAAAAGGAGTTCATGTAAATGTTGAAAGACTGAACCACCTTATGTTTGCAGACGATGTTTTACTGATCTTGGGAGACACGAATAATTTTGGTATTTTAGATGTTTGTGTAGTTTACGTGTAAACATAAAAACTGTATTTGTAAGAAATTGATAAAGTGTTTTAACAAAATAAAAAATCTAATCCGAGCAAGCAATATGTGATATTCACAATAATTGAACACAAAGCAATTTAAGACTAACGTAACTGTAATAAACTTTTATTGAATAGTTGGGGAAATGCTGCATGTCATAAACGGGAAACTCCAGCACCATTTCCTCTTCTATAATTACTATACTTGATGCAATTGCATAAGCTCGACTGTCTAGTATTGAATTTTGTACGTCTATAGCCATATCAGAAGTTAGCCCATATATCTCTTTTAAGTAGGTATATTTAGCTTCCCTCGATACTGTAACGCAGCTGTTTTGCAAAGTTGCGGAATCGCTGAAGCTCAGTAAGTAAATAGTTCCAACGTGATTAGATATGCAATTGCAAACTATCATGAGGGTAGGAAGGCATTCATATCGAACTCATATACTAAAAGCAACAAGTTCTGGCAGTTACTTTGTATCGTTCGAATTGCTCTGCAGCGATTGGAAATTTACAGAAAAGTAAAACTTCTGCAACTGCGAAAATATAAATATGTATTGTCATAATTACAAATATCTAACGCTATTTTTACAATTTCAAATTTTACAGTTCTGTTAAAAGCGACGGTTGTCTGTTCACACAACAACGTTGTGGACATAACCAACTACAAATCTATCTTCTACAATAAATAGGTAACGTATACACCAAATATGCGTGCCTTCCACTATAAGGACTAAACTAAAACGATAACTAATTAATTCCAAGAAGCCTGCATTTTGCTACAGAGACGATTTGTTCTTAAAACGTGCCTGTTTCTATCTAAATCAGTTCAGAATAAAGGAACGTTGAGTGAGCTAATTGTCATTATATTGCCGCCTTGAATTTGAACCTGGCCGTCAGAAGTAATTGGCAATGCCCTTGGCAAATGGGGGTGGGGGGGAGGGAGAGGAGAGTCGTCAAAGCTGTGGACTTACATTGAACCTCCACCTGCATGCAGTTTATACAGGGTACAGGCAAACACGATGCAAAAACAATAATGTAGGTTAAAGACAGACCCAAGACTACAGGACAAAATATCCCGCGGCAACCTGAGCAAACTTATTATGCTGGTCACAATCCAACTTTTTTATAGATAATAATCGAGGCCCTACCTGAGGGAAGCGGAAACTCAAACTAGTAACCGTGAGAGATCACTCAAATGACACACACTTAATATTAATACATTCGGTCTTACTTCTACTTATGTATGTAAGCAAGAACAGATAGAAACTTACAGAAACTGCAAACTCAGTAGAAGTTTCTCAGGTGAGAGATATTTGCCTAAATGCCTTAACAATACTGACATGAAAGTGCAAGCTTAAAGTACTGAATTTCATAGAGCTCCAGATGCACTCCTGATGGGATGTTCAGATCTGGGGCACGGCTAACCCTCGAAAACGTTTGTTGGTATGATGAGGAACGGGAATCCTGACCTGGGACACGAGAGACCTTCGAAGATATTCTTCACATTGGCAGAATATTGGGAATTTTTTCCGGAACACGGTCAATGCCGAAAATGTGTGTAATTTCACTGCAGTCGTACAGATACTTTAAGGCAAGAGTACCGCTTTCGTACGCCCACCTCCGTTTCGGCCGTTGCTTCTCTGAGTTGAACCCCTCAGACCTGTAGCTCGCATGCGTTCACTTACTGACTAGATGAGCTTATAGCGCACACTACGGATTTATACCTGGGTGAAATTAATATAAGATGGTCCAGTGAGGTAGCTCACTAATTACACTAAAGAATATGTATTTTCAACAAGACGACTCTCCAACAGGCACACTGTGATCGTGATTTTCAGAGAAACGTTTTCCGCACGTCAGATGATCACCAATTTTGCTCGATTAAGTAAAGCCACACAATGGAAATCGCTGCTGCAGGTAACCATTTCTTCGATATCACAGTCAATTGTTTATTTTATTTTTATTTATTAATTCTAAGGGTACAGAAATTGGGTGTCATGAATTGCAATTATATATCATTACCAGAGACGAATAGTTTTCAGCCGTTTAATATGTTTTACATCGAATTTGCGCGATAGTTCTAATATATGTAGGCATTGAAGAGATAACATATGCCATAATCTGTCTAAAGTGCAGCAGAAGCTAGGTCTACTTTTAAGACCGTAAGAATATGTAGATAATTGTGGCGAAGTAATTAACATTATGCTCATAAATTAACCATTACATTGTTAACAACTTCCACATGGTATGCAATGAGGAAACACCAAT
Source organism: Agriotes lineatus (assembly GCA_940337035.1). Taxonomy (NCBI): domain Eukaryota; kingdom Metazoa; phylum Arthropoda; class Insecta; order Coleoptera; family Elateridae; genus Agriotes; species Agriotes lineatus. The sequence goes on from OW679201.1 coordinate 33,306,454, forward strand.
TTGTGTTTTGTCCTCGTGGAAAACAGGTTGTACCATGAAACTACCAGGACAAATTGCTAGGCACCTCCTGTTGTCTAAGCTTGGAGGTTACGTGGAAAGCCCTTCAACAGCAAAGAGCAAATTCCCTCAGTTGAGGGTTGTGCTAATTCGTTTCGTAGGAATAACTTACCTTTTTAGCGGAAATGCTCAGCTTTGCTTTAAATTACCCCAAACTGAATTGCGCTTCACAAAGAGATTACAAAACAGTGAGGCAAAGACATGCTATATTGAAAAAGTTAGATTACCAGGAATTGGCAAGTTGTGCCTCGACTTACAATAAACACACTTATAAAAAAGTGGTTATGAAGTATTTCTTGCAGTGTAATTCTCGACTTTTGATATTTGGATTTGTGACAGTTTACAATTTGCACTTTATAATAAAGGCAAAATATAGTGACATAGCTTCGGATGAAGCAATTTATCTGCGATCGACAGCGAAGTGATTGCAGATTGCAGTTATCACTTCGGGGCCGGGACTCAGGAAACTGTTCGGTACTGGTTCTGCGAGCATAAATAAAAGTCGCCCAAACACACATTATATGGGCCGGTCCAGGCGACTTGACCAGTCGTTCATCGGGTTGGCGGCGAGAAATAATCTGTACGCAACATCTAGTCTACAAAAGCGTATATATTATACGGCTCCGGAGTCTTCAAGTCCGACAGAAGTCGAAATGCCAAGAACCGGCAATTATTAACCCAGGACTGCACACTGCGCAGTCTGTTGCAACATTCTCTATTTGCACACCTCTCATAGCATGTGTTTCGCGCCAACTGCTCTCGAAGAACTTGTTGATATCTCAACAACCCTCGTGCGTACAAACTAGAATTTTGCGAGGTGGATTCTTTGCTCTCACTACTATATATTTGGCAGTCAACATACAAATAGTTGGTCCACATAAGAGAGGAGATGGGCAATTTTCCCAATGTTTTGTTTACCGTAAATAGCATACGAGTATCTAGCTTTAAAATTACCTAGTATTAACAAACTAGTAGCTTTTTACAGTGACGAGAAAAACGAATTCTTAAAAGATCATACGAAAACAGCGGCAGTTTACTTAAGAATCAACATAGCAAATGTTTTTAATAAAGGGTGTTATGGGTGAAAACATATTTACGACTTCGGAACTACTCAAAAAGTATTCGAGTCTACCCAGTGGGAAAAGGGAGTTTTAGGTAGCAAGCAATGTACGGTTGAGGTGGTCAAAACAAATTGTACCTCGAAGATATTCACACAAATTCGATAATTTGTTAATCTTCTCATCTAGTTGCTAGTACGAAGTAGAGTGTTAGCAACAGGAAGAGGTTCTCCCTGGCTACAGAAATGTGATTAGCTTTGAGATATCAATTGCATTATTTTATAAACCTGATGTGCTTATTCTACTTCAGTAATTTGCAGAAATGTATTTGCTTTTAGCATTAAATTTAAGAACGTTTATATTTAGATAATATACATATATAATGGTTTACTGCCCACAGCAATTCTGGTTGTCTTACTAACACGAAAATGAAAGATTTCAAATGAGCATTACTATTTTATTTATTTCAAGATAAAGTTAGTATTTTACACAAATAACTGCACATGATATGAGTAGCAGTAACTATAATTTGGTTGAGAAAGGTTAGCATTAGATAAGGCAGAATCAAGAGGATTACGTCCAGCGTTTTCTTCATAATCGATGTTCGGAATGGCAAACGCAGCCTAATTTATGTAGCTGACAGACTTGAGTTTGGTGAAATCAATACAATGATATTAATTTTAGTAATTCAGAGATGGTTTGTGTAGTTACAGAAATTATATAAGCATCAATATAAAAAATTATATCACCAATAAACGGTACGACAGGTGACAGGTAAAGAAACTGTAAATGTACAGGAAGATAAGACAACCTATTATAGGACACAGACTATTGTGAGCTGTTAATTATAAAAATCTGGTACAGTCCATTTAAAACTGAAGTGAGTAACAGCAAAGTAGAAGTGTTATGGTGGACAATTTAAAAAAAAAGAACAAAAGCCTTGTAAAATTTGTGTTGGATGTGAAAATTTCAAAATAAGGAAGTTATCTGTGTCTGCCAAAAAGTGTTTTTCATATAAACCGGTGCGCAGAGCATCTTTGAGTGTAAATTGTATCGTGGTAACACATCTCAGTGTATAGGGCCAGCCCTGCGAAAGATTCTTCAAGCGCGTCCGACATCGGGGCCCCCTTTTTCAATAGATAGAGGTATTGGCCAGCAAGAAAAAAAGATGCAACATCTATAGCAGACTTTCCTGAGTGTCTGGGTGCAGAAATTTGGAGCAAGAAGCCATAACCAAATCCGTAATTTCCGTGGCGTCCTTTCATTGTCTGAAGCCAGCCAACGCAGCCACTTTGCAAGGTAAAATTTACAGGGAAGAAGTTACCGAAGACCCATACATTTTGGGTTTCATCAAGATTGCACATCGTACGAGGTCGTGAACGTGGTCTCAGCTGCAGATTCATCCAGATTCGTATAATCCAGGAAGCGTCCTTTGATTTTGCGACCGAAGCCAGAAGTTGGTCCTGTGCAGGAATGCACATCGCGTGTCTTTTTACGCCACTGAAACAAAACCAGGTTAGCCGGAAACTACGAGCCCTAAGATTGATACAGGATTCTGTATTAAATCTATTTAATTTGTAAATTGCGGTGATTTTCCTTATTTATCATTATTTTTATTACTAAAACCCTTAATTTTAGTAGGGCTATCATTACAATATATCCCTCTATTGCTAGTCTCTTTGATTCTAGAATGACCTTCGCGATTCGGCAAGACCCTGAATATGTGTTTACCTGTGATGCGATTGAATGCGTTTCCAGTAGTCCCAACAAAGATATGTTTAAAAATTCGGTCCACTTAGGGCAAATAATTTCTTAAATAGGACATAATACATTTGGTACGGAATAATTCCCAACATGCATTAATTAAGTAATGGTCGTATGCAGCTTAGCTTGGAATGCAATAGTTTGGTTGACGGCGCGAATGCAAAATACGGGCTGAAGCGAAAAATTGTTATAAGCGGGAAGACGAAAGTTAGATTCGGAGAATAAACACGCTAAAACCGGTCTACTGGCGAATCAAAAAAGTATTTGCTATGTCTTCGACGATACAATTTCACCAAATATCCGACCAGAGGTAGAAATGATACAACGATACAGGAACTGAAACCCGAAACTTTAGATTTCTAAACTGTGCTTTGTGCAAGTTAAAAGTGACGATGTTGAAAAATGATAATATGGGCCGATAAGGTTTTCAAAACGTATGCAAAACTACGAAAAATGGTCACATTCAACCGCTCTCTTCCGAATAATAAACTTGTATCGTTCCTCTGTGCTGACTGGCGTGCTTACACCAGAACCCCGACGAGCTGACATTCGCTCCTTCGCGCTAGCGTAAAATGTCGTATAGGCGGAGCCTCCAGAAGAAACACGCGAGAGTAGTAAGAAAGAGATTGATTCACTGATCCTAGACGAAGAAAGATGGTGTTGCCGAAAATGTAACGAACTGTAGAAGGGTGGCATTGTCGTAAGTGGACAAAGGAATGTGGAGTCGGGAACTGATGGAAGCCAAAGCCCCAGTTGAGAAAGAGAGTGTCCCAATGTTTAGTTAACGTAATTGTATTTGTATTGGAATATTATGATATTATATACTGTGCTACCTCGTTGATATTTATTCGTGAAGCATTACTGACCGAGTTATTTTGATAAGCGTAATGTAAATTATGTCTTAATTACCATCTGTCCTTTCTACTTTGTCTCCAAAGGCTCAACTGCACTATCAAGCATTGTAAAAGCAACATCGTCACAATTTGGTTTAACATTTTTATGAATTTTAAAATCACGATCGGTAAAGGGTACTATCATCATAAATTCATCAATTTTTATATAGTTCCGTTGCATCAGCTGTCAGCGATCTATGGTGTAAATGTGAAGCAAGCAATGCATACATTTTTCGTTTCTAAGCATTTTTTCCTCAAGGCCCGACTCTCTACTGATTTCAGGGACGCTGAAAACTCAAAGGCTTGTGGATGTTTCTATGCATTAACCTGTTTGGAGAAGAAATGCTGGTTGTATAGCCGCTTGCTCCAGGAGCTGGTCAGTCTTGAGATTTAAGAAGCGCTAGGCATGCTCTGTACTCGGATAAGTGTCCGTCACTGTAGTGGTAGTAACATCGCAGCGAGCCGTAGCTCGAAGAGCACATTAAGCCGTCGGTCGGTCCCAGTTGTCATTTTCGTAACAGTAGGTAGGTTACGTCAGGCTTCTCTTTTGTAGCCAAATTATTTCGAATATCTGTTTTTTTTAATTTACAATTGCACCAATTTCACACATCAGGATGTTGATGCACTTCATATGTTTTAAGATGGTAATATTGTATATAGTAAATACCTAACTAAATAAGATCGAGTCATCAGGGCTTGATTTATCCTGAAAAAGATATATTTACCGAGTGGGCGGTAAACTTTGGTGCACCCAATATACAACTCGTGCGTTACCATACAAAATCTACTAAGAAATCTCAGATTATGGCAAGAGATTCTGATGTAGCCTTGGATAATTGAAGTATGCATGATTAAGGAAAAATAAGCAAGCCTCACGGTTGCCTAAAATATATTTAACTTTGAAAATAATGAAACAAACCCCGAAATTCCCATAGCTTACTGCGTTTACAATTAAATTTGTAATTACGAGTGAAATGTTGAGGTTTGTTTTCACGTTTGGGTTTCTGAGGATGTTTTGTGGACTGACCGGCTGACCGGTCTAATATTTTCATACATAATGTAATAGGGCAGAACGCGCAGCAAACTATGAACCATCATAATCTGATATATTCCCACGAAACAACTTTCCCGAAGTCTAGACTTTGCAGATCGGGATTCATTACGGCTTGCCCCACGTCTGGCGTCGTCTTCGTTTCGCACCATCGCAACTCATAATAAAGGGGGATGAAGGATTTTCAGGAAACTCTGATCAAATAAATTAGCATAGCATTAGGGCGCAATAAGCACCCTACGTACCGGCGCTTTTCGGCCATTTTCGCTTGCGCCCCGAGACAAAGCGGCGCTGCAGGTCACAGAATCAACATGATATGAAATTTTTGTTCTTTCAACCGTGAAATACAAGACAACCCCACTTTCCGCTCGCCCTTGCGGCGGCCCGGCCGCCAGGCTTAACGGACCGCGGAGTATCTAAAGCTACAAGATACGCTCTTTGGTTTTTACACTCTTCTTGCAAACTTCGCGGCGTCCCTCTTCGCCCATATATAAACATTCAAACCAGCCCTTTTGCCGCACTCCATCGGCCAAAGTTCGACCACTTAAGGGCGATCGCGTGCTATTTTGTTTTGGCATGTTGGGGATGTGTGTTGAACATTTCGCTCCCGAGGAGGAGACCCTAATTGGCCCTTTGTCCACGTTTCTAGTAACAAGTACATGTGTAACTCAGCTTAAGATTTAAATGAGCTCATTAGATTCTGGCGCTATAACCAGTAGACATAATTATGTCAAATACGAGTAATATGCTAGACCCAGCACACAATATATTGCTATAGCTCACCAGTTAAACTATGCCTTAATTAATGCAATGTCTTAAATGTTAAACGATAATTGCTTTTAAATCGAGAGCTCTTATTTTCAGGGTGGGTTCGCCAAAATCTAGTTCTATATTAATTGAAGTTTTAAAATTGTATTTGTAATTGACAATTGTATCTTACATTAACACATTTATTATTCAATTCACCTACGTAAGTACTATATCAACTTTATATTACACTTTCCTTTATTGACAGTTATTCAAAATGCATTCTCAACTTATCTACACAAACCTCTATAACTGCTCTAGCTTTCACTGCAACATCCAACCAATACCCGATCCTGACGTCGACAGACTGCAACACCTACTGCCCACTTCACAAACAGCAACACCTATTATGGTCTGTGAATCCTTTCAACTGCATCCGTCCTGTCAAACCAACTCCTCTGCTCCCAAAATCCAGTCCTGGTTCCTCCTGAATGTCACTGTCACACGAACTAACTCCTGGTAAGTTGCTATATTATGATGTTCCAATTCTAACTTTGTTCCCTTTTTGCAGATATTCCGATGTCTCTTGAAATACTCACAGAATATCCAAATCAAATACTAATGTCTTGTACGTATGAATAAATCCAAATCTCTTCAACTAATATAACATTCTGTATTCTATATCTCCAATTAACTGTATCTGTATAATCGCTTCATCCACTTGATGTCTCAATACATTCCATTTTATATTTCACCTGTTCGACCTCGTAGATTTGTTTAAAGCCCTTTTTTAATTTGTCATTACCAACACCAATACAAGTTAAGGCATAATTTCTATTTTTATTTAAAAAAAATGGGTTATTTCAAAATTACATGTATGCTTTCATGAGTTGTTTTACAATAACTAACTAAACAAACTTCTATCCCTATTAAATACAATTCTTAGTGCACACTTCCTATATTTTAAAATAATACTATTACAGGATATTCATTCTGATTATTATTAACAAATACATTTGTCTAATGTTACCTTGGTTTGTTCTTTATTAACATTTAATACAACCATTAAGTTTATTTATTTCAATTAATATCGCACTATCAAATGGCTCGTTTCATTGTATCAATTACTTTCATTGTTCATATTCGAAATTTTACACGTATCAAGATCTAATTATTGTAACCTTCCAAGTTTATTGGTTTTGAATATTTATTTCTTATGGTTTATTATACTAGGTCATGTAACATAACAATATATTCCACAGACGTGATCGTGTTATAGTATACACAAAACCCAACAACAATTCCAGTTTATTGGAATATTTATCAATATATGTCTAACATAGGTAATAGATACATTTCTAACTCTCAGAAATTGAGCACAAGTCTCCATTTGAAGAAAAGATCTCCATAGTCCCAGTAAATCTATATTAGCTAACTAAATAAGTTATTCCTCAACAACAAATGCGCAGCTTCTTCAACTTTTTTTGTAGAGACATAATGACGTTTCACGAAAACGCACTCATAAAACTGTGGCTTGCTTAAACATGCTTATTCACTCTAATATTTAAAGGTGTCCTTTCTTCGGCTATGTAATTTCCATCATGTTTTTGATGCCGACGGATTTAGCACTTTCGTTTCTCTTTCCGTGTTGTGAAATGTAAGTTTATTTTTAACTTGGTCGGATATTTGGAAAACTTCTAACGCCCTGTCATAAAACGTTTCGCAACCACCTTGTAGAGCTACGTTCTTAGTCTACACAATCTTGGGAATACCCATATTTTTTTCGAATACCGACTGTCTGAATTGAATATGTCTATTCCTCATTTCTAAAGTCCAAGGTTTTCGATAAATCGAGTCCGAGGGTACCGCTATCAGTAATTTTTCGCTCAGTCGAGTGTTGACATCCCGATTTTGAATTCAACAACACCGCCAATTAAACTGATGCATTCCAAGTTAAGTGGAATATTTTTGTTATGTTAGTTAAGCAATGCATGTTGTGAGATGTTTATGGAATGTAAGTTTTGGACGGATTCAAGTTTTGAATATATTCTTATTGGGAGTACAATAATGTCACAGTGAAGTTGTAACACAGGTAAACCAATTTTCGAAGTTTTCTTTCTTATTGCACAAGGTGATATCGCAAAGCCAGTAACGGGTTCATTTATGATGGTCACTTGCCTTCACCTGTGTACATTAATAGACATGTAGTGACAATTATCTGCGTATTAATTAATTCAGTTTAGCAATTGCTCTCTCCAACTCGTTCCATTGTCTGCTATTTCATCAGAATTTGGAAGCAGGTGTTAAGAGGGTTGGCGATGGAGTCTGTCCACCTGGTTGGGCGGTTTTTATTAACTTTGCCTTTGATTCCACATTTTCACAGCGTGTTAGATGTCCGAAAAGTTTTAGGACGCGGGTGCAGACAATATTGAGCAGCCATTGTAGCCGAGCATATTTACTCTTGATTTTTTGCACAAATGTTTCTTAGTTTCCTAGAAGCGACAATTTAAAAGTCTCCGCTCCTGGAATGCCCGCGTCGTAGTTTTTTGAAGCAAGAAGCAGAAGAACAAATCGCGCGTGTTTATTATAAATAATCACCAGTTACAGTTTTCAAACGCTTCAATTTTTACTCTGTCTGCTGCGTTCACTGTCCATGTCTCTGACGTTTATACGATCATGGAGGATACAGTGACTTTACTAGGGTTATTTTCGTAGTATGAGTAAAATCTCCTTCATACAGAGTCACTACAGCTCGAGCCAACTAAATTCGACGCGTACTCCATCGTTCGTTGCTTACGTTGTTATTCAGGAGATATACCTAGTACTGAAGTCTGCTTAGCACGATATATATTGCTATGAACACATTTAGTAGCTTTATATTTCAAATAATAATTATTAGTAATTAATGACATAACCACTAAACATATATTTATTATAAGAATGTCCAGTAAATGTAATAATTTTAATTTCAGATTTGTCATAACATAGCATAGGCTATGAAAATAATTGATAGAGTAACATTTCTAGAATAGCTTTATCCTTGTTTAAAAACAAATTAGAAACAGTGCAAGCTTGGCATTTCATGCAACAAAAACAGCAACTGTAAACAAAACAATTGGGGTGGCTTCATCAAGATGTTTGGTTGTGTTTTGCCAAACTGTCCCAAAAATAAGTTATTTCTATGTGCTATTAAATACCCAAGTTAGCGAAATGTAGTGTTTTATTGAGAAATTTTGTCCTGGGTTATTTGTGGAAGTTTTCCCTTACATTGGATGTTATTCTAAGGAGGTTCGGCTAGTTTTATAAGTTTGTGTACAAGTGTATAAAGAAGCAACGTACGTGTGGTGCAGCGGAGCCTTACAATTAGACCCCAAGCTTCAGTGAAAGCGATTCAGAAGGCTTTCGAGGGTGGTAGCCGATCATCGGGTGGGATCGAACGCAGATTTGTGCCTTGCTAACTGCAGGACGGAAAACAATGGCTTGTTCAGAGCATCGTGGGAGGTCTAGCTCGGGGCAGGTAGCCCTAGATTCATCGCAGCAGCCATCAAAAGTTTACATTCGCCACCTAAAAGTGTTAGTTTGTGATTGTGCATTCATTGGCGTCCCTTTTAAGCGCCACTTCCAGTTCGTGGCGTCGGTAGAATTGTTTTGTTTTATAACGCGAAAGAGTTACGTTTAATTCATTCAATTCAATTCGCACTCAGCCAACAGCCGTTAGGCCAATTATAGGCGTCGCTGTGCAGTTATGAGGACTTCCAACCCCACTAACGACTTTCATGATGTTGTATGACCGCCGGGACCAACTTTTTTCCGTGATAGCCGTACCACGAGGCGCCGAGAGATGCAGCCGTGGAACTCCCATCCAAGTTCTGACCAGAGACAGCGTTGCTTAACTCTGCTGATCGAACGTGGACGCTTGTTCAAGCTACACCACTCGGGACCCTTGATTGTGATAGCCTAGCAACAGTGTTAATTGCGTGGTCATAAAGAATTTAATTAAAATTCGGAGCTGTTTATGTAATTTCGAGACCAGGAAACCATCTTGAAATTTTGAAGGTGCCATCAGTTAGAAATGCCACACTTGTTAATTCCCATTAATTAAATCGCGGCATACAGTCCTTACAATTAAGTGCTTAATAGGACTTTAAATAATTAATAACAGCAAATTAGTAATTTTTATTTGGATGTAGCGACCTAACCCCGAGAATTATAATAAGTTTAATCAAACTTTGGCCGTGTACATTACGATTGTAGTAGATGCAATTAGAGCCGTTTTAAATTAATTTAAATTTATTAAACTCATAAGAGGTCATTCAAATAAAACAATATAGAATACAGTCCTTCTCAAATTTCGTCATCTGCGATTTTATTTGTAAAGTGGAGTGTGGTTACTCGAATCTTTAAAGTAAGATAAATATCTTTAAATTATGAATGAAAGTAAGTCATATCTGAGACTTGAGCACTTTTTACTATCGCTACAGGAAATTCTTCCTCATGTAAGCCTCACTTCATTGCGACAGACATCTGGTGGCGCCTAACAAATTATTATGGCGAAGGAGCCTTTCTCCTAGCTTGAAGCTTTCCCATTAAGCTTACTATACGACCGGTCCCGAGTGGTGTAGCTTGAACAAGCGTCCACGTCCGATCAGCAGAGTTAAGCAACGCTGTCTCTGGTCAGAACTTGGATGGGAGTTCCACGGCTGCATCTCTCGGCGCCTCGTGGTACGGCTATCACGGAAAAAAGTTGGTCCCGGCGGTCATATAACATCATGACAGTCGTTAGTGGAGTTGGAAGTCCTCATAACTGCACAGCGACGCCTGTAATTGGCCTAACGGCTGTTGGCTGAGTGCAAATTAAATTAAAAATTAAAATAATTATGGTTTAGTGCAGAGTTGTAATTCTATATTTCCGTAACATCGCGGATATAAAATGCTGTATTTATAATTTCAAAATATTTGAAAACGATTGTTGCTATCCTCTCTATTTAGTTGCGAAAAAAATTGTTAAGTCTCTCCTAAATTTCCTGTGACAAATGAGGTATTTTCAATATAGTGTAGCAACACAATACAGAACTTCCAAAATAGTTTACGTATTTAAACGTAGTTTACACAAGGCGATAATAGTGAATTCATTACCATACTAAAGCTCGGCATTGAATTATTAAAGTTTATATCTACTTCCTGGTAAGTTCTATAAAATGTGATTAGTTTTCAGTAAAAGAAGAAGTTTTACTCTTCAAGAGGATGCAATTTTTAGCAAAAGGCGTGGAAAAATAGATGAAACTTCTATCTTTTATGTAAGTCAATTGCTATTAAGTTAATAAATAAAATTTTGAAGTATTTACAAAAGCTTATTATGAGTTACAAAACGACGGGATGAAGGTATGTAACTTGTTTAATCTGCATCAATTTGAAATGATGACACAAACTATTGTACATTTTTAGTTTGATAGCTTCATGTTTAACAAATGGGAGCCGATAAAACAACTTTTGAAACCAGAGCTAAACGTCACACGAACTTCAGACATACCGTTGTTGTGAGGCTGAGAGAGCTTAAATCGTAAGTAGAATATGAACGACATGGTTTAGTTATTCAAATTTTTGTATTGTAAAGTAGAATTAATGCTATCTACTAACAAAATTTACATCTTACGTTTAAGATAAACTTGTTATATACAAATCTTAATATGACTAATAAATGAAGTGATTTTTAACTGAAAGTCGCATAACTTCACTTTATCATAATTTATTCAGCATATATTCATATATTAAAACGTTTATAAAATATCCATGGTAGTTCCTATCCATAGCAACACATTAAACACATTTAAAGGTTATGTAAAAATATCTACCCACAAAACGAGAAACCAATAAGAGCTGAATCGTACTGAATAATGTTCTTCTAGAGCAGATTTCGTTTTAAATACCTGAGAGGCGAAGCAGTAGAACAATAATACATGGTCTAAATAACAAATCAATCTTTTAAATGTCAATTTAATTGTATAAAACAATGGCCACACCAATTCATCGAAAAAGATGGCAGACGTTCAGACGTCCGAGATGTAGTTTCTAAATTATTTGTTGTACGTGACAAGAGAGAACAGAATGTAAAGAGGGGATAACGGTCGGCCTTACCTTTTGGCGAAAGTTATATTTGATATTTTGCCGGCTGGTAACTATCGGCCTAATTGGGCTAGCTCGCCGCGAGGGTTTCAGGGTTCCAGCTATGCTGAAAAAGAATAATAAAAAAAATGAGAGGGCGCCAGGTCCTCGACTCAGTTCTAATCCATGTGCCGGACCGTGCACAAAGTAAAAACAATTTCCAGCAGAACAAAGAAAAATAATCAAATCAACCACCAAAGAAAATATCACAGCTTTATTATTAAATGGTGGATATGTACTATAGTGCAAATACAGACATAAATGTATAATAAATCAGGCATGCGTTCAAATATATATACGTATCCATACGTTGCAACAATTATAAATTTCAATGTAAATATATATATCTAAATAAATTACAACAAATGCATGCAAAAAGAAGAAATAAAGTTTCGAGCCGAAAATAGATATTACCATGCAAAAATTCGTAAAGTTAAATTTAGGCCGCGAATCGTTGGACGATACAAACACTCTAAAAAGAAACCAGAGTACGCAGGGCGTCGCGGAGACAATTAAAATAATTTAAATTGGTTAAGCGCGAGTCGCGGAGCGAGTTTAAAATTTCGCGTATACCGGCTCAGAGCAATACAAGTCCATCTTGGCTAACGTTTCAACCCCGAGGGTTAGCCCTAAATGACGCTATATCTATACCCAAAATTTTCTAATGGGCGGAATCAACGTGCGTTTGCGTGGCCACACATGAACGACGGTGTCCATATTAAAAATGCATTAAGTGTACGTATGTATATTTACATGCTAAAGATAGCAAAGGCTTGGATTTGCTCCTTACTCGGTTAGCGGAGATCTGCAAATAATCACAATGCTCCCGTAGTGGGCTCATGAGACACTGCTACTGTAGTGTGCCTATCTTCACGCCGAACGTTTGACATGAAAATATTAGTTACTGTTTTGTGATGAAAATAGCGAAGCTTTAAGGCGTCCGAACTGTGTTATGCAAGCGGGTGAGTAAAAGCGACGTCCAGATAGGACACAAGTAAAGCTCAAAGCCCTACAAGTTCTACTCTATAAATTTTTCAGATAACAGAGGTCAGTGGATTGGGAGACCCGAAGGCACAAACGGAGCAATACACAGGTAAACCTTATGACATCAATTTAGCAAGTAGCAGAGGGTAACCGCATGTCATTGCGCGGCGGCCCTAACAAGAATAACACAATTACAAATATTACTAAACTAACGATGCACGAAACCTACTATCGCACAATCCGTGCTGATGAAATCACACATGCCCGAAGTGCTAACGGCATGAAACAGTATGATTCAATTATAAGTTACAACAGGCGCAATGCATATTAACTACAATAACGTCTCGCCTGCAGGGAAGTTCAACAGGACCTACCCTCTCCGTTTGCTTCCCTGTGGTTGGGCGAAGCTAGCGAAGCAACGAGGACGGCCGCAGCTGCGGGATGTAGTGCCAGCTATGGAGGCTGCAAAACGACTTGCAGGTGGGTGTAAAGCAGTTGCTCACTCTTCAGTGTTGCCCACAAGAGTTGCAAAATTCACAGGCGATGCGACCATCTTAGGGGCCCAGTGCATCGGACTGGATTGTAGCAGGGTGCAGTCGAACGGGGTAGGTCTAATCCAGACAGGAAGGATTTCAACCAGATGGGGAGTGTTTAACTCCCACCGGAAATTGGCTAAAAATGCACAGAATCCAAATGTATTCCCGAACAAGAAGAAACTGGACTAATCTTACCTCGAGCTGGGGTGGAGCCGAAAGAAGCGTGCTAAAGTCGGTTCCAGGAGATCCGCCAAAAGCGAAGGGACGCAAGTAAGTAGCTAATCAATTAATTACGAACGCCCACGATAACGCAGAAATGCTTCCAGATCCCTCAAACAATCTATTCGAAGAGGCGAGCCCTGCCAAAGGGCTATGAAGCACTTAGCTGCAGAGGAAAACCTACTAGCACGACAGTTTAGCTTGAAAAGAAAGCCGAAAAATTCAAAAACCCAGCCCACAGGTCATATGATAACAAAATTTGAGCCAGAAGATGCAAAAAAAAACCAGTCAGGCAAGTTTGACTGCAGGAAAAGATAACATTGCTCTAGCAACAAATGGAATAGTTAAAAATAATTTGTATCACCGGTTGCCTAGCGGCCGTAACCAAATATTTGTAAAAATATAGCAAGAATAAACCTAATTTGCAAGATATGAGTAGTTAAACGAGCGGTTGCTTACGAAACTGCATGATAATTATAGGAGAGTAATTAAAAATAAGATATAGCCAATTATACCTAGTTTAAAGCATGCAAAAATTGACAAAAGCCAACCATAAATATTCAGGTTCAAAAATTCAGCTAGCAAGTTCAATACTACGGGGGACGCTCCAAAAGTATCGTAACAAGAAGCTGAAATGAAAATATAAGAACAGATCTGGAAATATATTCACAACAACTTAAAACATCTATATAGAGGAAAATATAAGCAATATTTACAAAACCTTTTAAAATTTCCGCATTAATCATCTCCAGGTCAGGTGATTCTTACAGTGCTGATAGCTTTTTGGTATATATTTGAATTACGTTGTATGTATGTCTGGTTAAGTAAGATTTTCAATATTACTCTCTATGCCGTCACTTATAGTACATCGTCGAGGTTCGTTGGTACCACCAACTTTTGCAATTATCAATTATTGAAATGGACAGCACGTGTATTTATGATGGGCGATGGGAGCTAACAATAAAACGGTCATTCGGAAAGATATAGCGAAAAGATCTTCCCCAGCGGTAATGGTAACGCATTAAGTGGTATATTTATATCAACTTGATTCTAGGTGTACCAAACTTCTATACCTTACACAAACATGACTATAATTAACAGCTTATTTATAACTATAATTGTCGTTATAGGAAGTGTAAGTCTTTTCTATTAAATTACTTGGAAGATCTCTTGAATTTATTGAGTTTCTTACAGAGACGAATGTAAACATTATAAAACCATGCATTCGTATTTAACTGGACCCTGGGAACTAAATATAAAAATTTACATCCACTAATGACAACAAAATAAAATAATTTACCTACCTGTATTGGTGCTACGATGACTATCTCACTTAATTCTTCCTGCTAAGTCATAGGAATGGTTTATCATGTCATCAAAGCGCAGAGCAGCAGATATCATTTGTTGACTAATGGCGCTTATGCCCATATTAGGTACGCTAGCGTTACATTTCTCTTAATCGCAGGGCGTTATCTGGCATTACTATTACCATAACAAATAGAAACACTAAAATCCCGGCATTACGGTTGAACCTGCCTTTAATATGTGATTTTTGTGATAATGCGCTTGAACTGAGCGTTATCGATCTCGAGGCGGCCGTTAACTACAAATTTTATTACTGTGTCATACACTCAAGTACTTATCTTGTTATTGTAGCACTCCAGTGGACTTATTGCAAGTTGGTGCAATCGAGACTCAGGTACGTTTACGCTCGGATCTGCTTGCACACCAATTTTTGTTAGGGCGCACTGTTCCATCACAAACCATTGGGGATCACGCTGAGATAAAAATAGTTTTAAACAAATGAAGACATGCACCCATTAGCATAGAGTGTTACTACGATAAAGTAAAAAATAAATTACGTATAGACTTTGCTAAGCTTTATATAGGTTTGGAAGCCAAAAATTAAATTACCGTATTTCAAAAACATACCTAATCAATAGTAAGATGGAGAAAAAACCATGACATGATAAATATGATAAATTCAGTTTGCCACTTTATAAAGAGACAATAATGGACTGCTTACAATTCAGGTAAGGAAAAAACAATCTGTATCTGCAGTTTTAGATAACCCAGCATAAGGTTATTTAATGGTTTGAAATGGGCTGGTTGTAGTGACTATCGATTTCTACAAAAATCCCTTAAATATTGCAATATCCTACGTACTCTATCATGAGATTACCTTGTCTTATTGGAGGAATACACGCAGTTATGCAACACATAGTTTTAATAATGCTTTATGATTATTATTGATTGGCCCGAATATCACTCTTTTGAACATTTCAGTCTCATCAAAGTCTCTTGATATACATAACCACTTTTAGCATTGAGAGACGTTTGAGAAAGCTGCCGTACATTCCAAATATGATCAGTTTTTGTTAAACCATATTCACTACTCAGCTTTATTAACAGCTTCTAAGTCTGGTAGCAGCAGCCCTTTTATACGGGCAGAAAGTGATGTATTTGGAGCTAATCATTTGGTGTATTATTTGAATTGTCCGCGCTGCGTTTTCTTACACTCACTGCAAGTTCGCAGCAAGCACACTTTCGCGTCTTTACTGGTCACGGGCGACTTTCCACTTATTTGATTAGGATTTCTGTCAGCGTCAATATGTTTGTCCTTATGAGGTGCGTACTTTCTGATTCTTGCTGAATTCGTTTAACTTTTGGAGTATTTCTAGCTGTTCTGATCCCGTATCGAGCTCCTATGGTCCCGTATCCAAGTATTCTCGTCCCGTATAGTACACGTTTTGATCGGGGTTGCTATTCGATGCCGTTTTTGATGTTGGGATCTACATATAACCTCAGTTCCTGACCAGCTCCGTTGCTGTTGCATGACATACTGCAGCGTGTGTTGCTCCTGATTGCCCAAGAAGTCTCTTCGACGTTAAAGAAACGACTGTTTAGTTGTGCAAGTGTTCTTTAAATTCTCTGTGAGGCTTAATTGGCGCTTCTTTTGATTGAGATAATATTACTGTGGCGAGTGCCAGCGTATTCGGTTGAATCTCCTCAGGCTTTCTCGAATGTTACCTTTTGCTTATATAATTGATTAGACTCTGATATCGTTGTAGGCTGTATTTTGAGATGCGAAAACGCATTCTATGAGTACCTTTTAGCTCTCCTCAAAGCTTCACTTGTCATCCTAATTGTTTTAATTAGACATACATCGCCTTATGTATTTGAGATTTTGATAGACGCTTTAAACTGGAAATATGTGATAAGAATGATACCAGTTTGACTTTCGGGTGCACCACCCCGTCTAATGGTTGTTTTAATTATGTTGAAGGTAAGTGTATTTTATTGATAGTGTTGACTATTATACGTTTTACTATAAATATCTGTGCTTTAGTTACTACAAACTGAGTTATGCCCTGGTTGTTATATTTACTGCACTCAGATTATTGTGATTTTGGTTAGGCTTTGAATTCATGAGTTCTATTTTCTATCCGAGCAGAGTTGTTATATTAAAGATGCAGTGATCTTTGTAACGACGAATGATGTAAGCTTTTGTAATGAAGCTATGCTGTCTTCACTGTTAGCTGGTCGGTCCTTAAATGTGCCAATGTAGTCGCGTTGGTTTGATTTTGGCGTAAATTTGGCATCACCTTTTATAATTGATAATTTGCATGGGAACACATTTAGTGTTGTCTTGTGTGCATTTTGACAGATAGCATATGATACACTTCAATATTTCTAAATCACCCAACAAGCTCTATCCTTTCTCAACTTGTTTAAGCAGTTCGTTGAATTGGCATAATTTATCGACGGAGTATCTTATACACTATCGTCTGTCAACATACAATTTGGTTTTCAACTTTCCAGTTGCACATTTTTAGTTTTATTAAGTTATTGAAATATAAGACGAGAATGCGACTTATAAATATCAGTAGAATATTGCTTTTAAAAGTGAATAAGGCGAGATTGATTTATGTAGTGTTAATCGCCATTTTCAGAACAACAGAATGCTTTCAAAAGAAACGGAAACAAGTAAAGGAGAGGCTCGCTCGCGATAATCAAAACAAATGGGTACGTTTAGTATACAGCGCAACTAACACGAAAAGCTAGATCTACCTAATAGAGGACATCTAGAATGCGGTGCTTAGCAAGAAATTACTTCACACATTGCAAAGCGTTAGCAGAAACGTCATCATGATGCAGTTGCTATCCGCTGCTCTCATGCCATACTGGCCTTTTGCGGTGAACTGCTTTTCTTAAAAGCAGCAAAACTTAGGTAACACTCTTTTTTAATTGTTTGACTTGATATAGCGTATGCGTGGTGCAGAATTTCTTTGCGATAGACGAAAACCGTCAACATCGCTAAATGTTGTTGCGGCTTTGTCTTGCTTTTTTAGCCTGGAAGAATTTCTAGTCTGTCACTATAAATATTGGGTTTTCGTTTCTATATCCTATCCATAAACATTTATCGCTAGCTATTATTATTTCTAAAAAGTTTTTTTTGTATTTGACATATTTAGGCATGTTACTTTGGAACAAATCTTGTTGAGACACGTCTCATACTCAAATCATCCGTACTAATCAACGGAAATTAACCGAAACTAATGTTTAGATTTTCATATAACTCAGAAATAGTGATTCGTCAATTTTTCTACACACAGAAGTGAGCACAGATCTTACATTTTTTCACTTTCGCTGGTTGTAGATCTTCCAGAACATGAATTACGCTCAATACCTTCACCATCACCTTTAAAGCATTTACACTACTTATAAGCTCGAGCACGACTAATACAATCCTATCCATAACCTCTTTGTAACTTTAAATATGTATATTTGCAAGTTTAAATAGTTTCTGGCAAAATCTGATACAAACTCGTGGATTACTTTTTGCAACATGACAAGTGCAATAAACAGCTACGCATATATCAATGGAAAATATTATTATAACACAATTTATTGATTAAAACAACCATGACGCCCACTATATGTACAATAGGTTCCAAGGTCACTTTTTGCAAAACGCATCCAACTGTATCTAGTAATTTCAAAGCTGAGGTTCTACAAAAGCTGGATATTTTTAACTGCTTCACTGCATGAACCGCTTTACTAATACATCATCTTCAATTTGGTCGATGCTGCAACTTTGATGCCGGTGACGAAAGCGGAAGTACAATTGGAAACTTCTTCGCTCAGCCGGCTGTGTGTTGACAGATTACTGCAATAGTAGTTGAAAATTGCATTAATTATCTCTTTACGATTAACGATACAATGTTTTATTCAATAGTAAAGTGGGAATGCTAAGGGATATAATAATTGTATGACACAACGCAGTAAAGCTCAGCATCAAAAACACACCAGAATAGCCACTCCCTAGGATAATAAAAAATCATTTAGTAACTGGCAGAAAATGTTAATAAACTGTGAGCCATTTTACAGACATTTATGATGAACAAGTATAATTGGAGTTGCAGATACAAACGAAAATATATTATAAACTTATAATCTACGTTTAAATAGCTGCAACAACTTTCAATTATAACTTACCTTGCTTCGTATCTAATATGCTTTTGTTACTTCAAATATTCGCGTAACTGCATTTTGATTCACAAATAAATTACAATGCTTAAAGTTCAACAAAGGTTGTATTAAGGTAACACAAATACTTTAATCGAGGATCGCAGCTGACGGTTGAAATCGCACCAAACAGTCTTAAGAACTCTTTCCGGTTCGTGACGTCATATTGTGGGATATAAAGGAGATTCTTAAAGTGTTTCTCACCGTGCTATGATTCTATCGAAAAGAAATACTGATAGCCTTGTCACAGGAGCGCAAAAATTTGTTTAAAGTCTTTTCTTACTTTCCACGAGGATTTATTTAAGATTTTAGGCCGCTTAAGGTGGCTCGGAGCCAATGGTATATCAACACGGCTTAAGTGATAAAAGCGGGGAAAATCAGCGTCGAAAAATAGGCCCATCGCTGTACGATATGAGGACTATCCAGTCAGAAGGGGAAAATTTAGCTTTAGTTTAAACCAATGAGACGGGACTCCAAAATTCAAACTTGTAGACTGTAGCCTCGGAATGTCAAAGTCGAAAAATTTTAAAGATGGCCGATCAAGATTTCAAAATGGTTGCTACACGACCCGTCATTGTCTTGCTTGGCTGCCTTTTATTGACCTCAATATTTATAACGGGCTAGTTTGTGTCACATTTGTATGTAATAATCATCTTTCTAGTTAAGCCAAACTGTATTCTTACCTTGTAATAATTATATTAAAACGTATTGTGTATTTAAAACTTGCAACGAATATTCCGTGCCCTCGAATAGAAAAGTGCAAGCCAGCTGAATACTGTATTATTACTAGAATTGTATGCGACAGAGTGATGCCGCGGCGGTTTAGTGCAATTTCGCGCTTTTAAAACAGCAAGAGGCAGTCGCTTGCCAGTAATCGACCTGTAAGTGTGTCCTAACGAAAGGGACGCCCCGCGAGGTATTATAAATTGCCAACATAGGGAAGCATACAGCAGTTTATGGTAAGAAGTTGCTGTTCCAGCTGCCATTCGAGCTTCAAGGAAGCTAGTCGACTTTGCCAACACACGAGGTCTTTCAGATTAGCGGAAAAAAACACAGAGCTGATCTCTTGGTCATCTTGCTGCAAAATAAAGGCAAGTTTGGTTATTATAATTGCATTTTACGAGTGAATTTACGGCCCAGAAAGATTGGGAAAAACCAAAGTAGTAATAAAAAACGATTGCAACCAATTATGCAATATCTTCAACTGGCAAATTACGCGCCCGAAAGCCAAGGCAACCTCCCGAGTCAGCGCGTCAGAACAAGGCGCGAGCATAATTATGTTGACATATCGCGTCAGCTGATTCCAAGCTACTGAAGTAAGGGCCGCATTAAGTGGATTTGTGTGCGGAATTTAAACATTATTAACACTGTGGGTTTTTTGATTTGGCGTTGATAATTAATAAGTCATAGCTGCACTGAGGTAAGAGCGGCTCTTATGCTTCTACGACTGGGATAACTAGCAAACAAAGAACAAGATAGATTCATAGTAAGGTATAGGGCACGGGCGCATATTTATCCGAGAACCTCCGGCATTGTCCGATCGCTCCCGGTACGCTTGATTATAGGCGGAGGTGGCGAATAATTTTAAATTGACATACAAGCTGTGCTACAACAATAGGGCCTCAGCTCTTTCCAGAGTACACTACTGAAAAGGCAGTTTTTATTGAAATAGCCTTTAGCTCCTTCGGCACGTTCTCCTAGATCCAGTCCACATTCCCAAATCTTCTTTTCATTGCAAGTTGGGAATAGCGAGACATTGCAGTTAGCTATGCTAGAGCGTTGGCGGATTTGATCAATGAGGTATCAGGCCAAAAAATTTGTATAAGATGAAGTCAGTGGGCGCGTGATTTGTCTTAGTGAAGCTGCAAATCGTTGCTTTGACACACATGAGGCCCCTCCCTCCTCACTGCATTTCTCAATTTGGTCAAAAACTGAGCTCTCTAGCCTAGTGGTTACCACGTCTGCTTATCATTCGGGAGGTCGCGGGTTTGATTCCCTTGGACATCTGCTCTGATACAGGTTTTTAGGTGGTTTTCCTAAGTCAACAGGGTACCTCCTTTGAGGCGAATGCCGGGGCAGTACTTCTCCACCTTTCCTGACCTCTCTTCCATTTCCACCTCTCCTTTCTCTCACACATCCTTGCATTTCCGTTCTTGGCTGAAGAAGGAAGCAAAGTCGTTATTGCAGCCCGCCCCCCAGTTGGGGAAATTGAAATGAACACTTCCTCCACCTCTCATCAAAGCTCTTGGATAGTACTCCTTGTTTACTATTTAACCATACGAAGTCTACTCAAATGAATAACATCTCGTAATAAAAACAGTAAAGGTTGACGTGCTTTCTTTGCCCTTTCTTTCTAGCTGTTTCCACGCTGAGAAAATTGGGCTTTTGTTTTAAGGACATAGCCGTAGACTGATGTTTTATCGCCTGCACAAAGTTATTCAAGTTTTTTAACAATATACACTGAAATGTTATTGCAATGGCAGAACTAGATGGAGAAATGTTGTATTGGTTGGATACTTATATGATTACGTATAGTTAAATTAATCTAAAGTCTATTCTGAACTGACAAATCATATTCACAATACCATTACCTAATAGTTTCTAAGAATGTAGATTACAGCTAGATTTATTTAATATAATTATTTCGGACTGTTTATTTAGTCTTACCAAGTTCTGATGGTAATCCTGCTTAGAGACAGCTTAAAAATAGTTAAAATATATGAAAGTTTGTGAGTAGCATTAAAATCCTGCTTACAGTTGTCTTTGTTTACGTTTTATATTCGAACGAAAGC
Source organism: Agriotes lineatus (assembly GCA_940337035.1). Taxonomy (NCBI): domain Eukaryota; kingdom Metazoa; phylum Arthropoda; class Insecta; order Coleoptera; family Elateridae; genus Agriotes; species Agriotes lineatus. The sequence goes on from OW679201.1 coordinate 33,328,246, forward strand.
ACAGAGTTAGTAATTACCTTGAGAAAGTAGTAAAATGCTTTCTTAAATTTGGCCAAAGGCATTATAGTTGACATTGTGATAAGTAGGTAGGCAGTTATTCTTAAAAAAATGTAAATTAAGTATAAATGTAGTTACTTTAATCTAAAGTTTCTTTAGTAGTAACGAATCCTGTTTACAATGCTATTAATTCATTTCTGCTTGCTGAAAGCACCAAGCAGGTTGCAGTTGAAATCTAATTAAATTACTTAGTATCTAACAAATGCTGTTCACAACCAAGTTTTTTAAAATGTCTTGCGATGCAAAGCGGCCAGACCTTTCCAGCCAACTAACAAAGCCAACGACGGCAAAAAGGTTAAAACAGTGGCAGCGACATCAAAGAAAAACGTTATAATTCAAAAAAAGTGCATCGTTCCGTAGACTCCCATTAATATTAAATTATAAGCGTAAGTGGAAGGACTGGGTATCATAATAATAACGGCAGAAGTGGCGCATGCAGCGCACGTCCTCGACAGACAGCCTTGTCGCCTGATTGTCGATGGCAGTCGCGATGCAAGCTCACAACCAGGAATCTTGTACTAGTCTTGTTATTGCATTTCGATAAATAATGCTCGTATTGTTTTAATAAGGTGTGCAAACTTGTTGGTATTGCACACAGGAATGCTGCTGGCGTAATCAGCCACGTAGACGAAAGGTGGGAGGCTCTGGACAGATTTAAACATAAGCACTCACAGGGAACTTTATGTGAGAATTTAATCTGAAGGTGTTTGGATTTGATACACCATCGGCTACATTTACTTTTTAAAATTTAGTAAAATATCGCTAGACTGTTTTTATATAAAAGAACTACATGATCAACTGTCAAATTTAATACAGAAGCAATATAACCAAAACCAAAGATTCTCCCCTGATTGTCAAGAAATAGATAGGCAATAAATCACAATGCATTGTAAATTGAAAAATATACAGCAGTGACGTGCAAAGAATAGAGGAAGCTGAGGAGAATGGTATTACAATAGAAGAAGTTAAAAATACTATTAAAATAAGAAAATGTAGGAAAGCTACTGGTAAAGATGCAATAATAGCCGAAATAGTTAAAATGGCAGGACAAGAAATGGTAGAATAGTTAGCTGTTAAGCTTGAGATCTATGTAAAGTACGGAATGAGTTTAAATAAAACACTATCATGTGATTAAATGAAAGGCCTGTAGCAGGAATTGTAATAATTATACACAACAGTGGATATGGATTAGAGGAAAGATGCTCTGCTTGTGTGCCAGAAAATGTAGGGTCCATCCTCATAAACGACAGCGGCCCTACAAACCTTGTGCCGACTTCGTGTCACAGCCCAAACCATAGATGGTTTTCTGAGGCTGTGTACGAGGTTTGAGCAGTGTAGTTGCAGCCCTGTGAGCTAGAGGTAGGCAGTGACCTACGTGGAAGCAGTTGGAGCCCAAGGTGTGGGGCAACGACTGAATTGGAGACGGTTTCGGAGCGGTCGAGCTATAGTAGTCGTTCTGCAAGACATCAGCAGCTTGTATCTGCAGGCCAACGGATAAAAAGGGGCCCAGGCATCGTGGGACTTTCTGGGAGCTCAAGTTAAGAACTAGTTTCCAATAAAAAAACAAAATAAAAGTAAAAAAGTTTATCCTAAACTATTGAATTTAGTAATTTGCAAGTGACGTCGGTTTTTGTGCATTTCCGGCAGACTCGTTATCTGATTATTTTTGTTAGTGACTTGTATTTACTTACTTTTATTGTTATCACCTAGGAAACGCTTTAATTACGTAGTCACTGATAATTTGTCGACCAATAGCGAACTAGATTTGCGAAATTGTGAGGTTGGATCGTCATATTAGAATTTGGTTCGCAATAATTAAAATATCCGATATTGTAGAGGTCCCAAGTAAGTTATTAAAAAGGTACCACGATATTTAAGTTGATAGCAAATATATCTTCAATAATTGATACTATATTAAGATAATACTTGGCAAGACGTAGAAACCCAACTATTTGAGATGATAGAGTTATTTATTTAAATAATAATAATATCAATATCATATACACATAAAAATAATTACAGCAATACATACATTAAGAATGGTAGTTGCAGATGGGATGTTCGAACATCGCACAGAACTATCGACAGTAGCATATTTTACGATGAGAGATGAATGTACTCTATACTGGCATTAATACAGGAAAAGCTTTTTTCGGTATATTTATTATTAACGAAGTTTTGAGATTTTTAGACGACTTAGAAACACTCTGAGTCTGCACACATCGCATACTTCTATGCTCAAGATGGCTATTAAATTTATCCTGGCAGTAATAAGTAAATGTCAAAAAGCAATTCCAGAGGATAAATGCATTCGATCATATGGTACTTAGATTCACTAATGACTGTAATATCAGAAGAAGGAGCAAGAAGTACTGCAAGAAATAAACAGATCCAGCCATAATTACTATGCGATCAATAATAAATTTGCAAAAATAAAAGAAATCCGTAAGAGAACAAAAAACCAAATACTAAACATGATCTCTACCTGTATTCACATATTTCCAAAAAAATGTCCTAAAGCATCAACTAAGATCAACGATTCTGCAGAAATTAAATTAATAAGGAAGGTAATTAATAGCATTCAATAGATCGAAGTAATAGTAATGTAACTAGCCAAATACATAAATGTATAAGGATGGATATCATTGCAAAGAAAATTGAAATGGTATGAACGTGTAGTGTGTGGCAGAAAAAAATAAAAATCTTGATAGGATCAGCATACTCCTGCAGTGCTTAAGCCATTGGAGTATCACTTTCGTTATTCGAATTGCAGTCGAACTCCGAAGATCGATTCCTATGGGACCAGAATCACAAACTGCCCCGAATTTATTCGCTGGCTTTGATTTCTTATCAAAGCTAGCCAAATTTCCATATTTGGCCAAACCTTTTTAGTCCTTGAAACTGTCTCAGATCTGTGATCTGTTTAACTCAGTGGGTCAGATCGTTAACCCCTCATATTATCTTTTGTGAGCTAGTGTATTGCACATTGCTACCTCCTTTAGATCGCTGTTTCGAGCTGGTGGATGTCGTTCTACCTTCAGAATTTGGTTCTGTTATATCACCACGTTTACTTAATCTCTGTGCTATCCATGCATGTATAGTCGTGTTGTACAAAGACAGTTGTACGTTTATTGGTGGTTGAGGTTCTGGTTTTACTCAACAGAGGTTCACCCTGTATTCACACTTTTTGAACTCTGTGCTCACGAAGCACAAATCTTGCACAACGCTTTAATGATAATGAGTGTATAATTGTTATTTACATTGTTTATATAGCCGCTTTAGCATAACGGATACAAATTTTAGGTTTTTTCTCTTCAGGGAGGCTAAACACTATTTTGACATGTCAGCTTGATTGCCGCCAGCCTACCAAAATTAGCTTCCCACCGTGACGTCACTCAGCAGAGGTTTCTATGCAATACTATGGGTTCAAGGGTCACCCCAAGGGTACCCGCTGAAACCTGTTTCTTTTATTATCGTGTGTTCAATAAAAGGTAATAATTTTCATTGTATGTCTTTTTCGCTGTAAAGCAAATATGCAGCCCATTTGTAAGTGGTATAATCACCAAGCAAATAAAGGTACGGTGAGTTCAAGTAGTACATAGAACTCCAAATATTCATTGTGCCTCAAGACGTCTTCTGATTTGGAAAGGTTGCAAAGATTTTCAGGCTAGATTGAATAAACCAGTGTCGCCTAACAAATAATAATAATAATTTTACACGTCTCCACTGGGTTGACTTTTATACGAAATTACTTGCGTTTCCAGAGTAATACTGCACCCACTTCTCATTGTACCAAGCTACGTGTCGTAAATGAGTTTTCAAGCGTAACAGAGGAAACGTGGACCAACCAAGAATCGGAAAGACTACATCGAATGTATTGTAAAGCGTTGAGGTGCCATTATGCGTAAAACTACAAAGCTGGTACAATATTGAAAAGCTTTCAGGAAAGCTTGGAGAGTGATTAAATTGAAACCAACACCAAGTCGACGCTATTTACTTTAAAAAGTTATTTTCTCTATTTATCCTATTTCCCTCCTATTACCTATTACAATTCTTTGATTTATTTCATCTTATTGAAAATAATAGCCTACCGGCGGCAGCGCCCAGGAAACTCAGGAATGCCAAATCAGTTAATGTCGTTAGACGCAGGTTCGGAGATCGTTTGCCACTTGAAAAATCAAGCGGGCACAGAGATGGAAGCAAAATAAACCAGAGCCGGTTTTTGGGGAAATGCCTGCTAGTGGAATATCAAGATCGCACGACATTGAGGGCAATAAGAGATTTAGGTTTGAACTTACAGGTTCTCGAGGCTGATTTGCTTCGGTTGAAGCTGGATTTTGAACTTCTGTGGCACGCGCTCGCTTTGTAGGATGAACCAGAGCTTGCGGGGCTGCTTCGGCTGACCCTCGTTGCTGAATAGGTTCACTTCTAGAGTAGCTGCTTCGCCGGGATGAAGCTTGACTCAAAAGTGTCTTATATGAGCTGGTTGTTGTTGTTTTATACCCGTTCAAATTTTCTTCTACTTGGGCCATTTTGTGTATAACAAAATTGGGAAAGAGAAGGGCTGGGCTGTGGTTACTTGCTGTGCAAGCATGTGCTTAGCGGAGCTTCGACGACTGACCTAATTGTTCCCGCAGTATAAGGCAAACGTCTTTTGTGGCGAATATGGCAACGTACAAATGTTCAGATTACTGGTATGCCAACGTTACTAGCCCAGGTTATCTTTCCAACTCTTCTTTGACCTCTCGCGGCTATGCTTCTCTCGCACCTACGTAGCTTGTTATTTTATTTTTTCTCTGCTAGCCCATCTTTTGATGTGTGTTGATTCCACTATGCGCTTCTGTGCTAGCAGGCCGGTTTTCATTATTAATGTTTTTACATCGGTGGTTCTTAAGAGTTCTTTAGATATTGCTGTCTCCGGTCGTGTTCCGTCTGCGTGTGTTATAAGCGGTCGTATACATATTTTGTGTATTTTGACATTGTACTCTTCCATTATGTATTTTTTAAGGAGTGATGATGACAAAACTAAAGAAGCCATGCGGATCTACCATCGTACTATCATCCCTTCTGTCTATTCCTCCATTGTAGTCTTCCCGGAATATTTGCTCTACTAGCTCCGTAAGATAGTCATAGAAATGATGTTTTTCGTTGCCGTTGCTACATATACCTATAGAGAATAGCACAATTTCGTGACGTACAACATCCACCTCTAGTTTCAGTATTCACTTATTTGCTTGGTCCCAGCCCTTGATGTATGATTTTAGACGTTTTTCATCAGTAATGATGAAACGGTACTAGCCCTCTGCTAATTAGGGCTAATGAACTTAATAAATTTCCTTCGGGTATCTTTCTCAGTCGGAGATAATTTAGTTCAGCCAGATATACACTTGAATATTAGCAAGCAAACACTAGGATAATTTTAGACAGTTTAATTATAAGGTTCAGTATTTACAAACATAGGTATTGTTCTTAAGAAATCAAATAAAATGTATTTTACAATGTTATTAATTAATTATGATGGGCACCCAGTTGCCAGTTCCTTGCGCGCCGGCAACCCGTTTTGCATCTGTGTGTGGAAGGTCCGAATGGCCGCCTTCTGCAGGAATCGACGGGACGCCACTGGCCGGGGAGACTTTTTGCCCAAAGTGATTTGCAGTGGAGCCAACCTTCGCGCTCGAATGTCACGTCCGACGTTGAAAACCGCGTGCAGCTGCAAGTTTAGGTTATTTCTAATATGTTACGTTTTTCGCCTTACGACACCGGGCTAGCGTTGTGAATCTCGGGGATACTGTGAAGTGGCAGTGCGAATTGAGGCCGGAGGAGAAGTTATCGGCGACGTTTTCCACCTGGGGGACCGCTTCGTGTCTTCGGCCCAAGATAGGTTAAGATCGTTGCGGCGCTGTCGCTCTCCGGTGTTACGATAGGAAGATGTTTGAAACGGTGAGTACAAACCTGTAGTCAAACAGAAATTAAGTGCAATCTTACAGGGGCCTTCTAGGCCGAGCAAATATTGTGTTAGACGCTGGATTTATTTAGTGATACCAAATTGACATATGAAACGGCCTGGTTGTTTAACCCTCGTTTCGAATACGTCTTCCAGGAAATTTTGGTATAATTATTTACTAGCGTCCTCCAGGAGGTGTTTCAACATTTATTAGTTCGGGATATTCACAAGTGTTAAATTAAACAGCGAAACGGTTTCCCATTCGTGGGCATCGTTTCTTAAAGCTGTTTATTCGGGGAACGGGTTCAATTAAACCTTAGCTAGGAACACGGTCTCCAAGACTGGAGGCTTCGGGTTCGATCGTAGCTACGGGAAAATGCTAATGACAGGACGGGTAAAATTTTCTCTAAACGGTCGGACAGGGTCAGGAAGGGAATGAAGGGAGGGAATGCAAGGATGTATGAATGAAGTCTGCGAAGGAAGTCCCCTTGGAACGGACGAGAAGCGGCTTTTATAGCTCTTCTTCGTGCTTCGTGCATCAGGCCACCACCTCGGCCATTCTAAGTGGGGGAGCAGCGCAATACGTGGAGCAGGGATCTCTTGATGACGTAGCCGGCCGCGCGTGCGAAAAATTCAAACTTGTAACGTAGAAATCACTAGGCTGGAACGCGCGAATTGATTTTAATTCACAAAAACGCGTTTCGACTGGGCGAATCGTTACAATGAGATACCTGCTCTTGCTCTTTTTTCTTTGGAGATAAGTGACAACCCGAAGATAATTCGAGCCAAAACTCTAAGGGTTCATTTGTTCCTGACATGGAAATCCGATACCTCTGGTAGCTCTTTGCCCCCCACCGCCTCGGGATATTTTACTTTCCTGGTATCCATCATACCTGTTGAGATGGGCTTACTCCTATAGGCTACCTGGGGAGGCGTCTGCTGGCGGATAATAAATAACTGCCACAGGTTTTTGATAACATAAATGCTTTTACTGTGTTTGTAACTATTTTGTGCCACGATAGACCGACGATATGCGAAAAAGTGGGTTTAAATTGAAAATAGCAATATGTTCAATGTCTGTGTAGAAATGTAAGCACGTAACGAAATCTATCTGCAATTTAGAACCACTTTCTTAAGAACATATGTTTGATAAAAAGGAAGTTTGACTGAAAGGTGTTTCTACTTTTCTTAGTTTAAGTTTGTACCTATCGTTATCCAAAATCCCCAAAGGCGTTTTTATGACGACATGACAGCGACATGTTTAAGGAGCAAATTAGACAATCGAATAAGCCCAAAGAGAATCGCCTGCGAGAAGAGCGCCGGGAAGTGCCCTCAATTTTATTAATGCGTAGAATTCGAAAAGTTTAAGAAAAGTTCCGAGCAGCTCTCGAAACGTAAACAGAGTGGGATAAGTGAGCTCTAAGCCGAGAAAATAATTCCGGAGTGGGTGTTACAAAGGATACAACCCAGTTAAATGTTAATACATCTCTTGTACGCCGCTTCTGCCCCTGCTTGACGTTTTTATTGCAGCTCAAGTTTTCCAATTGCTTAAATGTGCTTAAATTAATCCGGATTTACGGCATCGCGTAATTACGCGCGCAGGACGCGCCCTAATTAGGCTGCGACTAACGAATGATGCATTCCCCATTAAAAATATGTAAACTTAGGGAGTGTTGTTGTACTGCCAGGTTGTTAATTAGCGAACAATTACTTGCGTCTACTTAATTTTATCGGTAGAGGATCGCTGCAATTTGCTGCAGCGCTATTACTACTATGCAAGTTACTTTCATCACCGAATTAACTTTTTTGTAGAAGCACAACGCTCTTATCGTTAAAATTTTTCCGACTTGAACAAACTTTTGCAGTAAAGGGCGGAGGTTCGTTCTATAGATCATTTATTGACTAATGTCTAATGTCCGAAGATGTTGCATATGCTCCGGTACTGGAGTCGGTGGTAAAAAGGTTTCTGCCAGTATAAACTGAAAATGATTAACAATACTGCCTGACGTTTAACGCAATCTCAACGTTTACATTTTAAATGCGATATTACTTAACAAGTTATGCATTCGTAGAGTCAATAGTATTTGAAGAAATTTCATCACATCATCTCAAAGTTGACATTTTTATATCCAGCAGAAGAATATTCGGACCAATATTGCTTGCTCAAAACGAATTCCAATAAAATTACCAAGCTTAGTTTTGTTGGGTCGATTTGAAGAATCAACGTCGCTACTGGTTTTATAACGGGGGAGAAAATTGCGTTTAACTTCTTCACGCAAATGTTAGGACAAGGGAAGAAATTTAGAAGCAAGGCACCTGACAACAAGCAAAGAGGTTGAGGTTCGGAGTTTGTGGTTGTTGGATATGATTGGCATTGCTGCAAATTCGGCCATTTTGCCGGATTTAGAAGTCTCTCACACATAAGCTAATCTCTAAAGTTCTATTCTCGTCTCGTTGTGGTGTCGGAAACGTTATTTCGGTTTTGTACAAAATATCTTAAACACTTTAAATATTTTACCAACCTTTGCTTTTGAGCATAGGCCCGCCCGTTCTGTGTACGCTCTGTCTCGAAGCACGGACGATTTCTTGGTCGACAACACTGGTTCGGTTCGCGACAACACATTTTCTAACGCCATGTGAAGCTGCATTGAGTTAAATGAAGCTACTTTGTGGCCTTGTTAATGCAAGTTGTGAATTACGGCCATTTTTGAATGCCGTAGTATTAGCGACATGCCATACGTGTCGTAGGAAGTTTGAACGCATGCTCGCTGGGGTGTGTAGATCGCTATCTGTAATCGGTAGCTGACTCATGGAACCACCAAAATTTATTTCCGTAGCTTGTAGCGTGTAAATAAATTAAGGCTGAATTATTGTGGATCTGAGTCTTTGCATCTGTGTCCGACTAAAAATATAATTATTTCTTTTGGTGTTGTTACTGCAGCTGCATGAAATTTTACAGTACTAGTTGATTTCTTGTTAGGAAGAAGTCAGTACACGTTTTCATAGAAATGAGATTAACCTCTTTTTGGGCGAAATAAGAAGCAAGGTAAATTGCATCTGTGCGTTGAACCTGCACATCTGTCGAGAGAGGTTTCCCTGGTGAAATCCTCTATTACAGGTGGCGTCTATAACAATAAAGGTTGTCTCCATATATGCTATTGTCTTGATTATAATGAGCGGGCTTTCCCCTCGAGCTGTGCTACTGGATCCCATTTAAGCTTATTGAATGCCAATGAAGATTCTCCTGTTAAAGTTTATCGGCTATTTATCGATATAAAGTATACAACATGTTACTTCAACAAGGTGGAGCAACATGTTCGATCAGCTACCACAGTTACTGACTTGACATGCTTTAATAATACGTTTGCCATTAACACTCGAGTTGCAGGAGATCGCTGTAAATGCTGTAGCGAAAATCGCAACTCGTGACTAGTGTATTTATCTAAAGGTATGAAATTCAGAGTTAATGTGTGCTTAAACAGTGATCGAAAATATTTTGAAGCAAAGCTGTGCAATTCTATAGATGTATCTGTACGAATTGCAACAATATACAACCTTAAGTATCAGATAAAACCACCAAAACTGATTTATGCACATCAAGTTAAAGGTAGAAAAGAGCAATTCAACGCAAGTGACTAAGAGACACTGCAGTAAAAGAAAAAGGAAATGAGCAAGTATTTATTGTTTTACACAGGAACTGTCCTATTTCTTGTGAAAGCAGTAACGCAACAGACAAAGTTTACACATACGAAAAAAGACAAAGAAGAAGTAAAAGCTACATTAGGAATTTATAAAGTTTAAAAGTGAAATGAGTCCTAGGCTTGGACGGTTACTTTATCATGTTTTGCACTGGCTGCTAATTTTTTGTATATAAGTGCCTTGAGCTAGTCAGCAACAAGAGCTTGATGATCTGCTTTGAGTGAATAGATTCAGAACATTTTCGAAAGACTATGTATATTGGTTTGCCAATTTTTTTTAAATAAACTTAACTATAAAGCGAATAAATACTGAATGTCAGCTAAATATGCGAAAATCAATGCAACATCCCATTATATCTATGTTTCCCAGATTATCGAAAGACTCTTGATAATGTAAACTGGGGGAAACTATGGAAAATTCTAGCAGAAATGGATATGCTTCAACGCCATATTTATTTAATACGCACTCTACAAAAAGACAATACGGCAATGATAAAAATTGACAACGTCAAATGACAAACTTGCGGAAGAATGCAATCACCAGGAATGAGTGTTTTGAAAAATCCAGAAGAAACAAAGTTTAGCTTTTTGGTTCGCATATACGTTTAAAATGTTACCAAAAGGAATGTTCAACCAACCATTGCCAGCAAGATGGAAATGTTAGATTAAATGGCGTCATCGTACATCGTATTCCCTTGCTAAAAAGCTAAAAGTTCTCGTGATTTCACATCATAAATGTAGAATCAGAGGACTAAGAGCTAATTTAATTAAAATGCTGGTAAAACTTTCCCTTGGATACAATTTTTTACATTTTTGACACAAAATATTCAAGAAATATGATAACAAACTGCTTAAACTATTTTTCTACAGACACTTTGGTGTAGGAATTAGAAATATGTATGTGTTTAAGACCTCTTTCCAGTTGCATGTACTATTTTGTTTGTACCGATACGTCTAGACGTAACATGTCTTTTATTGGGAAAATTAAAGTTTGGCCTTGAATGGTCTAGTATTCTTGCACTATTTTCGCCGTAAGCACACAATAAAGGATAAAAAAGGGCAAAGAAAGGACAAGGACCTATCTGCATCAATCGCTGATAACAATTTTGTGCAATCGACTAAGTTATCGTTCCGACGAAGTAGCAAGCAATATAAAACTAGGTTTTGCTTTTACAAGCGAAACTATCCATAATAGATTGTTCCGAAGTTTGTTAAGCCATACTATCAAATAATTATTAGAATTTATGCTGTATCTAAACAGTTCCATTACTATGGTGCTAGCAGTTGACCAGGTGACGAGATTGTTGATTAGAGCAACATTGTTGATCAAAGTATCTCTCATATGATTAAAGGCAACGCCCTTTTTACAGGTATCTCCTACTTTTTCCCAAGCAAGATTGTCACGTAATGCACATGTCCATCCGCTGAAATATGGAGAGATATTGCTATGAACACATTTTAAGCTTTTATAATTATAATAGCAATTAATAACATTTCAAGCATATAAAATATTATTTTATAAAATTTTCCAGAAATGTTCTAGTTTAACTTTTGCTAAGTGTTTAAAATTGCAATGGCCTTGAAAATAATTTGTAAAACCGTTTAAAAAATAGTGTTAGCCTTGATTTAAATAACAAAATATAATCAGAGCAGGTTTGGAAATTATGTAAAACAATGTAAGAACAAAGATAAAAAATTGACGGAAAGTCAAACTGTGAAATGGCCTTAATTTTGGCTCCCCAATAAATAATTGTTAGTATGTGAATAAACTCCCTTTTCCTAATTCAATGTGTTTGAAATTAATACTGTATTCTTTGAGTACGCTATAGTTGGTTGCATGTATTAGCTAAAGTGTAAAAAAGTGTTTAATTTATGCATCGAGTGTTGGCTGGTTTGTCGAGATTGTGTACGAGGTTCGAGCAGTGAAATTGGTGCCCTGTGAGCTAGAGGAGGGCAGCGACCTTCATGGGAAGCAGCTAGAGCTTTAGGTGTGAGGCAACGGCTACAGGAGACGTTTCTTCAGGGCGTTCAGCAGCTTGTAAATGGCCAACTGAGAAAGAGGGGCCCATGCATCGTGGGATTTGCTGGGGCTCGAGTTAAGCCCTAGTTTCCACTAAAAAAGCAACAGAAGGGCCACGAAGGTTCATCCTAAAAGACTGGATTTAGTGAATTTCAAGCATGACGTTGGTTTTATGTGCACTTCCAGCAGAAGCGTCTTCTAAGTGTTTTTTGTTTGTGATGTGTACCTATTTAATTTCTGCAATTGTTATCACCTAGGCGACGCTTTAATCATGTAATCATATAACTTGGCAAACTTGTTTTGCGCCTTATGAGGTTGGATCGCCATATTTCAGTTTAGTTCCCATTAGTTAAAAAATGTCCAGTATTGAAGCGATGTCAGTAGTTAAATCAGCATTATACAAAGCACTTACAATTACATTATTAGAAATAATGCCAAGATAATCAAGTTGATAAGAAAAGTAGTTCCTATAATTCTTACAAATCAAGCTAATATTTGCTAGGATGTAGAGACCCGACCCTTTTGAGATTATTAAACTCATTTATTTTAAATAACAATACACAATAAAAAACAATCACAATAATACATCCATGATTGCGTGTTAGATATTCATAGGATGCCCCATGTCTTTATATTTTGTAAAGTTTACATTTGAAAACTTTAGAAGTAGTGGTTAAGAATCAAAATTATTTTGACGTTCTGAACACGCCTTCAAAATATTTTCTTTCTTTTCGAAACTCCCTGTGTATTTTCCAGAAGAACGGGTTGCAAACTGAACTAACCAAATGATGATGAGTTTCTAGCAAACATTTCTAATAAATGAAATAAAGTGTTTGATATAATCCCGAGTAGAAAGTGAGATAGAAGTTTTAAAATTGCCAAGCGTCACATAAAGTTATAAGCCCCCGAGGGACCCAAATAAAATGTTGCTAAATGCACGCCCAAATTCCAGGCGCCTCGATCGGGCCGTAGTTAAAGTAAGCGGTAACAAACTCTGAAAACCTGTAAACAGCCCGATTAAAATAAGGATTAAAGCGCGGTTATCGCGAACAAAACGAAAGCTTCCGAGTGTTTCGCGCTCTCACGTCATTAATTAGCCCGGCCATTCAGACGTTTTCGGGAAAGCTGCACAAAGGGCCTACCATCGATTTCGCCCGCGTCCGCGACCTTAACACAAAGCGGAATATGAAAAATCGACGTCAGTATTAATACACTTCCGTTAATTAATAATACTCGTCTCCTCAAGACAAGGGGAAAGACTGATAATTGCACTGAGGGCTATTAATCATCGATGTAGCCAACAATTAGAGCTATGAGTAGTTTGATGGCCGACCATTTTTCAAACTATACAAGCCCTGTCTGGACAAATTGAAATTTAGAACCATTTGCTTGCTACTTTTAAGCTTTACGTCAGTTCAAATTCTTCGACGAAAGCATTTGAAGTATGTAGCGTCTGAAGGAGAGTATATGCAAAGGCTTTTAACGTTTTAGAGATCCTGGCTGTACACAGGGTGTGCAAGAATGACTATTCCAAAGGTTACTAAATCATATCTTTGTTATAAGATACCGCCAACTGTGCAAACACAGATAGCTTTTGTCTCTTTTAATTTGGGATAAAGGTATCAATTGTCTCACTCTCACCCTCACTTTCTTACAATGTTCTGTCCTTTTTAATTTGGGGGAACAAAATCTTTGAATGAAATGGTTGTACCTTTATATGTACCATCAGATTTAAAAAAATATATTCTGAGCAGGCCTTGATATGTGTTATACGTTTGGCAGTACTGAAGTGTATTGTCAGTCTGTCAAATTCGAGATTTGCAAATTAAGTTTTACGTCAGTCTGTGTCAAACAACAAACAAAACCTACACTACTAATCTATGCATATTTGCTAACATGTGCATAATAACCTCTTCCTTGGCGTTCTTCTTCCAGATTTGAACGACATTTTCTCTGTCGGCAGAAAAGATTAGTCTGTAAAACCAGCTACATGTGCACCGTTTTTTCAGAAAAATGTTTTCCAACAGTGAGCTTGAGTGTTAGCATATAGCATAGCAACAGTTAAGTATAAATATTACACCAACATTTTAAAATAAAATTAGGATAAGTAATTAATGAAAAGTGCACACAGCTAGCTACAGTGGGACACAGGCGTGGGTTTATTCTCGAACCGTAGGGGTTTCCGTCTAAATCAATTTGGAAGAGACGCAGAAAGTAGATTATGCATTCTGGCCCAGGGAATGATTGGCCTTGCCTAACCCAGAAGAGAGTGACCTCGGTGGAAGGGTTTCGACGTATTAACTTTAAATTTCCTTATAAAATTACTTACATGCAGTTGCATAGAGTGCAACTAGTAATGTATATGGAACACACAAGACTACAAGAGCAAATATTCAGCGGTAGCTGGAGCTGATCTAAGAAAATAACCGTATCGGTGACGACACGATTACAAATTAGTGTGATTTATCAACCCTATTAGGATGTTCATAATCCAACCTATATATTGACACTATCCAGTGCTCTCCTTGACGAGTAGAAGCTGAAAACTGGTGTTCGTGAAGCGAACACTAGCATAGCACACACGATTTACTAATTATAAAGGTAGATAAGTTCTAGTTCTGGAATGGAGAGACATAAATGCGCAGGAACTACATCATCTGCATAAAGGCGAGTCTGTAGTTTAAGGTAGTGAAGTTCACAAGACTCCAGCTCTCTGAAATGATGTGATAGAAAGCCTTTAGCTATATCCTGTTCAGTTGATCCAGGCACCTGGTTGCCTGAACGACAGAGATAGTTGCCTAGACCACAGAGATGCGGGTATTAGAAGAAGAAAGTTAACTCACGGTCACGTTCACCCACAGAGGCTGAGAACGCGCAAGGGCACATACTTAGTTGTTGGTGGTATGTGAAAATCCGATTACAGACGATTGTAAGGGCTAATTATTCCAGGATCGTGTCTGCGTCCTACATTTTAAGCAGGTCGAAGTTCTAATTTCGACTATGTAGTTACACCGAAGCTAATTAACGTTAGTACAGCGTATATTATGTAAAAAGCTCGCCCCCTTAAAGAAGAGAGGATTAAGCTGGGACGAGGCAAAACGGTTCTCTATGAACAGAAAGAAGTATGGGAAATAAGGTAAAAGTGTAAATGAAAATAAAAGTGTACCTAATAAACATTTGCGTAAAATAAATTAAACAAAAGTGAAATTAACAGAAAAATTGTGTAACAGTAATGAACAAGAGTGAACGTGTCAGAAACCTCGACACCATAATATGGTGAATAAAAATGGAAAGAGAAGACGAATCTCATCCACTTTCAGGTCTGGCTTTATTGCCTAGGCAAACAGCTGCGTACTGCCTGAACCTCAATTTTTAAAATTCACGAAAACAGTAAACATAATACGCCGAATTTGCTTTGACAGCGATCAGGGCGTAAAGCAGGTTGTTTTCTATTTAGTATGCGGAATTTAGAAGTAAAACCTGACGGTGTTGAGCATTTGTAGGTAGCGACAGCAAACAGAACTAAAATATTGCTCCTGTTATCGACCAAAGAGTGAAAATAATGAGGTAATTTAAAACCATACCTCTTAAATGATGCAGAACACTACATGCTGTGTTAAACCTGCAAAGGTTCAGATTTTTTTAAACAAACTTCTCATTACTTCTAATAGGTATATTAACACACAAAACAAATACCTGTTATGCCAATTGGTTGTAGTTTTTAAAACTACGAACACAAGTACATTTCATTTAATAATAAGGAGGGTTCATTATTGGCTTACTGAATGGGACCCACGGCCATCCAAACGCTCCGCTTAAACACACCCTTACCAATTGAGTCCTTGATGCTTTGGTTGACACAACACTGGTGGTTGAGTGTGAACTTTTTTTGTGTGTTACCTGTCTCGTGTTTGGTTTTGAGGTGTTTCGTCTTCTAGCAGTGGCTACAAGTATTATTTCTGCGATAAAGATTTACTGTACAGCAGATAATTATAGTACAAACATAAGGTTTTTTGTAACTTTTCCTTGCTGGCCATCTCTAGCGTACTTTTAAAACATTCTTTAGTGCAACAAAAATTATTAAATTCGTCCTATATGCGGCGGCTACAGCTAATTTAACAATAAGCTACTAACCTATACTTCTATTCATATTGTAAAACACCTTGAAGATACATTCGATGCGATTCTATTTTTACCCGCTTAATAAAGGAATTGACCTTGCGACAAACCCGTGTCGGGAATATTAAGAGTCGCCAGTAAAATGGGCCTCCTTTAAGAAAACCAGAGATTTTTTTTGAGCAGCGCACATCAAACAGCAACCTCCTCGCCTGGTCGACTGATAATACCGTGCTATTTCATTATGGAATTTGTTAGATTCCGTTGGAATAGTAATAATTGATAGGAAATCAGAAGAAGAGAAAGAAAGTGATTAATTACTTATTTTATAATTGTCCCACTTATTAATGTTTCTTATCTTCTTTCTATTCTTTCGTGTTGACTATGTGCATTGTCTCGCCCATTGGGGTATATACTGGTTGACTACTATCGTTGGCATGTTGATATATTCTTTTTAATAAAATTGTTGTAGTAGCTGGTTGCTTGTTTTCTTTATTAATTAAATAGCATTCTTCCAAAAGTGTTCTGAATAATCACCTTCAACCTTTACTTATTTGATGCTTTAGAAAGGGCGTTTAAAAATACGTTCAAATATTTTACCCACTCATAGATCTCATAACAGAAACAAGAAAGTCTGAACAAACACGAGTCTAGAAACGCTTCGTTTCCTAGATAAAAGGTGTTAAATGTTTCAACAAAAAAAAATCTCTGCCGCCACTAGAATAAATAATTTAAATCTTAGTGCATTAAATCATGGTCGTTAATAGCACCAATAAACCTTCTAAGTTTCACAAAACTCGGCTAAGGAGTGTTTGAGATATTGAAACATCTCAGTTTTTGTCTTAATAAGTTCAGAGATGTAAAAAATATGGACTCTATTTTTTCTTGAAAGCGAAGCGATATACTAAAAACCTCAAAATACAAAAAAGTTAGTTCTTAGTTGTCTTATAAAAAAAAAATGAAAATTGCAAAAATTATGCTGGGCGTTACTTTTTGATGAAATAGTATATTAAAGTATGAGTGGATAACAAGGTCTTTAAAACACGCCCGAGTTTTCGAGCACGACAGCGTAGCCGGAGTGCTCGAAATAGAGCAAGTGTTTTAAAGACCAGTTATCCACGAATACTTTGCGCTATTTTTTATTATACCTGCAATACTGGAAATAAATTACGCACTAAAAGCTTAGAAATAATTTTTGTCGTGATAAATTGAGAGGGCATAATAATATTGCTATTATAGTTACGAGAATTGTTTACCTTTTTGTCGCGTCCACGTCCGTTGTTGCATTCAGTCGTGTCAGCAAAATAAAGATAGCGATGAAGTTATAATGTTACCTATATACCTTCTTTCCTTGACAACCTTTAAAGCTCGGCGTGCTTTAATCGCCTGTTTTCGCACGCTCAGGCGTTGTTTAAATGGCGATTCTGATGCAGGTATAATAAAAAATCCTAATCGACATGCCCTTGGAATTACTAGGTAACTGTGATAGATCCAAAAAATAGTTGATAAAGTTATAAACAAACTGTAAAAATGTTATAGCATCTCCCATCTTCTATATAACAAGAAAATATGGATTGTTTTTGAAAACTTTAACACCTTATATCGCAGAAACGAAGCGTTTCGGACACATGTCTATCAGGAGTTTTTGTTTGTATTGATAAGATCTATAAGTGGGTAAACTATCCGAACCTATTTTTTAAACACCCTGTGTTCTATCTGCTTCGTCAACTTCTTTAGTAGCATTTAACCCTTGGAGCGTTTTCTCATGTTGCACTGCTTCGTTGTTCTATAATTTTCCATATAGGTACTTATTGTCTAGTTATTTATTGTTATTACTTTTAGATCTTCTGCAACACATCCTTTCCATCCATTTGCTTGTCTTTCTCTTTAATAATATTTACTTTCTAGTTTGTAATAGTATTACTGTTTTATCTTCTCCCATTGTTCTCTTATGACTAAGACTATGTAGTTTTTATGTTATATATTTAATAAACGGGGCTGCGCGCGCTATTGCGCGATATATCCTATTCAATTTACCACCATTTTTAGGCCTATTACGTAGGGCCATTCCTTTCTGTTACACACTTGTTACACAATCTTAGAAAACACAACATTTCGCATGACAGGAAGCAGAGGGTTCTTTTGTGGAGAAAGAAATAGGGAAATACCCGTCCTCTAAACTAAGAGGAACTTTCACGTGGTGAGGTGGAAGCTCAGTGCTTTCACCTAACCGTTGAAAGCCTCTAAGAGGAGCCATCGCACTTCTAATTGTCGACATGACCTAAAAAAACACTTCAAAAAGTCCTATACGATCAGCACGTCATTGTATGTGCCTCGAGATGCCAAATCTGAAAAACCTCTGCTAAACATTTCGCCAGTTTCGCCAATTTTCTAGATCAGTTCGATTCTCGACCTTACATCGATTTTTCGATTCTTAATCTCTGGGTTTCTGCCGAGTTATTGGTGTCACCGGTTTCATGCCAACAGGCGAAAAAGGAACAATGGTTGGCATCTCGAGACAACATGGATGACAGCAGATCACACGAAATACACCACACAAATATCACATAAATACACACCACGAACTAACGTGTTGACAGCTATACAGTACAGTGGTCCTGTTTCTGATTGGTTGTTTTAAAATCCGCCATTAAGAGTCGTTTCAATGTCCTATTGAATATTTTTAGCAGTGTATGCATATTTAGTTGCAAAAAAGTTACTAATGTCAAAATGAGACATTGACATTTTATAAATTATCTGAAGTAGCAATAATTTTGACTTTAGTAATATTTTGTTACTAAATGTCACTGATGACACCGTTAAAAAATGCACATGCAAATCCTGTCACAGTGTAACAAATGGAGTGAATGCGGTACAGGTGACTCCTGCAGTTTACACAGGTATTTGTAGTCATATTTCAGTAACAGACGTTTCAGTATCACCGTTTTAAAACAGTTTTTTGATAAAACGGGAGTTATTTGTAGATACACATTCGTGCAAGTCTAAAGGAGATCTGTTATCATTTCAAGAGAGAATAATTGCTTAAAATGGGGCCCTCGGGGATCCGCCCCTTTCCAAGAGGGCTTACGGGGCTCTGCCCCTCTCCAAGGGGGCCCTTGGGGCTCCACCCTTCTCCAAGGGTCCATCCGGGCTCCGCCCCTCTCCAAGGGGCTCACGGGGCTTTGCCCCTCTTTAAGGGGGCTCTCAGGGCTCCTCCCCTCACCAAGGGGGCCGTCGGGGCTCCGCCCCTTTCCAAGGGGGCCCCCGGGGATCCGCCCCTCTCCAAATGGGCCCCCGTGGCTTGGCCCCTCTCCAAGAGGGCCTTTGGAGCTCTGCCCCGCTCAAAGGGGCCATCAGGGCTTTGCCCCTCTCCAAGGGGGCCCTTGGTGCTTCGCCCCTCTGTAAGGGGCCTTCGAGGATCCGCCTCTCGGGCTTACCGGGCTCCGTCCCTCTTTAAGGGGGCCCTCGGAAATCCGCCCCCCTCCAAGGGGGCCCTCGGGGCTCCGCCCCTCTCAAAGGGGCCCACGGAACTCCGCCCCTCTTCAAAGGGGCCTTCGGGGCTTCGCCTCGGTCACGAAATCGAGGCGACGCGACTGCGAAATGAATGCAAACGCAAATGGGGGTTATCGCGTCTGCAATTGTCGTGACGGACACACACATTTGGATCGTTCTACTTTATTTATATGATATACTTGGCCTTCTCAGTATACTGTTTATGTCTGCCTCATTAGTATTCTAAGTTTTTCTTTTTGTATTACATCGTAGACTTTTCATCATCTCTCATTTTAATAGTTTCTTCCCTTCTTCTAATTATTGCCTAATGTGGTCTAGTTTTCAAAATTTTTTTTTTTGAGTATTGTTTATTTCACTTCCCAGTTACGCATGTGAATTATGTTTAACGTCCTTTCGAAGTTTTTATCTTTGATTTTTATTTTTTTTACTCAGTGTTTGATTCACACAGATGCGTGCATCAAAACCTTTTTGATTATAATTAATCACGTAATTCAAGTCATAACTGTTTTATCTCATTCAAAGGTCGTGGTAAAGCCAAATTTGCATCTTGCCGTATTTGTTTGCCTCTGTTAATGTTGGAAAGGAATTTGTAAGCTTCCCTTAATGGCTTTAAAGCGGATGGATACATTTTCTACTAGAACTTAAGCCGACTTAGCATATTTGGGAATCATGGGTTTATGGATTTCGTTCAATTGCCTCATTGAGAGAGCTTAGCATTAAGGTTTCTTAGAATAAGCATTTTTCCTAAACAACGTGCGATGCTCCGATTGGCTACGCAGGATCGCCTCAGCCAATAGTGTTTGAGCTTGCCCCTCCTTGAATTGGCGAGTTCGTCTCGCTGTAAATTCAGAGTTAGTTAGATTCAGAGCCTCGAGGAAGCAAGTTCAGCTATGCTTTGTGCTAGTTTGCGTTTCGGTCTAACTTCCTGGTAAAGTCGTTTCCAGGTTATTTTGTGTTACGGTTACGCGCAATTCGCTATTTTCGCGTGGCCAATCCAAGCGTGTCACAACAGTTGAAGCTTTTGTAAAAAACCATCGGTCCATCAGTGACGTTTGTAATCGTTGTTACTCAATATACTCGTGTTTGTTAAGTCTTGTTTCACTCCAACAACTAACTGAACCCAAGTTAGGGTTATTAAGTGGCAGTTCCCGGCAATCCCATTGAACCGGAACTCGCAGTGGATTAATTGGGGGCCCCATTCGTGGAAGCCTCTTATCAAGTTAATCGTACAAAAAACATTGGTCCTTCGAGCCGGATGTGGAAGAAGCTAAAAAACGCGAGTGTACAAGTTTCCAGTAGCTGGTGGATGCAATTGCTCCAACATCGTTTCGTCGGAGAGCGTCAAGAAGCTTCGCCAACACCAGGAAATTCAACCATCGAGAGCTTACACCGAGTCCAGGTCCCACGTCAAGCGGCAGCGATCGGCAGCGGGTTGGTTTTCTGTTCGTCAAGAAGTTACTACGTTCTCAAATCAAAAGTAAGTCCTTTTCCATTACACCTTCGTTTAGTGCTGTTTTTTGCTTGTGTCAGTCATGGTGGAAACTCGTTCGACATCAGCGGTCATGTCGGAAACTCGCACTTTAACCACTCGTTGCAAATTCATAAAAGCCCAAGTAGATCGTTTCAAAACTCTATTTCATAGAATTTCTTCGTCCAGCCCCGTGAAGGCTCACGAGGTCGGCAACTTGTCAGAAGAGTTTAGTTGTTTCCAAAATTTGTTGGATGAGTATAAGAAGTCAATGGAGGGCCTAATGGAGGCCGACGCTGAAAACTTTGATGAACTTTTCAATGAATTTGACTCTTTTATGACTCATTTTAGCGAGATTAGTAGCGCAGTAAAGGAATTCTTATCAAAAAATAAGATCAGTTCGGGTATAAAACCGAATGTAGGTCAAAATTCCTCGCAAAGTGGCCCTTCAGGAGAGCTCGCTGGATTAAGATTACCACCCTTAGATTTGCCTTCCTTTTCGGGGAAATTCGAGAATTGGGTTCAATTTCATGACTCCTTTACGTCGCTTATTCATAACAACGTTAATTTGACCAACGTTCAGAAATTTTACTATTTGATTTCTTCCCTTAAGGCAGAAGCTGCTAGTTCAATCTCGTCGTTAAAAGTTACCAACGATAACTATACCATTGCTTGGGACATTCTAGTCAAGCGATTTGAAAATAAGAAACTGATCGTAAAATCAAACATAAATGCGTTATTCAGTTTAGAGAACGTAAAAAAGGATTCACATTCGTCTGTTCAAAGGCTGCTCGATAGTGTAGTTAGAATTTTGGAAATTTTAAAGGCGTACGGGGAACCCACAGTCGACACCATACTAATACATATCATAGTTTCGAAGCTCAGCTCAGCAATGCAGACTGACTGGGAATTATGCAAACATGCCGGACAATTTCCTACTTTGCGAGAGTTGTTAGATTTTTTAGAGAGCAAAAGTCACTTATTAGGTTCGCTGGAAGCTGCGAAAATAGGTTCGAGTTTGGGAAATCAGGGATCCGAGCAAAAAAGTCATGCACGCGCTCATGTAGCCAGAGAGCAAGGTAATCACTCTTGTGATTTTTGCAAAAATAGTAATCATTCGATTAGCGCTTGCGAATCATTCTCAAAATTGTCGGTAAACGCTCGTATCGAAGAGGCGCGTCGTTTGAAATTATGCAACAATTGTCTCAAGCCCGGACATTTCGTGGTAAAATGCACATCGTCGAGATGCCGCGTATGCAGAAAAAAGCACCATACTTTACTGTGTTTGCGTCCAAAGCGCGACGCGCACGAAAATACTTCGTCGCCGCGTCCTGGACCGCCAGAATCCAGCAGTGACGCACGGGAGGTCGGGGCCGTCTCCCCGAGCGAGGCACCCGTCGCATCCGTTTCAGCAGCTTGTAGCCGTCCTGCAATCGCGGCGCCAGCGCAAGTTTTATTGTCCACGGTTAGCGTATTCGTAGAAGGATCCTCCGGGTCATTTTCCCGGGCAAAAGCTCTTTTGGACCCCGGATCCCAACTTAACTTAGTTAGCGCCGACTTGTGTCAAAATTTGAAAATTGAGAAACGAGGTAATATCACCTCACTGTCGGGTGTTGGTGCCAGGGCTCTGAACGCTGAATTCAGAGCAAACGTTCGAATCCGCTCCCGTAACGGGAAATACGAGGACATTTTGAGCTGTATTGTGTTAGACAAAATTACGGACCCTCTGCCGGCCCTTTCTTTCTCGTTGAGGGATTTGAAGATCCCACCAAACATTGTGCTAGCCGATTCAGATTGTAATACACCGGGAAAGATTGATCTTTTATTAGGCGCGAATGTCTTTTGGCAAGTGCTCTGTCAGGGACAGGTGAAATTGGGCCCAGAGAAGCCATTCTTAACAAAAACTCTTTTTGGTTGGGTTTTAGGCGGAAACATGAACATCGAAAATCGAGCGCTCATGCTTTCAAATAGAGTTCATTTAAGTGTAGCCGGCATCGAGCACGGCATTCAGAGATTTTGGGAAATCGAGGGGGCTTACGGTTCATCAGGCCGACTCTCTGCTGATGACAAATTTTGCGAAGACCATTTTCAATCGACTACGAAACGGGCGTCGTCGGAGCCGCGTAGGTTCATCGTGAGCATACCTTTCAGGAAAGATGCTCCATCGCTGGGAGACTCGCGCGGTATAGCGTTAAAGCGTTTCTATTCATTAGAAAACAAATTGTCAAAAAATCCCGAGTTGAAAACCGCGTATTCCGCATTTCTCAAAGAATACGAGTCGCTTGGTCACTTGAGCAAGGTGGACGACGAAGCGAGCCTTCCTCATCCTAGGTTTTATTTACCACATTTGCCAGTCATAAAGGAGGACAGTTCAACGACCAAACATCGCGTTGTTTTTGACGGCAGTTGTGCGTCCTCCTCCGGAGTATCGCTTAACGACCTTCAACATAAGGGCCCAGTGGTCCAGCAGTCGTTGTTTGCAATTCTTTGTCGCTTTAGGCAATTCAAGTACGTGCTGAAAGCAGATTGCGCCAAAATGTATAGGCAAATTCTCGTGGACCCCTCGCAGACGCAATACCAATTAATTTTATGGCGTGACGACAAAACCTCAGCGGTAAAATGTTTCAAATTATTAACGGTCACCTACGGTACTAAATCAGCCTCGTACCTAGCAACTAGGTGCTTGATACAAATCGCCCAGGAAATCGAAGCATCGCTTCCAGAGGCCTCATTAAGAATTAGCCGGGATTTTTATGTAGATGACCTACTGACTGGTTTTGAAAATAGGGCGGAAGCCATAAAAACGCAATTCGAAATTAGTAGCGCTTTGTCGGGGTACGGGTTTGAATTGCGAAAGTGGGCATCCAACGACAGTGAAGTAGCTAGCGCCATTGGTGTAGATCGCGGCAGCATGGAGCCCATTTCTTTGACGGAAGACGCCACGGAGAAAACTCTCGGCATTTTTTGGGATACTCGGCGGGACGTGCTAAGTTACAGAGTAAACCCTAGCTGTTGCAAATCAGTTACCAAGCGGGCTATACTCTCTAGTATGGCTCAAATATTCGATCCCTTGGGACTACTTGGTCCAAGCGTTCTAACTTTGAAACTTCTCGTGCAACGGCTTTGGCAGTTGAAGTTGTCATGGGACGAAACGGTGCCCATGGAGATGCGCTCCAGATACGACGAACTCCATTCTTCATTACGCTCTTTGGGCTCGTTGGCAATTCCGAGACGGGTAATTTGCGATGACATAAATTCGATAGATCTCCACGGATTTGCGGACGCGAGTTCTGTAGCCTACGGGTGCGCCGTGTATATACGTTGCGTTGACGCGCGCGGTAATGTCACCACCAATTTGCTTTGTGCTAAGTCAAGGGTCGCTCCATTAAAAACAATATCCTTGCCTCGTTTGGAGCTTTGCGCAGCCTTACTGTTGGCTCGTTTGATTAAAACTATACTCGATTCCTCCGCATTTAAATTTGACCGCGTGTACTATTGGTCGGACTCCACCATAACTCTGCACTGGATAAATAAGGATGCGAGTAATTGGAAGACGTTCGTCGCGAACCGGGTGTCCGAGATTCACGAACTAAGCAATAGGGAAGAATGGTTTCACGTGCGTACAAATTGCAACCCGTCCGATATAATTAGCAGGGGAATGTTACCCCAGGAGTTACTCAACTCACGCTTGTGGTGGCACGGGCCAGAATTTTTGTCACAGGCGGACTTAAAACCCCAGCCCGTTAAAATTGATTCGGGTGAGCTAGCAGCCCAAGAGTCGCGCCCAGTAGTGGCCACTCTTCACCATCGCGTCCCAGAATTTGAACTTTTCAGGCGCTATTCCAGTTTTACAAAATTACAGCGCGTAGTCGCGTACTGCCTGCGTCTCGCGAGAAACAGAAACACCGAAACGCGCTGGTCGGGACCTCCAGCCATTGACGAATTGGAGGACGCGACTCGCCGCCTGATCAAAATTGCCCAGGCGGAAGTCTTTTCCGGAGAAATAGCAGTTTTGTCTAAAAAAGCGCCATTGCCGAAAAATAGTGCGCTGCTTTCTCTAAACCCATTTCTGGACGATCAGGGCCTACTGCGCGTGGGCGGCCGTCTAGAAAACTCCAATCTAAGCTTTGATCAGAAACATCCCCTTTTGTTACCAGCTAGTCACCCTTTGTCGTTGCTAATCGTGAAGCAAGAGCATTTGCGGCTCTTGCATTGTGGACACTCGGTGTTACTGGCCTCATTGCGGGATAAGTTTTGGATCGTGAGAGCCAAAGACCTAATACGTAAAGTAATACACAATTGCGTGATATGCTTCCGGGCCAAGCCTAAGATGAATGAACACTTGATGGGATCACTACCCGAAGCTCGTGTCACACCCTCTCCCCCTTTCAGTAATTGCGGGATAGATTACGCGGGTCCCGTGTTTATAAAAAACAAATCCGGGCGAGGCGCGAAAGAAGTAAAGGCTTACGTAGCCCTATTTGTGTGTTTAGCCACGAAGGCTATTCATCTTGAACTCGTGGAAGACCTCACGACGGAGGCTTTCATCGCATCATTGAGGAGATTCATCTCCAGACGCGGTTTACCCTCCAACATATTTTCTGACAATGCTACCTGTTTCACCGGTGCCAGAAATCAGCTATCGGAATTAAAAAATATCCTGTCAGGCTCTAGTGAGCAATGCATAAGGGAAGAATTGTCGAAACATAACATTAAGTGGAATTTTATTCCGGCACGCTCTCCGCACTTTGGCGGCATTTGGGAAGCGGGGGTAAAGTCATTGAAATATTATTTAAGGCGAATATCTTGCAATGCAAAGTTAACTTTCGTTGAGTATTACACCATGCTGACTCAAGTGGAGGCGATACTAAATTCCCGTCCACTCTGTGTTCTCCCTACCGACGCCTCATTCCCCGAAGTCCTTACTCCTGCCCACTTCTTGATCGGTCGGAAGCTGACTTCGTTTCCGGAAGCCCAACTCCAGGGCATACCGGAAAATCGTCTCAGCCGCTATGGGCTGGTCCAGCGGCTGTCCCAGCAGTTTTGGGATCGCTGGTCCCGGGACTACCTCCACCTCCTGCAGCGCCGGCCTAAGTGGAAGTCCTCCAGCACGTCTCTAGCCCCCCAGGTGGGCGACGTGGTACTCGTCCACGACGAGGCATCTCCAAGCTACCGTTGGCCACTGGCAATCATTTCGGCCACATATCCAGGAGCGGATGGTGTTGTGCGTGTGGTGCAAGTGCGCGATTCCCGAGGGAATCTCCTGAAACGCTCGGTGCGTAAAGTGTACATCCTACCCAAAGACGATCATTGCGATCAAGGGCAATAAACATTGACTTTGCTCTTAGTTGGTAGTTTTCGCTAATTGAACATTTTGCTAGGTTTAGTTGTTTCTTTGCTTGTATTCATGCTAGTTGTAAGTTATCTGTAAGACTCTTGGATTATCATCTGTCATTAGTTCTTGTTATGCATTTGATTATTTTGTAGTGTTAGATTTCAGTTTAATTTTGGGATTTAATCACGTCGTGCCATAGTCGGCACTTCGGGGGCGGCATGTTTGATTCACACAGATGCGTGCATCAAAACCTTTTTGATTATAATTAATCACGTAATTCAAGTCATAACTGTTTTATCTCATTCAAAGGTCGTGGTAAAGCCAAATTTGCATCTTGCCGTATTTGTTTGCCTCTGTTAATGTTGGAAAGGAATTTGTAAGCTTCCCTTAATGGCTTTAAAGCGGATGGATACATTTTCTACTAGAACTTAAGCCGACTTAGCATATTTGGGAATCATGGGTTTATGGATTTCGTTCAATTGCCTCATTGAGAGAGCTTAGCATTAAGGTTTCTTAGAATAAGCATTTTTCCTAAATAACGTGCTATGCTCCGATTGGCTACGCAGGATCGCCTCAGCCAATAGTGTTTGAGCTTGCCCCTCCTTGAATTGGCGAGTTCGTCTCGCTGTAAATTTAGAATTAGTTAGATTCAGAGCCTCGAGGAAGCAAGTTCAGCTATGCTTTGTGCTAGTTTGCGTTTCGGTCTAACTCCCTGGTAAAGTCGTTTCCAGGTTATTTTGTGTTACGGTTACGCGCAATTCGCTATTTTCGCGTGGCCAATCCAAGCGTGTCACAACAGTTGAAGCTTTTGTAAAAAACCATCGGTCCATCAGTGACGTTTGTAATCGTTGTTACTCAATATACTCGTGTTTGTTAAGTCTTGTTTCACTCCAACAACTAACTGAACCCAAGTTAGGGTTATTAAGTGGCAGTTCCCGGCAATCCCATTGAACCGGAACTCGCAGTGGATTAATTGGGGGCCCCATTCGTGGAAGCCTCTTATCAAGTTAATCGTACAAAAAACACTCAGTTTTAGCTCTAAGCTGTTAGATTCTTTTACTAATTTGTTGAATGTATTCAGTAGTTTTTGTTTATCAAAACTGGCTGTGATTACATAATCTGCTTACGCACTTCACTGTATTCCTTTGGTGTTGATCGGTTCGGTTGCTTTGTTTACTGTTGCTTAACCTAGTCTTTCAGTTGCGGTTACTTTAAGAAGATGCCCTTCCGCCTTCATGGAATCTTTGCATAATTCGTTTCAGTTTACAGCCAATTAGCGGAATATTTGAAATCGGCGCTTCTAACGCATTGTAAGTGCCTATTTTGGAGTCCACGGACAATTAGTGTGATTTAGATAGCTCCGTCACGCAACTCGAAATTATACCCGTAGTTCGAAAACCAGGTCTTGTTAGTAAATGATTCTAATTTTTCTTGGAGGCAAATCTTTCTTTTCCGAAATATTAGAATTAAAATAAATATTTAGGACACCTTTAACATTTCTAAATAACTGCTTTCCGCTATTGACGCCTTGAATTTATGAGAACCATTCCGAAACGAATTTTTAATAAAGGGGACGGCTGTTAGCCGCGGATTTTTATTTATAAAGCTTCCCTAATCGGCTTACTTCCAGAATTATTTTAGGACAGAATTTAGTAAAGGTTTCTAATGCGACTGCGTCTGCTGTTTTTAATCAGGCAGAATTTATGCGATGTGCGTTACATTGAATATAAAAAAGTTTTAAAAATTAGAAAATTTTACACCAATAGAAGGAATTGTCCTTATTATCAAGCTAATTTTTTTACTATGTGAGAAAAGAAATAAAAACGGTGTTTTTTCAATTAACGGTCTCTACTTGTAAATGAAGGTAATCGGCGGTCTTTATTCCAAATTTTCTAAAACTTCCATAATCTTGCGACTGTAGATTTAAATTTGTTTTTTTGGATTAATTCGACTAAGCACTTCATATTATTTTGTGCGAAGGTCGAATATTGATTTGGACAATTTGTACTTTCTAAATACTAAATAAGTAAGCACTTTCGCTTTTGATGCCTTTAGATTTTTTCACGTTTTATACGGTTCACAATGTCGTAGCGCTACATATACACCTAATTATGTATTAAATATAGTTACTTAATATTTCATTAAATTGCTCTCTCTAACTGTAAGAAGTTTTCTAACTGAAGGTGCTTCATCCAACTCCGTTATTGGAATTGTAAACTTACATTTCTAAAAAATCCACTTCTGAATAACATCGGATGTTAACGTGAAAATGACAGAAAATGCATTTAAAGGTTTTGGTTACTGAAAATGGATAGAGTCTTGCTATCAACATGTTGCAAATTAACATGCTTTTGATATTTTTCTAAAAAAAATATTACAGGTTGATTGACTATGTAAAGCAGTCACTGCAACATTTCTAAATATTTGCTCCAAACTTGCAGAAATATTAATACAACCTTCTTGATAATTTAAAAAACTGAAAGTTTGTTCAAACGTTCTGAAAATTACATTATAAATTTACTAAAGATGCAGCAAATTTTTCTACTACAAATTTGTTTAAAGTTTGGTTATAATTTACAACAAAGTAATTATAAAACTGCTAACGACATACTGAGACTCAGATGCAGTCTCTAACCAATTTCCAAAAATCTTTCCGGCAAAAATTACTACAATCTTAATATACCGCAATGGTTTTCGGTGCGTTAGAAAAATATCTTGTTTATTTCGGTTAATTGCCCCGCGTTGGATGAGCCAAAATAAATGTTCTGTTATTCGCCCAGCTTATTTTTGGTTAATACCGAGTGACTATAAATGATTGATTTTTTTTATTAGGTTGGCACTGTTTATGTTGGTGGCACTGTAAGTCTATGTCAAATTCGAGGTTAGCAGGTTAGGTTTTGCGTCAGTTTTGACACAGATTGACGCAAAACCTAACCTGCGAACATTGAATTTGACATAGACTTACAGTGCCACCAACATAAACAGTGCCAACCTAAGAAAAAAAATTTCAATCATTTATAGTCACCCGTAGAAACTAAAGCTATTTATTTTATCTCAATAATGGGCGACGAAATAAGTGCCGTGATATCCCCTAATTATTTATTATTATTAATTATATAAAAAATAGTTGGTTGACTAATCTGCATTCGCACGGTGCCAAAAAATTTGGCCAAACGTTGCTATATACTAAGGGTTACACTTTCCTTACCTGTGATAGTTAGCTTTTTTCATAAATGGGCCTGGAATACCACAAACAGGTGTTTTTATTTATGAACATATTTTTGCTGCTAAACTCGCATGTTACTCAAAGATGGAAACAAATTATTTTCAGGGTTTGATGAAATTTAGACAAATTGTTTGATTTTCATAACATAGGCAACAATTTAATTTTCAAATAGTCAGTTCCAGCGATTATATGCGATCAAAAGAAAATTCATTCTTTACTCTGGTGAGATTTCGGTCTTAAATCGCCTTTTACAAGTATGGCTACGAGCATTTACTAATTTCGCGGGCTAAATAACATACAAATGGCAAAGAATAAGAAAAACTTCCTAGCGTACGCTTATGTTCTTTTCCATGCGCTCACTGGACGTGGTGCATCGAAGCAAGATGGGTTTCCTGGGCTGACGATATACACGATGTCGATGCAGTGTGCTGCTGTGCTTACTGGAAGTGATTTGTGGTGTGCACGTGCTTTGAAATTTAAGGATAGGCTTCTAGACGTTCTATAACGTAAATAAAAAACAAACACTTTAGTAACAGTGTTTTTAATGTGAATGCTTCATGTCAGGTACAACATTTTATTTACATTTTTTAAGATAATTGATGATCAAGTAACCAACAGTAACTCAGAAGTGCCCGATAAGTATCAAGTGACCAACAGTAATTCAAAAGAAACCGATAATTATTTAGCGAACAACAGTAATTCAGAAGTGACGCTTTCAAACCGTTAAAAATGAGTATATACCGCCCTGAAGGTTTAACATCCCCAAACACACATTTTTTAAATAAAATCCCAATTGGCTTATATTACATCACGCTATTTGCGATTGGCTAACCGGCTAACGCATCGTTAGACCGGCCGTTTGATTTTAAAACAAAAGTTAAATTCACAAATTCTTAATTACACTAACGTTCATATGCGCACAAGTGGCTTCAGCTATGACGTGTCCTTGATCTAATTTTAAACCGAAATCCTTGGAGGGTTGCTGAGTAATTAACCTGCAGACCGCTACACCGCTGTCAAAGCGACAAACTCCAGCCTTCATCTCGGGATCCGTTACTGAAACTACCAATTTGCCCCAGTGACCTAATTTCGTTGGATTTGACACAATTGTGGTTGCTTAAGGTAATACGGCCTCTCTTTACAATTTCTCGCTCCCACATGATTACTGCTGTTGTAGGGGTGTTCAGTTATACTGGTAACCAGATCTGACCTCCTGTTATAAGCCCTAATACCCTAGGATATTGCCTGCTTTCACTCGTACTCTGGTGCAGGTGTGTCGGACCATACTACTGCTTCGCCAATAGGTTACGTGGCTTCTCCAGGTGGTTTTGTCTCTACCGGCGTCTTCTATATGTTCTGCAAGATCTCAAGGTGATTTTGGCAGTGTCCTGAGCTTATGAGGCATAAAAAACATATCTCAAATAGTATCGTATGCCGGTCACATATGTTCGTACTACGAAAATACGCACTGTCACTCACTGTATTGTCTTGCCATTTTGGACGCATATACATTTGTGTAACTGGAATGGTTGTTGTTATTTAAGTTTTATTTAAGACTATAGCTAAGTGCTGTTGGTGACAAATACTTTATAATTTATTTCTTATATTTTTAATTCTTCGGACTTGGAATGAAACTTGATATTGCTGCATTTATTTTTAACTACAACATGTAATTTATTTTAGAACAGTTTTCATATTGAGTTGTCTGCTAGTAACATTGTTATTTATCAATTATTCTTACTAACTTTCAAAATGTTTCTTTCACAGTGTACTTTTAATTATTACTATTAATTAATGTGATTTCACAAAGGGGTTCCACCCATGTGTCAAATGTATCTTCAAGTGATGTACCCATTTCTATTGCGCAACTAATCACCTAAACTTTGTACCTTGAGCTGTAACATGCTAAAAAATACTTCGTTGATGCCACCTTTCTGAAAGGTTAGTGAAATATTGCTTGTAGGTCACTGGTAACCTATAAAAGTTTCACTGCATATGACAATTCTGAGAAAGAAAACTGTGTGCACAAAATAATGCCAAAGAATTCCTGCAAATTTGCTCTAGAGATACTGGAATTTACTAAAAATATATATTGCAACGTTCTTGACAATTTAAATTTATTATTAACGTATGCTAAAATTCCCTCAACACACTCTGAAGGGTTACAAAAAATGTATTAGACATTTTCTAACGATTTGCTTCAATACTGCCCAAAGGTTCCGTTGCAAATTCGATAGATACTTACCAAAGCTTTACTAAAAACTCAATCCCATTTTAATAATGCATTTCAGAAAACTTGTTACAAACAAAATCTTTAAAATTTTCTGCAATTTATCGCCAAGGAATTATTTGAAACTCGTTGAAATTTTGTTGGAGGTTTGTAAATAATTTTCTACTAATTTGAGAAAAGAGAAAAGTATTTACTATAACATCGCAAAAATTCGATAGACTGGAAAGATATTGGAAAATTTTACACAAGCGCATAACATCGATAATTTTGCATTTTTGAACTAGTGCAAATTGCTAACATATCCTGGAAGAATGTTATACTTATGTTAATATCAAATAATTTTTCTAGTTTAAAAATAGCAATTTGCACTTACCAAGAAATAGTCACTTATAATACCATGAGTAGTCAAAGGTATATGTCGACTATTTTTGCGGTGGTGTCACGAATGTCCATTGCGCTTTGGTATGATTAGGACGAGTGCGCTAGCACGAGTCCTAATCCCAAGCGCAATGGACATGAGTAGTGATACCCACCGCAAAAATAATCTACTTAACTTTGACTAAGAATGGTATTCGAGGGACTATTTAATGAACCAAACTACTTTTTCAAATTAGTTTTCAGTAAATCTAGCAACAAACTATGCAATTTCTATAGTAACAGGACACTAATATTGACTTTTTCTAATAAAAATCGCATTTGTTCGAAATAGTCACTTGAATACCTTCTAGGAAGATATATCCACTGATATTTTTTTGATTGGTCAAGAAAAGTCAGGATTCTGGATTGTTATTGGTCACTTTTTGACAGATGACAGGTGAATTGAATAGTCTGTGGTATATTCCTTGCTTACATCAAATTGTCTAATTATTCCAAATGCACTTTCGCGCACTACGCGCATTCGTACATTTGATAAATTGTCAGCAATTTGACATACACCTGTGATATTACTATTGATAATTTTGCATTACTGGAATTTCATCGAAAATGCACACAAGTTCAAATTTTAGCACCAATCCCTGGCATTTGAACGTTACACACCTCTATTTCTCGAAAAAAATGCTACCTAGCGCTATATTCTCACACCCTCGCGCGCTAAATACTCGTAGGTAGTTTTTTCTCGCTATTCACTCGTGGCTTTTGCAAAAGCGCTCGTGAACTGAAAAAAATATCGGTAATATTCAGTGCTGTAGGAAATTTTGCTCTAAATATTCAAATAACCAGTAGCGTGGGGAGTAGCTATTTTAGTTTCTTAATAGTCCGGTCAAAATAGACATTCAAGGTTACAATA
Organism: Agriotes lineatus; assembly: GCA_940337035.1. Lineage (NCBI taxonomy): Eukaryota > Metazoa > Arthropoda > Insecta > Coleoptera > Elateridae > Agriotes > Agriotes lineatus. The sequence goes on from OW679201.1 coordinate 33,361,141, forward strand.
ATTCGCAAGAAGCTGAATATTGGTACAAATATTGAGAACACCATCATAAACAAATTGTGAAAAATCCTCATCGATACCACGTGTGCAAAAAAAATTATTCAAGGTCAAAGTTCGTAAAAATGGGTTTTTTGTCAGCCAAACGGTCAGTTTTATCATAAAAATTGTCCTTACACTTTTTTTCCTAAGAATTTCCATTTCTGAGATATAGCGATTATAAAAGTTGAAAAAGTCGTGTTCTCCATAATATGCACACGTTTCCACGCCACCTGTGAGGTAGTGTACTTGGCGCGTGTTTTTAACGTGGTTTCCTCGGTAGGCCTATTCCACGATCTAATTATCTAATGGAACTTCAAGTGTTGTCTCCTCTTTCTTTTCATTCTCCTTCTTCTCACTCTCCTTCTTCTCATTCTTCTTCTTCTTCTCATTTTCTCCTCCTTCTTCTTGTTCTTCTTTTTCTTCTGCTTTTTCTTCTTCTCATTTTCCTCCTTCCTGCTGCGTACAAATGAATTGTTGCAACAGCGAAGCATCAGTTGTCTCGTCGCTGATGTCGTAAGAATCCTCTTGGAGATTCAACATTAAAACGGGACTGGCCTTGACAACTGGTGCATGCTGATGAACAAAACAATCCGACTTTTTTGCAGGCGCATTTAGAAGTACACCCCTTTTTGCAGTTGCAAAAAATAGCATTGAGGAGCTTTCCTGGTGCAGGTGGAAGTAGAACCTGGATTGGTTCCAACGTATCATTAGTTAACTTCCAACCCCAGTCTTCTGGGTTCAGTTGATTACCAAGCCACACATGAACTTGATAATATACTCGATAAAGATGTTGAAGAGCAGAAGCAGAGGTTGAAGGAAGGCAAGCTAATTGTACTCGTTTCTTGTTACGAGTCTGTTTTACAAAAGATTTATATCGAAACTTATCTAAGCAGGTAATTTTTTTTTCGAACTCCATATATAGAAAGAAGGAAGCGAATTCCGTTGGTGATTAAAGCTTCTGGAGTAGAGTTAATTCCCTCGAAAGTTTTAACACAATCAACTAAGTTTCGTTTTTCAAATAATTTAAAAACTTTTGTTTTACTCCTCCTGAAAATTGCTGATGTCGTATCGCAGCCAGTAATTGCAAGCAAAAATAGGATGGATGTGTTTTTGGAATTTTAGATAGGCCGATAAACTTTTGGAGGAAAATATTTCCGACCGCTGTTGAGCCTTCCCAGGTTTTAAAAAATAAATATTGTTTTCGATTGAAGTTCGAGCAGTGAGTAATGCCAATAAATCAACATCTTCACCAACAACAATATTTGTATTTGTTGGGTTGAATTGTTCTATTGCTGTTTCAACTATGAGGACATAAGCGTCATTATTAGCTTGTTTGACTAAAATGTTTTCAGCGGTAAATTTTTCATTAAAATGAAACAAGACTTGTTGTGAGTATTAGCAAGAAATTGTTGTTGGCTTGTTGGAACTCTCATGAATTTATCAAAAATGACATCAGAAGATGAAGATGTTTTTGTAGTTCGACGACGTTGTTCTGCGGCTTTAATATTTCTGGTCTTTCAAGTATTCAGTATCCATAATCTCCTTCAACACTTGCATCAATCAACGTCTTCGTGCCACGATCAACAGTAACAATTTCACTTTCAGTCAAATGTTTATTACAAATGAAGCAAAATTGCGACATTTTTTGACAGATCAATATTTTAACTTATACTACGGGTACCGTAATGTATATAGGCGGCGTACTCGTGCATATTATGGAGAACACGACTTTTTCAACTTTTAGAATAGCTTTATCTCAGAAATGGCAATTTTTAGGAAAAATGTGTAAGAACAATTTTTATAGATAATTGCATGTTCTACAATTTTTTGTTTGACATACTTTTATGATAAAACTGACCGTTTGGCTGCAAAATGCAAAAAAACCCATTTTTGCGAATTACGTTGTACGCGTATTATCAATGATTTTTTGATGAATATTATGAGTTATAATCTCAAAGCTGACATTTTTAAATTAGTTAAAAATTCAATTATAATATTTGAACCCTAATTCGTCACTTTTTGCAAAAGAGCTCGTGAACTTGAAAAAATGTCGGTAATATTTGGAAGTAAAAATTGATCTTGCCAATTATTACTGAAACTATTATTGAACTTGTTTGTTGTTGTTAAACAAGTATTTTGAAAAGATTCTTAAGAACTCTTTCAGAACGTGCTAAAAATTTTCCAAAAATTTCTTGAAAATTTCTAATGTTTGCTAAAAAAGGTGCGAACCTGTTTGCGAAATAGTTTTGCATAATTGTAAAATTTTAGATTTTTTCCACATTTTTGAAAACATTTACAAAAGTTGCAGTTTACTAATCTTGATTAATGCATTGAAAAAGGAATTCGGCTAATTTCCAAGACTGGTATAAAATTTGCAAAATCTGAAAAATTTAGAAGGCATAGAAATATCATCTTTATCATTATGGTTTATTATGCGCTACGTGAAAAGTTACTGCGAAGCCTTACTGCATAGCAGATGATTAACAAATAATACGTACTACAATTTTGAACCTTCTCAGCATCTTGTACAATTTAATATTAATCTGCAATTAGATAGTGATATGGATTTCCATATTACATTACATTTTTTATATAACTTTAGAAGATGTATTGCTTATATGGGCAATTCCTTATTACATTTGTTTTTTGAAGAATTAAAAGCCATCCTCTCGGCGGTTTCATATATTATTATTCATGGTGTAGTTTGTTTACTCATGAAACGTGTTTTAATAGCAAATATAACAACTGGAGCAAAGATGATGTTACTGCTTATATTAGGATGAACGGGGTAATATGAAACAGGGATTAGAGATTAGATACTAGAGTTATTTGGTTGATACGTATCTTTAGTTTTGTGTTAATTGTTCAACAAATACATTTTAAAAGGATGTCGTTTGGGAAGCTTTTACATTGTCTAAAATAAGTAACTTTGATTTTCTGTATATATACACATGAATATGTATATATATTTTTAAGGTCCAGACCAATTTTTTCTACTACAATCCTTTACTAAGTTTTAGTATAAACAGCTGACCATAACACCCTAACCCTGCCGTTTACCATTCTACAACCGTCTGCCAACAAGTGCAAAACGTTAATATAATCCTATTTAATATTCACTTGCAAATTTACAATTTCGCAAAGAGCCAGAAGCAAGCAAGACTGCACATTCTTAAAAAATAAACCGCGAATTTCACGCAAATTTTCATTTTAAGGTTGTTCTGATAGTTATAACGTTTTCTCCATTTTGCAACCCTCAAATCCACCTGGACCGCAAAATTTCCATATTCCGAATTCCTTTAAAACATACAATCGACCAGTGGAAAGCCGCCAAACAGCGAATTTCACACAAATATTGATTTTAAGGTTTTTCTGGCAATTATAATGTTTACCCCATTTTGCAACTGTCAAATCCATTTGGGTCACAAAATTCTTTAAAACCCACATACTGGAACAACTAAATTATATTTTTTTCCTTTTCCCCTGTTTATACGAACATGGAATTTGCTACAAACGCACCTTACCTTTACACCTCTCTAACTTCGCCTCCCTTCCTTCTGGTGCATCACAGACCCCAAAAACGTACGATGAGCGTTGATTCATAATCTTTTCAACTAGCCCCAAATCACATTTGGATCTTTCAAGAAGTTTGCAATGGAGCAGACCCGAATGCTTTAAAAAAAAGTTTTAACCCCCGTATATGGCTTCTAGTCATTTAATGAGAGAAAGTTGATACTGCAGTGTTACTTGACAGATTGTCTATAAAAGACACAAACATTACCGATTACAAGTGGCTGTCAATGGAGTATAACATGCCTCTTCTTTTATTTTCATAATTATTATTTGGAAAATTGATAAGCTAGCCCTTGCAATGCCCGACAAAGAAATGATTATATATAATTCATTCACAATGTGTTCTTTGCCCTATTTACTACTGTTATATTGACATTGTTGCAATTTGTTGCCGATCATTGTATGGAAAGACACAAAAAATTAACTGGCAACAGTGCAAGACTTCATAAATCATAACCACAAATTGAAAACAACATAACCCCTGTTTGTCATATGTAGTTATTTCGCAGGTGTACCAACAAAAATGGTACCCTAACTAAGTCTGCTTACAGGAGGAATGAATTATATTAAAAAAATGAAATACCATTGCATGGCTATGCAAAAAGCCGAAATAAAGCGTTCGTTTCGAAAATTTAGCTCTCGCTTTCGAAACAATACGGCGATCCCCGAGCAGCCTGAAGTGGGCCACCCCATGCGGCCTCGCCACAACCAAAACCGACGTGATTAATTTACGTAGTGCGGCGATGACTGCAGTCGATTTATTAGAAATTTTGAAGTAAACCAGGCTACTCTCGGTGCGCTGGTTTAGGCGGCCGCGGGGCGACCGAGTAGGCTGCGACTAGTGCGACTGCATTCCCGTGCGGCAGGTGTGATCGAGGCGGTTTAAAAAAGGCCCCCGGTGTGTGTGGGGCCATGTTCTCTTTCGATATTGGAAAAATGCGAGCGCCTGTTACGCTCCTGCTGAAGGCTATGGAGTTGCGATTCCAGCGTAATATCCTGCTGTCGCTTACGTCATTGACATTTATGGCTCGGGCATGAGTGTGTTGCGGCAGGGTTGGACTTGGACCTGGGGTGCATTTTTAAGAAAAGCAGGTCTGTGTGGGACGTAATCTGCTACAGTTAAAGATGTAGCGCTATAGAGTACATTAACCTGAACTTGTTAAGAGAACTATACTTTTCGAAGTCAGAAATTAATCATTTGAGTGCGGTGTTTATCTAGGAATATAGAACATAACTGCACTAATTTTGAATGAAAAAACGTAAAACGCAAATAAATGGTCCGAATTTAGAATTTAGACCAATTATTGAAGTAAATTATAATATCAATCAGGAATATATTTTAAAAAACTCCACCAAATTGTATATTAGCAACATGGAAAAACCTACAAAAATATTGCAATTTTTCTTGATCTGAAAAGAACCTTTAAACCTGTAATTCACCGGGAACTTTTACAAAAACGAAATAAACGAGATGGAATTAAACAATTGAAGGAAAATGTTTTAGATATTGTTTAACTAAGAAATAAAATAAGATCATTCAGTGGAAAATAATCGTCTTCTAGAATGTATTACAACGTGGGGGTATCGCAGGGATCAATTGTAGGTCCATACTTATTTATATATCCCAGTGTCTCCTATCTTGCGAGAACGATAAACGGTAGACCCGAGGTATCTGAATCTTACTGTCTTTCGTCCCTTTCCATCCCATTTCTTTTAACTGCCCTATCCACTAGTCTCTCTTGACTAAACTTGAGATATTTTTCACGCTATTACAGTACTCGATGGTCTAGGGCTGTTTCTACTTCGTACTATTATTATTCTTGAAAGTGAAGACAGATCTCTACAATTCTGCAAAACAATCTGACGAAGAGAAGGCCGTCCTGACGACAAATCCTCTGATCTTCGAAGCGTGGGAGTCGACCAGAACAAAAGAGCCAAGTATGAAGTGGCGGTAGTTATCCAGAAAATCCTGAAAACGCGTATAAACAAACTATATCAAATATAAATATATTAATGTATCATATCAGTAAATATTAAATTATTTGGCAAGGAGATGGTTGTCAGAGGAGTATAGGTATTCGTCAACAACGTGACAGTAGTAATGTAAAAGAAATCGAAAAAAATTTACTGACTAATATACAACTCACAAACATAATTATAATGATAAGCGACTTCAGTGATACGGTACCTATAAGAGGAAGCGATCCAGCGTCTGAGAGATTAGGATATCAGGTAAATAACAACGGTTACAGACTAATAGGAATATGCTAAGAATTGTTACAGCCAATTTGTAGTTGTAGCATGCAATATTAGAATTGTTTAAATAAGTTCTCTACTTTAAGTTCTTTAGTGACTAAAATTTCCCCTGGAGTATAGACAAACTTAGTAACATTTAAAGATTTGGAATTTTACAGTTACTTTATGCTCTGTGTTCCCACACTTGCATACCAATAGTTTTCTTGGACCACATCCTTTTTGAGTCTTGATAACAGGAGATTGTGAACTGCTTTTTCGGTATTTTTCGGCCGGCTGTGTCCTAGTTTTGACTGGAAGAGATTGTATCTTATAATTTTTATGGTTCACTAAGGTTTGGCATAGCTAGCTTTGAATACAGGATTTGGAATCATAGAAATATTTTGAAAGCGCTGGTAATTTTTGGTTTATTTTACCTCCGTTCGCCTCGTCTTTGGGCGGATTTGCTGGCACCCTAGTGAAAAGCATCTGGAATACTTGTAGGCTGCACTCCATCTTAAAGGTTAGTGGTCGTTAGGTTCACCCCCTTGCACTTTTATACACCTAGGGATCTATGTTTTAGCCTTTTTTACTTCTGACTGGGACACTCGAAGTTAGCCTATGTGTGTTTGGGAAACGTTACCTGCGATAGGGACGACCACACGTTAGCTGCCTGTATGGCTAATGTATTGATAGGATAGCGAATGGGTAAATGAGCTTTATCAGTAGCGGATGCACCTTCATGGTCCTGATGATTGTATTTGGTTTTACCTGGTTCCACTACTCTTGGAGGGGTCATTCCAAAGGCCTGCTTGCTGTGAGCCGCCAAGTAACGTTCCATCCTGGCAAATCTTCTATAGAGAACTTCGTGGAGGTCCGTGAAGAGGACCGTTTTTCTAAGGCGTATTATCCTGGCTTCATAAAATGTGCGTTAATTGTCAAATTAGTTTAATTTGTCAAATTAAAGTATGTTTGTCCAAATTGAGTCAAATGAAGTATCGGGAGTGACTGTGGCTCCGCTGCAGCTAATGACAATCTAACCATTTATAGAAATTTGCCACTCTCTCAATTTTTTTTAGAATTTAGGGTTTATATTACGGCCATTTTCTTGCGACCGCAAGAAAATGGCCGCACGTTTACCATAACTTACACCACTTCTCAAAAGAAAAATGATTTCGTAAAACAATAAAATAGGAAAAATAATGAAACAAAATCATAAATAATATGAAATCCTTCTAAGCAATGCCAGTACAATTATTGCTAAGTATTCGACCTATTTAGCATTTCATATGTAATAAAGATTGCAAACAATAAACAAATTTAAATGTGAAGTCCTAACCACCGTACAGACATGAAATCATCTCTATCAACTTTTTCATAACAAAATTAATAAAAATAAAAGCAACCACTACCCAAAGAGGAATTAGTATACAGGGTGTCCGTAAAAAGGGGGTCAATCCGTTAACAACATATTCCTTGAGCAAAAATAATATGACTTTTATAATGCCATTTTTCATTTTAGATCCGCACTCGCGATGTACAGGGCGTCAAAGTTTGAAATTTAAAACTGGTTATTTTTAATAAGTGAAGTATTTAATAAGCTATCAATTTCAAATTTGGTACAGAGCTTCAACGTAAATAGTCACATCTTTTGAGAAAAGCAAAACGGAAACAACTGTCAAATAACCAAAATACGGGGGGGGGGGGGTGCAGTACCCACTGACCTCCCCTGTTTTTAGTACCTACGCTAGTGACTTTCAAACTATCTTTTTTGAAATAATCATGCATTTTGGATTAATCTTTTGTCTCTATTTTGACAAAATATCCTTGATACGCAGCTTACGGTAATCTCATAATCTCATCTTTACATTGAAACACTCAAATTCACTTAATTTTAGTAGCATTAAAAATTACAGAGGGCTTTTAACCACCCTTACTTCTACTTTGAAAAATATCTTTTGCACACAGCCAAGGGACTCCATAATAATGTGAAATTATTGCATTTTCGTTGGAAAATTCAACAACTTTTAACTCAATGAGCGACTGTTTCCTCTTCGATGGCTGTTTGAAGAACCACCTAAAAATTTTCAACAATATGCAGATATACAGTATTACCTACTATCGAAGAATTTGAAGGCTTCAAAGTGGAATGTGGAACCCTACAGTCACAAATACAGAAATGGTAATCTATAACATTAGGCACACATGAACATCTAGTAGTTTCTAAGCTCTAATGTCTTCTCAATGATGCCCCTAAACAAATCCCCTCTGCTTTATTGTTGTACAGAGATAAGTTTTTTAGTTCACAGTAAGGCTACAGTAAGGATTATTGACAGAATTTTCATCATTCAATTCGTAGCAAGTAGCTCGAACAGGGAGAGGTGTGATAATGATAATAGATGAAGAGCATTCTAGTTTTCGACTTCAAAGAAATGGAAAAACTTGCCCATTTTTCCTCTACAACGGTCACATTGCAGAGATTACAGCTCTCGTCAAGTTCTGAAGCACTCTATATTTTGTTTGCTTACAAGAGGGTGTAATAATATCGCGTAGCGTGAGCAAAGACGTGTTTACTATTTTCTAAGGTATTTTCTGATGTAGAGAATCTTACTTAGCGCTAGAATTTTCTCAAGTGCACCTAATTATGAGTAGTAAAATTTTATGAGCTAAAAAGGTAAGGCGGCGATATAATGCAATGATAAATATTCAAAGTTTCTGTTTAAAGGTGTACTATCTCGCCTGTGATCGGAATAGTGCGGAGAGCGGAAGTCAACTAATACCGATTTTGAGATAAAGATCTTGTTCTTGGATATAAATTGTAAATATTTATCCATGCATAATGGAGTGGCTAGAATAATTTGTATTTAGAACACATAGAGCCCTGAGATTGTCTTTTTATCACTGAATCGCTCGAGCTATTTACTGCAAAAGAATATTGTCGTTAGCCCAACTTGATATAAATGTGAGTTACTACACGGAGAAGTTACTCTTACTGTCAGTTCCTCAGTACGACATTAAATCTAAGCGAAATATATCTATTCACAGGGTGTCTCTAAAATGTGTGGACATGACTTAACCACAGATTCCATTGCTCTAAGTAAATGTATTTTTTTAATAATTTTGAAGCAGAATACTAGCTTAACAAAACGAATTTGAATATGGGTAATTGTGTTAAATCATCCAAAAAGCGCAGACGACTACACATGAGGAATGTTAAATTGAGCCTGATGCCTCTGGGGTCAGCCCGGCCCTGCGCGGCGGCGGACACAAAGGACAAACCGAATAATAAAAGTAAATGATTATGCAAAATTTTAATGGAGAAAAATGGAATTAATGCGTCTCGGGAGTAGAAGTTTTGATTTATATGTTTAACTGTGGCGTGGAGCTATGTAAATGAATTTAATGATTTAAAATGGCACATTATGCATTAGATTATTACAATTTATGCATATAGGAAGCGAAAAATCGCGACTATAATTGCGTCTGTATCACAACTATTTTCACGTTGGCCGCATTTTCTCCCAAGTCGCCGTCTCGAAGGTTCTCGTTTTTTCCCAATTAAGTTAGCGTTTAATTTTTCTGACACAGGAATTTGCATGACGATGTGGCATAAAATTTGCTTTCAGTTAGTAATCTCAGATTGCTATTTCATTTATTTTCTTTGCATTATGCGCTGGTGCGATCATGTTAACTAGTGTGCAGGAAGTTATACAAAATTGTAAATTGAGTTTAACTAGAAATTATTATTACTAGTGTGTGACTTCGAACAATATTATAATTTTTAATTTTGTAAGCTACTAAGCGTTCAACATTTTGAGACCTACAAAAAGTATTTTTTTGCCATACTAAACAGTTGGTGAATATATAACATCTCTCAAAGACCCACTTTTTATTAGCATGAGGACTGGCAATCTTAAGGTACTCAGCTTGGTCTGCTCTCGTTCTGCAACTTATCTTGGGAGACATTTTACATATTTCACCAAGCAATAAATATTCCAACCTATCGTTTCAGCTTATAAAATTGTAGATCTACCCTATAGAAAATAACTGATTTAGAAACATAAAAAAATTAAACAAGACTTGAAGAACTGGAAGGGGGACTGTTGTAAATTAAGTGGGACATGGTTGGTTTGCCATGCGAAAATGCACCACCTCTAAATTCGGCATTTTACTGTACCAAAACAGCGGGACAGGTTCTCATTGAGAAAGAACATTAAACGGGATTTGACCCGGCTACACCTAAGCTCAGCAACAGCAATTCGCTCTTTTAATATATAGCCAATTGGTATGTTTGCGTATAGTAATATTTACCTGTAAGTAAGTTTAGTTAACTTCTTAACTGCTGCCAGTGTGCGTAAATGTCTGTTACGTAAACATCGGGGGATTTAGTGTACAATTTTTACAAAAGTTGTCGGAACCAGATGAAACAGACGCTGAAAACATAATAAGTGCAAAAGCCGCTGGCACAAGCAGCAGCATCAGCGGTGCAAACCTTAAAAGGAACAGATTGTTCTTTCGCGCTGCAAAATTGGGCCAAAACTCAAAAGTGCTTTCAATACAGATTGGTTCGAGTGTTATACCTGCGTAATTTCGCGGGCTCAGGGACAATAGCCAGTTATATATGCAAGTCAACAACTTCTTCACCAAGAAACATAAACTTTTCACAGCTGGGAAACAATTCCTTTGCATACCTGCACGCTATTTATAAAATTTGGAAATGGTCCCGTTTTGAATTTCACCACATCCACTGTGTCATCCTGCATACTCAATGAGGAGACATTTCTGGACTCGTCCCATGGCCATTGTAGCGATTTGTGACGTCAAGCATCATTTCTTCGCGAGAGTATTGGATTAATTCGCTAAACTTGGCTCTATCTCATTAATTAACATCATTAGGTTTTGTCATGGCCATTTATTTGAGACTTTCTGCTTCTATTTGTTTGTATTTAACGCCGCCAATATAAATTTGTGTTACACTGAATGTGTATAAGCTAGGAGTATATCTTTTTAGCGTTTCGAGCTACATTCGTCGACTTCCGGAGATTAGCTGCATTGAGTAACAGTAGCCTTGACTGCAAAAAAGGTAAGAGTTTTCTCGCTATAAACTGAGCTGGCTGGCAACAAAAAGGAAATAAAAATAACAATTAAATACAACCACAGGATATCAAACTTGCCATTATAATCAGCAATCTTGGTTCACAAATCAATAAGGCACCTGGTCACCAAAATGGGTTGTAAAGATATCAGAGTGATATCATTTCCAGGTAATCCATCTCAACAACGATTCAGATAACCAAGACGTGCAACAGGTTTAGGATATGAATGAACAATCTAAATGCAATGATGAGAAGTTTCCACACAGTGTCATCCAAAACTGAGAAAATCTGGGACTTGGTGCTGCAATTGAAAGATGAGAAGTGTGAATGAGCTATCAGCAAACTGAAAAAAATAACTGTATGAACACCTTTTTCAGGAACCAATTCGGAAAAGATGGACGTGAAGAAGAAAATCGATTTTATGATGACAGAGAAAACGCAAATCGTAATGGATTTTTGAGCCTTGAACAAATATGTCTGTGGAAGTGACCATGGAATGATTAGCGTAGCAACAATGATCTACACCAGAAGAGAAAGGAATAAGCTAATGCTTCGAAATCGCTGCTCTAGGAGAGCTAAATTCGACACTGTCGAAAGTAAAAAATTGAATGGAAATCTACTATTTGGAAATCAGAATGAGGACTGAAATAGAGTTCGACACAAAAAAAATCCTCAAAACTAAGAAAAATGCAAGAATAAGACGAAATTTTTGAGAGCTTATGAAAGAACGAAGAAATATGAGAAGGGGTTTAGAAGAAAATACAGAATTAGAAGAAAGAAATCTAAGAAAATCGTAAGAAAGTATAGAAACAGTTCAAATTGTAATTGAAAATAGTCAATTAAAAGGCAAGTAATATGTACAAAGGGAATTTTAAACCAAGCAACCCTATTATTCGCTCAGTTCCAAACCAGACAACAAATATAATGAATGTTAGCTCTGAAAATGTATCTGACATAAGTGCTATTGAATTGACACATACCTTAACAGAAAATAAGAATGGACGGGCTTCAGTAGAAAGTGAATATTTTTTAAATGAGAGGAGCCGACACGTTAGGGCCAATAAAAAAATATTTCCGGAACTTGGAAACTGTCTAGGCAGCCTTATTAACTCTATGGGGCATTACTACTTCTCCATCGAGCGCCTCCATAGATGACGAATAGAGAAAATGATCGTTAGAATGGCAGGTACTGGGGAATAAGGTACCCGGGGCGTACGAAAACTAGGAGAACGCATGTAGGAAAGCGGATTTAAATTAAGTGTGACTCTTTAAGGACGGTTATAACTCAACGGAAAAACTATAAACCTTTCAGAAACCAACGGAAAACTACTGAAATAGGTAATTTTTTCAAGAAAATCGCATGGTAAGGTGTTTAAAAAACAAGTCCTTGGCTTTCGACAAAGCGGGAGGGTGTTGAGAAGAAATAAAATTAACATGGGGACATGGCAAAGTAGCTAACACGATTCAATGATCAACCGGATGAAGATATGTATCCTTGGAGTATGTTAAACTTGGTGGTCAGGATCGTATAAATGCTTTAGAGAAGATGCCTCAATGCATTGCTCTGATAATCAAAGAGGAAGTGCGAATAATAGTTGTAGAAAAGATACTTACAAGTGTAATTCAATTCAGACTTCACTCAGATAGAAAAATTCTACCTAAAATAAATGTGAAATTATAAGATATCACTATAATATCGATATATTCTTGAAAAAAAAATTAGGGTCTATTGCGCACGCGCTGAGAGCGGAGCATGTAAAAACGTCGTGGGTGCCGTTATAGTCTCGTAATGTTTCAAGCAATGTTGTTGCGCTCTCGGCGGTTCACGTTAAAGAGGTAGGTTATTTGTTAGGCCTTGATGAATTTTTTTTAGAGAAAAAATAAGACCGGATCGTATACTGCATTTTTACCAAAAATGATGAGGAAGTTTGTAAATTCTATAATGAAGCTAAGACATTTACTGTTAAATCGCACAAAGCCACATGAGGGACGGAAAAGTATCATAAATGAAACATAAATCTCGTGAGCACACAAAACTAGCAACGACGGCTTCGTGAGGGCTTTCGTAACGCTGGACGTCGTCTCAGTGAAAACACAAAACCGGGACCTGTGCCAAACAGTCTTGCAAAGCGGTATGCACTTCGGAAAAGCTGGGATCGAGAAGCATCTAATATTATTAATAATCCTATACTTATCTGATCCTTTCAGTGGGAAGGCACAGTAAACTATCACCCATCGATTTGTGTCTAACGTCGCGTTGTTTTAGTGGGAAAGTGCTTATAATAGATAAGGCCGTCCGTATTATGCATGTAACTTTGTTAAAATTTGAAAGATTTATTGCAATTCTACGTCACACCGTTTGGTTTAGGTGATATAAATAGAAGAAGAGATCGAGTTGTGCAATTTTTTCGCAAAGAGAACTTTAAAATTACTAATACCTTGTTCTGCCTCTCTCCAAAACGGTCAATATATGGAAATCTGCACAAGGTAGATAGGGAAGCAAACCAAATCGACTGCATTTTTATCAAATAAAGATTTAGTACATCTGTTACAGGAACTGGTACTTACTCTAGGGTCAACGTACCATCAGACCCATACTTTCTCATAGTTAGGTTAGAGGTCAAATTAGCATTGGTAGGTAAAACACAAGGCATTAATAAATTGAAGGATAAAACAACTACGTAAGAAACGACTTCCGGGATTGAACAGTGTCATTACTGAGATCGAAGAACTCAACGTATCGCCCACTTTTGTAAGGGGCTGCATCAGGGGGAAAAACAAACGAGCACGGTAACTCAACGTGTTAACCAGTCGAGTTTCGCCTCTGACGTGGTTTACACGTTGTGTTACCGTGCTCTTCTATCCCTTCCCTGGCAAAGAGTTTCGCCTCTGGAGTGGTTAACACGTTGAGTTACAGTGCTCTTTTGCTTTTTCCTCCTAATGAGGCCCCTTACGAAAGTGGACGAAACGTTAAGTACTTCGACCTCAATAATGACACGGTCCAATTATGGAAATCGTTTTTCTACTTAATGACAATGGCCGTGTAAGCCTCCGAAATCAAAACAACCAACTTGGAGTTGCGAACTGAAATATACTACAGTGATTACAGGAAACATATATGGACACAGAAAGAAATAATTCTGACTGGTCCCTGGAAAAACTTACAGAGACCGGTCTCGAGGAGCTTAAATAGCCTCGAAGTCCGCAACAAAATTCAGTCAATCTCTACGGCCCAACCACCTTGTTTGCCTAAGAGCCTGAGAGGTTTCTCTGTGGTCGAACCATTAATTGGCCCGGAATACGGTAGAATATACGACGGACCAGCCACCCTGCTCGCGCTGAAGCTACTTTTCTACCAAGAGGCCGAACCAAGCTTCACCTCCACAAGGGCCCTGTCCAGGTTCGCATCGGCATAATAATAATGTGGTCACTATGTTGATTTATATTTTTAATCAACAAATCAGATCACCTTGGTTTTAATTTTAGTAGAACATAGATATTAGCTATTACATTTAGCCACTGACGCTTACAAATCAACAAAACAAGTATACATTTTTTTCTACGAGTTATATGGATTTTATCGCGAAAAGTGCAGTTTTCTTTAATTAAATATGTCTGACCTCTACCTGCTTATGTCGTTTCTGTACAGAGATTAACTTTAACGCAGTGACGATTCGATACGCGATGTTAATTTCTGTATTGCGGCTCCTCTCAGCGAATTTAAGCCTCCCAGCGCATCGGCAACTCCCTCATACTGCTTCCAAATGGCCCGGTAGGCTGAATTCGGTCCCGCTGTCCCACCGTTGACATTGACTGCTCAGTAAACTGCTTTTAAATTGCGTCTGTACGCAATCAGTTTAACGACTGGTTTAAACATGTTTTAATTCACTTTTTCGCTATTCTTTATCACTCAACAGTGCATGGTAATTAACAATATGACGCTTTAAATTAACTCCCAATAACCGTTTTCAAATAATTAAATTTGAAGGAGCTAAGACTGTCAAACCTCGTCTTGTTAAAAAATCGTTTTTTTTTCAACAACCCTTAATCGTCATTAAGGTAATACTAACAGACTAAGATATAACGAGTCGAAAAATATAGCTCGTACGAGTAAAAGTTGTTATTGTTGAAACTGGCTTTTAATGTAAGTATAAACCAAATAATCAACCAATAATCAATATTAATGGAGTTTTAATTACGAAAGTATATCAAAAGGTATAAATCAACTCACAAACTATTATAATTAAGTGGCTCGTCATTGAATGCAACCAGGGGCCATTGGTTAAGTTCGTCGGGGAAACTATTTGGAAGGTCACACGTGCTTCCAGATAGACTTCTGCGCTGTTGGTAAAGTTAACAAAGAAATCAGGTATATGAAATCAGCATTCATTTATTACATAAAAATACGAAAAGGTACGGGTTATCTAAATGAACACATTGTGATTACTTGCTTTATTCAATAGTAAGTATAAGAGAGGTTATTTAAAAGAATATCATTTAAACAATTTTGCATGGGATCTAATGGCAAATGAATCCAACTATTGTACTATCCAAGTGTAAAAACCTAATCCGAATTTTGTTATTCTTGTTCTACCGAACCAGTCAAATTGATATAAAGATTTAATGGTTAAATTAAAATACTTGACTATTTAATTAAATTTGAACGTAATATTTATATAAGCAATATATGAGTAGCTATAAGAATATAAATTTTGAAAGATATTAAAATAAGGATAAGAGATGCTCATAGTCATTATGATATATATCGATGAAAATAAAACCACTCCACAGTTCTGATTTCCACGCCATCGCCAAGAAGCTGAGCTATATATTATGCTACTGACTACAAGCTTTCAAGTAAATAAGTCTATTTGAAGAATTGTTGTGTAAACAATTAGGTTTTCTTTCTTTCAGGGTTCTAACTCAACGAATAATTGAGTTGCGGCAAGTGTATGTTAAAGAACAATTGCATTTAGGCAATTGAAGTTTTAAAAATGCTTCAACAGTAGTCGTCGTCGAATGTAACGGTAAAGAATTTCGTACTGGTTTATTACTGCATTCAGTAAGGGCGTTCAAATCCATACCTTTGCTTAAGTAGGAAACATGTAGTTTCTTAAATTATGCTTTTCATAGAGTTTACTTATTTGTTACTTCAATTTTTGTAGTTTCTACGTAGTAAACATAGTTTATTGTTTACAAAACATGACTTGCATCTATTTTAAGTTTTACATTATTTGCTGTCCAGCAGTGTTCTACTATTTTCCTTTTAAAATTAAATTTTCTATTCGCTTTTTGTTAAAATAATAGACGTAGAGTAAATTCAATTGCTTTGCTGACTCAGGGAATTTCTGTGAAGTAGCCTTTCATTCAGATTGCATTTAAGGTACGACCAGTTGATTCCAGCTTTGCATCAGATGTTGTCGCTTATGCGAATATGCTATATGCTTCGCTTAACTGGTACCGAGCGCTTTTAATTAATTAACATTTTGAAATTAAAATAAGCCTTTTATATTATAATTGTTAAATATTTTACTTATATGATCATTTGGCAGTATTAGCATAACGTAAATGCCAATAGTGACGATTACTGGTGCTCTGCATGAAAAAACGTGTTCTACAACAATATGCTTATTGAAGCTCATATAGTGTGTCGTAAAACCCGTATTTTCTTAGAATTTATCTAAGAGATGGCTGGTAGTGACACTCGAATGATCAACATTGTGGCTAGGAAATTATAGCAAGACCCTGGAATTCAAGTAAAGGATGGAAGCCTGAAATCCTTTAGGAAATAAGCTAAAAAAAACGTTTCTCCATATTAGCTATGCCGTTATTTGTTCTGAATTCGAATATTCCTATTGCCCTATTGTTTCAGTATACCTTTGTTTCATTTTATTTTCAGAACCTAAGTATCAACAGCAATACAGTTTTTCTAATAATCTGTGCTCTTCGATGTAGAATAAAACGAAAATGGGAACATTATTTATTAAGGATCTTGGCAATACCCGTCTGTTATTCGATGTGTAAGCGCTTTCCTTACTTTTCTATTTTTGTTAAAGCAAAGCTCACGACATAAGCGACATGTGATTTGTCATTGTGCAGGAGAAAAGGTTTGAATTTTTTGGTTTCGTTTACTTAAATTACACATCTATTGCCTTCTTCTCATCTAAGGGTTCCGGGTGGTGTAGCTTGAACAATCGTCCACGTTCGATCAGCAGAGTTAAGCAACGCTCTCTCTGGTCAGAACTTAGGTAGGAGTTCCACGGCTACATTTCTCGGCGCCTCGTGGTACGGCTATCACGGAAAAAAGTTGGTCCCGGCGGTCATAACAACATCATGACAGTCGTTAGTGGGGTTGGAAGTCCTCATAACTGCACAGCGACGCCTATAATTGGCTTAACGGCTGTTGGCTGAGTGCGAATTAAATAAATAAAATAAAATAAATAAATCCTATCTGGTTCACCACAAATATATATTTGAAGTATTTGCAACTTTGCATTTAAGAGATTGTACGGAATTCAAATGGAAATACTGCAGCCCTGAGCTAATTTACGGGTAAACTAAATATTAGTTATGAAAAATTTGCATCTAGAACGTCTGCAATTAAGCCATTCACTGAGCGACGTTAAATAGTTTGGGATACTTAAGCAGTTAACCTTGAACTTACTGAAAACGTCTCACTAAGAACCTTAATATAACCTAAAAAATCACAAAATTCTTACTTCTAGGTAATATTGAATGAAAAAATTAGCTACAAAAAATTTTTTTATACCAAGCATTGGCCTCAACATATTTAAGAATAAAACAAAAAACAGCTACAAGCATTTGTACCTGTCAAGTGAATCTTTGAAAGGCTTACGGCAACCAGACGTTTTGAAGAGTCTTGTCATTTTAAAAACGGATTAAACTTCATTAAACATTATGACTCGTTTGAGTTCGTGTCATTGTGTTTAAATATGTGGAATTTGATAAACGTGTCTAAGGTTTGATTAAAATTCGTTGAAGTTTCTGTGTCAATGCCACACCATTATCCATATAGACTATAAATTATGGGTAGCTAACAAAACTTCTTGGCAGTTGTCGTTCAGAATATGCCCCAGTTTATGTCAGCAAAGCTATCATTACAGAAAGCACAAACTACACAGACTTTTAATTTGTTAAAAGCCACGTAATACAACGATAAAGGCATTTCGACATCATATCGCATGAATATCACTAATTAAAATGTTACTGCATTCGTTGATTGGACATACTAATTACCAGCAAGGGATTATTAACGAATGCAGTTTTTGTGTGAGTGTCAACCGCATTATGCACCTGCCTGATAAATGCCGCTATTAATCACACAGTTTTTCGAGGTTTCCAAAGGAAAGGCTGTTTCGCATAGCTGAAGCGGAACGCGTTGCGACACGAATGTTTAATTAGTACGCAAAAGTACGATCTTTATAATATACAAGAAACAAACAGGTACTTACACACTCCTGCAAAGAACAAATGTTGGCCAATTCAATATATATGCAAATTTTGTAAATAACTGACCATGTTTACAAATTACAGCAAACTACAGTAGAACATCCAGTAAATGTAGAAGCAGTTGTAATAACGATTGTACGTATGTACTAGATTGTACAAAGCAGCTGTCTTACTTTTACACTTGACGACTGCTGTCGAAGACTGGAAGCTCCTTATGTACACGTTCAGATAAGGGTTGCTCCTGGGCAGACTATATATGATAACTACAATTGCCACAGAGCATTTCATTAGAAAAAACCTCCATCGGATCACGGACAATCTTCATCATTGAATTGGAATCGCAATTTTCAAAACTCTGACTCACACTTCAAATAGACTTGATCGAAAGCTCGTGGTCATGTTGACGCCACGAGAACCGTCCACAATCCTCATCATCGAATTAGGACTCCAAAAGGCACAAATAATACATCCTGTTTCAGCCGCTACAGTAAGTAATACGATCAGGTCCCATTATCCGTTTCGCAATTGAGCGAGCATAATCCTTCTAACAATGGCGAGTTTAGAAGTTGAGTGGCTGTTAAAATGAAAAGCGAACAAGCCTGATAGGTCGCGTGGCGATTTTTGAAAGAAGCGGCTATTAATTGGCTTGCAATGCATGAGATGTAAGGCGAAGGCCTTTAATGAAACCTATCGGCATTAAAAAAATTATTTGCTGGGGGCTTCGGCGTGATGTTGCAGTCTGTATGATAGCTCGGCACGCCATCATCGATTTTTTTAATCGAGGCCGTGCTAAATAAGGCCTAATCGCTTTTAGCTTATCCCTTCATTGTTTTGGGATTTTATAATTTATAGTAGGTGGGTTGATTAGAAACTGAGGCTTGTGCGTCGATCGCTATTTGCCAGTTTAAAGAAGCGAATGTGGATCAATGCAGTTATCACAATAATATATGCATCGGAACTTTTTCATTTATTTTGACCTAGTGGCTATTTTCCTATGATAGCGCAGTGAAATTTTGTAATATCCTGTATACACAACAGAAAAATCAATGAGTCAATACTGTCAACAGTATCTCAGCACATGTCACGTGGAAAGTGAACTTATGTTTCCCGATATTATGCTATTAGAAAATATCCTAAATTCAGCATAAGGAAAGTGGCACTTTGCTTCTTTTTTCGATGCTCAAATTATTCATTTTTTGGTCATGCGATTGAACACATCTAACGTAACTTCTACTGGGCACTTTTTTTGTTAGAAATTTTATTAGAACTCTGCACAGAGAAAATGTAAACAAAATTATCTAATAGAAAACACTGAATCGTTGTGCATACTTACTTCATGGATTGATGCCTGAAATATCTAGAGTGCGCCTAGGAAAGCGGCGTGTTGAGGTAGAAGAAAAATCAACCAACTGTACACTAACAGGCACAAGCAGCGTCTACACCAGCTGCTAGCAATAGTCCTTCTTCAATGTAGGAACGGAAAAAAAGGGTCAGTTAAAGCAGAAGCAGAAGAATAAAAAAGGAAAATAGATCTCCATAGTGCTGAAAGAAAGTCTATATTGAGGGTGGAAACCTGTAATGTGGGATTTCCGTGCCCTAAACTCTACTTTTACTATAACTTTAGATTGCCCTTTGTTTGCTAGTTAACCCAGTTGTAGAAGCACAAGACCCGCTCTTACCTCAGTATAGCTACGGTGAATGTCAATATAGATTGTTCCAGCCTGCTTGTGATCATCTATAATCATACATGCAAATCCTGCCAGAAGTGATAGCCTTAGGCCCTACGGCTTTGCTCTGCTTGCAGTACAGTTTGAAAATTCAGTAACTAAGCACAGAGTTGGGGTGTTTTATCTAGCTGCAATGCTAAGTTTAAATGTCATTCAGTAAATGCATTGAAAAAACGATGTTTGTATTAAAATAAATGAATTGATTAAGAAACGCAAAGCGAACAGCTTGCTTTTTCACAGGGTTGAAGTCAAAGTTCAAATTAATTAATTATTAGGTTTGGGCAGAATGAATAGCGAAACCAAATGAAATAAATAATTACAAAAAGGTTTGCTATGTGCAGGTCACTGAAGCGTAGATTTCAATATAGCTAATTAGGTACAATTTGTGAACAATCTTAAAAGGTATAAGCCAGAAAAAATAATAATGTTGCAATTAGCAATTCAGAAGGCAGGCATAAAATAGCAATTGTGAGAAGCAGATATGACATGATAAAACACATGGAAAAGCAAACAGCAACACAGGAGAAAAAACGAGTGAAAAGGAAACAGTTGGACACCGAAAAGCATTTTTGAAGGAAGTGAACTCTTAAAACTAATCAGTGCAATTACGCGATTGAATAAAGCAACTTAAATAATAAAACGTGTGGTGGCGCAAAGAGACATTTTGACTATTATAAAGGTACACAATATTTTAGATATAAGAAATATTTAAACTTAACGATTTGTAAGAAAATTTAATTTAAAAGGTAGCTGATTTGAACTTGGTTAATTTCCGTTTTTATATTTATTAGATTAGCATTTGTTTGTAACGGAGATCATCAGATAACAATTGAATAAATTATAAAATTGACATGCAGTTTTGGTGCTTCCTTATAATTAAAATTTTTACATAATAAAATACCATTTTACCAGATAAAAATTATACCATTGTGTTGACCAAGTGTCAGAGCTTCTGTGAGAGTGTGGGTAGCTTTTTCCCCAACAAAAAAATAAAATTTCACCAGAAGCACTTCCGAGGCCGTTTGCCAGTGATCCAGCTCGAGATTTCGACCTTCGATTCGGGGCAAAATAAGGTTCCTGATCCCGGGATTTCGACTGCAGCGCATCAGGGAGGACTGTACGAGACCGTATAGCAGTAGCCGCACCGGAGAAGACTATTTCAGTAGCAAATTCCAGTTGGAGCACCTTTCTGAGGGTTGTAGCACACGATCTCAAATGTCAATGTACAGTTTTTAACTAAAAGTAACCACTTTGTGTAATTTTTGACAGCAGCGTATACATTGGCTACTGCGTATTTGGAAATAATTTGGGCGCACAGTGGTTACCACATTAAGGTAAAATTTTACAAATTATCAGGAACTCACCCCTTTTGAATGGAGTTGATTGTCTACCGAGCTAGCGTTATGAGAATAAAATTGCAGTTAAATAAAATACAAAAGAGGGCATAATACGTTTTTATTTTGGAGTAAAGTAAATAAAATTAAAAATACAAACAACCTTATTTTACCCAGTCCAAATCTGTAATTATAATTGCTAAAAACAAATCTCCTAAGTGGAGTATATCAAACCATCTCACTTTTTCCCCAACAAAAAAATAAACTTTCACCAGAAGCACTTCCGAGGCCGTGCGCCAGTGATCCAGCTCGAGATTTTGACTTTCGATTCGGGGCAAATTAAGGTTTCTGAGCCCGAGATTTCTACTGCAGCGAATCGGGGAGGACTGTACGAGACCGTATAGCAGCAACAACACCGGAAAAGACTATTACAGTGGCAGATTCCAGTTGGAGCACCTTTCCGAGGGTTGTAGGCGACACAATACAGTTTTGAACAAGAATTCGGCGTATTCAAGCCTCCAGCAAAAGTGTTTTTTCAATTATTAACCAGAATCCAGTTGTGAGGTTAGGTGAAGATTAACAATTGCAAAATTCAATCGACGTTCTTTCTGACGTTATAAGACAAATTAATTCCTGAGAAAAATGAGAATTAATAGCCGCCAAAGCACTACAATTTAAATAAGTAACTGTTCGGATGTTCACAAATTTAAATTGTAAAGTCAACAACGCTTACCGCCAGATTCAAACTACTTTGTGAAATTTTGAGAACAGCGTATACATTTGCGACTGCGTATTTGGAAATAATTTTGTCGCACAGTGGCGTACCACATTAAAGTAAAAATTTACAAATTATGAGGAACTCACTCCTTTGAATAGAGTCAATTTGTTCTACCAAACTAACGTTATGAGAATAAAATTGCAGATAAATAAAATACAAAAAGAGAGCATATTAATATTTTATTTTTGAGTAAAGTAAATAAAATTAAAAATACAATCTTATTTCACCCACTCCAAATCTGTAATTGTAATTGCTCAAACCAAATCTCCTAAGTGGAGCATATCAAACCATTTCAATTACATCGCTCCTCAACGTGGGGCGAAGGCGAATTAATAAACAAATAAGGGGTCATATCAATTACATGGCGCTCAACGTCGTGGTAAGAGTAAATTAATAATTATTATAACTGTCCATGACTAAATAAAACTAGTAGCCACTTCAATATATGTGTTATGTGCGCTATGAGTAGTAGCACGGAACAGTCTACGAGCTCAATGCTGAATCTACAGGCAATGTTTAAATTCCGCGCTTGAATTCGCTGAATACGGCCCTGACTCCAGTAGCTTGAAATCAACTGAAGCGGTAGGTCAACAATATGATGCAAGCGCTTTTTCTGGAGAGCTGAATTAGCAGCACGCTCGTTAAGGCTATTGTTTAATTTGCTGCAATTCTTTCGTGAATCGCTATTATGGTTCGGCTCCCAGTTTCACGTTCTGGGCATTCAAGCGTGTGTTTAATTTATGATCATTAAACTCGCCTTTACCTAGTTGCAAGATAACGAAACGTTCAGCGAAACTTTGTTAGTTAGTCTCACAGGCTTCTTACGTTAGCAAAGCCGGCTGGCTTGCTTGAAGCTCGAATGGCAGCTAGAATTGCTTTCTCTGGCTCCATCTTGAGGATGCTTTCCCGAGATGGCACTTATAATACTTCGCGTGGCGTTCTTTTTGTTTCGGTGCTTATTGGCAAGCGACTGCCTCCCTGTGCCTCTAACCATAACTCGCTTGGTTCCATTAATAACCGCACTCAACGACTAAATTAGCTGGTTTGCGCGCACAAACTAAAGCGCGACACTAGTAGGTTCTAAATGCATAATACGTTTTAATCAACTTACTACAGTGTAAGAAATACAGTTTAGTTTTATTCCTAGCAGAATAATGGTTACATACCAAGGTGATTGTTAAATGCCAAGGTGACACAAAACTAGACTGTTAGAAATAGGTAATAGTACAGTAATGGAAAAAGCAATCTTGTGACAATATTAGAAATATCGTGGTAAAACATATGTTCACCAATTGATGTTAAGCTGGTGGTGATAATGATCATAATGAGCCGATATGTAAACAGAACACCAACTTCATAATTTATTGTTCTACCGAAAAGTCCATGAAAATTGTTGTTAGATTGTTAAGTACGTTTTAAAATTCTCTCCACCATTGCCTTTGGTGTTGACAAACAAGAAAAGGGGGTCGGTGATTGTATCGTCTAAATCATTTTTGCGCCAAGATTTTACCGCAGGTACCAATCGGGAGTACGACAATTGACGTTTTGCGTTGGTGACTGCTATTATTTCGTCTAAAAGTAGCTGTGTAGAGTGTCGGATATCCCCAGCTACCCAAACCTCAGCGCATAAATTTCAATTCTCGCCTCGTTTGAGCCTGGCGAAATTTCATATCGACCACCCACCGCATACATTTGAAGGAACCCCCATATCTTCCAGCTATCTATTGTTTTGCAACTATTCTGCATCTCGACGAGTTCTTAAAAAACATCTCGCTGTCAGCGTGGGGAATCAAGCTTATTGCTCCTTGCTATTCGTCTAACTACCTTTGTCCGTTCTTCCAATAAACCCCTGGGAGAAGCTTCCCTATGTAGCGTTTAGAACTGAAGTTTGTTTTGCTCGTCGACATCCCGGCAGTTGCTGATTTTGTCTCCGTTTCTGAGACACAAGTTTTATTTGCGACTGAGCCGTCGCCAGACCAGGATTTAGCTCGCTTCTCAACCTACTTCTTTTTATTTCGCATTTTATCGTAGACCTAATTAGTGGCACTAACTAAGTTATATTTCTCTTATTATCTCATATAGCATGTGTTATTTACCGTCACTTTAAAATGTACGTGAATAGAATTTTGCATGCGTAATAAGCCGCAAATTTTGTATGTGTGAATAAGTAAATAGGTTGCATGTTAGGAAGTAAGTTTTGCGGAATAACTCTGTTAGAAGGTCAGTAATACATTCATTATTTTGCCCCAATTTATAAATATCGTTTTCTCTTGTGAATCTTTTGAAATTGTTTGGAAGTCTTCTTGATGGCGACCTTACATGCTAGGCTCGCCCACTTAAATGTACTTTTATTAATGTTATCTTAATTTTAGAAGAAACCGATCAACGGTAGATGCAATATTCGTGGTAAGACACATTGTTGAAAAAGGGATCTAATATACGAGGCCTGCCTTTATGTGTTTTAGACTTGACAAAAGCCTACGATCGAGTACAGCTGTACGACATATTGGAATACCTTAAGAAAAGTATACACAATACCTATATTGCTTTACGAAGCAGACACGCTTGCATATACAAATAAAAGAAAACAATTAGCGCGAACGACTGACATGAATATATTAAGATCGATAGTCAAAGCAATAGCAGACGGAGTTATCAACGGCAATACAAGAGGAATGTAATGCAAGAAGCATAAGCAAATTCTTCAAATATAGAAGGAAAGGATGGAATGCACCCTTTAACAGAGCCGATAACAACGGATTAATAATTATTATAGCCCTCTGTGGTACCAATAGTAATCGTATATAATTTATATTATTTATGTTTCTATTCACGTTTGCTATTCAATTTCAATAATTAATTTTGAATTCTCAAATTTTTATTGATTAATTAATATTAGTACCTTTTGTTTTATTATTTAATTAAATATCAGAGTTAATTAACTAGCTCTAGCAGACAAACCGGCTCTCATCTAGGGTAGGTTTAAAGTATTGCATTCTTATTTTTTATATACCTTTTATATTTTAATGAATGATATTAGGTTCAATGAGAATTGTATGATATAATACTTAAGCATACATTATTTTTAACCTCAAAACATGCTAAGATAATACTTTTACAGTGTATCACTTTCAATATTGTTAATTAGGTATGTACTCGTTACTATAATTATTTTATTTTTCCATTAATAAACCTTTTTATATTTTATACAGATACCTGCTTAACTCCACTTCATCACTTCAATCTGATGTTCTAAACCAAGCAGTTAGCTATGACTGCTGTACAGGCCTCCGCTCTGGACCTTAGATTAGTAATTGTGTTCACCCATTATCATCAAAAGCTGATAACAGCACACCAACTCCTAAACAGCAATGGGGAGCCACCTCCTGGTGTCCACACCTGTAAACGCTGTTGATGGGTCCCACACTGTTGCCATCTGTACTTGCTCTTCTACCAATACCGTCTTCACCTGTAGAAACTATTACTGGGCCCCACACTACTACTATCTGCACCTATTCTTCTACCAATATCGTCTTCTTTAATATCGGAAGGTACTTCCAGAATCCTAATCTTGCTGATAACCAAAAATCTTGCCTTTGGTCTTTTATTTATGTGCAGCACTGACGTATTTACACTTTTTATTTTATATTTTAATAGTCAAGTAGAGTTGTATTGGATTTTATAAATCCTTTTACTAATTCAAGATTTTCTATTAAAATTCCTCCAAATTATTGTTGTTATTGATTTCATTCTAATTACTCAATTAGTGACATGCTATTTTCCAAATAACTATAATTCGTTTTGACATTCCATAATATATTCACTTTTAAATATCATATTAGCTTTGTTTTTAGGTTACTACAAACTATATTGTAGTTTGCGTTATCATATACATGGAATATTCTTTATTAGTAGTAAATGTAACATCACCTTATTTAAACCCAGTAACAATAATTCATATTTTATTTTTAAATATTGCTTTATAATCGGAACAAAAATTACTGTTACTTGCTCTGCCTAAATCGACTCATAGCTATTTCTATATGACTTTAAATTAAATTTCTTATTAACTCTTTGTATAATTTACAATAAAACAGTTAATAATTAAACATGCCAATCTTGCCATCTGAAATTATTGAAATTACAAAAACTCAGTGAGAGTAGCGTTGGGGTACAATACCAGATCCATAGAAACACATTGTAAACCAGTAGGAGCGAGGCAACAGCGACGGCCTCCAAAAAGATGGAAGGAAAGTTGGAGAACTACATGAGAAGGATCTTCCTAATCGTATGATGAAAAGCATACGAAGCCTACATAAAGGAATAATAAGAAGAAACAGTTATCTTAATATAGTTCTTAAATTTACTGTGCAATTTGCATTTGCAAAGAGCAATAAGGTTCCCCTATATATATTTCCGAGATCACAAACCAAGGTAGGTTTGAATTCTCGGAGCTAATGATTCTATCCTGGAGGAATTTCTCTCTATTATATCACTGAAAGACAACGCTCCAGGCGGCGCCCTACAGAATAACAAGAATTTATCCCCGTACATACCAATTTGACTACCGTGAGCGAGCCTCGTTTTTTTTTCAGTTTAAGATCTCTCATGCCTCTGAGCTACCGGAACCTTTTCAAGCCTGTTGCAAATGGAAAATAAGAATTCCCCTGTACCAATGTGTGTATATTATATTACTTATGCAATTGTGTATCTAAGTCCATTAATTATATAATGATATTGATATACTTAGCATACCAACACAGGGTGAGAACTTGAAATGGCATTATATTTTACAAATGCTGCTTTGTAAATGAGTGTACTATACTCTCTCAGTATACACGTTCTTCTCATGCCTGGACTTTTATTTTTCTCAAGATACTTTCATTTTCGCTTTTATATCTGAGTAGTATTATAGTAGTTTGTCTCTGCCATCCTTTATTACGTTTATTTATTTGTTTAGACATTCCAAAGTCATTTAGCTTTCTATTATGTACTACAACCTGCACATTTTAATGCACAAACATGTTTTTCTCCTTACTCGACACTTAGATATATGATCTATTAGATTAGTGAGTAAGTAAGTCACCGAAGGTTGAATTCACCTTCTTGTTTGTGCTCACTCGGCTAGATTAAAGTATTTTTAGCAGGTGTTCATTTCACTTGATTTTGTTTAGATAAGATATCAGGTATACGTACGAATGCTTATGTTTTCTTTAGTTTTATACATTCCACATTTATGGTCAGCTTTTTTTAAATCTATCTATAACAATTTTTTATATTTAGTGTGCATTCAGCCTTTGGTTTACTAATGTTTCCAAGTAAAAAACCCTTGTTATGCGTTAGTTTGTATTTTTTTAACTAATGTTGCATCATAATAAAGTGGTAAGAGTGCAAGGGCTGCTTTTTAGATAATTGAGTAATCACATTAGCAAAAACGAAAATTAGTTCGACATTGACCTTCTGTCAAATTTAAGCTAGAATGAGTGCTTATGCTTTATATGGACGAATTAGTTTTTCTCAGCACTGAATCAGTCCAAATTTGTATGGTCTTTGTAAGCCCCTTTGATTTTCTGTAGCGGCACATGATATACATGATGCGTTCTTTGATTTCCTTAAATTTTTTTCGAGGAACAACTATCAGTGTTTGTATTTTCCCATATCACAGTAAATGTTTCACCCCTTTTCCTTTAATAGTTTGCAAAATATTTCTTCTTCTTCCTACAGTTTGAAAATTCTGATCTACTTATATGCTTACTATCTACTTGTTACTGGTTCCACATTTGAACAAATCTGTTTATTCGCTACTGGTAAACAAGTGTAGAATGCGCGTCATCCAGTTTTTCCTTTGCTTTATTTCCAAGGTTTTTCATTTTAACTTTACTCTTTTAGTAGCCTTATTTGTCCTAATAAATACGCAAACATTATTAAAGATCTTTTTTTGATCTCCTTAATATAGAGCAAAATTCTGTAGTAAGTTTCATTGGGGTATAAGAAGCTGCTGAAATACAAATGTGGTATAACAGTTTTGTAATTCACGTATGGTCTAAAAACACTTTTATGGATGCGTTGAAAGGTTCAAATAGGGCGACTTTACTGTAATGCATGGGTAGTGTAGAAAATGGTACATTCGCGACGAAAAAGAGGTCAGTTTAGATTTGAGAATAAAAATCACTGTTTCAGTTCCAAAACCTTTTTTACTAGTAAGCACTAGATTGTTAGTTCAGGTTTTTAGCTTTTGATTTTTTATTGTTTTTTAAACCGCACACAGAATAAATTCGCCGATTTCTTCATTTTACCTATAATGTATTGATGCATTCTTGTGAAGAGCAAAAATGCGTTTACTGCTCTTTACAATCCAAAAATCGAGTAGCTCAGTGGGAAAGGAGCTGGGTTGTAGACTGAAAGAACACGCTCACTTCCGATAGTAATTTCTGTTAGGCACCATGTTATCATAAGAAATCTTTGTTGGCTATCCTGTCAAGAAGGATTCACGAACTTGTGACTACTTGAATACAATTATTTAAAGATACTCAAATGGGACGCCAACGGATCTTTAATAAATAACGACAAGTGTATCCAGGAATTCAAAACGAGAATTCGTAAACCCAAATAGTACAAAATAATCTGAGAGAAAAGCTCAACTCAACTACAGGTCGCAGTAACTAATAAATAAAGCCAGAATTTAAATATCACAGTATACTCAAAGTATATAATCACAGTGCAATCACAATTTGAATTCGCAGATTGACATAAGTCAACAATTATAATTAATAGGTTATAGTTTCGAGGTATTTCAATCAAATGCTTACGATCTAGTATATACTCACAGCTTCACAAAATAACAATAAAATGTTATTGCACACATTAAAAATTAGGCGGAGGTTTAGAAGGCGAAGTTACAGCAATGTCTTAGAAGGAAACGCTTTGCGTGCTCCAGGTGTGGTCGACCCTCAAGATCACGTCGGTGATCCGGACTTGAAAACACCTGAACAAGCTCGAGCGACATAACACTGGTCAGCAGAAGAGGCTTTAACACCAAGGGGAGACTTAAACCTGAAGGTAGCTTTCTGGGTCGGGTTCTTTCCTGCGGTCTAAGAAACGCAGGCTGCAGGGGTTAACCGGGCCACGACAATAGCACGGTTCGAGTTTATGCTCTAAGCGGCATTCGGCCACCCAACCGTGGGAAAAACGACCACCTCTGCAAATATTGCCCTAACTGCCCTCCGGTGACTGCTATAAAGAGGAAAAAAGTCCACAATAAAATACAAGTGAAATAAAATGTAGCTCGAAGAAAGCTTTCTACTCACCCCGAATTGTCCGGGCACGTGCGACACTAGGCAAGAGTAAAATCTACCGCAAATGGCGTGAAACATATGTTTCTTCATTAATTCTTTAGGAATTCGAATCAGACCGAAAGGCGTAGGCGTGACACAAGCGCGCGAAATACGGACTGAGTAGCGTAGACCTTAAAATCGAAAAGATGCGCAACTGAAGTGTAACCATCAGGACTAAATACTACAGACATCGAAATTGAATATCTGCGCAACAAAATCGTAACACTCACTTGTGTATCTGTTGGGGAAGGAATAGAGGTTCTTACCAGAAAGATTAAACGCAGATACAGGAAATGTGCTCAACTCGAAGATATGAGGATATGACCTACCATACTTCGTAATTTCTAATATGCTTATGTTACTTCAAAAATTTGTCGCTTCACAAATTAAATAAATAATGCATAATTTGAAAGGCGCTATAAAACAAAGCACATAAAATATGGGGCTTCAGCTGAAGGCCACAACGGCAACCAAAAATGCTAACAAAACAATCCTTGAGAATTTTGCCTGTTCGTGACGTGACCTTGTTGGTAGCCTGTTCGCTTAAGACATCCCTTCACTTTTAATGGCAATGCACTCAAAGCATAGTTCCGCTTAAAGTAACAAATACCGGATAGTGGTAACTCACAACATGCATTGCTTACTAATAATACACATTCAACTTAGCTTGAAATGCATCAGTTGTCATTGGTGGCTTGAAGACAAAAACTAGTAGAAGTCAAGCCTGGGAGATGAGTAAAGATCAGGCGGCCAGCTAAAGTGTCAAACTCAGAAAGCTAGCAGCCAGAGATCGTCGAATAAAGAATAGACAGCTTCAGTTCAAACGGTGGATAAGGGGGCGTCGATGGAAAAAAGTCTTTTCAGATTTGAATCGTCGCAGAGCAATACAGGATGTTTGTGGAACGACTGATAGCGGGACGATTAAAGTGCTTCTAAATTTTACTTTACAACAACGAAACGACAAATAAAAGTTCAGATGTGTATGCCGTGCCTTAGGAGTCTTTAAATCCGACGATTCTGCCGTCCAAATATGTCAAATTCTAAAAAAAATTAAAATGGTTGATATATTACTAGTACTTGAAGCAATCACACTGTTTGCTAAAATCCAGTTGCTTGACTATCCGCATTAACTTGGGCCAGCGCGAAGAAGTTCGACGAACTGCCAACCCCTTCCCCGCGTTCGTAAAAAGGTAGTGGCGGCGTCAATTCTTAAAGTGACCTAACATCGTTACTATTTGCTTGCTGCTTATGCTTCTCTTAACAGCTTCTTATATGCCGCATGGTATGAAGAAGAAATGTGGGCGTTCCCAAAAAGTCTACTACCTGTAAGGCTGCTACATAAACATTTTTTATGTGTTTTAGTTATTCAACGTTTAACACTAGCTCAAGAGGGTACTGAGTTCAAGGCTGGATTAGACAAGAAAAAATAACAAAAGTAGTATTGCACAAGTTCAACACACTTTGAACAGCAGCACTGATAGACTCCCTTAGTAAGAACTCGAGCTAGTTTAGTTAGTAAATTAGTGCTCAAGTGTTCTTGGTCTTTGACCAGGTAAGGGTGTTTCTTTTCAGTTTATATTCCGCATTGATACTTTAAGTAAGGGCTGTGTAGGTACTATTGTAGTGCCTTACGACATCTGATTGTTCCAACTTTTTTTGTTGGCTAGTGCTTCATTACCTAGTTAGTGGTAGTTGGTGGTTCATTCACTTACGCTAAAACCTACGGCCTTCCGTTACCTTGCAATTTCGTCTCTTCTCTTCTAAAGCAGATTGTCGATCTGGCTTATATTTCTATCTGTTATTAACGACATGTTCATCTTTCTTCTTGTAAAGCAGTTCGCTTTATTAACAAAATAAAACGTAAAACATATTGAAATTGTAATAGTATTAATCATCATCAGCAATCTACCCGTAATATAGCACCTCATTTTTACAGACCGTTAATTAAATTTTGCTGGAACGCAGCACAGCAATTATCGAGTTAGATCTGTTATTGTTTGGACAACGTTCGCACGCAATTGAAGTCCTGCAATTTTCCGTAGGAATCCAATTTAAGGGGGCAAAAATGCGTTTGTAATAGTGTCGGAAATTGCAGAACGTGCGGGGCAAAATTGCAACAATTTATTCTGCATTTGTCGTCAAAGGCGAGTGCAGCAAAAAGGACGGATGCGCATCGGCTTCTCGTTTTTGCAGATTGCCTTTGTAGACTTGTTATTAAGCGCATCCGCGGAGAGGAAATTACGAATAAACGCACCTCGAGCTGCCCGGTTATAAATATTCAGCAATAACGAATGCCATCCTATTGTTTCTTGTTCTACACGAAAAGCTGCGTTAGTTGCCCCATAAATTATATTTATCGTACGTTTGGTAATTTTCTTTCGCATGTTTGTTTTGGTGCACGCCCACATCCGCTTTACAGGCGATGAAAGATAGTATTTGGTTTAATTTTTGTTCAGCCCCGATAAATTTTATGCCTTTATTTACAAGCTATCGCTCTTGATTTTTTCCGAACCCGATTAGAACCTGGCCCTTACTCTATGCTAATTCATCGGAGATCGAGGCGAATTAGGCATCGGGAGTTGCGATTTAAATACAAGCGTGGGGAACCCCATTCCGATTGCGGCGCTTATTAAATTTCCAGACCGACTCGATGTGGTGTACAAATTGGGGTAAACGAAAGGTAATCTTCGCGAGTTGCGTGGCCGAGAGTCGTAAGCGAATCGCGTGTTGTGGACTGCCGTGCTTTGAGGATCTTATTAAAGCGCTTTGACACTTTAATAACAGTTATTTTAAAACTTATCGTCCTCGTTGTGAACACAGCCTGGTATCAAGCGCGATTTCGGCTAAGCAAACGAACAATCCCACAACTTGTTTGAGTTTCACTACTGCGAAAAAGTTGTTGACGGGGAACTTTTTCAATCTAAATCTGCTTTAGTTCGGATCCGAGATGGGGAGTGCGATGCATTATTTTAAATCACAGAAATTTAATCGGTTTTTCCATATTTTCTTTAGAATTTCCGCTGAAACAAGTTGATATAAGGAAAGTTTCCAAGGCGCTCTTGAGCGAATCGAGTCAATGCAGCTTCGAATTTGAAAATTATTAGATTCTTTAGAAACTATACGAAGACTAATTTAAAAAAATGTACATCAGGTGTCTTAAAATACCTCAAAGACAACAACTTCAAAATTGTAAGTTTGGAGGCTTTAGAGCTACGCTCTCACTATGAGTCCTGTTAGGATAATATTTCATAACACACTGACGGTGAATAATATTACGAAGTGAACTGCTTCATATGATTGTGTGAAGTATTTCAATTGATATATGATATTAGCAACAAAACAGAAGCATCTCTTTGTGACGTTTGCGCCTGCACTAATTGAATTAAAAAAATATTAATATGTTTAATTTTGATTGCCGCTAAGTTAACTCACAGTTGACGCAGGACCTCCAGTATGCGAGCATATGCGATAAGAAGCCAACATCTCAACGATGCGCGAGTCCATGAGCAAGTAACCACGACGTATCCCTACATGCATCCCCTCTTAGAGATGATCCATAGAGCTATACCCACGTACTTGAGTCTAGCGACTAGCCGCCAGACCCAAGCCCCAAGAAGAGGCTTAGGTTTACAGTCTGCAGCCAGAGTAGAGCGTTCTCAATCCGAAGCCGCCCATCAGTTTCTCTTGACCCGGCAAAGCGACTCGAGCCAGTCTGCGACTTCTGAGTCCAGAGCCCACCTGAAGAAACCCACCAGCAACCGAAACAGAAAGCTTTCCTGATAACCTGAAAGATGGTAGCAAGTCCGTAGCTCACCAGCCGCTACAGACCTTCTTCGAGGGTAAAAGGTCACGTTTGATCACAATCGCCGCTGTAATTAAATAAAAGTGGGACTTATATAGATAAGAATCTTTCTCTCAACAAACAGGACGTGTACAGTAAATCCAGATGAGATTGCAGAACCTAGCTGGAGCCCGGGAATTCGACCTACAGAATCTCCGTGAAACCGGCCAAACGCCTATGCCAGCGGTAGGGGTTTGTCAAATATACATTTGGCCCAGTGCGTAGCCCGTTCTGTAGCGTAAATTAGCATTAGATGCTCCATAGTACTAACACCTGAGGAAAACCCAAGAGGTTAATTACTCATAAATAGCTGCACGTGATTTACCGATTGTAAACAAACCGGCCTACGCTGCCATTTGATATTTTAGTTCTAGTTCCAGCCACAACAAAGCCTAGTGCCGTTACTGAGGCACTCCGACCGGAGAGCCGTTTTCGATAGTGAAACGCACGGGTTGCAGACTCGTTACGGCGTTTGTCCTACTGCAATTAACTGGAAATTGTTTAATTTTACTTACACTGTATTGTACATATGGTTAAGTTTATTTACAAAATTGACGCGTGCTATAAAGAAAAATAAACTTGACCTCTCTAAAGTGCTCTAAATCTAATCACCTGAAGCAGTCCTTAATTTCTAAACTACCCAAAAACACTTATATTCGAAAAAGTTAATTAACAGAAATATCAGCTAGTTCCTAGCATTACAGATTAAATTGATGCGAGAGAGAGACGCTCAAAAGGTAGAGATAAGAAAGTTAAGAAATTATAAAATACAAGCAGGTAAGCTATGTACGATGAATAGGAGGAAATGGTCTGAAGAAACAGACAGTAAAATTCAAGATTAGTTTCTAGAAAAACTTAAGTAGCAAAAAAGAACAAAAGAAATACTGCTTCTTACACACAACAAGAACAAAACTAACTTGTATAAACGTTCACGATGCAATTTCTATCACAGCCGGGGTTATGTCGTAAACGCAGGAATATCGGACAACAAACCATTTTGTCCCAAATAACAATAAACCAGGCGAAAAGGGAAAGCCAAGTTCTTTTCGACGGAAGATTTCAACCTCTTGTACTACAATAGAGAAAAGGGAGCTTAGCTGAGCAATCCTATTGTACTCAAAAGAATAGGGAATGCTCCTTCCATTCAGGCGCATCATATATAAACGTAGTAGCTTACTTTTATTTTTACGTAACATCAGTTCACTTCATTCACTTCACGTAATATTACTTGACAATATCACGTTTTCTGCATATTTCGACTTGTGCCATTTTGGAGCAAAGTCGAGGACTGAGGTCAGATTCCAAAGGCATTTATTGATAATTAATTCAGTAAAACCAGGCTACGCACAATGCCTGTTTGCATTTTAAATTAATATTAACGAATTTGTATATGTTGTATGTTGTTCGTGTGTTCTAAAGTAATAAAACGAATGTTACTGTTTTCCACAAACGGTTATATTTTAATGAACTTAATTCCAAAGTAATAAACAAAATAATTGTTCCAGAAACTAAATTCGTTTGTGACTGTTTAAGTAGTTTTTCTAATATTCGGTTTTCCGATAGCTAGACAAATACGTTAATAATTAATATACACGTAGCATGGAATTTAAAAGCAACGAGTATTTGTATATCTTTGGTAAACAACGTTTTGTTAGTGGTGGCGAAGGGGTTAATAAGAACAATTCCAAACGGTTTCAACGCGCAGAAAAAGATCAAAACTTTACACATCGGAACATTTTAACAAAAGCGAATTTAAATTTCTACATTAATCTTGCTCTACTAAAGGCCGATATTAAACATTAAATCGACCTTCGATATATGGAAGGCTCTTAATCGTTTTATAGGAGCTGTTTGATACAAAATCGCTTTCAGCCTTATACACGTATTCCCACTCTCAATTAAAAGGCTCTCAGTTTGCATGAAAGGAAATATATTGCACATTTTTCGCTTGTTTGAGATAGCAGCACTATTACGGTTTCGTTACCTAACCTGTTATTAGATAAAGTCGCTGCTGCCATGGTAACAAAGTCTATTCTATTCCTGTCCTGTCTTTGTTTACTTCATGCAAGACCGCACTCGTTATTAAATTTGAGGAGGATACACACTTTGCACATTTAGAGCCGTTTTGGAGGTGCAATTACGCCTATCAGAAGTGCCCAAGAAATTATTTTGACGCGTTTTATTCAAATTATGTCAGGGGCCGCGGTTGCCCGCAAAGTTCAAGAGCAGGGAATAAATTAACACAGTTGAAGGAAAAACGGGTTAATAATAAGCAACTTGCGCTGGAGTTGGTTATTCCTCGTGGTTCTGTTTCTAAATTAACTCCTGCATTTGCATATTGCGTTCAGAGCTTTGGCTTCGTGTGATTGAAAGAGACTCAAGAATGCGTGTTCATGTCGTACTACAAGACTTTATTAAATTAAGAGACTGAATATTCATAATTTTCAAGCACCGTGTGTGTAAATTCTGGTTTACAGATACATGTGGAAGTCATCCTGCTTAGAGGTTCATGTAGGTACTAACGGTAAAGTTATTTAATGCATCTTGTAAATCCTGGTCCAGATAACAGTAATTTTTACTATAAAGGAAGCTCCATAGAGATTCACTAAGATTATACAAGGTGTTCCAGTTGCGGTTTGCCTTTTAACTTCAGTATTCTATTGTTGATCAGACGCTGCAGTACCTTCCATCGCCCATATCTGGAGACGCCCCCTTTAGAGGTTAAAAATTCCTGTGGGCAAATAGAAATACAACTGGCAAGACCTGCAATAATTTAGTTAATTAAAATATGGCGTTCTAGAGATACTACGATACTGATGAAGATAAGGCTGAGAAATGCCCGGATCCTCTCAATATTCTCACATGCTCCTGAAATATGTACTATTAAGGAAGCTGACGGAAAAAGCATTTGTTTTTGAACTATGGATGCGCAGCTGAAGACTGACATCCGTATGCATAATCGTTCGCCAGCGGCTCGCCGGAGTTTCGTTATGAATAATATGTTGGTTGCACTATAAGTCTATGTCAAATCAGGTTAGGTTTACAGTCAGTTTTGACAGAAACTGACGCAAAACCTAACCTGCTAACTTTGCATTTGAAATAGACTTATAGTGCAACCAACATATTATTCATAACGAAACTCAGGCAGTCGCCGGCGAGCCGTTGGCGAACGACTATGCCTACGGGTGTTACAGTTCCATGGGCAGCATGTCGAACAATTAAGGCTCCATCCTTCAGGAAATGCACCCTTCTAAGACGGAACGAGTCAGAGAGGACGTTCTCAAAAACATCGGGATTGATGATATCGGAATTGATGTTACCAGAAACATTAGGGAGAAAAGGTTTGGTGAAGTAATGCCCCTATAAAACAACCGAGATCGATAGTTCTAAGCTATGCGTTTAGCAATTCAAGAACATGAGGCTACAATATATCAGCTGATGAAGACAGATATTAATGTCAAGTAAGTTCCATATTATTGGCATAGGAAAAGAGTTTTATATATGCCAAAACTAGACAAAAATAGAATAGTTTGTTAGCACATCTTGACTCGGGATAAGACAGCACAACCGCGAATGATCTTAGACAACAACAAAGGAAGCATATACACCTTATGCACTTTAGTTAGTAATAAAATACACAAACAGACGACCAAATACGGTCTAAATGGCAGTACGCCTATAAGACGTCGAATATTTCTTCATCTTCTCGATCAAGTCTATTGCTATAGGCGAAGAGCTATCTAATACTACCCGTAACACACTTTAGGTGCACATAACTTGTTACGGTATTAAAAGAACTTTACGACACCCACCCAAGGTGAGCATCGCACCACGGAATCAGTCCTGAAAAACTGGCACACTTGCCCTGAAATCGGTTCGAAATAGGCTAATAGGCCACGGCTGGAACGCTCAGGGAGTCGGGCGTGAGTCACACGATACGTTCTGGGCAAGCGTGTTGTGGCATAATATATATATATAGGGTATGTCGAAATTGTGAGGGCGCCACCAAGCCTGTCTTAACCCGGCTAACCGGGCCTGGACGGTTAGACGGGAGCGAAGCACGCAAAATACTCCGCCGATAGGATTACTCAAGAAATGCAAGGTCGAATAACAATTTCGGGATTGCCTTATGCAAGGATTGTAATTAGGTGTCAATCCGACCGCGACTACGCAGCTGTCTTACCCACCTGTACGCTCAAAGCTCCCTCGTTCCGTCGCACAATAATCAGTACAATAAAGGGGGCGCTTATCTGAAACAGAACATGCACAAGTCGAAACAAAACAATAGTTCCCTTAGCTAACAAATTATGTATTGCCTAACGGGTTACAATGGGGCAGCAGAGTGCGTCGCCCTATATCTATAACTAGATTATAACTAAGGACACCAGCTGGCGCGCGCTTTAAACCTAGTCTGCGATTCTGAATGAATGTACAAATATGCTGGCGCGACGCCTTATGCAGCGAACAGCAAAGATCAAATTAGCACTCGCGACATGGACAGTTATGGCGACAGTGCCTGTAGGCACCAGAGATGTGACGGCTCGCTCGCGTTCACAGCGGTAATCAGTTCTAAGACACATACCTTAATAATGTAGGCGGTTGGGGAGCCTGGTACAGTTGAGTTGCGACAGGCTGCAGTCTTAGGTGGCAGGTACCTTCGATGTTCGACGGCTATAGGGATGAGTGCACATCCGCCACAATGGCGA
The DNA here is from genome assembly GCA_940337035.1 of Agriotes lineatus. Taxonomy (NCBI): domain Eukaryota; kingdom Metazoa; phylum Arthropoda; class Insecta; order Coleoptera; family Elateridae; genus Agriotes; species Agriotes lineatus. Next base: position 33,399,268 of record OW679201.1, read on the forward strand.
CGTGAGACGCGTCAGGACGCCTACGACGGGACGACGAAAAATGGGCCACTTTCGTTCTGCGGGACAGATCCTCGTAGGTCGAGATAAAGGGGGCACGACCCCTTACTTACGGAAGCAGGAACTGGGCTCAAAAACACCCACGCTACGCCGAAGACAATTCGAAAAACTCACACTCACAACCACCACACAAGCGTTCTCTGCAACGGGCTGCGGTCAACTGCCACTTAGGGCGAAAACGTTTGTCACGTAATTGCTGAAACAGCACTCGACGGGAAAAAGACTGACGCCCCCGCCAAGGGCGGAAGCGCCGCACGAACGCACACACACTATCCGACCTCTTGTTTGATCTACGGCTCTCGGCTGAATGCCCAGAGGGAAGCGCTGGCACGGGTCACCTTGGTCGTGTCCCCACGTGACTAAACCTCGGCAGCCAATCGCGGGGCAATAAAATGAAACAAATTAATGCCGGCACCAATGGTATCACGCCTCAGCGGCGTGCTTTCTAGAAGATTCGGAATTCTTGCGGGCGATACGCTCGGCTGCCACAGCGCCATCAGAGGGGAGCTCCAACCGACGGGAAATGCTGCGTTTGGGGCCAAATATGTGCGAAATCATGATTCTGGAATTAGGCGATGGAGCCAAATAAAGAACTAAAAGGGTTTAGCATACGGGCACGCTGCCCTAAAGCCTAGGTGGCTATTTAAAATACCAAAATGACCTGAATAAAGGCGTGAAATGCAATTAAGCATCTGCGACAGCAAAATGACTTAACACTCCCCTTACTTGAAAGAGAGTTCCCCGAAGTCTCTTATAAAACAACGAGGCATTTTGCGACAACGTAACGAGAACTCAAACGAAAACGCAACAACGAAAAACGAACAAAACAAAAAAAAATTCGATACGATAGAGTGCACCCCCAAAGGGATTACGCACACTGGCCACCAGATAGGGTGCAAAGGTGGGAAGAGAGAAGAGGAAGAAGAAAGACTAGATACGCCAGTAGAAAATACGTAAATTTTGTCGAAATCGGGTACAAACAAGTTTTACACCTGTGGACACTTCCGACCAACCGTTCCAAAAGAACACAGGGAGGGGGGGGGGGTATAGAAATGGAAGTCCAAACTCCCACCCAAGGGTTACCTGAAGAGGGCACGCTGCGCGTCATGAGATCGGCGCATTGTGTGGATCCCACAACTGGTATGTGTACCCAAGAGAAGAGGATGAACCACCAAAAAAAAAGGGAAATGGTTGTGACAGAAACTGTCAAAAATAGTCATAATCAGTAATAGGAAAAACTCAGTCCACCGAAATCCTCAATCACTGCCGATACCGGAGCCAAGTAGACTATTAAACCGCAAAGCGCGAGCTCGAAAGCGACTCCAACACCAAACACCAAAAGAAAATCCAGAAGAAGCAAGTCTCCAAGGGTGTAGGCGTTCGATGACGCATGCCCAATAAATCCTTTTCAAAAATCCATGCGGCCCAAAGGGACTACCTTACTACGACAGGGTCCGCACGAAACAAAATGACCAGAAACACGCTCTCTTTATGTAATCCCACACAGGTGGTTGAAAATGGCGACGGCCAACGGTACGGTAAAAGAGCGCTAGGCCACGAAAACAACAGGGCATCACTACAAAAAAAAAGTCAAAAATCTTCAAATACTCAAAATCTTTCCACTCAAGAAACCTCATGCGGACAGCAGCGCATTACTGCCACACAAAGCTCAAAAGCTTCAACGAAACTGTTCACAAAGAACACGATACTTGACAACATGACGTCATCAGACAAAAAGGGTACGATAAATAACGACAAAACGTCAACAAGTACGAAGCATTCCGACCAGCGGCAAAAGCTCGTTAAATGCTAACGGAAAGTGTACATAGTAGTGTACTATGACTGTTAGGGGTGTCCACGAAGAAGTCGGTAAACCAGGTTGGGCGGTACATGATAATAATGAGTATGAGATAAAGGCCAACGAAAATAACTACACCAAACCAACTAAGAAGATGGCCTGAGGGACGTAATAACCGCACTAGCGAATCTCCCCAAGCACACCAACAACACACCAAAACTTATCAACAAACCAAGACACGGTAATGAAGGTGAAAATGAATTCCAACCTGCTCACCAAAAATCAACTCGGTACAACACCAAACGATAGCAAAAAAAATTGTCAAAATCGGTAATCATCAACGTCAAAATCGATAAACCTCGCTAACGTGAACGTCAAAATCGATAAACGTCAGTTCGGTACAACAAAAGTGTCAACTTAGCCCAAGGCTAAACAATGTAAACGACAGGGAATCGAAACTCCCAACTAAGCCTACGAAAAGACTTAAAAAAACAAGGTCGGTACCTTCACTCAACAACATCTGGTACTTAATCCAACTAATACGGGATAAAATCTGCACTAAATGCAACTAGAGATCTCGGTAATATGAACTGGCTAAGAAAAACAAGAAACGACGGTAAAAATGACGAAAAAGATACTCAAAATATGAAAAGACATGGAAAAACACAAAAAGAAAACTCAAAAAGGCAATAAACAACAAGAAAACACAAAACTACAAATAGAAAATAAGAAAAGACAAGAAAAAACATAAAGAAAACAAGAAAAGAAACGTAAAGACAAATGACAACTAAGAAAAAAACATATACACGGTCAAGAAAACTAATGAAAATAAACTAAGAACAGGAAAAGACAAGAAAAGACATATAGAAAACAGAAGAAAACAGGAAAAGACAAATAGAAAACAAGAAAAGAAGCTCGGTAAAATATTCTACTAAGAAAAAAAAAACGGTTTACCAGTCCATACCACTTCGAAATGACGAAAAAAACATTTGTGACAACAATATAAATGACACAACAAGGCTAAGCAAAGCAAAGCCAGAAAGGCCTGAAAGGCCCCGCGACTACGCAGCTGTCTTACCCACCTGTACGCTCAAAGCTCCCTCGTTCCGTCGCACAATAATCAGTACAATAAAGGGGGCGCTTATCTGAAACAGAACATGCACAAGTCGAAACAAAACAATAGTTCCCTTAGCTAACAAATTATGTATTGCCTAACGGGTTACAATGGGGCAGCAGAGTGCGTCGCCCTATATCTATAACTAGATTATAACTAAGGACACCAGCTGGCGCGCGCTTTAAACCTAGTCTGCGATTCTGAATGAATGTACAAATATGCTGGCGCGACGCCTTATGCAGCGAACAGCAAAGATCAAATTAGCACTCGCGACATGGACAAATATGACGACAGTGCCTGTAGGCACCAGAGATGTGACGGCTCGCTCGCGTTCACAGCGGTAATCAGTTCAAAGACACATACCTTAATAATGTAGGCGGTTAGGGAGCCTGGTACAGTCGAGTTGCGACAGGCTGCAGTCTTAGGTGGCAGGTACCTTCGATGTTCGACGGCTATAGGGATGAGTGCACATCCGCCTTAATGGCGACGGGAAACGCGTCAGGTCGCGTACAACGGGACGACGAAAAAATGGGCCACTTTCGTTCTGCGGGACAGATCCTCGTAGGTCGAGATGAAGGGGGCACGACCCCTTACTTACGGAAGCAGGAACTGGGCTCAAAAACACCCACGCTACGCCGAAGACAATTCGAAACTCTCACACACAACCACCACACAAGCGTTCTCTGCAACGGACTGCGGTTGACTGCCACTTAAGGCGAAAACGTTTGTCACATAAATGCTGAAGCAGCACTCGCCGGGAAAAAAGGCTGACGCCCCCGCCAAGGGCGGGAGCGCCGTACGAACTCACACACTATCCGACCTCTTACTCGATCGACGGCTCTCGGCTGAATGCCCAGAGGAAAGCGCTGGCAAAGGTCACCTTGATCGCGTCCCCACGTGACTAAACCTCGGCAGCCAATCGCGGGGCGATAAAATGAAACAAATTAATGCCGGCACCAATGGTATCACGCCTCAACGGCGTGCTTTCTAGAAGATTCGGAATTCTTGCGGGCGATACGCTCGGCTGCCACAGCGCCATCAGAGGGGAGCTCCAACCGACGGGAAATGCTGCGTTTGGGGCCAAATATGTACGAAATCATGATTCTGGAATTAGGCGATGGAGCCAAATAAAGAACTAAAAGGGTCTAGCATACGGGCACGCTGCCCTAAAGCCTAGGTGGCTATTTAAAATATCAAAAGGACCTGAATCAAATGTGCGGAAAGATTGAAAATGGTTTTGACATAGCAACAAGTTGCCCTAAAGGCGTGAAATGCGATTAAGCATCTACAACCGCAAAATGACTTAACAAACTTGCTGCAGTAAGAAATATGCTGAGTTTTAAGCTGAAAATGAAGGTGTCGGCCTATAAAAGTAGAATCTGTAGAGATTATTATCAACCGTTGGCTATTCTGCCAAGAAAATAAACAGACTTGTATATAATTCCGGCGGAACTAATTCAACTGGATGTAGCGTGTGCAGTTCTTTAAAATACTAGAACAAAATGGCGCTAACGGATTTTTATCAAGTAACCACAAGTGTATCCAAGCATTCAAGAAGAATTCGTAAACTTAAATAGCACAAAATAATCTTAAAGGGAAGCTCAAATCAAGTACAGGTAGCAGTAACAGATAAATCACATCAGACTGTGAATATCACAGTATATAGTTGTCATGAATTCATATATAACATTACAGGTAGACAATTTACGAGGTACCTCACAAAAAGTCATAACGTCTAATACATACATCTTAATACATACTTACAGGTTCACAATACAGCGATACAATATTATCGCACACATTAAAATCAGCAATTCGTTTGCAAGGCGAGAAGTTTAGTGTGTTTTCAGATACCTAGCTACCGAAGCGAACTGTATACTTCCAAGGCACACGTCAGCAATCCAAACGTCAAAATTCTCGAACGGGGCTCAAAGCGACAGGGTACTAGTAGCCAGTAAATGACCATACACAGGAAAGGCTTTTAACCTGTAAGGGTGTTCCTGAGTCGAGTGCCTTCTTGCGCTCTAAGGAGTTCATGCAACAAACGTAAAGCGAGCCGCCACTTGACAAATATGGAAGGGTCAAAACCATGCCCCCGAAGGACCTCCGCATTCAGATGCAACGAAAGCTAAAAATTAGCAAAACGCCTTTACGCTTCTCACTAACTGCCTGAGATGTACTGGGCACGTGCGAAGAAGTAAACCAGCAGCGTAGAATTCGCCGACAATGGCATGGGAACAAAACGTTTCTAAATTATGTTTAGGGAAACAGATTTACAGTAAAGGCGCGGGCGACCATTACACAAAATCAGACTGCATGGGCGTCCATTCACATACACTAACTGACTATTATACTGGCTTAATGCTGTTAACGAAGGCAAGCCGGAAAAAGAAACGCCAAGCTAACAATCGCGATTTTTTATTCTTTGGGCTGCAAGCCAAAAGTAGGCGTGGCACAAGCGCCCGAAATATGAACTCAGTCCTATATACATCTGAATTGAATAGATGCGCAACTGAGGCGTACCACTAAGGAAAAAGTACTATAGACATCGAAGTCAAATAGATGCGAAATTATATCGTAATTTGACATGTGCATGTTTATTATTGGTTAAGCTATAGTGATTTGGGGGAAGCCGGAAAGGTCCAACCGTAATTTAAAACCTCCGATAACATGTACATGAAATGATATTTCAACAGGCCTAGCTCAAAGACGAGGCCTTAACATACAATGACTTTTATAATGCAAATAATATTCGTAATAGCACATATGATCGGCATCAGCTGAAGGTCAGGATCGTAACAATCTGCACAACGCTTTTTTTAAGGAAAGGCCATATTGCTATACTTAGCATAGAGCACTAAGGGACACGCGTCAAAACTCACTTCACAGCTGTAATCTACTTGCCAATTCATATTCAAATCCGAAAAATAATTTACATACGCAAACTTTGATGCGAAAAACGTGAAACGCATTATAGAAGGAACAATAAATAACCCATGCAATAGGTATACTATTAACAATAGACACTTGACTGAGTGCAGCTACATATTGAGGCAGCGGCAAAGTTTCAAAACTTCAAGTAGCCATTCAGTCCGAGCGTTAGACAGAATGTTAGTTGGATAGGGTCGAGTGGTGGCGGTCAAGCTGGAAACAGAATTTACGGAAATCACAAAATTAATATCGGGCGTCGGGCGGCCCACAATAGCGAATTCTAGGGCTGCATCGAAATGCGTGATTTATATAAGATTATGTGCACCGCGTCAATAACTTCTTAAATGTCAACATAACGTCTCCACGATAATTCTAGGCGAGACTGCAATCGGATAGTTCTAAACGTTTGCGTTTTATGAAGTGGACTAAATCCGAAAATTTTTCGTAATTTGTCTGAACTGCACAGCAACTCTTCAACAATTTGATATCTTAAGCAACAATTCATACATCGTACGCAAACATTGCTTCATAGTCCCTGGTAACTTTCGAACTAACTATCCAATCTTACAACGGCAGACGTGAAACGAGAGTAAAAACGGTTACTTTGCCAGTAACCCCTGTGCATAAAGGCGCGTACAAGCGACAACTTTTAAATGATTCTTCAGAAACGTTGGCGACCAGTAGCATAATTTAAGCTTTGTTGGTAGCTTCCTTGCTGTAAAGTTTTAAATAGAACGCTTTGATTTATGCAGGTTTTTCCTTAATGCCATCTATGATTACAATGTGGCTAAAATGTTTAAATTTTGTGAGCAGACTACTTTTTTATATTTACGTATCAACAGTAGCACTTCTTCATTTATGGCTTTGATCACTTAAGATACAACTACAAGCACAAATTTCAAACGCTTCCAACTTGTTACAGACGGCATCTATTAGTGACAGCGAAAGCCTCGGGTATCGCCTTGTGAAGATTTTCCCCATTTTCATAAATGCTGCTCCTGCTTGTTCAACTTAACTGCGGATTGCGATCCCAGTCTCAGATTTAATTAACGCGGTATATCCAGTATTTGTAAGAGATCTTGCAGATCTTCTAAATTGGTAATCAGTAAAAGCACATAGCCAGCGCCATTGTCAAATGCAGCACCATTTAGAGTAATACCTTCACAGTCTTCATCAAATATTATTTCTAGTCTTATCTGTAGTTAAAGCTCGTGACATCTGTTTGAATTCTTATCCTTTAGTAGCATTATTAGGTAGTCGGACATAGAGGATGTGAGCAAACAGTTTGCGTAGGTTCAAAATAATTTTAACAGATCGTGTATGCAGCAGTCCTGAACAATAATGGTCGATTCTTCGGCATTTCGACTGCCGTTGAATATGACAACCAGGGTTTATTATGCGCGATCTTGAGAGCCTATGATTCATATTACAGTAAATGCCGATTAATGAAAATATAATAAAATAAGTGCTGTCATTTCAATATCTAGAAACCAAAATGACAGGCAATGCAGCATTAACGAGCGAGGTCACGCACCAGGCCCAGAAAGTTTGAAAAATATCGGCTTGTCTAAATAGCACAATCTGGTTCAACAAACACTTTACAAGATGATCAAAAATAAGAATATATTGAATTGATTTGGTCTAATAATATATAAATTTAGCTAATGATGATGTGTCAGCAATTATAATTATCAATTACAGATTTAAACTGAGTAAAATCAGTTTGTTGTATTCTTATTTTATTCAAATAAAATATTATTTTGCCCTCTTTTATATTTTATCTGTCTGCAATTCGAATCTAAAGAAAAACGCTAGCTCGGTAGACACTTAACTCAAAATCAAAGGGTTGGATTCCTGATAATTTGTGAAATATTTCACCTTAAACTGAGTACGCCACTGTGAGTCGAAAATATATTTAAAATACGCAGTCGCAAATATGAGTGCTGCTATCAATTACGCAAAGTGGTTTGTTTACTTGCAGTAAACGTTTTTGACTAGGAAATTCAAGATTGTGAACAAACTACAGGTATTTATTTGAATTCTAGTATTTTGGCGGTTCCAATTCTCTTTTGTTTCAACGACGCTGCTTGGCCGATAGCGATTGTTAATTTTTTCATCTAACCTCACAACTGGACTTGGTTAATTATTGGAAAAAATCTTTAGCTGGAGGCTTGGATACGCCTGCTTCTTATTCAAAACAGTAATGTATCGCTTGTACACAAATTTCCGGCTCCTCACACTGTTAATAAACTTTTTGCAGTACCTCGAACTTTCGATGTGAGAAGCTCGTCCTCGAAACGGGGCCCCAAACTGGATCTTCTCCTGGAGACGTTTCCCTCGGTGTTTGAGATGCTGGTTGTTGTTCTACAGCCTTGATGTGTGCCAGTAGAAAGCCTTGGTCCTGGAAGCTCCTCTCAGCTGCAATCTGGCTTCGTAAAATTGAGGTGAACGCCAACTTAGCCGTAAAATTGAGGTGAACGCCAACTTAGCCTCCTTATGCTCCTTGTCGAAAATAACTTTGTGTTGGAGAAAAAGTTACCCACACTCTCGCGGGTGCTCTGAGACTTGCTCAACACGGTGGTAAATTTTTTATTTGTAAATATTATATTTAAGTAGGTAAAAACTTTATTTTAATATGAGCACAAAAGCTGCTTGTCATAAATTAATTTATTCAACTGTTATCTCCACGTGTCGTTTTTAAACAATATCTAATCTAACTAGAAATCGGACATTAAACAAGTTCAATTAAGTTACATATTAAACATTCTTTTAAATAATTAAATCTAAACAATTGTTATCTTTAAAATTATTGTCCACATTTTTTTATTGTCACAATGTGTCTTTGCGCCACTACACGTTTTATTAATCGCGTTGCATGTTCACTCGAGTATTTAAATTGATTAGTTTCTCGTTCACTTCCTTCATAATTGTTCCCTGGTTTCCAACTGTGTTCCTTTCACTCGTTTTCTGTCCTGTCTAGGTGACTGCTTTTCCTTTAGTTTTTATTTGCTTCTAACAATTGCTATGTTATGCCAGCCTTAAATGCTCGTTGCAACATTATTATCTTTCTAGCTTAAACCTTTTTAGAATTGCTCACAAATTGTACTAATTAGCTAAATTTAACTCTACGCTTCAAAACCTGCACATAGCAAACCGCTTTGTGATTATTTAATTTGGTTTGGCTATTTATTCTACCCAACCAAATAATTAATTAATATGAAATTTGACTTGAACCCTGTGAAAAGCGAGTTGTCTCCTTTGCGTTCCTTAATCATTTCATTTCTTTTAACACAAGCATCTCGTTTTCAATGCATTTACTGAATGACATTTAACTTAGCATTGCAGGTAGATAAAACACCCCAACTCTGTGCTTAGTGAATTTATTTTCAAATTGTACTGCAATCAGAGCAGAGCCATAGAGCTTAATAGCACTGCAATATAAATCAGTAATAAAACCGAATGTAACATACGCTGTAGAAACAAAATTAGATACAGTTAAGATCAAATAAATTTTGGAGATCACCGAAGTGAACACACTAGGAAATATAATGGGTGTAAGTAGGTATGACCATATAAGAAATGAGTACATTAGAAGAAGCTGTGGCATTCAAAAAATTGGAGAATGGATACAAACAAGAAGAAGTGCATGGGACGAACAAGAATGGAAGGGAACCGAATGGTAAAGAGTGTCTTGTCGTCCAAAGAAGGTAGATCACCCAGATAATCAAAGAAGAAATGGAAAGATTACCTGGTATAGAACAAGTTTAATAACCTATATTAAAGAAGAAGAAGGAAAACATGCTCTATATTGTTGAATTGATGGGGCTTCTTTCTTTGGCTCACCGTTAGACAGTTAGGTTGGCACTCAGCATTGGTCAATTTCGTCGCCACTCCGTAGATACTTCGTGATCTGCCAATTTTCCTCTTCGTTCGCACTTCTAGTAGCAAATTGGCGTACATAATAATCCGCCTATATTCTGCAAACATGAGGTTTCCGAGAACGGTCACTTACTGCAATCACGACCGTGTTAAATAATTTATTTATTGCATTTTGTTAACATGCATCGTCGGAATATTGGAGATTATTATGTAACTAAGAAGTTTACCGCTTTCTGCGGACGAAAATATTGTGCACATTCTACTGTTTCTCTAACACGCCGTCTGTGTACGTTTGGGCTTATTTTCAAACCGTCCAAACTTACCGCCATGCTTTGCGTCACGCAAAGTAGATATTTTCCAGGTTTGTTGTAACAGTATAGCAGTCCTTTAATTTCTAATGCATACTGCACACTCGCCAATTTCAGATCGGAGATACACTTTAGCAAACAGATAAGTGCTAGTCAACTGTATTGTAACCAAGAGAAAAAAAATTCTGTTGAAAGTTTTCTCACGATGTCTCCAGCCTTAGGCAATAGGTGGCGCCTAAAAATTTGTCCAGAAGGGACTTTAATGGTACAAGCTACTTTGACGTTAGGCGGTCAAGCAACCCTATAGCAGTGCCCTCGCCTCCGATACTGAGCTAACAGAGCAACTGTATTTTTGTTACTCTAATTAATGCGGTGTATCTAGCTACTGTATGTTGTGTAATTATTATTGTTAAATGATTACATCCATGGTTTTTCCGATTACCATTTACATAATTTACAATGTGATACAAAACGTACACGAACAACTTGACGCCATGCCCCCAAGTCATCATCAGTATTGTGTGACCATTCTCGTCCCCGATAGATTTTCAAGTCCCTGTTCGACGTGTGCCTATTAATACCTACTACCATTAATGATTTGTTGACAGAAATACTTCATATTCAAATTAGAAAATTAAGCCGTTGCTAGTTTTATACGTTCAATTTAAAACAGCTCTTGATGACCTGGAAAGCACCACTCCGCTTGCTCCGCCAATTTTTTAGGTCAGCCTTTCTTTACGAGGATCCTGGCAATGTTTAATCGTACACAAAACGAAGCTTGTGCAAACACACTGTATTTTTGTAGTGTAGGTTGGCATCCTCTCCGTTAATTTTACTTAATTAAGTAAATTCCAGCTGGCAGTGAACCCAGCTCGACGTAACGTTTTAATTTCGAACGACCCCGACGTGTTTGTCCTGAAAAAGTTGGAAGTCGTCTAGTTGCATAAATCCGGACACTGCGTTTGATTTCAGGCGAAGCGAGTCGTTCAAACTAGACCTCGTTAGTCAAATTTCTTCTTTAAATACGCGGAACGCTTTGCTGAAACTGATACTGGAAAGTTATGGAAACCGGCGTCTCGAGGAGCGGAAAAAGCCGAGAGACCCGGCTCGCAAATTAGAACTATTAAAGCAATTTATTTCTGGCAAAGAAGTTGCAAAAATTCGCTTTGGATCAACACGTGGAAATTCTGAAGCGCACCTGCTGCGTGCTGGCGAAAGCTTAATAAGTATAGGTGTTTGGTAAATAAAAATGAAAGTTTACGATGAGATTTTCAGGGCTTAACTGAGAAATATCGCAGCGGATTTAAAAAGGAGATGTTTATGCAAGTAATAACATGGAATTTTGCTTTTTTAATGTAAGTGATAACTTTAGACCTTTGAAAGTGTGTATCACAACGTTACAAAGCTTGAAATACTGAACCAACCATAACGTGTGCACTTAGTGTTCAAATATAGATCGCCCTCAATACTATTGTAGTGGGTTAGATTTCCTCTTTCAAAGGTGCTTTCAGTCATTAGGACTCCACGGTTGCTAAAACCGAATTGAGAGGTATTTTCCTTAAGCTAAAATCATTGACCCGGAGGTTAAAATAAAGCTATCCCAAGTAGAAACGGGCGCGCGAGTGAGTATTCACTCATTTCACGCACGTTTCACGCTTGCTGTAAACGGTCACGTTCGCTTACCCTCACGTTCACTCACGTTCACGGCGTGACCCTGCACTCACGACGTGATCTTCAGCTTTTATTTGAATACTTAAATTCAGATAGAATAGAATGTTCAAATTTAAAACCAATAAAGACCCCGCAACATAACTAAAAACTCTAAAATAATAATAGCTTACAACAAGGGATAAATACTGATTTCTCCAAAAAATACTTCTTGCAAACGTCTTCAAATACACTACCTTTAATACCAAAAAGCTATCATTGGAATTGATGTTTACCTTACTGATACGAGTATAAGAAGGTATATGTGGCTAGGGAACACTTTTAATTCCTAGGTTTAAGAGTAATTTTACGTTCGAGGAACTAGAAGTAAGTCGCTTATAGACGCAGACACACGATTGACTGTAGACACAATATTTACAACACGACACAGGTGCGAAGCTCCGTCGCTGCAGGCTGCCACACAGAAATACAATGACTACTTCTTACTAAATATTTAACGTGAAATTAATGTGAAACGTGAATAACTCCTTGGAAATTTTCACTCATGTTCACTCACGTTCACCGCCCGATTTTTATATATTACTCACGTTTACGACGTGACCCGCCATGACCCGAGGCGACCAAGTGGTGCGTCACTTGAGCTTGTGCTTTATTAACAGTAATTTGTGCAATACTTTTATGTGCGTGTTTATAGTAAAGCAGGTAATAACCATTGCGACATCTCTAACAAAACAATTACTAAAAGCAGACCTAACAAATTGTACACGCAACGTTTCGTCCTCCCAGTAGGCTGTCATATATTTTTCTCAGGTTGCATGCTTGAACTGTGAGAGCAGTCAAACTGTGATATGAAGGAACTATGAACTTTTTTACAACTGCTTTATTGACATTGTTGCACTTTTTACAGAAAGAGGCAAAGATTTAACTGGCGATAGTGCACGCCGTCAAAAATCATAACCACAAGTTGAAAAGAGCATAACCCGATTTCGTTATGTCTAGTTACATTGCATGCGTACCGACAAAAATGTCACCCTAAGATAGCCTGCTGGGAGGAGGAAACTTCGTGAACGGATTATATGCTAGTAATAAAATTTATATACAAAGCAAAGTCTAAAGGTAGTAATTTAAAGAAACAAAAATTTTATGTATTTGTAGAAAACTATTATTTGTGGTAACACCCTAAATGAATTTTAATGTACAACTTTATACAGTACAAACAGCTGACATTTATATACAGGGTGTCCCAGAATGTTCTCCTCATTTGTACGCCGAATATTTACAAAAGTTGTGTGAATTGGAGAGTCAACACACCGTGTGGTTATACGCCACACCTTGAAAATTTAGTTGCAACTGATCGGCTCTTCGGTAAACAACTTGCCACATCTATTGTAGCACACTTTTTCATCAAAGTGGTTCTGATCATATTCCTAGAAAAGGTGATATCTGAACTGGGAGACATTAATTAACCACCCAGAAAATCTGATGTAACATTACTGCATTTCTCTCTATCAGATTATATTAATTAAAGATGTAATTAGCTGGATATCTTTACGGATTCTCTGTGGTAATTAATCCAAATTACTTGGGATTATACTGTAAACCTTGTATGGACGCGTTATATCTAGTTGAAAATCACAATAACCGTTCAAAGTATCACGCTGTATGCAAGATTTATATTCACGAACACGTGAATTTGACCTGCTAAAACGACACAAATCGGAAAATTCTCGGATCGGTTGCCCGAAGTATGCTACGACGGGCTATAACAAAAGTTTCCGACTAAGACTCAGAAGGAGAAGGGGGAGGTTTATTACGAACTTAATTACGGCGAGGACTCGGTAAATGAAATGAAGGTGTCAATTGCCAGACGCTACCACACAGTACTCGGGCGACGGTACACATACAACTGCGTTAAACTTACGTTATTTGCATTTTCCTATGGCTACCTGAACCCCTTTTACATAAGACAATGTCAAAAAACGCATATTCAAACGTCATACATCTACTAAAGAAGAGTACAGCTAATAGAAAATGAACTATATTAACGTAGCAATATGTACGTGAATAATAAATGTTAAGAAAAATACTCAGTAAAGGTTAGTGTTGTTACTTGCTCAATGTTTTATCTAAATACAGGCGGTAATTTTGACAGCAGATGATCTAACTGACTCAAACACTGTAACAACAAAAACAATAAATCTTGACCGCAAACAATCAAATCTGAGTAAGTAACGGCAATTAGATTTATCCCTAAACGTTAAGCTAAGTAGAAACATTAAGACTTGGAGAAAAGCAGTCAAATTGACTTAAGGACAATAGCAACAGTTGAAACTCTTAATATTAAATTATAAGCAACGCTATGCAAAATGGCGACACTTAAAAAAATTACTCTTCACTGTACCCAAATGCTTGTTAAAATTACACATGGAAAACACAATACCCTGTAGGGGTTCAGCTTAGTCTGATTATGATGTCCAACGATGCTGCAGGCCGTACCCAAGCGACTGCTTGAAGGATTGCGAGAAACGACCTAGGGTGCTGTCTGTCAAGCAGGTCAAATGGGCCTAGATGAAGCGGCAAAAGTACTGATGTTTGAAATACAGGTGCGCAAAAGAGCCAAATTCAAGTCTTGTAATTACACATTACGCAATTATTTGGGCCAAATCCATATCAGCATATTCCCGATTGTCATACTCCATTCTTAACTATTGTTAATGGTAATAACAATACAAAATTAAACAAGTTCCATACTTGAAACAGGTTGCTCACAATTTGGTTGAGAGATGCCACTTACTTTGTTTTATTGTTGTTTCCAATGTTAACTAGATGCCAGGCGTTCATACTCTAAATAAATAGTTTTTCTTTATCATCCCAGTAACCCTTGAGAGTCGGACATGGATATGTGATTATGTTATACTCCAAACTATATGATTCATCAATTCCTAAAGTTATATCCACAAATTTTAACTGGCGCTGTATAAATTGGTTAGTTTATTACAGCATTCTTGGCTGCTTCTCATAATACAAACGTTAACTTGTCTCTTCTCCCATCCCTCTTCTTCTATTCGACGTCTTAGCAATGCTCTTTCTATTTTCTTTTTTATCTCGAGTCCTTCTCTTCCCTCTGTCTCATATACCTTCTGTGGTCATTCTTATTATTCCATTCCTTACATGTGGCTATACCACATGTGTTGCGTTTACTCTTATGCAAATTTTTCCAGTCAAGTACTTTTAATCATTTGTCACGTTTTATTCAGGCGTGGGTTTTTTATGCGTTGCATAATTATGGTGGAAATTATTCGATGCGCGTCATTCTTTCTCCCACTTTTCTTTCCGAGCAAGTATCCACGGTAAGAGGCCCGAGACCGTATATAAGAACGAAAGATCTACCAGAAAAGTAAAGTTTGAGGCCTGCACCCTTCAGCTGGAGAAGCATCAGCCGCAAGAGGAGCTGAGACCTTACAAGTTCCAGGCAGAGAAGGCTTTGGAGCCGCGTTCTATACTCGTAGAATTAACAGGACCTAGCCTGGTAACTTACGAGTACCATCTCACCTAACCAAAACCTTGTTCTACTCCGAAGAAATCCAAGAAGGAACGCACTGCAATGACGCTACTGCTCAGCGCACGCTGTGACCTTTTCAGAAATTCTTTGAGTGTGCTGTATCGCCGGTCGAGCGAACACAACAAGCTTTCCCGAGTACGCCTGCACATAAGGCGCTGCAAATATTCCGTGAGACCGATGTATCGCTGGTCGAGCGAACGCAACAAAACTTTACCGAAAGCCCACTGTATATAACAATAAACGTTAACAAAACCTGCAAAGATTTTCTGCTGCCGCTGTATCGCCCATCAAGCGAATACGACAAAGCTTTCTCGAGGACCCCTTTAAATATACCATTTACCTGGCGTCTGTTCTCGAACGAATGCAAGAGTCGTTTTCCAAAAAATTGAGCCGCCACAAGTACCGAATCTGCGCTAATTTTGTATTCGCGGGCCTAAGAACGAGTGGCCCAAAATACGCTTGTAAAGCGACGGAAAGCGTGTGAAACTTACGTAAGCCAATTTGTATGTAGAAACTCAGTTAGATTATAATAATAAACAACGAATACAATTCCATATCACCCCTAGGATTCAGTATAACTCATAATGATATTTTTTTACAGAATTACAACTAGCCAGCTGCGACGGTTGCCACCATAACGGGCGTAGAGCTCAAGGAGATTTTATATTTTTATTATAAGTTGTGACGTATTTTTAAACTACATTATTTTAAAACATTCTTTGAAACAGTAGTGGTTAATAGACTATACCATTTTGACTTCCTTCGTTGGATGCAATTTTCCAAAGAACCGTGGCTAAAGCTGTAACGAGGCCTAAACGTATCGGGACGAACAATTGGAGTAAGTCACTCCGGATGTTACTCGTATATGCGTTTTATTTAATTTATTTACATATCTTGCCTAATTAGCTGATATATCTCCTTTTTGTGTACTATAGCTATACACTGCAGAGCTCAAATTACTAGGGTACAAAGTTACTAGGTAAAACATTATAGTTACTGACAACATTAGCAGTAAAACTGGTTCTGGTAATGCAGACAACCAAAAGACAACTGTATGCTACTTTAACTTTAGCTTAAACTCGAATTTTATACCTTTTCTGAATATATATAGCAATTGGCGTCGAATAAAAGAAATAGGTAGCAACATAGGAAGTAGAGATTCACGTACATGACAGATTATTGCGACCTAAAGATGGAAGAGTAGTAAGTCTCGAAATAGTGTAATAAATACTAGAACCGCCAGTATATTCAAAGCAGGAAATTGTTAGTTAGAAAGACAAAACTATTCACAATCGAACCCTCGATATACAGAGAAAGCCAGAAAATGTTCAACAAATATAAATTAAACATTATAGCTTTACTGAAACTACTTTATTGGTACACACCTAGACACCTAAATGATGCCATCAGTTAGATCCCTGATAATTCTCATAATATACAGGGTTAAAAGTAGTTCAAAGTTTATTATTGATTATAATTTTGTACACTAATCAACTCAATTGCATTTGCACCGCGTATAATACGTAAAGCAGCTGTTACCATCCAGATGTTATGAGTGTCGCGCATTTGTAAGCTATGGCCGCAAGCAGAACTAAAATGCCCTTGCTACCGATTTCAACGCGATAATCACTGGGTATCAAAAATTTTAAAGAACATAACAATCTACAAATTTCTATACTAGAACAAGAGAATATCTTCTAGTTCGAAACCTTTTTTGAAATGAAACTGCAAACTCTTACAAACGAACAGAAGTAGAGTAGGTTATTAGGGTCTGTGTATCATCTACACGTCTACGTGTTTTCCGACAGATAGTTTCAAGGGCCTCCTGGCTAAATACATGTATTTTGATTACATTTGCAGCAGGCCAATAATAAATAAACCGAATCGGATCAATACCGCGGCTTGCTCTAATTCCTTTTTCTGATCACGCCGCATTTGCGTTTTTAAAAGTATAATAAAATGTTGATTACAACCATTGTATAGGCATCTGACCAGTGCTATATTATGTTTTATTAAATAGTTTTAATTGAAGGGTCAAGTTGTCATTATTTATTGGTTTTAACAATTCCACAGATGATTCGTCAGGACGTCAGCATTTTCCATTTTTTAATTATTGCGTAGCTGTTATTAGTTCGTCCCTTTATTTCCGAAGTTAAAGGCTTCGTAGTAGGACTATATTACATTCGAATATCGTAAAACAAATTCTTTAAATACACGATTCCCATATCTTTAGTTGCATTTTTATCACTCATTTGTTTATTGCTATCGTCTACAAGTTTAAACGTTTGTTTTTATTTTTTGTTCCTGATACTTCTGATATTTAGGAATCAGCATGGTGGTGACTTCCGTGAAATCAAGACTTGATTAGCGGGTAAGTCAAAAATGCTCAAACCTGATTGGTTTAAATTTATAAAATGTGATTTTCAATACTAATATAACAACGACGAGACATACCGATAGTTTTGCACAGGCCAAGGATCGAGTGCCGGTTGCAATTAAAACTGTCCAGAGGGCTTGCCCGGTGGGGAGGTTGTTTTTCGCGATCTGAATGTTAGAAACACAAGAAAAACACGATAGTGATAATTTGAATAAGAGAGTAAGCCATACATAGCTTCCAATACCAATGTCTCCATGAAAATAGGTAACCAAAGATGAGTAGAAATTCACAAGGATACTAATATAAGTTTTATACGGTATTGGCAGCGTAAATAAATCAAACACGTAGAGACACTTACTGTCGTTTTCTTTGATGTCAAAATACTGATTTGGATGACCTTGAACGGCTCCTGGAGGATACTAACAGTACTAACAGATGGCGCCACTACTTTGTCCCATATGATTGGTAGCAAAGCTTGTAACTGGCTCTGATTGGTAAAATTTGGTGCTGCCATCTGATAGTCAAGCTTAGAAACACCCCCCGAGTTACTGTCACAGGTACTCTAGACAGGTTTCAACATTTGGCATGAGTGTCTCTACTTGTTTGATTTATGTACGCTGGTATTGGTGTCCTAACTAAAAAATATATTAAACATATTTAAGTACAACAACAGCAGGTAAACACGCGTGGAAGTTCTACAAATCATTGTCATACAAGTAACAAAATATTCGTTATAGTTAAGACGAACCCAGGATTCAATAAGTGATTTAGATCCCAAACATTACAATATAAATATTTTAAAATTAATTAGTACATAAGCAACTTATGGGGTTTTCACAGCAATTACACAAAGGTTGGTTTGATGGAAGGCGCTCGGAATCAATCAGGTGAAGTATAGAAGGATCAACTGAAATGAGCATCGCCTTATAATAAAAAATAACTGTTTGTTAAAATGATCCACAAATTAAAAAGCAATCACTTCGTTCAATCGCTAAATAGCGCCCGTATATCAGCGAGATTTTCAATTTGTTGTGCTTGATAAATAGATAATACAACATAAATCCGACAAATACATCAAACGAGTGAAATACACGGAAATACGGAGCACGCTATGGACGGCTTCTTCAGCGCTGTTACTCTGAAAAAGACCTCAAATAAATGTAATGAATTATTAATATACGTGAAGAGAAAGTCAGATTTTATGTAGAAACAGCAAATCAGCGCTAGATTACTGACGTTTTTCGGGATAAACTCTCTTCTTAATGCGTGTTTCTTTTATTGTAAGTTTAAAATTAATATTCACATTAAGTAACAAACGATTCAGAAATTGGACCGTGTCATTATTGAGGACTTAAAACTCAACGTTTCGTCCACTTTCGTAAGGGGTTTTATCAGGAGGAACACGGAACCGCTATGGCACTTGCCTAGAAATTCTAGCTTTCCTCTTTTGAATCGTTGGAAATGTTTCGCCTCTGGCGTGGTTTACACGTTGAGTTATCGTGCTTTTCTACCACTTACCTTGCAAAAGAGTTTCGCCTTTGGCGTTGGTTTATACGATGAGTTACCGTGCTTTTTTGCTTTTCCTCCTGATGAAGCCCCTTACGAAAGTAAGCAAAACGTTCTTCGACCTCAATAATGACACGGTCCAATCCCTGAAGTCGTTTACTTAATGACAAAGGCTGTAAAAGTCTTCCAAATTATCTTATTATTTACATACCTATTATTTACAAAAAAACTAAGTGTAGTGAAACCTAATATTAATATTGTGGTTGACAGCTAAGGCGTTTTGGTGGGCAAGACGTGGGCCATGCGTGGCAGGTGTAGTATACGGTAGCATACGCCGTCAGGCGCTGGTGAGCTTCTTCGCGAAGCTTGCTGATGGCCGTGCACTAGGAGAAGCGGGGTCGACCAGTGGTGCACGAAATGGCTGGAAAGAGTTTCTGGGACTTAACGAGCTTGTTCAAGCGAAGTCTTGGCGCCAAGGCTTCTCGCGTAATTGGCAGACCTGGTGGTTGAGTTAAAGCCGAGTAGATGACAGCTGGCAGAGACACACTTTGTTCGCAAGCGGCTGGGGCAGAAGTGGAGATTGGAACGTCTTGGAGCCGTACAGAGGACAGCTGGTGGGGATACAATCCGGTCGCAAGCCGCTAGAGCAGACTTAGAGATTCGGGCGTCTTTGGCGAACACAGATTGACTCTTTTTGAAGGAAGCTGCCTGCCAGATCTTCCTCAATTTAAGACGGTGTGTAGGCAAAGTTTTCCCGTGGCGCGGACCTTCTCGCAGACGTGGTGTACCTGGCACGCTTCCGGAAGCAGTGCGTGGTCGTCGGCTGGCTGGTGCCGGCGAACGGAGAAGCTTTGGCCTAGTGCTCGCCTGGCTGGATGTTGATTGTTGCTGGGGCTCGCAAGTCGCACAGGAGCTCTCGACCGTACTTAGAATGGTGAGACTTCGAAAGCTGGAGGTGTTTGAATGCGCAAGCAGGGCTGAACTGCTGGTTCAAACTGCGAGTCCTGGATGATTGCAGGCAGAGGCGAACGAATAGTTCGTATTTCTGGGTCTGAATGTTAGAGTCTCAAATTCTTTGTCCTTACAAAGGGCCCAGAA
This sequence comes from Agriotes lineatus, assembly GCA_940337035.1. NCBI lineage: Eukaryota > Metazoa > Arthropoda > Insecta > Coleoptera > Elateridae > Agriotes > Agriotes lineatus. The sequence continues at coordinate 33,419,566 of OW679201.1, forward strand.
GTCTGGTTTCGCCCCGTCGATTCCATTTGCTACGAGAGTGGGATATTGTTAGCCCATTTCTTTGCACATTTGATGATTTGGGCATAATGTTCTTATTAATAACGGCAGCCTAGTTTAAATCTACATCTTTAGACACCAAACTCGATGTGATTACTCCATTCTGGGCGCGTTTTATATTTTTAATCCATTGGTGGTTTTAAATCCCTATAGTTGATGTGCTATTGCGGCTTATATGGAATTGGCGGTGTGCTCCTTGACTCTACTTGCTAACTCCGTACCGGGTTACCTTCGGCGTTTTAATCCTTTCGGTTTGTTTGAAAATTACATTATTCAGTGTGGCCCAGACATAGAGGCGCCGACCGCACGAAATCTTGCTCGGTCCCTGTACGTGAATAGTATGGAATACTTAAATGGTGCGAAATTGCATTTCCTAGATTGCAAATTCTCGGATAACCCGCGTCGTCTTTTTAAGGACTATTAGTGCCTGTGGTAAAATTACGCTGGCGAAACGTGTTTGCTGACAGATGTTAGATTTTTAAATGGGTTGTTTTTTATTAATTTGATAAAGAATGGCTCATGATCGAATTTCAGCATCATATCAAACATTTATCACACGGACCCAAAAAATGTGTTTGAAAGTCATCAGAAGTCAAGTGATTACTTAAAATTCCCAAAAATGGGAACCGAAAATATTTCTACCCTGATCTGTATAGGCAATCCACACGACTTACTGCAACATCAAAGCAGAAGCATAGGCAACCTAACATACCCAACAACCGTCCACTTCCTCTAAACTATTGTAATAGCAAAATATGAGAAGATATTTTAGGTAGTTTTTCCTCTCATATACTTTTTATAGCATTATATTTTTTCTGTACACATTATCCGTCTGCTGCTTTGCTAGCATTTTCTTTCCAAGGTTTTTTGGGCCCTCCTCTTCTGCTTTTTACTCATTCTCTACCTTCCTGTGCCTCCTCCTTTTTAATTTTAGTTTCGTTTTCTGCGTTCATAAAAAACAGTGGCGGTGGCAGTTATTAAACTGACCTAAAAATTTGATTATAAGCGATACCGATTATTATAGTCTACTATTGTGATTTATGCAAGTGCCATATATAATTCATATTTTCAAATCTTTTGGAGCTACTCTTGCTGTCTTTGTTTGTTTTAAATGCCTATCAGTTTTTTGCATTTAACCTGTGATCTCGTCATTGCCAGAGGACTTTCCTAGCATGCCGCTTTTTAGTTCGCATTTTTAAATTTTTTTAGTTACCTCATTGCTCGTGTTTCGTATTTGGTTTCTATTTCTGCCTGCTCTTCGTTTAAAATCTGTTGAGGTATTCTTTTCATTTTATCATTTCTTCTTTTTCAACTCATTCCTATTCTTGATCTTTATTTCGTTAATATTACTTCTATACGACCTTTTAACACAGTCAACTTTAGTTTTAAAAATATACGGTACCTCCCACCCAAGAAAAGCGCCCTTCCGTACTTTCCAAGAATACTTCGATACTCAGCATCACTCCGTTTCGCTAATACAATGAAATGCTATGAACCAGTTATTTATTTAAAAAAAACAAAAAAAATTTTTTTTCCCGACGACCATAGCTCAAAAGTTGATGTTGCCTTCATTTTCGGAGGACCTATCGTATGAAAACGATCCAAGACTTCAGGAAGGTTCCTGGCGACCGGAATCGTGTACACATACGAACATACATCCCCCGCACAGCACGTTTACGCACCCCCCAATTGATCTAGTGGGCTGGGATCTTCACCAAAAGATCCGCACCGCCGAGACGGAGATTTGATATAGTGGGTTCCTTAGTCGGTTGGCTCGAATTTTAGAGATATTTGACTCAGAGTGGTTTTCGATATGAGGGAATTTCAATACTTCGTACACTTCGTGTCGAAGTAATAATCTCACATACATAATGATTACAGGTAGAGCAAGGCAGATCAAAGGGTAAATTGCTATGATAATGTGTACTAAAACAGCACCGGTTTCATTCAAAAAGCAATTTGAGGGTTATTTACAGGGTGTCGGTTGCATCCATCTCCTTCCGGCTTACGTGTCGCACATAAAAAACAAATCAACGTTGGCTACGGCCAAATAAAGGCCACTTTACTGCGCTACAATTTTCATTATGACCATTTTGAACAAAAAGAGCCGCCCACATCTAACTTTATTAGCTGAAAGGTTTAGAGCTCATCATGAAGCACCTGTCGGGGATCACGAGATCGTCGTAAAATAAATTTGGAGCCTCTGGCAGAAAAATTAATAATTCCAGAGGCTTAACTTTAAATTATTATTACTGGAAGAAGAGCATTCGCATCGAGCTTTGACAAAAATTATAAAGGAACTAGAGAATTTTCCATAGCCTCGTTTTTCATCTGAATTGTTCTGTCGGATGAAGGATGGCTGCTGCTACTGCAGGAAAATAAAATTTAATTACGGCCGTTTACACACAGCAAGATCGAGAACGGTCGGTTTAATTTAAATTTCCATTAAATTAATTTAATAGTGGTGCAGTTCGCGTTGTTCGTCATGAAAGCTCGCCGAGGTGCTCATTGCGAACTGCCGGGTCGCCAATTTGGCGATTTCTGGGACGGATCATTCCATAGAGTGCTAAATAAATAACCTGTTCTGAAATAATAAGCGGCCTGCGGCTCCTTTTGGCTGATTTTCAGGCCCAAGCGAGATTCATGCGGCACGCAATATCAACTGCGTAATTTTTCATTAAGTACTCCATTACTGCAGCGCTTAGTATTTATACTTCTTCTGGAATATAAAATTGCAAGAATTAATAGGCTCCTGTGGAAGGATTAAAGCATTCTTCTGTTGCCTTCTGACTTAAATGGATGCTAATGATCATTCGTCGTGCAATTTCGCAAGAAAAATGGGCGATTTTTCTGCATAAGAACACTCATAATTTCTCCTTCTATTATGTAAAGCACCTGTAGCTCCTTATATGTATTTCTGACTTTTATGATGTTATCGGATGGCAGCTCTCGTTATGTTAACAAGTTAAATTGTTTAATATGCAATTAAGTGTTTTATTTAGTGAATTAATGAATTTCAATGGTGTAGTTTGTGGTGAGCAAGTGTGTACGACGGCAATTTTTATACATTTATTCTGCAGTAGAGTAAACATTATTTTCTACTAATTTATGTTATTTATACTAATGGTACTAATAAACCAATTTGCTATAGTAATAAACAGGTATATTGCGATTACTTTCGGTAAAAATGACTGGCAGAGCGAGAGTCCTCATTTAATCACTCTATTTGGTGCACTATATTTCTATTACATTATTTATGGCTTATATGAAATGTATAGAAATTAGAAAACTCAATCCACTGCAGCAACATGATTTTTGGAAAACAGCTAGGACTCTATGAAGCTCTAAAAAAAATTCAATTTATTGTACAACATTCTTATCTTGAGGAAAATTTGGTTAACACATTATAAGTAGGTACATTCAATATTTTAGAATGTTTTATGATTTTTTAAGTTGCCAAAATATTCAGCATGTCGCTTTTTTCTAAAATGAGTAACTACTGGCTGTGCTTGTTAGTAGCTTTTGACATGTTCTGAAATATTGGCTGCAGGCGTTTATGTAGCAACTATGTTTTACATTCGTGATTACACCAATTCAGTTATTTTTACTTTTGAATTATTTATTTTCCAGTATTAATACTAATGGTTGGAGATACTCGTACATTTGATTTATTATATCAATTGACGAATAAATATTACTACAAAATTCAAATCATGTTTGACTGTTTAGTTTGTTGCTGCACTCTCACGTAAATAGATAAAATAAAGAAGTAAATTATTAAACTAATTGTAGATATTGTAATAGCCCCTGCTCTTAATAACAATAAATAGGGGTTTTAAATATAAAGTAATTACTGGCAAGGAAAACTACACTTTATAATTATCAAGTTTTAATTGAAATTTACCTGTCAAACGCAAGGCAAACTAAAATATGTCGGGCAAATGTTCAATTTCATCTGATATTTAGCTAACCTCTAAATTTAACTCAACAACAAACTGATTTGTCGTCGGAAGAAACAGCGTAAATTGAATTTTAAAACACCAAAATGGCAAAGACGGCTCAGGTAAATATTTATTATTGTGACGTAGCAACTGTTAAGTTCGTTTTGTTTCTAGCTGTGACGTAGCAACCGACGCTCGACGGCTTTTTGTTTTATATCCGGCACAAAATTTAAAAATACCGCATCATTTCGCATTTTCAAAGGACGCTACCTAAATTTCTGGAAACTGGACGGCTGTGAACCACTGGAATATGGCTCCTCGCAGACACTCTAAACTTGCGGAAATCTAAATATAATGGATCTACGGCAACGATTTTCCTGTGAAATTCTACCTTAATCGGAGGCTTCTCGGGCGCTGGATGTCGCTCCCCAAATGATGCCAAGGGAATTATGGACTCGGGAATTGCTTGTTGGTTGGGATTTCTGCTTATACTGGCTTCTGCATGTCCTTCCCACACGTCACAGGCGCTATTCTTGCTGGGCGAAGTTGATTGCACAAGGAAAATGGGTCTAGAAGTCAATCGCACTTGGACGTATTTCTCTGCTGCCCACAGGTGCAGTGGACACTTATACATAACTTTACACACGATTGTTATAACTAACAATTTTTTTATTTACAATTTTGAATAATAATCGGGGAGATCAATGTGGCCCCAACATACAAATTTCAAGCTTGTTTAGTTATTAATAACAAATGACAGTCAGGTTCCCTAGCAACCAGACTTTCAAATTTTTATAGAGGAAATTAAGATTGATAACATGTTTAACCTTATGGACTACAGTTTTGATGTCATGTCTTTACCTAACCACTGACATTGTCTTTTTCTTGGAATAATTGTTACTATCCTAGCTCTGCTTTTAAATCTCTTTTGTTATTAAGCACTGATACACTTGGAGTTCATTTAAAGTCTCACTAATTGTTTTTCGATCGGTTGCGTTCCATTTTCATTGCTTTTTGCAATTATTATTTTGCTAGCACGGTTTCGTTTACCTTTCAGCTAATCTGCTTGTTGCTGGCTGACACACTTTTACCACATAACGCTTACATTCTTTCTGTATTTAACAAATCATTTTATATTATTCTATTCATATTATGTCTGACATTAATAAACTCAATTGCGTCAGTTACAAATTAAATTGCATTAGCACTTCCGAACATTCATCATATCTGAAGCTATGAATGTAACCCTTCTAAAAACTGTTTTGTTTCATGCTAACTTCTATCCCTCAAATGATTAGTTACTGCTGCCTACATCAAGTGCACTTATTAATGTAAAGTATTGATTATTTTGCAATAGATAAAATATTTCATTCTGCGCTCATGTTGACCTTATTCATTTAATTAATTAGGCAATCAGAATTTCTATGGGCAGTGAACTATTACAATATTTAGATAGGCACAATCACAGTAAATGCTGATGAGACTACAATTGCAATAATCCCGCTTCAATGGCCTGAAACGCTTTTTACAGTCCTACTTACTGCTTACCATACAATGGAACAGTTCTCAATGCAGAATCTTTGTGAAATATTTTAACGTTACTGAGCTATTGTGCTGGCCGTTGCTACAACTGTTCTCCAGACACATCTTTTTAAAGTTTCCATAGAAATGTTCGTTCTGTGCATATAATTTTACTTATGTAGATTAACCACTGGTTGTACGACGATACATAATTAGATATGGAAATGCTTCCAAAGTTATGAATTATTATAAATAATATGTTTAAGCTATAAAAGAAAATGCGGAACGGATCAAATTGTTCGTTTTACCATAACGCCTCTTGGTGGATTTTTCTTTCAACTATAAAGGCACTGTTCTTGGGATGTAGGCTTCATGAAGCGTCGGTATGTTATATTTTTCTATAGGATAATTTTGGAAATTTTTCTAAATTTTAGTATTGTACGTTGTAGATTGTGGGTCATGGGCTTTTAATTTGATGGCGGAAGCTTATTTTGTTGTTTCCGAGAATTTTGTGGTGGCATTCATCTTAGAAAACGGTTTGCTGACGACATGGGCTCAGGAAGGATCTATCCTTTAGACCGTTGAAGTTATTGCTTTAAGAGCAAAAGTTACCACGTATTTACGTTAATGGAAAGATAAATTCCTTTTTTTTTGTAGACAGCGTACAGATTTTCCATGGTTGATCACCTTTTTCTATGGCAGTTTTCCACCTGCACCCCTTCAAAGCGTTATTTGGGGTATCCTACTAAGTGCTCCATATGTGTTTTATAAACTTGAAGAGACCGCCTCTTTCGAGATATATTTAAGGACACTGCGCGGCTATCCGCCCTTAGCCCTTGGATAACGCGAGATCAGGATTTCTGTTACTACACTATATACGCAAGGCGTCACTGTTCTCCAGCGGTAAGATTTACTAACAAAGCGTGCTATTGGAATAAACTTAAAATAACAGGGTTCAAGTAATGGCTCCTTCACGTTGTTCAAATATTTGCAATCGTTGAATTTGTAATTCACTTGTTCATAGCCAAAGATATTTGTTGCCTGAAATTAGTTTAACATATTATTAATTTAGTATTTTATTCACTTATCTCGAGTGCCACTATAATTAATTTTTTCGACGACTGTCATCGAAAGTAGATTTTTCTCACTGTCATTTGACAACAGAAAGTTGACATTTGCCGCTGAGCGTGCGTTTTCATCATTTTGCCGCTCGCCGAGCGTTTTGGGTTTCCGCGTGAACAAATTAGGTAGCCACGTCCGAATGTTTCCTTGGCAACGCCCGTCATTTGTCGAAATAATCGCGTCACATGTCTAATAGACTGCGCGAGTAATGTTAACTTGATTGTCAATTAACTTTTGCGATAAAATGAAATTTGATATTTTCCTTTAATAATATGCTCAGTCGTCGAAAAAATAGTATGTATGTTTCGAGCTAAAAGTGTGCTTGCCGCTTTTGCATGATTGCTGGTTTCGACTTCGTCTCAACCAGCAATATTCATGCGCAAGCGGCAAAATGCACTTTCAGCTCTTAACATACAATATACTATTGGAGTTGATTGGACTTGTAAAATTGATTTCTGAGGTAGCCTAATTTGGTCTCTATTTGTTTGTATATGTTAATAATGCGGTTTGTTGTGGAAATGCATTTGTGGTAAGCATTGCGTCCTAGAATTACGCTTAAGGATCTAACTTTTTGTAGTGCCTGGGTAAACTCCCTTAAATAGAGATATCTTCACTTTTCAAGTTTAGGGAAATAATTATTTTAATTCCTTTATTAGTTTTTATAAACCCTCATAACATATCACGTCACTATTGTGTTGTGATAACGTATCTGCCATTTTTATAACTTTCAAAACAATGTTTATATATTTTTATAGTAACTTTGCGGGTTTATTTTGAATATAAGAATCCCGTACTTTTTATTTGCGCTTGGCTACTGTTTTTCGTAAGTTTTAATATGTCAATTTTACTACTGACATCTACTTTTAGACGATCTAAATAGGCTGGTGCGGAATAGAGACCTTCAACGGTTAATGAAGTTTGTCTAACCTAGTGGTTAGTCGCAGACATCGTTGTCGCTATATGGCCACTGGTGACCATGCTTTCTTACCTTACTCACGCCCATATAATCACCGAGGGTTTGAATACACTACACCCCCTTTATAATACCTCCACGTTTCTCCCAAACTTCATTAATCATTAAAAATAGCTAATAGAATCTGAAAAGATCAAGTGAGTGGTCGAAGTTATTATGGTTGTAACATACGGTTTTCCGGAAATTGTTTTGATCTCGTATTACGAGTATTTTGGAATTTTTTCACTGGCTTGTTTAGGTATTAATCGTTGGCTTTTTATGCGCACTAAGAAATCAAAGTTGTTTCAGAAGTATGATAGCTTTGTTCACACCCGCAACTACGAATCTCAACGTAAAAACATTATGTAACTTAAAATCTAAGCTTCTTCTTAATATAGCTTGTTTATAGGTGGATCCTTTACTCACATAATTGAGTCTGTCTATGTACAAGGTTCTTTTACCTAGTATCAATTTTAGCATCATGGCTGTTTTCTTTGTGCGAAACTGTTTACATATTCTAGTAATACGATCTCTTTCGATTCACGAAGAAGATCTGGTTACTGGCGTTGGTTTAAGCGTACTTGCTGCCATCTTGTCGGATAAATTAGCAACAGATTGCATATTTCTATTAGTTTGCGTTACCAAAGTTGCTTACAAGCCAATTTCGTAGATGCCGTAAGGATTGCGTCTGAGTAATTCAGACGTTGTTTAATCTTTTGCTTCCTGGAGGACGATAGGCGACTTGTTATTATTTCTTTGAAGGTGTAATAAAGAGGTTCCGGGGACCTGCCGTTTCTTATTAACAAATGCTTCTCTTTTTAATTGCCAGCTAGCTCGATAGCAATAAGATCTCTTTTGTTTTGTTTATCAGAGTTTGTGACCAAAAAAGCCTCTGTTGCAATGGACCCACAGGTTTACCCTAGAGTTGTGCTACGCTGAAAATATTAGCGTTCTATGTAGTCAAGGTTGGAGGCAACTTGCTTACACGCTACTATAATTAAATATTAAACAAAGAAGTAAGGGCTATGTCCACCACAATGGTGGCAATAATTGAACCACGAGCAAACAGCTGTTTCTACCAAGAGTAGTGCATGCACGCTGGTATCTATGACTCACACAACACCTGCTACGATGGTTTCACCTGAATATAGAATCTGGCATAATTGCTTGCCCTAAACGATGCTTGTCCTTATAGTTGTGCAACGACCTGGATCTGTCGCTAGTATGCATTTGCGGCGGTGCTCTTACTCTTGCGAGAAACTATAGGAACGCTCACCTTTAAATAATGCAGTGTCACACCTTGAAAAGTGACGTCGCCCGTCGTGCACTTGTGCCGACGTAAGAAGCATTCATTCTGCCAGTTCGAAGCAGAACACACTCAGAGCACCGCCCGAAATGCGCACACGTATTACCGCGAGCTTAAACCTAAACTCCGACGTCCGCTTTACTATCACTCGTTTTACTGGATCTAATTATTAAGCTCTACTAACAAACAATAAAGAACATACATGAACAAAACGGTTGTATATTAAAATGTTACTTCAAAACACTCAGGTGAGCAAAATCAATTTCCCGTTTCAAAAGTCTCGTACTTGTTCTGCTGGGGTGTATTCTTCAGAATAATTTGCAATTTGTACAAATTATCACTTACATAAAAGTATTTAGCTGAATCTTGTGTTAAATGATTTAATGCGAAGTGGCACTTTAAATGAGCGAGTCAAAGCGATGGATTTTGAGGACAAATGGCGACACTGTTATGCCGGCGGCTGCACAAGGGTTCATGGCGTCGCGTCGGCGGTGTTGTTGATGACGGCGGTGTTGCTGATAGACATGTTTGCATTTAAACTGTATACGCGAATACCTTTCACTAGTACGGGTTACCACTTTGTCTTGTTACGTATGTGAGTAAATATAACGTCGGGGTCACTACTTTTATCCTGCTGCTGCACCTATATGTAAATGCATAAAATTCGAAGTAAATTAAAAACTAATGTAATACTCAGAGATTGTTGAAACAACGTCGCAAACCCTTCTCCACAGTACTGCTTATTGTCTGATCCTTAGAAATTCGCTAAGACTTTACCTGATTGATTTCCCAGACAATGAGCACTCCTGGGCTGTTGATATTTTTTGAGGGATTACGATGTCGGTGAGCTATTTGCAAATCCATTGCTTCAAGCTTATAAGTAACGAAGAATCAAATTCACTTACTTAAAGTCAATACGGATCAGCAAACAATTTGGGCTTCACTTTGCATGCCAATCACGATGGAATTCTCTCAAGGTATTGTATAGTCTTTTTGGCGAGTTTAGTAGCTTTCTTTCTTCTGCGCCACAGACTTTAGACGCCACCTCGGTGACAATTTTTAATGTTTTTATGACAGAGAAGTTTTCTAAATAGGAAATTTTCATCCAGACCATGACTTTGAATAGCATTCAGGTTTTCGACAGCCCTGGAGTTTAGGATACTGCAAAAGCACCTCAAATCATTATCACCGTAGTGAGATTTTCTGTACTTAATAATACAAAAAATTGCCAATTACCGGACATGTAGACGTTCATTTGCTACGATAGATAGGAACACATTTTTGGATATCAGAAAAATGCATTTATGGAAATCACATTGTCCACAATCTGGAGCCGAGATATCGTGGATACAACAGGCCACATCCTCAACCACAGCTACAAGTAAGTCTGACAATTTTTCTTTGACTTCGACCAATAGGAGCTTTATATGAACTTAGGCCTGATGGACAGCGATCATGTACAGGTACAGAAAAGCTCACTAAGGTAATGAAGTTTTGAGCTGCTTTGCAGTACCCTCACTAAACTTCCTAGCTGCGTATTACATTAATCTGATTGAGTGGTCAAAGTTGACGTCACTGAGCCTCCTTTTATGTGGACTCTTCTTGTCGAAGACTTGAATGCTATTCAAACTCACTGTCTGGAAGAGGAATTCATTGTACGGAAAATCCTGTGTTACACACAGGTTGTCAAAAGGAAGGTGAAAATGCCACAGAGGCAGCGTCTGAGGTCTGTGACGCAGAAAGTAGGTATGGATGCATACGCTCCAGGCTAAAATCGAGAAGAAAATTCCTGTCTTTGATTCGAAAAAGAGATTTCAAATTTAAGGTCATAATTTGCACCCTTCGTGGGTTGATTGGACAGAGTGAAGGTGGAACTCGTAGTGTCGCCACCTTAACGTGATGATTTCATAGAAGTAATCTGGTAGCTCTGGTGCTTTACATGGGACCATCATTTTACATTTTGAATAACTTTTCTTAATGATATTTGACGTACTTTGGACACAAAAGATAGTTACTTGACTACAAATTGTTTTTTATTTACCACTTGTGAGTGCTCATTGATGCCAATCCAACACTTTTGTATCAATATTTTTAAATCATAAATATTTGAGTGGGCTCCTGATGCCCCCTACATTTCAATACTTCGAAGCATAGATGCCATAGCTCTTCTAAGATTAATGTGAACGGAAAGCACGTTAAAATAGAGTCGCACTTTTCATATTTTTCGCAAAAAAGTTGAAAATTTAATCCATTTTTAGGGGCAAACCGTATCATACATATCGTCTTTCAAATTTTTATAGAAAATTTCTTCACGCCTAACGATAACTTTTGCAGCCCCAAGCTTTGAGATCACAAAAAAATATCTGATTCGGCCCAGAGAATTTGGGCTTTTTATGCAAATCTCAAGGTTTTGAGACAACTAAAGAAGGATTTATGTCTATAAACTTATAGGAAATAGTTCTAAACAAGCAATATGTGTTGTTTTCAAGGATACACATCCAACTAATAAAATTGACAAAGTTTTTTTAAAAGAGTAAATGCACAACTGTTAAATAGATAGTCCATTCAGAAATAAGCATTTTAGCGCGTATACATGAAATAGTAGATGAAACTAATGGTAGTACTGCATCTGGAAGCTTTATTACAGGAAATACAAGCCTAACATTCTTGAATCAATCAACTGGAAATAAATTTATTGCTTCTAAGCAAACTTTTAATTTGGAATTTTCTTACTGAGAATAATAAGGGGATTATGTTTAAATATTTGCTTAATAAATTGCGCATGTAACTGTTACGTGTAAAAAGCGAATTTATTTTGTTGCATAAATCTTGCTCATATAAACATTTATTTATTTGAAGCGTTGTAGTCGTGTAAACGTAGCTTAATTGGCCTCTTATATATGCGCCACTATCTGTTATCTGCAATATCGGCAAGCTTCGCTAAGCTGTTGTTAGGACGCTATGGAATTTTAAAGGTTATCTCATCCTGCAGGCGCTTTTTTTGTTTTGGCTTTTCGAGATACGAAACCGACTTGTTGCGGCTTGAATAGCGTTTTTTTTCGTACGTGGCCTCGAGTAGTAGCAAGCATATAATTGTTGTTTCCCAGAAAAGCCTATTATCAAGGGTGAGTGCTTATTCCATTTTTGGTTTTAGTAGCGTTGTGCAATTAGCTAATTGCACACTGCGTTTCTAGCTTTTCTTTGGAGATTTTATAGCACCGATTTAGCCTGTTTGGGGGCGTGCATTCCTGTCGTCCTGTGAGCCCCATCTGACTTTGATCTTCATCGCCTGAACAATTCGCTTTACAGTAATATTTCGTTTGCTACCTGGTGATTTCTGCAAGTACCTTTAGCCTGCTGCCGCAGCCATATCAGAGCTGTGCGATTATATCTTCTTGGCGTGTATTCTATTTTTCTTCAACATAACTCAGTGCAGAGAATTTTTGTAAGAGTAGGTATAGATAGAAATTTAGTTAAAACCGTATTTTATGTTGGTTACAAATGAAGTTAATAAGGAAACAGAACTAAAGTGTCTGCTTATTTTTAAAAATGTATCGTTATACTTACGAAAGTGTTAATGAATCGCTTTCTTGGTCTCTTTTGTTAGCTTTTTCAGCATTTTTTATGTATATTTTACAAAAACTTGTAATAACTGATCCAGTGTTCAAGTATCTGTCAAAAGTGACGTTGGTGACAATGTTAACGTTCGGTTAGTAGAATGTAACAAATATTAGAAGTCACAGCCTGCTTTGAGTCATATTGAAAAACGATAGGCTTCAGTAATCTGACCGTCACGGTCACTCCAGCTGCGACTTAGACATTGCTAATAGACAATCGTAAAATACCTTCTCATCTTTTTTCAGACCTTTCGTTTTAAGACTTTGTTATGGGTAAATCTCCATTTACCACCTGCAGGGACTTGAAGATTGCTCGACTATCTACTAGACAGGGGCAAGTCTTACACTAAAAGAACAGAGATTGCTTGCGACAGTTATATGAGTAAGTACAGAAACAAATTTATGTTATTGTGTAGGGCGCCGTCATGGTGTTCTCACTATGGCGGCGTGGCACGTCACCGTCTTGCCTCTATTTTTCCTCAATTAAAAACGTGTACTGCATTTGCATCTCATGGAATACGGCAGGATGAAAGTAAATATGGCTGTATTAAACACGCATACATAGAATTTTCATCAGGCACCGTTGTGAAAGCCGGGACGTCGGAATACCTGAATTCAGTATAGTTGACCTGGTAAAAAATCAGCCACCAGTTTCCAAACAGCGTTTTAGGCACCCCAGACGGGGAAGAACTCAAAGCTGTGATCCGTTAAGCGTACAAAAGGATATTCAAAACACATGTACCTTAATTATTGTATTCCAAATGAATGGTAACGCACATACTTAGCTTAATGCAGTAAAAATTGACGGCAAGCAGCCAGAGATGAACGTTGCTGGTCCAAACAATCATTTCGTACCGGGCATAACAAAGATTTCAGTTTGGCTAGCATTAGATAGTTGTAGCTCAAAGTGACAGACAGCATGTAAAACTTACACGAGATTATGCAATGACGGGCGTAATCAAGTACGTTGTGTACGGGAGGTTAACAAAACTTCAAATAACATTACACTCAAACGAGAGACTCCTAACTACAACCTAATTTAACAGTAGTTATCTAGTTTTTGCATCCGCTCGCTCTAGCATTTGCTGGTGTAAGAAAGCTCACGCGTTTACTCCTTTCGCTGGGATATAATCAGTGGCAGCGTTGATCTTTCAGATCGACATAACAACTTGAAGCTGCTCTCTTGCGGTTACTAAGATTTGGTTTTTTATGAGATATATTACTCATGCCCTTTGCCCAGGTGTAGAACTTACTTGTGCATTTCATTTTCGACTTTTGTTCCAATGAAGCCGGCTTCTTGCAGTTTTCCCGCCGAGAGCAGGGATACAGGAAAACAAACTATTTGGAAATCTGACTGCTTTAACGTTCTAAAAGCGATAATTATACAAGGGTTTGTAGTAGTTTGTCCACACTACCTTGTCAATAAATAGAAGAGCCAATACACGCAAAACTCTATGCCATTGCCATTTGATATAAGAACAGCCTACGTTCTTTACTTCTCTCTGATTGATTAAATATTGCTTATGCAGCAAAATATTTAATTTGGTTTGCTTTAGTGCCAAGTGATGATTTTTAGTAGAAGCTTACTTGATTTTCTTTGTTTTCCTGACTTGGCAAGTGTAAAGGTGTCGTAAAGTTGTAACTATCAATCACAGGAATACAGGAAATTCTAAGATTTTGGTTGTTTAGTAATAGTACCATGGCTTCCTTCAACCTAACGTCTTATGCAGCAAGCAGACAATAGCCCAACCACAAAAATGTAACCCATCCAAATAATAATCAGTATCAAACAAAGCCCAGTCCGTCGTCTGCTCAGAGCAAGCTTTGTTTCGAGCATCTCCGAAGCGTAACTTATTTAAATCCAGAAACGAACTAAATTCGTGAGAGGCCGCGAAAATTCCAATCTAAATTAGGTTCCACTTTAGGCACATGAAGACGTATTATTTCTGTGCTTCCGCTGTCCTCAAAGCGAATGCATGTAACTAATCCCGCCGTTTTTGTTCGGCCACTGAATGCGGCTAAGAGGGGCACTAAATTAGGTGACAACAAAAAGCCGAGGCAATTTCACGGATTTTTAAAACCAACAGGTACGTGCCAGCAAAGGCACCTCTGCAAAACCGCTCGAATTGTTTTTCCCGCCGCCAAAGCAGATCGTGCGGGCGCGTTCTGATTCGATCAAATATTTTATGTCGTTCCGCTAATTTGATGGTAAACAAATAAAGATAAACGACCGCATCGCGAGGTATAAAGACTCAATTAGTGCTAAAACGAAAAGGAAAACTCGGCGCCGGGGGCGCTTTCAAAAGTTGGAATTTAATCACGCATGAGTTATTAAAAAAATTACCTGAACTGCACCGTTCCTAATTATATGCCTTCGTGCACAGAAATTGGAGAAATTAAGGGAAGAATAAACGGAGATAATAACCGACTGCTCGTAGCAACAATGCCATGTGGCCTTACCAAAATAAAGTACTGCGAGGATTCTACCCTCATTTAGATTCTTGAGAGTGAAAATGCTGCCGCTTTTTCAATAAATACTTAATGCCCGCTGTTTATGGTTTAATAACGTTAATCACCATTAAAAGGCCATTAGGCAGCTTTTTCGGGGTTTAAAAAATTAAAGTCTAGGAAACTAGTGGATGGGGTTGTCTAGATGTTTGCATAAGTAGATATCAGTAAAAGAATGAGTTTCTTATCTTGCTAAAATTTAGCCTTACAAATCTGTCCGAAAATTTCAACTTTGTCGACAGAAGAAATGTGAAAGCACTTCCAGTTTATGCATAAGAATTACAATAGCATCATTTTGACTTAATTCGATTGTTACAGGTTTCCCCCAGTATCTGCTCGGCTTGAAAGGTTAGCAGTAAGCAATTTAAGATTTTATATTAAAAATACCCAAATCCATAATTCTAATGGAAAAAGTCTTGAAATAATAGAACACGATTACCTCATCGAAGCTGAGCATATATACAAAACTCACTTCTAGTGTAAATCGGCTCAACGTTCTCTCCCTATTCTTCAGCCGCATAATCAGGAGGTGCAGACTTGTCAAAAGATGGGATGAAAATTCTATAAAGACAAATGACCTACAATTTCTCGACTACAGAAATTATATTAAAAACATACTATGTCCAATAGATCTCTCCGCTGGTGCATTCTCCAAAATTCCATTACACTAATCGACCATAAAAGAGATAAAGTAACGGAAAAGCATCATTTAGTCAATCAAAAATTTCCACTAACGATTTTAGCTAATCCCAGTTCATTGAGCAACCGAACCAAACCAATCAGTCGGATAGAAGTTACCAACTGACCGCTCCAACATTTATGGCTACCAAACGCACAACTTCGTGAAGCATATTTTGCAGTATGATATAACCCAACAGAAAACATTCTAAAAACTGTTCGATACGAAATATATTGCTCAGATTTGCTCAAATAAGACAAAGAATGTAATATGGGGAAGCAGCTCTTAAGTAAATTCACACAAGTCGTCCAAGACACCCTGCCTATTGTACTCGAATGCCAGCCTTTAACATGTCCAAATAAACACCTAATTTGATAGGTAAATATGCAACTGGTCAAGCTACTTAACTCTTTCAGGAGGGGCTTAATAAAGCCAAAAAATATCAGTCCAACTGAAACGTACACTTGCTGTGCTCAGAGTAACTTTGTAAATAAGAGAAAATTAGAGGCAAGCGTCAAAATGATCCTAAAAACACCAATAACGAAGCGTGGACAGAAAGCACATTAGCAGAAGAAATACCTGTATCTACTAGAATAAATCAAGAAGATAATTTCGGCCCAATCTCTTTCATATGATCATGTACCATGCACATTAATCAAGTAATGAGCCTATAATATCTTGGGGTCGATACATGTAGCGACAGAAAAACTTATGAAGAGGTACGAACACAAGCTAATAAAGCCTCTGCGAAACAAGTATATGTCTATCGAAAGTAAACTACAAATTTACAAAACGTGCTTCAAACCAATATTCATATCTACCGTGGGGACGAGGGCCGAAACGTCAAAGGCTAAACAGTTATTAATTATATTTGTCGAAATAAATATCCCTGAAACAATAAGAGAACATACCCTTCATAACAGAATAAGAAGTGGAACATGCAACGTAAAAGGCATGGTTAAGTGATCTATAGCATAAAAAGGATGGAGAAATTATGTAAACAGAGTGGATGAAGAGACTGGTAAAATTAGACAATACAAAGATATAATACTAGGAGACACGTGGGAAAGTCCCCTAAGAGATGGATTATAGACATCTGCGTCCCAAGACAGTTAGACCACAAAGGCGGAATTGGAAAAGAAACTTGTCATTGTCCAATAACAAGAAAAAAACGAAGAAGACCATGTTGACTTCATAGTTTGCAATTTCTTGGGTAAAGATAGACATAATAACTTATTTTTAAGTTCGAGCGCATTGTGCTTTGTTTGCCAAAAATCACCCACGTTAGGCGATGATCGTTGAATTCCAGTTGTGTAATAGCCTGGTTCTGATCCTCGCAGATATTTTAGTAGATGCTTTTACTATGGCGTCATTTGAAGACGTGAACTTATTGCCTACTCACGCTATGAGTCGTCAAATAACAATCTCGACAGGAAGTCGGAACTCTTCGAGAGGATGCTTTGCTCAAGAAGCTCCACAGACAATGTAGGACGTTTATTATTATCTGACGTTGGATCATACTCCAAAACTAAGGGCACCCCGTGGTTACGACAGTTCGAAGCACATTCATTCTCTGAATACTACTGGCGTTCATTACCAGGATCTCGTAGTATGAACATACAAACACATACACGCATACTGGAACTAGCAGTGGCCTCCGCGCCATTGTTACACACTTTATTATACTTCACTATTAATATCTATTATGTTCAACGGTGTTGCTATAGACGATTAACCACTTTTTTATATGAAAAAATACCGTGAACCACAATTTATTGATGAAGATTAAATACTGAACAATACACTTTTGGTTATGGCACTTAACGGGACTCGTTTGATTGCCGCAAAACTCGGCTTGCCGCCTCGTTTTTGCAATCAAACGTTAAGATGTTCATAATCAAACTTGTATCGTTAGTATTTATAACGAACAGCAAAAGTGTATACGTACAAATCGGTTGTATATTAAAATATTACTTCAAATACGCTCAGGCGAGCAAGATAAACCTCCCGTTCGTGACAGTCTCCTGGTATGAAATTTTCCGTTGCGGACTAATTTAGCTATCCTGGTTATGGGATTATTTCATTTGCACCTTCATTGTAAGTGAGAATTGGCTGGAGTATGTAAGTTTTGGACTTCCAATCGATCGTCAGATGTTTATTTTCCAGATAGTTAATTTTATGTTTGCCATTACATAAGCTGGTTTGTTTACCGGTTATCTGACATCGGCTTTAAGATTTTAGAAGCTAGATATTTTGCTGCCCAGACCTCTACACTGCATTACTTGCTCGATTGGGAAAAACTGAAATACCAGCAATAAACTTCTATATCGGAACATAGTGGGACAAATACTGTCAAGTGTCAATTTACTAGCTTAACTCCACATGTTTTTCGATATAGTCATTGATTATGTGTTTGTTCTACATTTGTCGGTAGTGGTTTTAAACTCGTGCCACAACCGTACGTTGTTTACTGTTTTGCTGTTAAGGCTGCATGGAAAATTAGCTAATGAGAGATCTAGAATTAAAGTAGGATATAAAGAATTCTAAATATAGAAGGTGCGGTAGAAAGGCTAGTATTAATACTGCATACAAAATTTACAAAAATTGTGAATACTAGGTCAAATATCGGAACTATAAAACAATTAAAACTCATCTTCATGTACTTTCGCCTTTCGAGCAGCTTTTCCAACTGCCAGAAGTCGGCCACTGCTTCAAATCAGAGGCATAAAAAATGACAAAGACGCGGAAGTCGAAGTAAAATATGGGATGTTTAAAAGGCGACAGAAAGAATTTAGGCGGGCAGTAAATAATGCAGGCGTAAAACAACGGAAAGCATCGATGTATGTAAATTAAATGGGCGGTAATATATAAATGGAGGTTTAGTATTTCAGAACGGGGCCGTCGAAATAATAAGGATGCTAATAAATATAGCGACATTAACTTTAATGTTACAAACGGTGCTTGTGTACGTCTGATAGGCCCCAATAAATAAGCAGCGATGGGCTTGAACAATGAACGTTTCTAATATTTCTACCTACGTGTCACAAGTAATGGTACAAATAGAATAAGTTTCTCAGTACTGGCAGTTGATTAATTAGAAATAAATAAAAAGCAAATAAATTTCTATAATTTTTCTAACCTTTAGCTTGTAAATCAATAGACCTTAGGCACGAGTGCATATTCTGTATAAAATATAAATTTGTTCATCTCTAACGGTTCGTTAATCCTTCGCAAGCAATAATTTGTTGAAAATGGCAGAGGATTACTATTACTTCATTTTCATAATGCCATGCGGGTAATCAAATTGTAAAAATATATTTTGCATTTGATTGAAAAATTATATTTCCTATTGCATATAAGAAGGTTAAGTTATTTTATTAAATCTGTACACCGGTCCAATATTATATTATAAAATTGACTAAATATTTCATTATCAAATACAAAGATGAATTTGGGTATAATAAAAAAATATCAGAATTATTAACACGTATTTGGTAAAATAATGGAATAGAATTTGAATTCAGTTGAAGAATGAAAATTAAGAAACAGAAGAATTCTAACATGATTTAAATGTTACCTGAAATAGAGTGGAAGATTATATAATGAAGATAAAGAGAGGATGTGTATGGTAGCAGAACCATAATTTGGAATACTACAGGCATTGAAGTAATTTCTGGAAGTGGATGTTGAACTTAGTTTATTGTTAATTAATTACGTCATGTGAATTGGATAGCGTGAGATGCCTTCGCTGGAAGTTGGACACGTCAGACATCTCAGTGGACATATTGAGAATTGGAAAGGATTTTTTATCTAATAGTATTATACGTTATTGAGCTTCTAATTAGAGTGACATCTTGTGACTTGTACTTATTGGAGTGACGTCTTGTGACTTGCACCAGATCGAGGTTCACATTATTTGGGTTGTCAATGTCTTATTAGGAATAGACACATTTTATTTACTGCTAGAGGATCTTGTCCAAGTTCGTGTTGCTGAGTAGTGTGCTGATTGAAGATTTGGGAAGGAGACATTCTAGAGGGTGTTTGCAGTTCCTGACAGTTGGTTGAGTTTATACTGGGGTTAGTCTGCGGCTTGATGAATTTCTGTAAGCAGTTGGTATGGATTTGGATATTGAAAAGCAGATCAAGTCTTTTGGACGAGTTACAGCTACATGTATTTATTGAGCAAACTAAAATAAACGGTAGAAGAGTGAAGTGAGGGTAAATAAAAAAGGGCTACTTATTATTCATGTTTATTGAATGACAGGTAGTGTAACAAAGAGGTATTTGCGGTTGATATTCCACGTGCATAATTTGAAGTGACACTGACGTTCATAGAAATTGTCACATACATTTTAAGTAAGTTTTCATTAAACAAATTATCTTTCAGGAGTAATAAAGGCAGTGATATTGCGTGAACCGACCTGGTTTTTGAGAGTAATTATGTTCCTCTGAGCTAGAAATATTTAATAATTTCATATTAACTATTCATATTAAAGGGCATATAAATTACTTGAATTTATCTTAAATAACATTTTGTCTAAAACTAAATAGAATTCGTACAGTCAAACGTAAAATCTAACGAGATATATACATCTCATATTGCAGTGTAGTTAATCAGTGCATATAAAATTAAGCGCCGCAACCTGAGGCTATAACAATATACAGCTGCAAATTGAAAAATCTTACATACTAATTAAATTTCACAATCGCAGATACGTGTATATTCGCTCTGATCTGGTAAATTTCAAAAATGAGTTTCCATTTTTACCCGAATGGGTAGTTAAGTGAAGAGGACTGCCGTAGAATCACTGTAACTGTTACTTTCCAAATTATTCAACTTCATGCAGAAATGCTATTTGGAATCATTCGGTAATATTAAAATACAATGTTAATTTAGACAAACTTGTAAGCAATAATTTGTTGAAATAGATATCATGCAGTTACTATTATTATATTTTGGTAAGACCAGAAATGAGAGAAACAAGTTTTATGTCGTCGCATTTCGGTTCCTAATGACATAACTTACACTCTTCTTACACGATCTTTGCTTTTTTCTTTTCTGGTTTAGCCAAGGGGTCGATTCGGATATACCGTTGAGGTGTTCAGGTCATGGTACGTGTCTAATCTGCGTAAATGGTCCTATCATAACAGTTTTCTCTACTGTGCCTATAATCGTCTGATTTATGTCAATTCCTCGTCGTATTTCTTCGTTTTTTTATTCGTTTAGTTCTGGACACCCTACAAATGATTTTCTAGAGATGCATTTTCATGGCGAGTATTCTTTGTTGATCACCCATACTTCAGAGTCATTCGTTACTAAACTTTTTGTTATAGTTTTAATAATAGTACTTCAACACACAACAAGCAAAAAGTAAGTGCTTCTGACTTCTAAGCAACACATATGCATTGCTTTACACTTGTTAGGAAGTGGAAGTCAGGATCATACCATATAAGACACACATGGTATAAACAAGGCCTTCGTTTGTCGATATCTATCCGAGAGATCCAAAAAAACTGTTCCTCAGCGGGCTGTGGAAATTCAACGTATGAATAGTATGTTGGTGACACTGTACGTCAATCTCAAATTCGAGGTTATCAGGTTAGGTTTTCCGTCAGTTTTGACACAAAATGACGCAAATCCTAACCTGCTAACCTCGAATTTGACATTGACGTACAGTGTCACCAACATATTATTCATACGTTGAATTTCCACAGCCCGCTGAGGAACAGTTTTTTTTGGATCTCTCGATACTAGCCGTTGCATCTGCTGTAAACAAAATATTATGTCATGGGATTGCTTCATGACCACCTAATATTGTAGATGACATAAAGGTTTTATAATATTGGTAACTTACCGCACGTATGCGGAGTTATAGATGGTTCATTTATACCTATTGATTCACCCCCACTGAAAACAAAGCTGAATTTGATAATCGATGGGAGAAACATTCTAAAACTGCATGTTTGTGTGTGGTACTATAATATTAAATGTACGACTCCGCCCAGTCGTGGATAATTTCTATGTGTTTCTAAGTCATGTGTAGCTCTGTTGTTCTTTTATTCTATATTGGACGCTTCTTCCCGTTGTTGGATGCAAGATTTGCTACAAGTACATTGGAGCTGGTAACGTCTTCTGTCTGCAGCCTGGGCAAAGAGTCTTTGTTGA
The DNA here is from genome assembly GCA_940337035.1 of Agriotes lineatus. Lineage (NCBI taxonomy): Eukaryota > Metazoa > Arthropoda > Insecta > Coleoptera > Elateridae > Agriotes > Agriotes lineatus. The sequence continues at coordinate 33,441,435 of OW679201.1, forward strand.
AGGGGATCAATTGTTCGACCTTTCTTATTGTCCCATGGCGGATCCTGATGACAAAACGATAAGTCCCATAACATACAAGATTTGCATGAGCAGCCATCTGTAACCAGTCCTGTGTATATAACCAGGAGAAGAAGGCACCAACATCAGTCGCTATGCCGGTCTCCAACCATAGTGACCAACCTGGAAAGTCATAGACAACGCTAATACTGCTTTAATACTAAAAACATATCCCGTATACATACACATTTTTACAGAGTTAGCGCAAAGCGTATTAACAACCACCTTCTAACTTAGTAATATCTGATGACTTACTAGTTAAAGGTAAACACAAATTAATATTTATCAAACACTGGTTGCATTTCGATCGCACGTTCTGTATACGGATTTTGCTGTAAATGTAGTAAAGCTAAATCGGTGACCGAGAACTTGCCAACTAGAATGTTGAATTGCGATTGCAGCACATTCTTGAGCTGACGAAACTCTGAATTGATTCAGAATTCTGGTACGAGTTATACTTGTGAAACATATATGCTGACCCTTACGATTTAATAATCTGACTCACATTCTGTTCCGTATTTTGCTACTATCGGGTTGTTCACTCTTACTTCCACTCTACAAGAATATTTCATTCTTTTATTGACATTGCCTAGAAGCGAAGGTAATTTTTCAACAAATAGTCTTTCATATCTTGTGTTGAATCATTTGTAAGTGGATACAATACCATGGTTTCTGTCGATTAATCAAATATTTTCATACTTACCCCTATAATCCCTTTGTTTACTTCTTCCTAGCGAGCAATACACTTTTTTATTACGTATTACCACTGGTACTCCGTATTTAGCTTTCTTACGTTTATCCACGTCGCTATATACGTATGCGTAAAGAATTTCGTCGTTTTTCTATTTTATTACTTTTAGTACTTCTATGTTTCTTTAACCGGCCAAAGACCAAAGATTTTGTTGACACTCCTTGAACATTATATGTACCAAACATCATTGTTCGTTCGTTATTGCGTTGCCTTTGTCGATTATGTCCGTTCGGTTGTTTCCGAGACAGTTTAAATTTTGATGTATAGCTTTTTTATCATGCTAAGCTGCAAGCCCAACTTAACCCTCAAATCTTGTAATTTTTTTGCATAGTGATCATGAAAGTCGTCTTTTTTTAACAAAAAATCGTATTGGAAGTACCACTCTTTTTAACGCAAAAATCGTGAAAAAAAAGTACACCTCTTTTAACTATTTTATTGAAATGTCAAATTGCCAGTTGTAAATTTCTAAGTTCTTTTCGACTCAATTTTGAGGTGCAAGAGGTTACTATTCAAAAAAACTACGTGTACAACACGTTCTAAAAATCCCTTTTTTTATTCATTTCTTTGATAACTTGGACCCCGCCCTCGTTAATCAAACTGCAAATTCATGAAAAAGAGTATGACTTTCAAAAGCTCCTTCGTGTAGCTTGAAATAGAAGAATAATAATACACCAGATGGCACATGAAAGGTTGAGCGTTATATAGTTCTGTAAACAACATTGTATTACGGCTCGTGCAAGTTACGAATTTAAACATAAATAACATTTATGTGCCGCTCCTTAAGTTACAATAATTGTTTCGAATTCAGAGCGAGTGAACTTGGTAATTTAAGCAAAAACTCAACAACGCGTGAATTTGGGAATCAAGTACCCTCAGCGTAACCCTACGCTTTCGCACGTTTGATTATCCAGGAGATGGTCGAAGTGGAAAGAGACTCGAAGAGGTATAACAGCAAAATACCCGGCCTGTCCAAGTGATGTTTTGAATCGAATTTTATCCGGAGAAGCAACCCAGCCCAAGTAGGGACTTTGACTTCCAGCAGTTCAGCTTCATCCTGTGGCAAGATTCTGCCAGTATTAGAGAACTTGGGTAGCGGGCTTTACCAGAACAAAACTTCCAGAGCTCCAAATCTCTCTTGAAGACTTGAACACCTGTACATTTCACCTCCACCGCGTCTAGCCAATAATATGTGATTATCCACCCTTAACCTGCATCTCCTCGTCAAGCCGATATCCAGCAGCAAGCATACCTTTTAAGTGCGTCTTGGGCCCGGGGCCGGCACAGGAAACGTCTTGAAACACCCGACCACGACGTAGCCAGCGAACTCCCAAAGTACAGGAGGACTCGACTTACGTGGTAATAAGTCCTTAGCAATTACCGTGGTAGTTTTCATGCACATAAAGTACTTCCTACGGAAACTCCAGGGTGTCTGAATGAAACCGTCGGATCACCGTAGAACAGACGGGACTACTAAGAATTCTGAAAGCAAATTACCAGCCACTGACGAACAGTGCTCACACATAAATTGGGTTCGCAGAGCCCAAGAACACCAAAGTTTACCACATTTTAAACATTACAAAGACTCTGATCGCTATTATATGTTTGTGGGCAGAAACATTGTTCTAGATCAAATTCCCAGAACGCGTTGGCGGTATCAACGATATTGCCAACTGCAAACTCGCAGTTTAGTTTTACAATTTGATTGTAAATATATTGTTTATAAAGTACTTTTATGAAGTTTTTGGCGTTGTAATATGTAATCGCTGTCAATGAACCAAATTAATTCGACGTCAAAATCAATCTTTTAGAATTGAGATTCCACTATGATAAAAATGGCAACTATGTAACCCACGCCACAGAAAGGTTTTTACTTCAAGCATATGCAAACCAAAAATAAAATTCTTGCAGCTCACATTCCAAATAGGCGAAGTCCTCGTCTCTGGATATCGCCCCAAATCTACATCAACATCTCAAATGTACAGCAATTCAGACCACGTTAAGCAAAGTTAACTTTTAAATGCACCGGAAGAAGGGACTTTCACTCCCAGCAGCTCAGCTACATCATGTGCTAAGATCCTGCCGGTTTGAGAGAACTTGAGTACCAGGCTCTACCAGAACAAGACATCCAGAGTTCCAGAACTCTCCTAAATACCTGAACACCTGAGCACCCGTAACCTTCACCGAGGAGGTCGAGCCGATAGTTGGAAGCTATCCACCCTTAACCTGCATTCCCTCGTCGAGCCGATATCCAGTAGCAAGCATCCCTTTTAAGCCCGTTCTGAGCCTGGAGCCGGCATATGAGTAGAAACGCCCGACCACGACGTAGCCAACGAACTTTCAAACTTCTGGGAGTGAAGCAACCGTAACCGTAATTAGTAGAGAGCTCAACTTACGTGGTAAAAATGTACTTCGCAGCTGACGTGGTAGTTCCCATGCACATCAAGTACTTCCTACGAGACCTCCATAAATGCTTAATTAAATCGTCGGATCGCCGTAGAACGGGTGGGACTACTACGAGTCCTCGAAAGCAAATTACAGGCCACTTACGAAGAGTTCTCACACATAAATTGGGTTCCAGAGCCCAAGAACACCGAAGTTTATCATATTTTAAACATCACAAAGAATCTGGTCGCGATTATACGTTTGTTAGCAAAAACCTTGTTCTAGATAAAATGCCCTGGAGACGTCGGCTGTACAAAGATATTGCCAACTGTAAACTCGCAGTTTATTTTTACAATTCATTGTGAATATATTGTTTATGAAGTACTTTTTAAGTTTACGACCTTACAATATGTAGTCGCTGTCAATGAACCAAATTAATTCGATGGTTTCAGTTCAACTAATCAACTGAGGTTTCTGAGCTATATAGCGCAGGTGGCTATAAATAAAAAGCCCTCCTGCCGAGATCAGTTCAATACACCATCCACAACTAGGCCATATTCGGTTACAACTTCCACTGAAAATGCACTAATGAATTGCGTTTCAGGTTTCCTCTTTCGAAACTAGTCCTCGACAATGGATTTCCAATCATCTGCATTCGGAATTAGACAGAATGTGTCCAGAAATCAACTCCAGCAGATAACCTCAAAATCAATCCTTCAGAATTAAGATTCCACTAATATCCCTCCAGAACTATGCAATAAAAAAGGCTACAGCGAAAAGTAAAGTCTGACTTTAAGCCCACAAGAGAAGCAATTTCTCACCAGAGCTCTGCCTATTTCTACCTGAGAAAAGAGGCAATTGTATAGCCCACGTCGCACGAGGTTTTTTACTTCAAGAATACGCAGACCAAAAAATGACATCGTCCAATCTCACATTCCAAATAGACGATGTATTCGTCTCTGGATATCGCCCCAAATCTGCATTAGCATCTCAATTACACAACAATTCACACAAAAGCCCTATCCGGCCACGTCAGTCGAAGTTAATCTTTAAATTCACCGGAAGAAGGGAAAGAACCACAAGCATCCATCTTTTTATTTCAACGCAACAGGAGCGCGTGTGCGCCTCTAATTCTCCGTGCTACACTGGTTTTATACCCATCAGGTGGATGAATAAGCGAAAAAGGCAATTTAAATGTCTCATGCTACTGGTGCATCGGTTTTTGTAATCTTATCAAGTACACTAGTTTTTCAGTGCCACTGAAAGCCAACTGGTGCACCACCACTCTTGATTATTGATTATTACTCCATCTTTACTATTAAACATAGTTTTTTTGGTTTTGGTCTAAAATATGGAGAAGTGTCTTGGTCCTATTATTCTATAGGGTTTTCTGTGACTAATATCAGACGTTTTATGCTTATGCTACTACATGTATGATCAAGAAGTATATAGTTTTACTGTAGATAAAAGTTGCGGTCGCAATTTTCTTATTTCTTTCTTCTTTACGACATTGACTTCTCTCGTTAAGTGTTTTTTTCAGTATTTGTAATATCTCTTTTCTCATGATTGGTTGAAGTACTTTATATTGCTCCATATTACGCGGATATTTTAACCATGTGCTCAGTTTAATTCTTTTCCAACTTGGCTATTTGTATTGTCACATATGTTATTCTGATTAACTGTTTCTTTCACTATCCATGGGAAGCATAGTCTTGTTTGCTAGTTTAGAGGGGAGCATGTAATTACAGTAGCTGATGGGCAGTTTCATTTACAATGGTATAATGCAGTATGAAATGGGGAATAAGTAGATTTATGTCTAATAGAGAGGTATTTTCACTTCAATTCGTATATCTGAACGTTAGTTACTTTAGAAGTCGGATAGTTGCGATATAAAACGTCCATTGTCTTCTTCTCTGCTGCAGTCCTTGCTCCAACAATTACATTACTGCAGTCGGCACACAAAGGTGACTTTTGCCCGTGTTTAAACTTTTTGTTAGCTCTCGTTCCACGTATCCCGAGTCGCCAAGGGGACCCGCCATTTTGCCCCGGAATACATTTGGAACGTAATACTGTGTACAACGGTTACTTAAAACCGCTAGAGATTCGGAATTCAATTCGCAGATGTCAAGATGTCCCGTTGAGGTGAAACAGGTTCGCCTTCTTCGTAAATTGATATTGAACGCCGCTGAAATTAAGTTACATTTGGCATAGGTCAGTCCGCGCTTTGACTCCACGGCTGTGCATTATCCACATCCGAAAGTACCGCATAAATTCAGCAGCAAATCGGCTTAATTGGAACGGCCGTTATTTTTTTAACGGCGGGTTCGACGCAAAAAGGGCGCGGATTGATTGCTGCATAACGAGTTCGGATGCGTGATCGCCGTCTGCCGCTCGTTTCCATTTAAATCGGTGAATTTGAGACACGATAATTAATAAATCGGAGGGCAACCGCCTGCTTAGATTGTATATGAACGCGATCGATTAATTATTGCAATCCCGGCCATGACCGGTTCATCTCCGACGAATCAGTTGTCGACAGATGGGCAAATGCGGTAATGAGGGGTATACTGAATTGAAAGAGAGCTTACTGACGAACTTTTTGCTGAAAAAAAGCCAAATTTAAATATTGAGGTTGCATAAGACAACGGTATGTTGAAAAATAATCTGTCAACGATCTGCTATGAATAGGAAGCTTCTTTTTATTTATTTTTTCTAGGAGGCAAACAAGTTGCCGGTTTTCGTCGAAAAATTGACGAATTTGTTTTTTTTTCAACGGGTACAACACTTCAGTTGCACATTGTTAAACAATTACTAAAATTTCAATATGAGTACTTCAAACCTTTAAAGCTTGATGACTTTATCTAAATCTGGCAATATTTTATTTCTTTGATTACTTTTTCATGCTCACCATTTTCTGTATCTTTATTTAGATTTGACACTTATTATTTCTCACTAACTGAAACCCGCGGCATATGCCGCACTTAAAATGTAGGACGGATTTAATAACTTTTGTTTCACTAAAGAAAGTTTTAAAAACACGCTAGAGATTGGCAGTAAGGAAAAGTTAAAAAATATATATTTTTAAATGGAAAGTCTCTGGAAAGGAAACGCTCGCCTCTAGAAAGCGTTTTATGGACATTTTTGGATAGCCTCCGGGCAACTTTCTTTCATATTGGATAACGCCAATACTGTTGAATTGAATAGTGTCTTCTTTTTTCTGTTCAGTATTAAATGGTACATGCAGGGGTGCCAGATCTCACGTTTTATCGTGAGTTCTCACGATTTCATCGCAAATCTCACGATCTCACGATTTTTGTATCAATTCTAATTAAAATAATTTTATAAAAAATTGTAACACTAAATGATTAAATAGAAAAAAATTTGTGTTAGTCTTAATACATGATTTAATGTATGCTGTCACTGATTTTATCATTTCCCGCATTATCATCAAATACTGCTGCTATCTATGGTTCACATAAAGAAGTCGCAAGTTGCGGATGAAAGCGGATTTAAATGTTCTTTCAAGAAATAGGTATTTACATAATTTCAAGATAAGCAGATTTAATTTAAAAAAATTAATAGTCAAGTACTTTATCCCTCCAAACCAGTCATCCCGGACACAGATTCTTCAGATTGTGAGTAGTCGAACAATTTTTTTTCTGTATACATACTTAGGTCTATGTATATGTACTATATTCTATGTAGCCATATTTTTATTTTTAGAATTCATGTATTATTTCTATAATAAAATATTTAGTTCATTTAACATTTACTTTATATTAATTTAATTTTTTTATTTATGGCAATTATTTAAAATGTTTATAATTCTCTTGCAGTTATTTATGTATGTACAACCTATGTACTCAATGCTTAATAAATCTGCAGCATATATTCTATATTTTATTAATTTTAAAATAGCTTTTTTTAAATTTGCATCCATAGTTTCAAATCTCATCCATTTCCGAAATCTCACGATTTTTTCCGACGAAGCTAACGAATTCAGCTTGACACGATCTGGCACCCCTGGGCAGTGTTGCCAGGTCTAGTGAAATTTCATTAGATCTAGTGATTTTTAGTTAATCTAGTGATTTAGTGATAACTTTTGCCAAAAGAGATTTATCTAGTGATTTTTTCCAGTTTATTTTATTAAAAAACCAAATAATAAAGCAAAAATTCCTTCGCCTCTTTCGCCGTTGTTGCAGATTACTACCTACTATTATTATTCCAATCTTAGAAATTAGTTTTCGCTGTGACGGACAGATGGCAGCCTGAAATTTGAAATGACTTACCATCCCATGAATTACCATGACCATCTATATTAAATGTACAAGTACATTATTTAATTTAGTAGACCGTGGAATTACTTAACAGAAAATAGGTATTTCCCTGATTCAAACTAAGTGTCCGAGGCTATAAACAGAACTCCGAAAGCGAATTGTTTACATTTGCATTTTTACTTTCGGTAGAACGTAAAAAAATTATTAAAGTTCAAATCTAACAGTGTTAATACTGTTAATTTTCCATTATCAGAAGCAGCTAAGATATCATCAGTTATATTTAGCAAAGCCGTAACACAACCATGAGATGGTCTAAACCCTGACTGAGAAATTGGAAGGATATTATAATTACTTAAATATTGACGTAACTGTTTAATTATAATTTTTTCTAAAAGCTTTGAAAATGCCGGCAGTATACTGATAGGGTGTAAATCTGTATAGGCTGCAGCATTATTTACTTTGGGGAAAGGAATCACAATTGCATTTTTCAACATTTTGGAAAAACATAAACAGCAGTTTAGTATATGAGTAATAAACGGTAATATGTATGGACAACACAGTTTAATCATATTGATGGTTATACCGTCTATACCCCCTGCATTACTTTTTACACTTCTAATTAAATTTTGTACTTCCTCAACGTCAACAGTCGTGAAAGAAAGTTTTTCTGATGTAAGTTCGTTATTACGATGAAAATCTAGAAGTATTTGATCAGGAGTGCTGTGAGGTATAGAGTCTACAGAAAAATCATTTACTTCTTGTACATTACTGAGTGTTTCCGGAATAGAATTTTGTTTTTTAATGTTTATATTTATTAAATTTAGCTCCTTCCAAATAGCATTTGTGCCTCCAATCCCAACTTTATGCTCGAAGTAAGCTTTCTTTTCATTTTGAATTGCAAGATTGGTAAAATGCAAACTTTTATAATATTCCCAGTGCCCAGGGTTCTTAGATTGTTTATATTTTGATTTTGCCTTATTTTTAAGATTTATCAGTAACTTAACATTATCAGTAAACCAAGGTGCTGGTTTGTTCTTCATTTTAACGGTTATCCACGGGACATGCAAGTCAAAAATGGATGTAATATAATAATTTAAAATGTTTAATTTAGCATCAATATCCCGATCATAAAACAATTGATGTAGAGGTAACTTCTGTAGGTCACAGTAAAATCATTAAAATTAAAATATTTAAAATTCCGAAATGTGCGTATAATAGGACTTAGTTTGACGAACTCACCAGTTGATATTTTGCAAAAAACTGTCTCATGATCGGATAACTCATTTTC